>CM076581.1:1130592567-1131275525 GCA_034641835.2 Pinus albicaulis | reverse complement strand
AAATTCAGCCCTGTAGTAGATCTCTGAAGCTTCTTTCAAATGCCACAGGTCTGACCTGATTTGGATTCTCCAAGACAAAGTTGTGTCCAATCTCCCACAATGACCTAATTCTAGACTGGTTTAGTAGAGCGAACTTGTACGACTTGCCACGTGTCACTGTTTTGTCCTTTGTCTCTGAAATTGATAGCCCACAAACTTCAGTCTGTGTACTTGCGACCACTTTTTACGGCACTTCAATCCAATGCCCAGAGAGAGAGTTATTGAAGTTTTCCCACGATCACCTCTTTGAGATGCAATTCAGGAGCCTGAAAAATCACTACCTTCCACAGATCATATCTCCAAAAATATTGCGAACCAAGCTCTGAAATTTTTTGACGAATTTCCTCAGGATTTCAGCTTCACACCATATGAATTTCAGACTCTGAACCTTCGTACAAAAAAATTTATAGCGCAAATTCCACGATGACCTGTTTCTGAGCCTGAACAAATATCTAACTTCCACAGATGATATCTCCTCAAATATTGCGAACCAAGATCTGAAATTTTTAGAAAACCTTCTTCAAGATTTCAGCTTCGCACCCTAGAAATTTCAGCTTCTGAAGCTTCGTAGAAAAAAAGTTATAGCGAAAATGCCACGATGACCTGTTTGGAGCAGCGAAACCCTAGAATCCCAAAGCTCCGATACCAAATGTTGTGTAACCAGCTCCAAAGAGAGAAGAAAAGAGATATTCACGCCTTAGAAATGAGCCACTTCGAGGGGGCAACCTCCAATACATTACATGAATGAACAATTCTTGGATGATTCAATTTACAAAACCTCCTTTCTATATATAGGAGTCCATGGGGCCATAATGTAATCCCAATGGGCCACAATGTAATCCTAGCCGACCTAACAATAATAATTTAGGGGCACAATAATAACAGAATGGGGGTTACAAGGGTACAATAATAACAATAAAGGGGTTACACTAACAACAATAAGGTACTATACTAGTAATATAGGGACCTAACATTATCATCCAACCACTTCCTTAAAATGATAAATAAATCATTTATTTATTTATTACTTACAAATAAAGGGATTTGACCCAAGTCAAATATCTTTTCCCTCCAACAAATATAATAAAATATTCCATAAAAGGTGGATCTAGATTTGGTTAATGTTATTTTAATCATGCACCAAGATCTGGAATGACCCAATATTTTGTTATAAATAGGAGGGTTTTTCCTACCATTCTTCACCTTTTGTTGCCTATTAGATCACTCTGGATCTATACACTTGGTCACATTTTTCCATTATTTGTTGTGTGAGCTCCCTTTGAGCTCTATTCTTTGCATGGGTTTTCTACACCAACAAGAGAGAGAGATTCTAGATCTGAAGTGCCGAGGACTTCCAAGAACCCATCCCATTGAGGAGAATTGGATACACCTTCTTGTTTTCCTCCCAGGTGCCCTTAATACAAAAATTCTTTCAAAAAACATTGTTCTTGTCTTGTCTATTGGATGTATGGAGCAAACTCTTGATTTTTACTGTTTAATGTCTTTCTATGCATAGATATGGTTTTTTGCAGCACTTGTCTTGATCAATTAACTGCAGATCTGAAGATGTTAGCAGCCACATTTGATGTTAGGGCTATAAGTTATGCGCAGCTAAAGTGGATTTTTTCGTACGCTTCGACAAAAGATTCATACTAACAATTGGCGACTCCACACGGGTTTTCAATTACGACCGCTGTCGTTTTTCATATTCCTGCATATCCAGCTACTTCAGACCCTAGGGTTTCTTTTCAGCTTTTTGTTTTTCCTATTTTCATGTTGTTTTTCACCTATACAACCCTAAAACATTAAAATTTCTAACTTCCACGTGTTTCTGGCCCTATTGCGCAGGTGACAGACATCAGTTGCAACTGAGACGACAACTTTTCCGCAAATCTACCTCCGGGACAACTGGAGTTGGAGGTCACACTTTTCAGCCCAAAAACTGCGACCTGGACTCTAGGTTGCACTTTTCAGCCCCTTTTCTACGACCTGAACAGGAAAACAGGTCAGAACCTGCGACCTGTGCTTTTTTCTGCTGTTTTTCTACAATTTTTCTGGGTTTTGCTGAAGCTTCTGTCAGGGTTTTCCAGCCTCTGTCTCCACCCGTTTGGACCTGTTTCTGATCTGTTTTGCTCATCTAAGTGGGAACCTAGCCCCCTAGGGCTTCAGTACCCTCCACTTTTGGTGGAAGAGTTTTAGCTGTTTCAGGTGTCTGATTTTTCAGAGTTTCAGCCTTCCCTTTTTCAGATCTGATACCTCATTCTCAGATCCCTTTAAATCAACTCTTCTTCCTTTCAAACCACCTCTTGTAGTTTTGTTTGGACCTCCCTTTAGGACCTCCTCCCTGTCCTTTCTGCTTTTTGTTTATTTCCTCCTTTTTTCCAGCCACCTTGCCTCTGCCTCTTGGCTGTGATCTGCACCTCTTTTCAACAGCTTTCTCCTTTAGATCCCTGTCCCTTTTGACCCTAGATCTATTGGCCTCTTTTTAGTGTGTTTTGACTAGATTTTTTCCCTCTTTTAGATTAGTTTTGAGAGACCCGCCTTTTTGGGTTGAATCGATGCACTAGTAGCTGTTAATTTTCTGTTATTTCAGCATTATATATTGTTTTTGCAGCATTATGTTCAGTTACGCAGCACACTTTTTCTCTTGCTCTCAAAACGAAAAGGGTTTAAAAATTAAAATTAACGCACGCCACACACTCACCCTAAGCGAAGAAGAGCCTGGTTTACACCGCCAGGCAAAGACTTTAAAATCAATTGACACTGCACCTATCTTCCCTTGTTTCGACATTGTAATCACTTGATTCTGCACCTCCTTGCCCTTGTGGTCATTCTTCTTCCCCTTGTGCCGTGTTTGTGTTGTCATCATTGCGCCCCCAAGGCACACCTCCCGGAGACTTCTTGGCCTTCACCCTCAGTTTCCGGTCGGTCGACTAGCTCCGTCCCGTCGTCGTCGAGCCAGTCCCCCTCCGAGTCCGCATTCCGAATCCTCTTCTGATTCATTGGGTTCTCCTTTTACTTCTGGTTCTCCCCCTGTCACCTTCACTATGTCTGGTCCAGGGCCTAATGCTAGCGGTAATCCCGGCCCTAATGCCAGAACTACTACTAGCGGAACCACCACATGAACTACCTCGGCCGCACCCTTGCTACCGTACATCGCAGGCCTCAGCCTCCCCGATTTCAATTAGTTGATCAATGACCCTATCCGCCATGATGTTTGTTGGCCTGCTATGCCAACCAAGCTCCCCTATGACATCCCTAAGTTCGAAGGCCTTGCTGGAGAAGATCCAACCAACCATGTCCGATCTTTCCACATGTGGTGTTCCTCCAATTCCATTACCGACGATTCCATCCATCTTTGGTTGTTCCAATGCACGCTTACCGACGAAGCTTCTAAATGGTATGTTGACCAAGCCACCTCTTCCCATACCACCTTTGCGACCATTGCCCAAGCCTTTTTATCTTATTTCCAGCTCCCTCTCTGATACGATAATGGTACGAAGCTCTTGACCTCCTTCAAGAAAACCTCTTCGACCCGCCTTTCTACCCATGTCCAGGAATGGCGACAAAGACGGAGCTTATGTTGAGCCCCCCCTTTCGAAGATCGGGTTTATATGGACTAGTTCCTTCACACTCTCTTAGCTCCTATCGGCAAAGATGTCACCTCCCATTTCCCTCAAACCGAAGAAGCCGCCCTCCAAATAGCCTTGAAATATGACCTGATCTATGCTCAGTCTGGTTATGTTTATACCGTCTTTCCTGACCTCCCCAGGCCCAGAGGTGCTAATGCCCTGGGGGCATCTCATTCCGCTGACAATATCGTTGGAGCCCTTTCTCATCCGTATGCTCAACCTCCTATGGGCTATGGTCTCCCTCAGGGAGGGGCCAACACCTCTAGCACTTTTTCCCCTCCAGGTAGCGTGTATCTAGGATACGGAATGCCTCATCCTTTTGCCCAACCTCCTGCTTACCTCAATGTTGCCCAACCTAACCATTACCCTTATCCGCAGCCTGGTGCGCTAGCTCCTCTAGCATATGCGCTTCCACCTCCCTTGCCTCCTCCAACCCTGCAACAACACCTACAGCCCCCTCCAGGGCAAGTATTTGCACAGCAGGGCGCGACTAATCCCCCTTCTTCTCAAAGAAGGCGGAGAGGCAATCCAAACCAATCTGCCCCTGGTACTCGTGGACCCAATCCTCAAGGTATTGACCCTAACACTGCCAAACAGCAACAGGGCACTTAGCCTAAGCCAGACAGACCTCTTCGCACAAATAAGCCTTGCTCGTGTTGCGGTGTTTATGTTCATTACACCCACGATTGTCCCCTCTTACCACAGATGCGGCAGATGTGGGAGTCTCAAGCCACATTGCGAGAACAACATGCCTCCCCTCATACTCCCCCTAATGTGGCCACTACTCAACCAGATGTGTTTACTGATCCTTTCCCTCAGCAAGGCTTCTTGGCTGCCCAACCACCTGACGGACAGGTCGCCCCTCAACCTTCCCCTTCTGGTTCCTCCGATTACCAGATCCTCATGATGAACTCTGATCCATCCCCAACCGTCGACCTTCACCTTCAAACTCGGTCTCGCCAGTACCCCAAGCCTCCCACTCAGTCTGCCCCCGAGTCCCCTTCTTCCGGGTCTACAGAGCCTCTTTCGACATCCAATGGCCCCTTACATATCCCTCAACCCAAAGTTGAGGTTCATACCAAGATTCCTAAGGGACCATTACGTTGAAATTCTGCTTCTGGTCAAGCTGCTCACTCGTATAGCATAGTAGATGATTTGGCGCAATCTCCTGCTGCCATTTCCACATTGGAACTCCTCCAGTCGTGCCCTTCCCAAAGGAAGGCTCTGCTATATGCCGTGGGCACTGTAGATCCTGCTGATGACCAAATGATTGTTTTCGACGCCCATCAATCAGAACATCCTCCTCTTCCTGCTTCCGTCGCCTTCCAAATCCCAGTCAAATTCTGGAATGCCAACGTTTCTCGGTGTATAATTGATGAGGGGGCATCCACCTGTGTGATGTCTGCTTCGGTTTGGAAGTAACTCGGATCTCCTGACTTGGCCCCTTCCACGATCACCCTTCGAGCGTGGGATGGCCACGCCTCCCAGCCCATTGGCCTTTTTCGTAATTGTCCTATCACCCTTGCCAGTAAGACCATTTGCGTCGACGTCGAAGTCATTGACACCCCTCTAGACTACAAAATTCTATTGGGGTGAAGCTACACCTATGCCATGTCTGCTGTCCCATCCGCGGTTTTTCGCAAGATGTCTTTTCCTCACAATGGAAAGATAGTCACCATCGACCAGTTGACTTATCATGAGCCAAAGTCTCAGACCTCCCCTAAGACGACCATATCTTCTATAGCCAATAAGCAAACCATCGATTCCCTGACCAGTGTCTCTCCCGGCGTCTATAAAGACTCCTCTTTGCTTGGAACTTTTCCTGGTCTCCCTCCTCCTCCTATCCCTGATGTTTGCATGATGCAATCGTCTCGGGCTGCCCTTAAGCGACCCGTTTCGGCTAGTTAGCAACCTCAGACTCAACCTCGCCCACCGCAACCCGCTCCTAGCCCTTCATCTCCGCTAGTCGAACCTCCTCCTTCTGGCCCTTCTCCTACAGCTGGTATCCCTGAACCCCTTTATCCCCCTGGATTGGTTCCCCCAGGCCTTAACCATCTCGGAGCCATCCCTCCTGGTCATTATCCCGCTGGTCAGATACCGTTCCTGGCTCCCCCTCCCGGAGTCTATTCGGTCCCCGTCATGGCCACCCTCTCTCTCCCTAGCCTGACCCTGGGTATACCCGTCTGGTACCTTGACCCTCCAGCTGCTACCCCTCCTGGTCACCCCAAACCCTATCTTGCTTTGACACCGGTTCAACCGGTCCCCCTCGCTTCCTCCGTTGCTACCATGCCCCCTGCACCTCCCCAGGACCCTACCCCTATGGTGACAACTCCAGGAAAGAAAGGAAAAGCTCACAAGGGGGCATCCAAAGACAAGGCCACCCCGACTGACCCTGCTCCTCCTCCACCCGCAAAGCCTTGTACCTTGTGTGATGTTGTCGGTCACGCCACCCATACGTGTCCTGAATTGCCACATCTCAAGGCCCTGGTCAACGAGATGTTTCCGGAATCTGATCTCCCTGAAGTCTACGTCACTATCCTAGACTCTATCTTGAAACTCAAAACCTTGCGCACAAATCACCCTTGTGCTTTGTGCGATTTCTATGGCCATTACACCCACCTCTGTCCCCGCCTTGACGAGTATCGTTCCTCTTTAGCCACATACCGCCAATTCAAGGCTACGCATGACAAGCTACCTTCTCCCTTGGTTGCGAGTTCTACCCCAGTAGGACCAGAGGATCTTCCTCCTCCCATTCATATTCCCCCTCCATCCGTTGACACAACTGAGCCTTCATCCACCATATTTTACCTATCGTCATCCTTGAGAGATGATTCGTCTTCCCCCCTACCTGCGGACATTCTCGGCTCCACCTCAGTCAACCTTGGATCTACCAACGTTGCCCATATGAGCCCTTTTTCTCCAGATGACCCGTCTGGTATTGCTACATCATTAGCTGATCCCCCTTCCTCCAGTCTTCCCATCTTCTAGTCGGATGAGGACATTATGGAAGCCATGACCCACCCTGACTTTCGCTGGGATGATATGCACCATCGCACATACTTCCTCCCACAGCAGTCCCATGACCAATATGCCGTGGAGACCAAAGACTTCATCCCCCATGCAGTCGACTGGTTCAAAAATCCCATCCCTACACCCGATGCTTTCGAAGAAGGAAACATGGCCAATATCTCTCCTACCATTAAAATTGACATTTCGGTCAAACCGAGAATCGAAGAATACGTCACCTTGGGCACCCAATGCACCCCGGAAGAAATTGAAGCTTACACTAAGCTTTTCAAGGAATTCTGCGATATTTTCGCCTGGTCCTACTCCGAAATGCCCAGACTCGATCCCGCCATTGTCGAACACCATATCGACACATGGCCTGATGCCAACTCAATTCGTCAAAAGTTGAGACCCATTCATCCTTCCAGACGTGATGCTATCAAAGCTGAAATCGATAAGCTCCAGCAAGCTGGTTTCATTTACCCCATTGAATACACCACTTGGGTGTCCAACCCAGTTCCCGTCCTCAAGAAACAAGGCACCATCCGTGTCTGCACGGACTTTCGCGACCTGAACAAAGCTTGTCCCAAAGAAAATTTCCCCACACCATTCATTGACCAAATCATTGACGAGTGTGTGGGGCATGAGGTTATATCTTTTATGGATGGTTTCTCCGGATACAACCAGATTGTTATCCATCCTTCTGATCAACTTAAAACCACGTTCATCAGTCCGTGGGGAACTTTCGCTTACCGGGTCATGCCTTTCGGCCTTAAAAACGCCGGCGCCACTTTTCAACGGGCCATGTCTTATTGTTTCCATGACTTAGCTCACATTATCCTTGCTTATTTAGACGACCTCACTGCGTGTTCTAAACATCGGGCACAACACCTCCATGATCTGCACACCATCTTCCTTCGATGTCGCAAGTATAATATCCGCCTTAATCCGTTGAAATGTGTCTTCTGCGTCCCTGCCGGCCATCTCCTAGGCTTCATCGTGTCCAAAGACGGTATCACTCTTGACCCTTTAAAAGTCCAAGCCATTCTTGAACTCCCCATCCCTCGTACCTTACGCCAGCTACAGAGTCTCCAAGGCAAAGCTAATTTTCTTCGCCGGTTCATCCCTGACTATGCCACCACCGCACATGGGTTCCTGAGACTCCTCCGATCTAACATCCCGTTTGTATGGGATACCTATGCTCATGAGTCTTTTGATGCCCTCAAGCAAGCTCTCACATCCGTTCCCTTGATCCGCCCTCCTGACTTTGATAGGGACTTCATCCTGTACATCTCCGCTTCCACCTATTCGGTCGCTGGAGTTCTAATCCAGGAAGATGACAACGATATCAAGCATGTGATCTATTATGTCAGTAAGAACCTCGTAGGGCCCCCTGTTTCCTACTCGCACGAAGAAAAATCAGCGCTGGCTGTCGTGTTCTCAGTCCAAAAACTTCGTCATTATATCCTCATGCGTTCCACCAAGGTTGTGACTAATTCCAACCCCATGGCTTTCTTATTGAGTCGCCGCATCCTCACTGGGAAGTACGCCCGTTGGGTCGTTATCCTTCAGGAATTCGACCTCGAATTTGTCACACCAAAAAGTAAGAAAGGATTAGCCCTCGCTGAACTCATTTATGAATTACCTACCGGAATGCAGGACCCCCCAGATAATGATAATTTTCCTAATGAACACTTATTTGCCATTACTTCGGACGATCCGTGGTACGACGATATTATTACTTACTTGTGAACCTAAAAGTTCGCCCTCCACCTTGATCGTGAGGCTCGCCGACGAATCCGACACCAGGCTCCCCGATACCTCCTTATCGGTGACGACCTCTATTGTCGCGGTATCGATACTGTCCTTTGTCATTGTCTCACACACGCTGAAGCTGAATAGGTCCTCAATGCCTGCCATAGCGGCGCCTGCGGTGGCCACCTCTCCGGACTTGCTACCACCCAGAAAGTCATGCGCGCTGGGTATTTTTGGCCTTCCCTCTTCAGTGATTGCATTGAGGCAGTCAAACACTGTCCCAATTGCCAACATTTCACCCCTAAGGCGCGAGCTCCCCCAGCTCCCCTCCATCCTGTCGTCACAACTGGTCCCTTTTGTAAATGGGCCATCGACTTTATGGAGTGTCGACCCCCATCCGCTGGTAACCATAAGTATATCATTGTGGTGGTTGACTATTTAACCAAATGGGCCGAGGCTATGCCCACATTTAACAATACGGCTGCTACTGCCACCCTATTTTTCTTTAACCACATTATTGCTCGATTCGGAGTTCCGAAACAACTAGTCTCTGACCACGACCGACATTTTGAAGATGAGATATGGCATGAGCTATCCTTCCTGTTGGGTTTTGAGTCATCATTGCATTCATGGAGTCTATCCTGAGTCCCTTTGTACCCCGCTATAGCCCTCCATCCTTCATTGCTCGGTCTCTCTCTTGTGTCGCACATTATGGCCTTCAGTCCCATTGTCCCCTATCCCTTCTGATATTGTGTCAGTCGCTGCCATGTCATTCATGCCCTTTATGCTCTAACAAGGGAAGTCATCCATTCGCTACTCAGTCCCCTCCATTCCATCATCATCATTGGTATTAGTCTGTCCGTCGCTCCACTATTTTCTCTCGTGCCTTAGTTGGGGATCTCTCATTGCCTCACCTATGGCGGACCTCCTTCTGTCGACATCAGCTCCTTCATTCCAGAAGACAGGTCTAGAGGGTGGTGTACCTTGGTTCCAGCTTCCATTCTTGTTCGGTGCCTCGGATCCGGCAAAGGGATCTCTCATTTCCCTTTGACTTGATCGTTTCTCCACTCCAGCTCCTTTCAGCATGATCGAGATCTGTATACTTTATGGTTCAGTGATGCAACAGCAGCTCTTGGTGATTCCCGGGTGTGTGCGAGATGTCTCAGCCCTCATGAGGGGGTGGCCCTGCAGGTAGCCCCCCACATGCCTGGATGACCTCTTCATTGCAGCTTTCGATGCAGCTCCATATATTTGATGATGTCGGCCTTAGCCACTTGCAGTGCCTATTTGATTTGCATGTATCAGTGAGATTTTGTGAGCCCTTCCACGCTTATAGGGGGCATTTGGGTTGTATTTGTATCTCATGTACTCAGATATTATTGTATAAGTCCTGGCTGGTATCCCAGGCATAGCATGTATGTGGGATTCCTCATTGTATTCTTATCTGGCTCATGTTTATGCCAGCTGTACTTTATGGTTCAGTCCCTTGGTTACTGGACACACTATTCTTTTGTACTTTGTCTCGGCGGGCATAGGTATGCCTCCCCCGCCGCCTTTAGCACAAGTACCCTCTCATAAAAAGAGACTTGTTGCACCTGTAAGTCTCATCTCCTCAGGGTCTAGTTCTTCAACACATTAGTCTACCTCACATTTCTCTCTCTGGCTTCCCTTTTGATGTCTGGTGATTGAGTTCTTACAACGTACTTCGGTCATACGATTTGCTCCTAACACTCGCACGCTGGGGGGCAATCTGTTACACCATTTTTTGGTCATCTAACCCACTATCATTAGATGGACCCAAGTACACCATGTAAGACCAATTTTTCCCTAAGTAAAATTGCCTTCACTATGTAAAATAACTTAATAAAACACATTTATTAGGTTGTTTATGGTCTAAACAGGAAACCCCAAAAGGAAATATTAAACAAACCTATATTTGTTTGATTTTCCTGGTCATGTTTAACCCAAAAAAAAGAAATTAATTAGATAAATCTTTATTTATCTTATTATTTTCTAGGAATAATTATTTAAACCTTATTTAAATAATATTCCTTGTTAAATATGACTAAATCACCCATAAATAATTAAATAAATCATTATTTATTTGATTATCATCCAACCACTTACTTAAAATGATAAATAAATCATTTATTTATTTATTACTTACAAATAAAGGGATTTGACCCAAGTCAAATACCTTTTCCCTCCAACAAATATAATAAAATATTCCATAAAAGTTGGATCTAGATTTGGTTAATGTTATTTTAATCATGCACCAAGATCTAGAATGACCCAATATTTTGTTATAAATAGGAGGTTTTTTCCTATCATTCTTCACCTTTTGTTGCCTATTAGATCACTCTGGATCTATACACTTGGTCACATTCTACATTATTTGCTGTGTGAGCTCCCTTTGAGTTCTATCTTTGTCTGGGTTTTCTACACCAACAAGAGAGAGATTCTAGATCTGAAGTGCTGAGGACTTCCAAGAACCCATCCCATTGAGGAGAATTGGATACACCTTCTTGTTTTCCTCCCAGGTGCCCTTAATACAAAAATTCTTTCAAAAAAAATTGTTCTTGTCTTGTCTATTGGATGTATGGAGCAAACTCTTGATTTTTACTGCTTAATGTCTTTCTATGCATAGATCTGGTTTTTGGCAGCACTTGTCTTGATCAATTAACTGCAGATCTGAAGATGTCAGCAGCCACATTTGATGTTAGGGCTATAAGTTATGCGTAGCTAAAGTGGTATTTTTTCATACGCTTTGACAAAAGATTCACACTAAGAGAACCCAAATTTTGAAGGCTTTAAAAATAGAAGAAAATAAGGACACAGTCAATCTTAATGATGACCAGCCCGAGCTGATTTTTGGTCCTAAGATTGAAGGTAGATATCAAGAGGGACCTGTTCCTCCCTTTTATGTGAGTTTAAACGTTCATGAAAAAAATTTGCACAACGCTATGCATGATTCCGAGGATTCTCATAATTTAATGCCAAAAGCTGTAATGGAGAGCCTGGGTCTAGAAATCACCAGACCTTACAAAGACCTTTACTCCTTTGATTCTAGCAGAGTAAAATGTTTAGGATTAATCAAAGACCTCCGTGTTAACTTAGCCCAAATTCTAGCCAAATGTTTAGTCATGGATATTGTTGTGGCTGATGTACCCCCAAAGTATGGAATGTTATTATCAAGATCTTGGGGGGCTAAGTTACAAGGAACTATGCAAATGGACATGACCTATGCGACTATCCCTGTTTTCAATCAAACTAGAAGACTTTACAGGGAGTCCCATATGAAATTCACAGTTACAAGTCAGGACATACCACAAAACTCTCCCCTGTATTCTGTAAATACAGGCCTTGATTCTTTTATTATGTTTAATGATGAAACATTTAGTGAACAAGTCACTTTATCGGGATTAATGGCTGACAGGGAGGAAGAGGAACACAACGCAGAAGTGTCAAAACAGTTTTCTGCATTGAAAAATAGTAGCAAACCAAATAGAGGTCTTGAGCTACAAGGCATATGTCCTTTACTCTTAAGCATTCACAATCAAGAAAATGACCCTCAAGCAAACGAAAATCTTGGGGAATCAAAACAAATACAACTAAGTGCTGAGATTCCACAATGACTGTTGAGCACGTTAGTTGAAGAGGACAGTAACCAAGATGAACCTAAGAAATTTCCTCTATGGAGTATGTATTTTGATGGATCCTGCAGTAAGAACAATGCTGGTGTAGGTGTCTGGATTACTAACACTGAAAACAACCACACAGATAGAATTTCCTGCAAATTAAACTTTCAATGTTCCAATAACATAGCAGAATATGAATCCCTTCTCTTAGGCTTACACCTATTGCAAAAATTAGGAGTGAGAAGAATCAATGTGTATGGGGATTCAAAGTTAGTCATTAGGAAAGTCAATGGGGAATATAACGCAAATCATCCCAGACTTAGAGCCTACCGAAACGATGTCATGGACTTTTTGAAAACATTTGAGGAGTCCAAACTGTCTTTTGTCCCAAGAAAAAGAAATATTGCGGCCCACAACTTAGACTTTGCAGCTAGAACATGCTTAACGCCATATAACACCAAAAACTGCACAACTCAGATAAAATTTATACCAACTGTGCCTGATAATGAGAAATATTGGTAGGTGTTTGACAATGACAAACAAATAGAAGACTTCATGCAATTCAGAAATGAATTCAAACTACACAGTTCAGACTCAGATTATGATACAGACTGCAGTGAAGAAATTTTTCTTAGTGAGGAAGAACCATCTCCTGAAACTACTAATATAAACCTGATATCTAGCAAGCTTGAAAGCAAAACATAATTGAATGCAGAGTTAGAAACAGAGGAGTTAGAAACTCTGCACTCTAAAGATGAAAGTTTTCCTAAGGGTCTGGCCCCTTTAGAAGAGTTGTTCTATTTTAACGATGTGGCAAATCAACCAAAACTGGAACCTGTGGAGCCTGAAGTGGAAGAGTGTAATATAGGCAGTGAACTTAAACCTATGATGATTAAACTATCTAAGACTTTACCAGCTCACATTAAAATTAAATACATAGAGCTATTTAAAGAGTTTTCTGATGTTTTTGCGTGGAGTTACGAAGATCTTAAGTCCTACGACACTGAAATAATACATCACAAAATTCCCCTCAAAGAAAACCAAAAACCATTCAAACAGAAACTGCGCAGAATAAACCCTGTTCAGTTGCCTTTGGTTCAGAAGGAGATCATGAAAATGTATGATGCTGGTATTATTGTCCCTATTAGATTATCTGAGTGGGTGTTGTTTTATCAATTTAGTGTGTCCTAAATTGCTAACATAAATTATCAACCAGGGATTCGTAAGCTGACGAAGTGTGGCGCACTATATGTGCAAGATAATCTATCTCTTACTTTTTGTCGTTTTTGGATTTTTATGAAATTCTAAAAGACAAGTATGGAGACAAATATTCAAGACAATGATGTCCTTCTAATGGTTTTCCAAACTTCAAAAGAATTTTAAAACACACAATGACAAAATTAATTCCTAAAAGGAAATGAAAATTGCATCACTATTCTAATCAAGCAAACAATGAACTATTGATCATGAAACTCATTATCCTTGCTTCTGTCTAAACACAAAAGAAACTGTACTCAAAGAAAAGATTGCAAGTAAAGTAAAACTAAAATCAAATTACATCAACTCATATTCTGACCTCTCACCATTAGTCTAGCTATGGCTTTCGGAGGTAATCATAAACAACTTGAGCAATCTGATATCTAATTTGCAGAAAAAGAAACTAATATCAAACTACACACTCATACTTCAATCCCTCACCATTAGTCCAGCTATGGATTTCGGAGGTAACTGAAAATGACATGAGCAATTTAATATATCTAACTTGTAGAAAAGTAAACTAATATCAAACTACACACTCATACTTCAATCCCTCACCATTAGTCCAGCTATGGCTTTCGGAGGTAATTGAAAATGACATGAGCAATTTAATATATCTAACTTGCAGAAAAGTAAACTAATATCAAACTACACACTCATACTTCAATCCCTCGCCATTAGTCCAGCTATGGCTTTCGGAGGTAACTGAAAATGACATGAGTAATTTAATATATCTAACTTGCAGAAAAGTAAACTAATATCAAACTACACACTCATACTTCAATCCCTCACCATTAGTCCAGCTATGGCTTTCGGAGGTAACTGAAAATGACATGAGAAATTTAATATATCTAACTTGCAGAAAAGTAAACTAATATCAAACTACACACTCATACTTCAATCCCTCACCATTAGTCTAGCTATGGCTTTCGGAGGTAACTGAAAATGACATGAGCAGCTTAATATTTAATCTAATTACTAAAGCAAATGTGCAAGACTGAAATAAACAAACAGTGCTGGAATTAAACAAAAACTAAGAAAAGTAAATTAGCAGAAGGACAAGATGGATTCCATGTCATTAGTCATTATAAAACTATGTGCAAATGCCCGGGCTGCCATGAAAAATTATGCTAAAAGCTATGATTTCATAAAGCAATCTAAGTAAGGAAATATGACAAAACAAAATTGAAAGCAACTTATCTAGAAAACATGTAGAAGCCTCCTTGGATAGCAGGGGCCCTCTGCTACCAATTTGGTGTAATCCTTCTTCAGCTCCTTAAAATTGTAATCAAAACACCATCAAGGAACTTCTTTATTGAAAAAAACTTCACAAATCTACATCCCATTCCATCTTGAACTTTGTTACAAAATACTTCTCTACTACTTTTTCATTACTTCCTCATTACCTATGATAGGAGAAAGCTTCTCCTATTTATACAAAATATGAGGAGTCATCTCATTAATGGGAGTCCATGAATTTCTCCCTCCATCTCTAGAGTTACAATCAAAATAGGAAATGATAAGACACTTGTCTTTCTAGAGTTTCAACACAACTAAGAGATGAGACACATATCCTCTTAGAGTTTCAATACAACAAGGAAGTGAGACACATATCCTCTTGATCCCATAATCTTCTCCAACCAAATTCGAATTTTGCCTTAGAGTGCCACATAAGGGTCTTCTAGAAGTCTCCTTTTGACCTACACATGTCACAAAACTCATAACACATATATAGATATATGAAACTATGTTAATTTTCTAGTTTCTAATCATAAGTTCACTTAAAATACATAAAATAAATAACTTTGGAAAACAAGGATCCTAACCCATATATTTATGAAAATGGTTACTTGATGTAGGGTTTTAGGTCAAATGGCTATGAAATAAGAGCTAAATGGTTATGACATAATGGAAATATGTATGAATATGGAGAACACTTTTGAGACTCAACAGGTGTCTAATCTGGTGCCTGTTAGGAATAAAAATGGAGAGATCAGGCTTTTTATAGACTTTAGAGACTTAAACAAAGCTTCATTTTAAGACAACTACCATTTACCCAAGATGGATCATATTTTACAAAGGGTGGTAGGGTCTAAAAGAATTTCTTTGCTGGATGGCTATTCAGGGTACAATCAGATCTTAGTTCACCCTGTTGATCAATTAAAGACAACATTTACTACACCATGGGGCACTTTCATGTATGTGAAAATGCCCTTTGGTCTAATGAATGCTGGAGAAACTTTTCAAAGAGCCATGGAGATAGCATTATCGGAAGAATTGGGCTTCTTCATCATTATATACCTTGATGATGTCACTATGTTTTAAAAAATAGATGAAGAACACTTAGAACATTTGAGGAAAGTTTTCGAGAAATGCAGAAAGTTTGGAATATATTTAAACCCTAAGAAGACACTTTTCGGTCTCCAAGAAGGTAAACTTCTTAGGCACATTATTTCTAAGGAGGGTATAAAGATAGATCCAAAGAGGATTGAGGCCATATTGCAAATCTCTCATCCTCGAAACATCAAAGAGTTGCAATCTTTCATTGGAAAGATTAACTTTTTGAGAAGGTTCATCCCCAACCTGGCTGAGCTCCTTAGGAACATCACAAACATGTTAAAAAAGGAGCAAGGGGTAAAATGGACCTTGGAAGCAAAGAAATCCTTTGAACTGGTGAAACAAGCTTTAACTAAAACACCGGTTCTCATAAGTCCTTATTTTTCAAAGGATTTTTATATTTTTTCATTTGCATCAGAACATACCATAGCTACTTTCCTTCTACAAAAAAATCCACAAGGACAAGAGCAGCCTATTGCATTCTTTAGCAAGGCATTGAGGGATGCCCCTTTGAAGTATAACATTATGGAAAAGCAAGCTTTTTCTTTGGTTAAAGCTTTGAAAGAATTCAGAGTATACATCCTTCACTCACACATCATTGCCTTTGTCCCAAACTCAGTTGTTAAAGACATTCTAACACAGGACCTAGATGGTAAGAGAGGTAAGTGGATCGCTATTATTCTTGAATATGATTTAGAGATAAAACCCACTAAACTCATCAAAGGCCAAGGTCTACCTAGATTGATGGCTGAATCCAATTTTGAAGTTCTTGATATTAATATGATTGATGCTTTGGATGACCAAGAAGAATTCTCAACTCCTATAGTTGAAGATCATTTTATGAATTCCCCTTGGTATGCTGATATTATTTATGTTTTTCTTAAATTGAATACACCTCCTGGTTTGACAAAAACAAAGGCAAGATTCTTAAAGTTAAAAGCTGTAAACTATTGCATTATAGATAGATGTCTTTATTGGAAAAATGCAAGTGGTCTATTGCCTAAATTTTTTCCTGAGTTTGATGCAGGGAAGGTTAAGCACCAGTTCCATGAAGGAGAGTGTGGAGGTCATTTGTACTGGAAGACAACAACCAACAAAAATTTTAGGGCTGGTTTCTATTGGCCTACTCTTTTCCATGATGTGCACAAAATGATCATAGCCTATCATAAGTGTCAACTTTTTGAAGGCAAAAGAAAACTGTTACCCCTACCTCTGCATCCAATCACTGTTGAGCCCCATTTCAACAGTGGGGACTTGACTTCATAGGAGAAATCCATCCCCCATCTTCTGCCCAACATAGATGGATTCTCACCGCCACAGACTATTTCACTAAGTGGATAGAAGCCATACCTTGTAGACAGGCCAATGATTCAGTTATTATGAAATTTATGGAGACTAACATTCTCTCCAGATTCAGCTGTCCTACCAAGATTATCACTGATAATGCAGCAACATTTGGATGAAAGAAAATGGTTGAGTTCTGTCATAGATATCACATAACATAGGGGAATTCCACGGCCTATTACCCTCAGGGTAATGGACTTGCAGAATCCTCAAACAAAAGCTTAGTGAACATAATCAAGAAACTGTTGGAGGACAATAAGAAGTCTTGGCACACAAAGCTGGTTCATGCACTTTGGGCTGACAGATTGACTTTGAAGAAATCTATTGGTATGTCACCTTTCCAGCTTGTGTATGGTACTGATGCAATTTTTCCAAATAGCCTTGGGATACCAGTTATGAAGTTGATTCAAGAGTTACAAACTGAAGAAAATGACATGATCAGAAGAATGAACCGGACCATTCATCTTCAGCAAACCAGAGAGGAAGTGTATAACAAAGCATTGCAGAAGCAGGACAGCATTAAAAAGATTTTTAACAGAAGAACAAAGGCCAGCAATTTCAAGATTGGGGACAAAGTTTTAAAGTGGGATTCAAGAAGGGAAGAGAAGGGCAAGCATGGAAAATTTGACCACTAATGGCTTGGCCCTTACTCTATTCACTCAGCTGCTGGTAACAATGCATTTTTCTTGCAGGAGTTGAATGGAGCAGAACTGTTTGGGGGTCCTGTCAATGGAAGGATGCTTAAGCATTACTTCTCTTGATCCATGTTATGTTCCAAAAGCCTTTTTATCTTTTTTCCACTATAAATATTTCATCCACCATTGCATTCAAAGTTGTAAAAATAAAAAATACAAAAAAAATGAAAAGAAAGAAAAGAGGGCAGATTGTCAAAACAAAAAAGGTACAACCCCATACCAAAAAAGAGAAAAATCTGAAAGTGTGCAAGCTTAAATGCCACTCCTACAAAACACACTTCTAGTTAGTCAAACAGCCTAATCTTGACAAATTAGTTTTAAATTTTCTGCTGATAGGATAGCGAATTCGATTTTCCAAACTGTTTAAACTTGGCTTATCAGTAGATAGATTAGGTTAGAAATTAAAGGTTCAAACCTGCTCAAAACCTGAACCTAAGTTTCTATTGACTGGAAAATTTGTCAGGCCAACAGTAGGGGATCTCCCCAATAGAAAGTCCCAATCAGACCTTGAATAGTTTGGCATAGGGATCCCGTCCGGGGTGTGGGTCTGGCTACCGCTTACGTCACCTTCCCTTTGGTCTCAAAAGAACTCGATCAAACCTGCGGACACACGCTTATTCACATGATACAAGATACATGGTCGATGCATTAAAACACGTATATAACACTATGCGTAGCAAGACAAATAATAAAGCATACACGCTAAAGGATATGTTTTTAACAACACAAACATCTTTGGGGTTATGCTTGTAGGGTATTCTGACCACAAAAGAAATAGTTCTTCATGGCGAGATGCCCCTTCGCTTTCTGAAAGATAAAATGAAATGCTAATAAACAAAGTCACTAACATCCATTAAGCAAGCAATCAATCTGAACATCATTAACACACATACAAGAAACCATAATGTGTAAATGATGCCATTAAAGAGTGCAGTTTCATTAATCAAAATATGTTCTGAAACTGTAAATAAATACTCATAGTGTTCGCACAGCAAAACACATCAGATCCAAAAGGAGTTTCAACAGGTATTTGTATTCATATGCCAAAAGAGTGTTATCTTCAAATAGAATGCTCTGTAGCTCTTGAGTCCAAAAAAATAATATCCATTACATTTTCCCCGGAAGGGGTTTTATAGATCAAAAATTTCCCTTTGGGCTTCCTGACACTTCACCTGCCCGCCGGTTGAGTTGCCTTGCGACCTGGGAGAAAACTGCGACCTGCGACCTGGCTGGTGAGTGCGACCTGTGACCTACTGGGCGGTGTGACCTGCGACCCACTGGGCGGTGCAACCTGCGACCTACTGCTACTGAGTTATGAATATGAGCGCGAAATTGAGAGGTCAGGAGCATCTATCTGCTTCCCTTTGAGGAAGTCTTGCCAGGTCTGATATTCTGCTGCAATGGGAGAAACTAGAGGGACCTCCTCTTTCAATCGATGCATGCACTCCAAAGCATTTGGGATTAGAGTTTCCTTCTTTTGTGAGATCTGGTTTGAAAGAGAGGCTAGCTTGGTGTAAATCCATACTGGTGTGACAAGAAACTGGCCTAGGTTTTCTCGTGACGCTGCAAGATCAGGAGTGCCAGCAGCTTGCCTAATGGGCTGTAGAAATGACTAGATCTCTTGGTCTAACTGATCCCAGGTTTTCGCCTCATCCAGTGCCCCCAATGAAGGAATGTGGTGAAGGGTGTGCATCGAGTCGATGCCGCTGATTAGGTGTTCGTAGGCAGACATTACTTTTTCCAAATCCTTGGATAGCTTATCCTTGGACTGCATTTTCATTTGGATTTGGACCTTGGCATCTTGCGTATGAATCCAATCCTTCCTCGGAAAATGCTCAGGGGCCTAGGGATACTGTGCTGTCCAGTCCATCATTCGAACCAAGGCAGTCAAGGCCTCTTTCAGCTACTCGTGCTTCTGCTTAGTCTCCACTTGCGCTCTTACCAATGGGGCGACTGTTTGTTTTATGGTGAACATTTCCCCATACACTTGCCTCATGGTCGCCTCTAATGTGTCGAATTCCTTTAGAATGGCAAGCGAAACTTCATTGACAGGGGGATTTTTGCTTTGGAGTTGCTGGACCTCCTCTCTCAATGCCGCCCTTTCCTGTTTTGCCCTTTTTCCCCACTGCTCTGCTTCTTGCAGTCTATTTTGTAGAGAAATGATCTCTCTACTCATTCTAGTCACATTTTCTTCCTTGGCCACAGCGAAAGCCGTGCCAGCCAATGCTATCATCACGGGATTAGTCCTGGTGTCAAGGACTATGTCTTTTTCGGTTGCGACTGTGGATGCAGCGGACAGATTTTGCGCTAGGAACCTTCTCTTTTCTTGCCAAATTTTGAAAGAGAACTGATCAAATGTGAGCCTGGTGAGGTCGAAGACTTCCTCCTCTTGCCTCTGGGGGGAACTAACATCGGGGAGCGAGGTTCGTGTACCACTCAAGGGTACATCAAGGGGAGACACCTCGGTATCCTCCAGCATTTCATCCTCTTCTTGTTTCTTTTTCTTTTCCTCTTCTTCCCTCTGTCAGCGTTCGGCTTCAGCCTTCTCATGTTCTTTCATTTGCCTAAGCTCTACTTCCACTGCTGCTTGTAATTCGACCTTCCTTTTCTGCTCAGCTGCTATGGCCTGCTCAGCTTCCACTTTGTCTAGCTCTTTCTTGAGTTCCTGTTCAGCTGCCGCCTCAACTTCTTTTTTCGCTTTCTCCTTCTTGGCCTCCTCAGCTTGCTTCTTCTTTTGTTCTTCCATTGAGCCCTTCTTGCGCTTCTCCTCGTCCTCTTTCATTTTCTTTTCTCTCTCTTGCTGGGCTTTGGCCTCCATTTCTTTATGTTGGATAGAGGTACTTTGCCCTATAGTGGTTCGAGGCTTCTTAGTTAGAGAGGAAGAAGAACCTCCTAGTTCATGACCCGTTGCTTCCAAAGTTTGGTCATCCGGGTCTTCTTGGCCAGGGTCCGCCCCCGGGGCATATTTCCTATCTGCATTGTACTAGTTCCTCCTTTCATCCTCTCCCAGACATTCAATATGCTGATAATTCCATTTGAATTTAACCTTCTTGCAATGTTCAGGAACTATCCTCTCCGGGTCGTATGTTCGGTACTCTAAAGCCCTAAAGTGATAGCGTTTCATCTCTTCTCCCTCTGCCTCTACCTCTGTGAAGTATTTAACTGTGTATGCACCGATAGTGAGGGGTAGAGCGGGCCACGACTTCTTCTTGCCTCTGGACAGGACCCTGGAGAAACCTGATGACATTTGGAAATAGACCTCCTGCATGAGCACTTTGTCTGTAACAAAACGAGGCAGAGCATGTGGTGCCTTGAACGAGCCAAAGACTCGAATGATTGTATATTCGGCGAAAGGAAACCAATGCGCCACTTTCCTAAGCATCTCCATCGCTCGCCAAGTAATGTAGGGAGCATCTTGGCCGAACAGTTTTCTGTAGAGAGCAGGGATGAACACTTGGGAGATTGGCTCTATGTTTGTTTTATACTGGGATTCCCAAAACACCTTGGTTTGCAGATGAATGGCACGGGTTTGTTTGGGATCCCAGTTATGTGCCCATCCTTCAAAGTGCAACCTCGCATAGACAACATCCAATAGATAAGAGGCCATATAAAATTCAGAAGGCATTCCTTCATTTGGTGCCAATGCTGAGGATAAATTTGTGTGAATGGAGGTTATTAATATGTTTGCCCAGTTGAAATGGGTTCCATAAACTGTGACGTATTCCATGATAGTTTCCCATGAGCCGTTGAAGGTAGTGGCGTCTGGCCGCCCGTACAATCTGTAAAGCAGGGCAGCCACTAATTTGTACACTTTCCTGAGGCTCGCCACTGGGTCCTGATCTTTCTTGACCTTAAACTTCTCGGGATCCTCCCACCATTGCCTTATGGTGTCGACTACAGGAACTGCATGAGCAACGACCCATTCTTCTGTGAAATCTTCTTTCCACTCTGGTAAAGAATAATACACATGGGTGTCATAGCCTTTTAGCATTACAAAAGCCTTGCCCTCGCTATCCCTGATCATGAACTTCTTGGGATCTATTTTCTGTATGATCCAATCCATCATCTCTGGGCATGGGAATATTTCCGGATGAGCACCTGCGAGATGGAGTTTGGACCTTTTCACATTTGAGTATATCTCCCGATCGGGGAGGTCTTCTAGGAATTCCGTTTTGGCGAACTCCTGGTACACGTGGTACCATCGCATGTTGTCCCCTTTGTAAAAAGTGCAAAGGGTATCTCTGTATATCGGTGGTGGGGATATTTGCATGTCTGTCTCTGTATCTTCCACTGCCACGTGATTGTCTTTCTTCCAGGATGCTGGTGGTCCCATATCGCTGGAATCTGAGAGGACAGGTATACACTCCAAATCTGCTTCAAATTCACCTGTCATGTTCATGAAATAATCCCAAGATAAGAAGGGCGCCATGATGATGCAACAAAAATTAAATTTTATCAATTACTTCACTGGGACACAGGCAAAACTGAATAACTGGTCTACTGGGTCGCGGGGTCGCAGGTTGTAAGAAATGGCCAAGGTGCGACCTTGCGACCTTGCGACTAGGTCATAGGGTCGCGGGGTCACGGATTGTGGAAAAAGAACAAAATGCGACCTTGCGACCTTGCGACTGGGTCGCTGGGTTGCTGGGTCGAAAATGTCGTTAAAAATTGGAAATGCGAGTTTGCGACCTTGCGACTGGGTCGCTGGGTCGCGGGGTCGCAAATTTCGAGAAAAATCAGAAATGCGACTTTGCGACCTTGTGACTGGGTCGCTGGGTCACGGGGTCGCAAGTTTCGAAAACTGGAGAGAATGCAACCTTGCGACCTGGCGACTAGGTCGCGGGGTCGCAGGTCACGCTAGGGCTTGCCGGGGGGTTTTGGGCGCGCGCGGCGTGGAGTGTTTTTCCCTTTAACTGGAAAAATATAAGGCTAAATGGGTCTAGACAGAGTCAAGGGACAGATTTTGAAGTAGGGAAAAGACCATGAGAAGCTGGACAAGAAATTGTGATGAGTTTGGGGCAGGTGTGGTGAAGATGGGAATCAGAAGGAAACCCTAAGTAAGAAATGAAAACAATAGCTGAGGCAAATGACAATTTAAAGGCTGAGGGATACAGGGAAATGGCAAGAATAACCAAAAAGGAAACAACAGAAGGGAAAATGGCAACTTACCTGGGAAAATCGCGCGCCAGTCGACCTATCAGAGTTGATTATTTCTATTTGCTGCATATGAAAAGTGCGACCTAGCGACCTCCTTTATATAAAAAGGTCGCACGTGCGAGCATTTAATGAGGGTCGCGAAGTCGCAATTCGAGTGATCAGAGAGATATGCGACCTCGCGACCTTGCGACCTCAGGGTCGCGGGGTCGCAAGGTTGCGGGGTTGCGGTTTTCCAAAAAATTGAGCTTTGCGACCTTGCGACTTAGCCTTCTGGACTCCTTACTTACTTTTTTCTTTAAGTTCAAGGGGCTCCGAAAAATTTTTAAGTGGGGTTTTTTGGAGGGTGTTGTGGAGGCTACAACAAATGGCGATTCACTGGTCGAATTCAGAGTCTCTGCCGATGGTCGGCCCTAGAGGGGAGGAGGGAGGGGCCTTCACTAGTTGTTCTTTTACCTTGGAAGTCAACACTACCCTGCCTTCGTCACCTTACGGGGTTGCTTGGCCTTCTGGCTTGTTCGGGTGCTGCTTAACTGAGTTTCATTCCTTCTGGTCTCCGGACCGAAAGGGTTGGAGAACTCCAGGCGGCTACAGGATCCAGTATGGTTATTTTGTCCCCATCATGTTGCTCCGCTGCCAGCGAATCTCTCGGTCCCGACAGAGTCACTGCCTAGGAGTCATAAATGTTGCTCCGCTGCCGGCGAGCCTGGTCAGTACCCTGACGAAGTTGTTACATCACCTCTCTACGCAGGAAGCCTTTCTCAATCCTTTACCCTTTATTAGTGTGCTATTGCACTTATTTCGAATGTGCCTAGGGCACTTATTTAGATATGCTCGTGGCACTTATTTGAGATGGGCAATTTTTGCCTGGGCGGATGAGGGATCCTGACTTATTTTACTTGCATAGAGGTTGCTCCTGGTCTGATATGAGAACTTTGGTTTTTCCCGGATGCGCTGGAGTAACATGGAGTACCTCTATTCCCTTCCGATCTAGTTACTACTGTATCACACTTTCCTTTTGCAGACACCCTCTCAAACTTGTTAGGTGGGCTCCTCCCGCTTGATGGCTTGAGCAAGGTCATGTGCTACTTTTAGGTGCCAATAACAAGCGAGATTTTACCACCTCTGTGTCTATCGGGAAAAGGACTCCCATCAGCACAGAACTTGTTGCAGCGCACCAATTGCGTGGCTCTGACAAGCCCTTCCATTTTTACAACAATTTTTTTTTTTTTTTGACAAAAGGAGCGAAAACGGAAACTATGGTGCAAGGATAAGATAACCCTCTAAGGGCTGCTAACTGAAGTAATGTTTGAGGTCATGGCCATTTACCGAGAGGACCTCGACTTTTCCCTCAAGAGTTTGTAGTCTAAACGTGTGGGAACCTAATTTCTCCTTAACTTGGAAAGGACCTGTCCATAGTGCTTGAAACTTGGAATGTTTTCCCTTTTCTTCGTGAGCTTTATCCCACTTCAGGACTAGGTCTCCTACCTCAAATTTTTTATTCCCTGTGGATTTTGTATCAAACCATCTCTTGATTCGGCTTTGGTGGATGGCGAACTTTTCCTGGGTTTTTTGTCTTTCCTCCTCCAACTTCAATAGGGTGTCGATCCGAGTCTGCAAGGTAGGGCATGGGGTACCATGACATTCTTGGGACAGCTAAAGGGTAGGGAGAGATAAATGGGGAGGAAGAACAACTTCTTTTCCATACACGAGAAAATATGGAGAGGTGCCTAGGGAGGACTTGGGCGTGACACGGTCGACCCAAAGTGCATTGTGAAGGGCGTTGTGCCAGTTGCGCTGGTGGGACAACAGGGTCTTCTTAATGATGTGGATCAGATTTTTATTGGTTGAATCAGCTAAACCATTTCCTTGGGGATAGTAATTTGCAGAATCTTTAAGAAAAATACTGTTTTCCAGAGAAAAATCATATAATTTAAAAGATGAAAAGTAAGTTGCATTATCAAAAACCAAGGAAGTCGGAACACCAAACCTGGTGATGATGGAATGAGTGACGAATTATATTACCTCCTGATCATTGATTTGGCGTAAAGGTGCTGCTTCGACCCACCTGGTGAAATAATCAGTAGCTGTAAGAATATACTGGTGTTTCTTTGAAGAGTGAGGTATGATTTCGCCAATGATGTCCAAATCCCACTGTTGAAAAGGTTCTTCCACTGCTACTGATAGTAAGGGGGTGGTTGGTCGCGCTTCTCGGTTTGCAAATTTCTGGCACTGGATGCACTTCCGGACATATGCATGCGCATCTCTGAAAAGGGTTGGCCAATAGTATCCTGCGCGCCTTATCTTATGGGCAATGGTATCTTCAGAAAAATGACCTCCAGCTGGTCCGTCGTGCAGCTCGGTCAAGATTTTCTGCGCTTCATCATGTTCCAAGCAGCATAAAATGACCCCATCATAATGTTTCTTGAAAATTTTCCCCTAGATCAGCTAGTAAGATGCAGCTTTGAGTCTTATCGCGCGTTTCTGTTAGGCAGTTAGAGCTGGGTCTAGGGTACCCTGGGCTAAGTATCCTGAAATGTCAGAGTACTAAGAAGGGCTACTCTGCTGAGGCACGTGGTCACTCTGGTACATATCGATTTCTTGTTCCCAACACTATTCTTCAACTCCATGGGAACTTGCAGCCTCCGCAGCCATTTGGGATAACCCTTGTCCTTTAACAGTGTGTGCTAGTTTAAACTCTAAATCATACTCTTGTAGGCACGCCACCCAGTTGCTTTGCCTCTCGCCTAGCTCCTGCTGCACAAATAGTGAGCGGACATCTGGGTGTGGAACGAAAATCGTGACGCGGTTTTTCAAGATGTAGGGCCTGAAATGCTTGACTGCTTTGTAGACTGCATAGGCTTGCTTTTTTATTTCAGGGTAGTTCAATTCAGCTCCTTGTAAACTAGTACTCATGAAGGAAATGGGCCGCTCGTCATTGTTGTCATCCTTCTGCGTGAGGACAGCTGCAAGTGATGAATTTGAAGCGAAAGTATACAGGATAAAGCCTCTGCTAAAATCTAGACTTTGAAGGAATGGCGCTTCAGCTATGGCCTGCTTGATTTTGTCGAAAGCCTCCTTCTCTGGCAGGTTCCATTTGAACACTGCATTATTTTTGATCATCCTCTGCAAAGGCCTAACTATCTGGGCGAAATCTGATATGAACTTGCAGACAAAATTGATCTTCCCCAGGAAAGATTGCATTGCTTTCTTACTGCTCGGGGGAATATGGGCAATAGCTTTCACCTGCTCTAAATCTACTACAATGCCTTGCTTAGTTATAATGTGGCCCAACAAGTTCCCTTCCGCCATAGCGAAAACACTCTTTTTCGGGTTGAGTGAAATCCTGTACTTCCTGCACCTCTCGAAGATTTTCTTGAGGTGGCGTAAATGATCGCCCCGGTGTTTTGAAAACATAGTGATGTCATCCAAATAGGCTACCACGCTCTGCCCTATCAAACCATGAAAAGCTATATCCATGGCCCGTTGGAAAGTTTCCCCCACGTTAATCAATCCGAAAGGCATGCGCCTGAAAGCGAATGTTCCCCATTTGGTCCGAAAGGTAGTTTTCAATCTGTTTGGTTCAGCTACCAGCACCTGGTTGTAACCAGAGAACCCATCCAACAAGGAGAACATCTCAGATCCAGACACATCTTGCAATATTTGTTCTATAGGTGGCACTGGGTAATTTTATTTGTTTGAGGCTCGATTCAAATTTCGGAAATCCACACATAAGCGGATCTCACCGGACTTCTTCCATACCGGGACCAAATTTGATACTTGTGTGGAGTGACAAAATTTGAAGATAATGCGTGCATCCAACAGCTTCTTGAGTTCTTTCAGAATCATCGGTTCCAAAGTAGGTTGTACTTTTCTGAGCTTTTGTTGGAATGGCTTCACACCTTCCTTCATGGGTATGACGTGCTGAATAATCCGGGTATTGTACGTACATAAATCATCATACGTCCAAGAAAATACGTCTCGATACTTCCGAAATTGTTGGGTGAATGCCTGCGTCTCTTCGTCGGTACAATCTTTCCCGAGGTTAATGAACTTCGGGTCCTCCTCTGATCCCAAATTCACTTGCCGATGTGCCAAAATGGAACTTTGTACCTTGGTATTTAGGGGGCCGTGGAATCGGCTTTGCAGGTCGAAGAGCTTTTCAAGTGACACTATCCCCTTGGGCATGGGGTTTTCCTTGTGTTTGTCATGCTCTTCCTGCAAGGCTTGGTCGTGATCCGCCTCATCAATTGCCGCGTCTTTGAATACTTCAGTGTTGAGCATAAACTCCAATATCTGTTGATCATCATCAAAAACGCGTAAATTAGTAATATTTTCTGGCACGTAGGGTCTATATATAACTTCAATAGAAAATCCATCCCTCAAAGGGGTAAATCTAGCAGCAGCATTAGCCAGAGTATCAGCTACTGCATTGTGCATTCTAAGAATAGATTTAATTCCAAAAGCATTGAAAGAAGAAATAAGACGCCATACCTCTTGCTGATAAGATTTTAAATGCGAAGAAAAACAATGAATGGTATTACGTACCTGCTGAGTAATGATCTCGGAATCTCCAATAACTTGTAAGCACCTTACCTTTAAATCCAATGACTTCTTGAGTCCAAGGATCAGAGCTTCATATTCAGCAGTATTGTTTGTGCACTGGAACTCAAGCCGCTCCGTCATGGGTTTTGGAACCGTCATAGTACAGGGTCCACATGTCACTTTCTGGCTCTTTCGATGTCGTAGGTTGGGGCAGGACTTCAGCTTGGTGAGAGACGGGAGTGGCTTGGTCTTCTGCGAAAAGTGTAAGTTCAGACTGGACCTCGGGGTCTACTGGAGACTGAGGAGGATGATAACATCCAAAAATGGCTTCCAAGAAGCACATGCCAAGCTCCTCATGGGCAAAAATGATGGGTTCGTTAGTAGCGTCCAGATCAGTCACGGTATATTTCATATAAGGCTCGATTTCGACCCTGATTTGGTTATTCTGGCCCTTGTAAGGAAGCCACAGGTGGGACCAGTCGGTGGCAAAGTATCCTTGCAGTTTGCTGGACCAATCCTTGCTAAGTAACAGGCTGTAGGCTTCCAGAATGTCAACGACTACAATGTAAATACATTGGTGGACTCTAGAATCGGACAAAAGGTGGATGATGAAGTTATTCAGTTCTCCTACAGCTGGCACCTGAGATCTGTCAAGTTGAATCAGTTTTTTCTGGGCAAATGTTCAGCTTCTTACAAAAAGATAGGGGCATGACGTTTGTGGACGCGCCGGAGTCAACTAGACAGTTATGGATGTTGAAGTTGAAGATCTCAAAAGACAAGAGGAAAGGAGGAGTAGACCCCTTGGAATTTGCATTGATGGCATTTACGATAGACTAAACACCTGGATTAGGTTGTGCGAACGTGTTTCTCACAGGCTTAGTAGTTGAGGTATTGGCAAAGGCTTTAAGAATGAGTTCTCATTGATTCGTGATGTGGGCAAGCTCGTAGAGGGAGATGTTAGCTCTAGTTTTCTTCATGTCCTCTACAATGTTATATATGGAATCAAATTGAGGACAAGGCTCGGTAGTGGTTGTGGGGGACCCCATCGGGAGCTTGCTCTTCTAATTTGCTCGGGTGTTGTCATTGGTGGGCTTCTTAGGGGCAGCTTGTTGTTCATTCCCTGGCGGCAGAATTTTCTTTAAGAAAGCCCTTTTCTTCTCCTCAAAGGATGGTTCGGGGACCGGTCCTTTGCTCCTAAGGCTGTAGTTTCTTATGGAAGGGGCCTTAGGATTGTCTGCCATGTTGATATCAGTGACGGTAAGATTGTTGTCCCCACGGATAATGTCGAATGCAAGAACCGAGGATGCTGGTTCTTCATCCAGGGGTAAATCTTCATTGTGGTCGGAAACATCATCCTCCTCCACATCCCCTGGGGTTTGATCATCCAGAAGCTGGTTTACTACTGTATTCATGCTGCCAATCCATTGTGGGCATGTTTTTTCAGAGTGGGAAACCTGGTGGAATGAACAGAAGTTATCTTTTCCTATCTCTTCCATGTTGAGAAGAGTGTTCGGGTTGGATGGAGGTCGGCTGGTGTTGGGGTTGCTCTTTCTGAAAAAGGGCTTAGGTGCCTTGGCACTAGTCGTGGATTCTATACCCTTCCTCTTCAGGTCAGAGACTTCATTTGTAAATAGCTTGAGGGTCTTTGCTATACTCTCAAAGTCAAAAGCATCCTTATCCTTATCTATGGTTTTGTTTGTGGCAGACTGACCCTTTTTCGCGATTGGTTTGTGGTCATCTCTCCCCTCATGATCGATGGCTCCTATAGAAAGCATGTCTCTTTCTACAGTGAGTGTGGCTGCGTAGTTGGCTGTGAGGGTGGGCCGAGCTTCGCGCTTTACGAAGACGACGATATCCCTGGGGAGAGCTTTTGTATAATAGTCTATGGTGATAGAGTCGTCCAACGCCAGGTTTGGGGGAAAATTTTGCAATATGGTGGCAAAGCGCTGATTGAAGTCTCTAACCTTATCTTTCTTATGGTACTTAATGGTACTTAACTCCGTGAGGAGCATGGAAGGGGTTTTGTCCTCAGAAAATTTCTGCAAGAAAACGCGACGGAACTGGTCCCATGATGTAATAGAGGCACTTGGGAGAGAGTGGTACCAGGTGGCCACTTTGTTTTCGAGAGTATGTGGGAACAGGTGGCAAGCAACGTCATCTGTTTGAACCCTCATGATTTGCAGGGAAAGACATAAGCTTCTTATATGATCCTCGACCAAGGTTCCTTTCTTGGGATCAAACTTGGGGAGGTGTTTCTCAGTGTGCCTAGGCAGGTCGTGGAGGGGTCCCAAAAGATCTAATGGGGACTGGGTCGTCCAGGCGAGTGGTTGCACTCTCCTAGCCTGCTGGTGGTGCCTAAAATCAGGCTCAGATTCACTCCCTGTACCTGACACTGATGCTCCTCCCTCATGGCGAGAGTGTTCATCTTGTTATCTCTCATGGTAGGCAAAGGCTCTGAGATATCCCCAGTTGTGGATAGGCGGCCTATTTGGGTTTAGGCGATAGTGGTTGGCATGGTGTCCTTGGCCTCGGCCTCTATCTCCTCTACCTCCAGTCCGGCAGGCTCTATCTCCCTCGCCTTCGTTTCTGCGGGCTCTATTCCCCTCACCTTCATTCCTGCGGGCTCTACTTCCCTCTCCTTCGTTCCCTCGGCCTCTATCTCCATCAGCTCCCCCAGGTGGGGGGTGTGCCTGGTTGTTGTTAGGTTGGGCTTCGTTGGGCCAAGGGTTGGGGAAAGGTTCGGTGGGACCAAATTCTTGCTCATCGCCGTCTTGGAGCTCGGGTATCGGTTCGTCACCCTGAGCAGCGGTGGCGAGGTATTCAACCATGAGATTCACTAACTGGGGTATGGTACTCACTAGGGCACCATTACGAGTGATGTTTTCAGCTGGGGTCCTAGTATGGGTCAAGAAACCCATGATTGGGGCATATCGCAAATCCCTGATGAGATTGCGGGTAGCTGGGTGCAAGGCTCTCAGCTGTTCTCTGGTAATTTCCTGATATGGAACCTCCTCCCCTGGAATATCTTCCAACGGGGGAGGGATAACATCATCATTTATGACCTCCCCATGGGGAGTTTGTGATGGAATGTTGGTTGTATGCTGAGTGGATGCCATTCAGGCCCTCCTTCTAGCGCCAATTCTGTTGACTGGAAAATTTGTCCAGCCAACAGTAGGGGATCTCCCTGGTATAAAGTCCCAATCAGACCTTGAACCGTTTGGGATAAGGATCCCGTCCGGGGTGTGGGTCTGGCTACCGCTTACATCACCTTCCCTTTGGTCTCAAAAGAACTCGATCAAACCTGTGGACACACGCTTATTCACATGATACAAGATACATGGTCGATGCATTAAAACACGTATATAACACTATGCATAGCAAGACAAATAATAAAGCATACACGCCGAAGGAGATGTTGTTAACAACACATCTTTGGGGTTATGCTTGTAGGGTATTCTGACCACAAAAGAAACAGTTCTTCATGGCGAGATGCCCCTTCGCTTTCTGAAAGATAAAATGAAATGCTAATAAACAAAGTCACTAACATCTATTAAGCAAGCAATCAATCTGAACATCATTAACAAACATACAGGAAACCATAATGCGTAAATGATGCCATTAAAGAGTGCAGTTTCATTAATCAAAAGATGTTCTGAAACTGTAAAGAAATACTCATAGTGTTCGCACAACAAAACACATCAGATCCAAAAGGAGTTTCAACAAGTATTTGTATTCATATGCCAAAAGAGTGTTATCTTCAAATACAATGCTCTGTAGCTCTTGATTCCAAAAAAAGAAGATCCATTAAATTTTCCTCAGAAGGGGTTTTATAGATCAAAACTTGCCCTTTGGGCTTCCTGACTCTTCGTCTGCCCGCCGGTTGAGTTGCCTTGCGACCTGGGAGAAAACTGCGACCTGCGACCTGGCTGGTGAGTGCGACCTACGACCTACTGGGCGGTGCGACCTACAACCCACTGGGCAGTGCAACCTGCGACCTACTGCTACTGAGTTATGAAGATGAGCATGAAATTGAGAGGTTAGGAGCATCTATCTACTTCCCTTTGAGGAAGTCTTGCCAGGTCTGATATTCTGCTGCAATGGGAGAAAGTAGAGGGACCTCCTCTTTCAACCGATGCATGCACTCCAAAGAATTTGGGATTAGAGTTTCCTTCTTCTATGAGATCTGGTTTGAAAGAGAGGCTAGCTTGGTGTAAACCATACTGGCGTGACAAGAAACTGGCCCAGGTTTTCTCGTGATGCTGCAAGATCAGGAGTGCCAGCAGCTTGCCTAATGGGCTACAGAAATGACTGGATCTCTTGGTCTAACTGATCCCAGGTTTTCGCCTCGTCCAGTGCCCCCAATGAAGGAATGTGGTGAAGGGTGTGCATTTAGTCGATGCTGCTGATTAGGTGTTCGTAGGCAGACATTAATTTGTCCAAATCCTTGGATAGCTTATCCTTGGACTACATTTTCATTTGGATTTGGACCTTGGCATCTTGCGTATGAATCCAATCCTTCCTCGGAAAATGCTCAAGGGCTTGGGGATACCGTGCTGTCCAGTCCATCATTCGATCCAAGGTAGTTGAGGCCTCTTTCAGCTGCTCGTGCTTCTGCTTAGTCTCCGCTTGCACTCTTACCAATGGGGCAACTGTTTGTTTTATGGTGAACATTTCCCCATACACTTGCCTCATGGTCACCTCTAATGTGTCGAATTCCTTTAGAATGGCAAGTGGAACTTCATTGATAGGGGGAGTTTTTCTTTGGAGTTGTTGGACCTCCTCTCTCAATGCCGCCCTTTCCCGTTCTGCCCTTTTTCCCCGCTGCTCTACTTCTTGCAGTCTATTTTGTAGAGAAATGATCTCTCTACTCATTCTAGTCACATTTTCTTCCGTGGCTGCAGTGAAATCTGTGCCAGCTGATGCTATCATCATGGGATTAGTCCTGGTGTCAAGGGCTATGTCTTTTCCGGTTGCGACTGTGGATGCAGCGGACGGATTTTGCGCTAGGCACCTTCTCTTTTCTTGCCGAATTTTGAAATAGAATTGATCAAATGTGAGCCTGGTGAGGTCAAAGACTTCCTCCTCTTACCTCTAGGGGGAACTGACATCGGGGAGCAAGGTTCATGTACCGCTCAGGGGTATTTCAAGGGGAGACACCTCGGTATCCTCTAGCATTTCATCCTCTTCTTGTTTCTTTTTCTTTTCCTCTTCTTCCCTCTGTCGGCATTCGGCTTCAGCCTTCTCATGTTCTTTCCTTTGCCTGAGCTCTTCTTCCACCGCTACTTGTAATTCGGCCTTCCTTTTCCGCTCAGCTGCTGCGTCCTACTCAGCTTCCACTCTATCTAGCTCTTTCTTGAGTTCCTGTTTAGCTGCCACCTCAGCTTCTTTTTTCTCTTTCTCCTTCTTGGCCTCCTCGGCTTGCTTCTTCTTCTATTTTGCCCTTGAGCTCTTCTTGCGCTTCTCCTCGTCCTCTTTCATTTTATTTTCTCTCTCTTGCTGGGCTTTGGCCTCCATTTCTTTTTGTTGGATAGAGGTACTTTGCCCTATAGTGGTTCGAGGCTTCTTAGCTAGAGAGGAAGGAGCACCTCCTAATTCACGACCCCTTGCTTCCAAAGTTTGGTCATCCGGGTCTTCTTGGCCAGGGTCCACCCCCGGGGCATATTGCCTATCTGCATTGTACCAGTTCCTCCTTTCATCCTCTCTTGGGCATTCAGTATGCTGATAATTCCATTTGAATTTAGCCTTCTTGCAATGTTCAGGAACTATCCTCTCTGGGTCGTATGTTCGGTACTCTAAAGCCCTAAAGTGATAGCTTTTCATCTCTTCTCCCTCTGCCTCTACCTCTGTGAAGTATTTAACTGTGTATGAGCCAATAGTGAGGGGTAGAGCGGGCCATAACTTCTTCTTGCCTCTGGACAGGACCCTGGAGAAACCTCACGACATTTGGAAATAGACCTCCTGCATGAGCACTTTGTCTGTAACAAAACGAGGCAGAGCATGTGGTGCCCTGAATGAGCAAAAGACTCGGATGATTGTATATTTGGTTAAAGGGAACCAATGCGCCACTTTGCTAAGCATCTCCATCGCTCACCAAGACATGCAGGGAGTGTCTTGGCTGAATAGTTTTTTGTAGAGAGCAGGGATGAACACTTGGGAGATCGGCTCTATGTCTGTTTTATACCGGGATTCCCAAAACACCCTGGTTTGCAGATGAATGGCACGGGTCTGTTTGGGATCCCAGTTATGTTCCCATCCTTCAAAGTGCAACCTCACACAGACGGCATCCAATAGATAAGAGGCCATATAAAATTCGGAAGGCATTCCTTCATTTGGCGCCAATGCCGAGGATAAATTTGTGTGAATGGAGGTTATCAATATGTTTGCCCAGTTGAAACGGGTGCTATACACTGTGAGTTATTCCATGATAGTTTCCCATGAGCCGTTGAAGGTAGTGGCGTTCGGCCGCCCGTACAATCTGCAAAGTAGGGTAGCCACTAATTTGTACACTTTCCTGAGGCTCGCCACTGGGTATTCCTGGTCTTTCTTGACCTTAAACTTCTTGGGCTCCTCCCACCATTGCCTTATGGTGTCGACTAACGGCCCATTCTTCTATGAAATATTCTTCCCACTCTGGTAAAGAATAATACACATGGGCATCAGAGCCTTTTAGCATTGCAAAAGCCTTGCCCTCGCTATCTTTGATCATGAACTTCTTGGGATCTATTTTCTATATGATCCAATCCATCATCTATGGGCATGAGAATATTTCCGGATGAGTACCTGCGAGATGGAGTTTGGACCTTTTCACATTTGAGTATATCTCCCGATCGGGGAGGTATTCCAGGAATTCCGTTTTGGCGAACTCCTGGTACACGTGGTACCATCGCATGTTGTCCCCTTTGGCAAAGGTGCAAAGGGTATCTCTATATATCGGCGGTGGGGATATTTGCATGTCCGTTTCTGTATCTTCCACTGCCACGTGCTTGTCTTTCTTCTAGGACGCTGGTGGTCCCATATCGCTGGAATCTGAGAGGACAGGTATACACTCCAAATCTGCTTCAAATTCACCTGTCATGTTCATGAAATAATCCCAAGATAAGAAGGACGCCATGATGATGCAAAAACAATTAAAGTTTATCAATTACTTCACTAGGACACAGGAAAAACTGAATAAGTGGTCTACTGGGTCGCGGGGTCACAGGTTGTAAGAAATGGCCAAGGTGCGACCTTGCAACCTTGCGACTAGGTCGCAGGGTCGTGGATTGTGGAAAAAGAAGAAAATGCGACCTTGCGACCTTGCGACTGGGTCGCAAATTTTGGGAAAAATCGAAAATGCGACTTTGCAACCTTGCGACTGGGTCGCTGGGTTGCGGGGTCACAAATTTCGGGAAAAATCGGAAATGCGACTTTGCGACCTTGCGACTGGGTTGCTGGGTCGTGGGGTCGCAAGTCGCGCTAGGGCTTGCCGGGGGGTTTTGGGCGCGCACGGCGTGGAGCGTTTTTCCCTTTAACTAGAAAAACACAAGGCTAAATGGGTCCAGACAGAGTCAAGGGATAGCTTTTGGAGTAGGGAAAAGACCATGAGAAGCTAGACAAGAAATTGTGATGAGTTTGGGGCAAGTGTGGTGAAGATTGGAATCAAAAGGAAACCCTAAGTAAGAAATGCAAACAATAGCTGAGGAAAATGAAAATTTAAAGGCTGAGGGATACAGGGAAATGGCAAGAATAACCAAAAAGGAAACAACAGGAGGGAAAATGGCAACTTACCCGAGAAAATCGCGCGCCAGTCGACCTGTCAGAGCTGTTTCTTTCTATTCGCTGCATATGAAAAATGCGACCTAGCGACTTGATTTATATAAAAAGGTCGAACGTGCAAGCATTTAATGAGGTCGCGAAGTTGAAATTTGGGTGATCAGAGAGATATGCGACCTCGCGACCTTGTGACCTCAGGGTCGCGGGGTCACGGTTTTCCAAAAAATTGAACTTTGCGACCTAGCGACTTAGCCTTCTGGACTCCTTACTTAGTTTTTTCTTTAAGTTCAAGGGGCTCTAAAAAATTTTGAAGTGGGGTTTTTTGGAGGTTGTTCTAGAGGCTACAACAGTTTCCAAGCAACAATTGACTCCAAACTATCTTTTATTTCTGAGTCAAAACAGAGGCAAATCTGGTTCTAATCAGCTCAAAATCTGAACCAAAAAACAAAGTAGGAACAACTCAAACAAAATTCAGAACAGAGCTGTTAAAAAGATGAAGGAAGAGTTTTCAACTTTCAGATCCTAAGCCTTCCATTTTGCTTTCAATTTTTTGCAAAATAAATGTCTATGTGAAACTTGTTTTTATGCCATAGATCACAGCAAGTCAAACAACTTAATCTTGACTAGATTGTTTTTAAATTTCTGTTGTAGAATTTAGAGAATAAAATCTGTTGGACAGTTTAATCCCAACAGATAGTAGAATAGGTAGAGAATCATATGGGCTCAACTGTTTAATCTGGGTTCATGGAGAAATAAGGAGTAGAACTAGATTAGGTTTCCTGCTTTTCAAAAGAATAAAATGTTGTAAAAGAGTTTGCCAATCCAAGTGCACTCTAATGAAGAAAAAATGTTAGGTAGGTAGGATTGGGTAGGTAGAAATTTTGTATTGATGAAGATCCATTATTTTTATGGTTACTAATATGTTTTCAGAGAAAGTCATCTTAGCAAAGGAAAAGTAGCCCAATGGATCAGGCACAGGTCAGCCTCCCAGAGAACATAACGGATCAGGCACAGGTCAACCTCCCAGAGAACATAATGGATGTGGCACAGGTCAGCCTCCCAGAGAATGCAAGTCTGAAGTTCTTGATGCCTTCAAGAAGGCACCATCCCCAAGTGGAGCCACTGTTAGCCACCTATAATATTTGTTATAGCAAAAGGTGTCTAAGAATTTTTGAGCCTTCAAGGAACAAATTTTATTACTAAAAAGTGTTGGCTCTTGAAGACTCTCGAAGCCCTCATGCCTTTCCTCTGTCCAAAAATTCACTGTTGTTTCCCTTCAGAACTCAAAAATCCTGCTGATTTCCAAGCCAGAATACTGCTGCAAGCACCATTTCCCTTTTCCCCTTCTTCCAAAACTAACTTTCATTTGCTCCCCTTTTTCTCCATAAAATTCTTCTATTTTTCATGAGTTCTTTTTTTTCCATTCATGAAAATCCATTTTTATAAGGTTTAAAACCCACTTTTAAGCCTTATCGGAACCCTCCATTTCCCTTTAAAACCATTGGAAATCCATAAAAAACACATGTTTGTGCATAAGGGTTTAAGCCCCTTTGGGCCAGGTCTCAAACACTTCCCCCACATGCCCGCACCCTAGAACCAGGTGCTAAACCCCTCACAACACTTATCACATCGCTAAATTCCAAAGGCGTAAGTCTTTTTCCGTGGTTCTAAAAACTTCGATACGATTAGCTCCTCCTTTCTAGCCCCCGGTCATATAATCCTCCCATGCGCCCTAAGGCCCCGCAATCAGGCGCCAAGCCATTTTATATTTCTCTGCTCGAAGTATTAAAACCTTTGGTTATTTTGATTCTTAGGTTTTTAATTATTTTGTAACTTATCTACCGGTCCGAATTTCAAATTAACCTCCACCTTCGATCTGATCTGCAGATCGACGGTACAGAGTCCATCTCCTTGTGGTCCCCGCCGTCCATAAGCCGATTGCCCAAAACTGGCGGTATCCATCGCACCGCCTTTGGGCGAAAGCTGTTTTCCCCCGATCGCCAGTGATTCCATACATCGCATGACACGCGTCTCGTGTACTTTTTCAAAACCGCTTGCCCATCACGCGTTATCATTCGGACGTGGACGCCCAGCGATATTGCTATCCACCGTCCGATCTGGGGTGGGCCATCCAACGACTATCGCTCGCTGAAGATGCCCGATAGTTAACCGGGCTATGACGCGCCATCCAGTTAATCTCCGCTGTCGATCTGATCTGCAGATCGATGGTCCATATTCCATCCCCCTGATTCCACTGCCCAGTCAACGTTTCTCTGTTTTGACTTTCCCCCTCGCTCCCGACTGTCGATCTCTACACGATTGGCGACTCTGATTTGATCTTTCTTCCGCCTTCTCCAATCAATCTTGACCGTTGGATGATGCCATCCAACGACCACACTTCCTCCACATGCCTCCTCAACAATAAACCTATAAATGCATGGATTTTATAATTTTTTTTTGTATTTTGCAGGGTTTCGAGGTTTTCTCGCCATTTTCGAGAAAAATTCGAAGGCAGAGGATGATGATCTTCATGCCTTCGAGTCGCCAAAGGAAATCCTTCGCAGGGTATAAATTCATGTTTCTTCAGTGTTTTCCTTAGGCATTGATGCCATATCATCCTTGCGTGAGCCCTGCACACTACAAAAAACCATGGATCGGGCACAGTCAGAGAGTATCAGTGATGAAGACCAGAATTTACCAAAAAAGAGGATTGAAGGACATATTTGCGGGGATTATGGCTAAGAAAAATGATCAAAAGCATAATCCCCTATTAAAACACAGTGAAAGAAGAAAATCTAAAGTGTTTTAACCGACAGAAAACCCTTGACCTCCACAAATTGAGGCAAATTGATCCCTCTAGCTACCACGACGCCACCTGTGCCTCAAAGTATTCAATCAGAGGACGAAGTTATTGATCAAGACCAGATGTCTGCCTTGCAACACAGCTAAAGAGAAAATTCTACCAAGGAACTTAATGACAGACATCTGCAGAGTTACTTCGATGCCACAAAGAGCCTCAAAGGTCAACAAAAGCTCCCACTGAGCTTAATCATTATGTAAACTATTTAATACAGAGGATATGTATGTAAGTTTCTTCATTGAGCCCCTCAAAGGCCAATGAGCCATTAATTATGTATTAATTGTAATTGAGATCTTTTATCAGATCTCACCTCCTCATCCTTCTATATATACTACAGCAGAAGATGAGTGATAGGTTGGTTGTAGAACTTTGAAATACATTTAAGCTTGAAATTCTAATTGTAAATAGTGTTCACTGGCCCTTGGAGCTCTGCTTGTGATAGATTAGTTAGGCTGAATAGTGAAGATGATTGCTGAACTAAAACATTGGACTTGAAGACTGTAACTGGTTTGACATCAATAACAAGCTGTTTCTTGGGATCCTGGTCTATATTGCTAGTGAAGTGCCCCTTTCTTTGTTATGGTTTTTCCTTCTATGTATGTCATATTGTCCACTTTTCTCTGATAAAGAACAACATTTATAGAGTTAGGACCTACTGTATATTAGTAACCTTCTCTGACTGATAAGCTTTATCTCAATGTTTTCCTCCAAATTTTTTATTTAAGAATGATTTAATACAGCTAAGCAGTTAGGAATGTTGGAGTTCCCTCGTCCTACTGTTTGTCTTAAACATTGTTTCTTGAAAGTTATTTTCCTTATTTTCTTATTAAAGATGACTATGGAAGATATGGTGTGCCCTGGTCCTAGTTTTTCTCCAAAAGCAGATTTTGAAAGTTTCCCTTGGTGTTGAATGAAAGCAGACTAGGTTTAAAAGTACTTTATCTGATCTTAAGTTTACACTCTGTCTTCTCTCATGTGTTTTCATACTTTCTGAAGGTAATTATGTGGATTACTAGATTGTTTGTCAATTAAGTTGCTTTAATAAAAACTTGCCCAAGAAGTTTATGGTTAGCCCTATTCTTGGTTGGTTTTAAACAGTTACTTAAGAGGATTTTCTTGTTTGCACTGACTATAAATCCTCTGTGAAATTATTATCAGTTTCCACCATCTCCAACACTTTATTGTTTCCATTCCATCACTCTAATCTCAATAATATTGTGATATAGATGACTTTCCCCTTGGATCACTCTTGATGTTGTTGTTCAATTAAAGCCCTATTATGACTCCATAGCCCAATGGACTAAAATCCAGCATTATATCTATCTTTTAGCCATAGCTATTTTATCCACTTGCAACTTCTCACCTTTGAAACTTTTTGCACTTAGAACTTTCTCCTCAAAATAATAATCATGCTCAACCATCCAAAAAACAAACAAACCCTTGGCCTTCATAACTAGCCTAATATCATAACCCCTAAACTTCAAAGACAAATCCATCTTTTTACATATTGGAGAGATCCCTCTCTGGATTCAGGAGGGCTAGATCCTAGAATCCCAAAGTTGGTTGAAACGATGTTGCTTCTGCAGTTTTAGTCTTACCAATCTGCTAAAATTACAGATTCTTAACATCTGCTTCAAATAGGCAACCTACAGCTACAACCAATCAAACCCTCTAAATAAATCAAGTAACACGACTTCTTTGAATAACAAAACCTCTCCAATTATATGATACATGGTGCTACTTTAATGAATTGAATTGCTGGTTAGCATAATCACTTCCAAAGTCTGATATTGTTCAGAACATGTCTTCAATGATATTTTTCCACCAAGATCGTCTACAAAACCTGCACATTTCACTTGAGATCACACTGAATCCTGTAGAAGAATGTGGGAATTTTCATGTCAATTGATTCAAACTATGACAAATCTCTGAAGGTTTTTTCCTTTTTAGAGAGTGTCATTGACTTCTTCCTTTAGCAAAATTGGCCTCTATGAAATCTCCACTTCACTTCCTCCTTTGAAAATTTTCTATTCATTAATATTAATGTAAAATCTATCCGAGAAAACTCTCAAAATGATGATTCTGATTAGGATCTTGTTGTTGTTCCTATAAGTAATCTGCTCATTAAGTGTTGTTGTCTCATTAGTCTATGTCCTGCGGGAACTCTCTCAGCCAAAACATGGGTCATGACATTCATACAATTAATTTCCTCTGAAGGTAGATTCTAACAATACTTCTTGTGCTAACGATGGTAAAGGAAGATGTTTTAAAGCTAGTCACCTACCAAGGTCGAACCCATGTCCTCTATTTGGAAAAAGCAGCAAAAACATCAGAAGACTTGGATCCCTATTCCACATATCAATTACATTGAAATCACTACTTCATTCTATTATTTGACTGGACATTATGTTTTGACTTTTATTGGTACATCAGCCAACTGAGGTAACACCATGGAATTTATTGAATATATTTGTCCCTGTCCATACCTTTATATATGTCACATATTCAACGCAACTCATACTTTATATATACTATGAAATTTAAATTATATAAGATATATATCCTACCCTGGCAGGGATATGGAGTGGTTTGAATCTTGTCACCAAAATTGGAAGTGCCTAATTCATCCGGTTTGTTTGGGTTTTCTCTCTCCACCAGTGATTTGGGTTGTCATGGGAGAGTCCTCCCCTTATGAATTCCATTGTCGCTAACACACAGTAGCATATAAACATGAGGGAGACCTGAGAGTGAAATGGGTATCTATCCCATGAGCTTATTCTTGTGTATTCTCATCCTTTTGGCTTGCATATGTGCCAAATTTTATAGGCAAGCACCCAGATGTGGAAGAGAACTCAAAGTTGTTATGTAGCTACAATTCCAATTCCAGAGGTGGTACAAAACTTGATGAATAATAGAACTCAAAGTTGTTATTATGCTACTGAACTCAATTCCGTAGAAATAGAGATCTCAACGAGTTAAAACTCAATTCAAGGACGATTTAAGAGTGAAATTGATAGTTTCAACAATGCCATCATCATTTAGTATTTCAATGAGAATATATGAAATACACAATTATCTTTGGCATATAGCTTTTCGTTTTTTACTGGAAATGCCTGAAGAATTATGGAAACAGAATACAACCTTTTGGGAAATTGCGGTTTCAATGAAATTTTGGTGACAAAAGAAAACTGTTGTTGTTCATGATAAACTCGATAGAGCAGTTGACTCTAAATTCAAACTGCTATTTTTTCATGATAAACCCCGTAAAGAAGGTAATTCTAACTTCCAACTGCAAGCCTCTACTATAGTTGTTTTCAACCAGGTCAACCTTCTCAAACAACATATTTCATACCATACTCTTGGAAGGGAATAAATCATTCATGTCTGCTTCAAATAGGCAACCTACAGCTACAGCCAATCAAACCCTCTAAATAAATCAAATAAGGCGACTTCTTTAAATAAAAAAACCTCTCCAATTATATGATACATGGTGCTAATTTAATGAATTGACTTGCTGGTTAACATAATCACTTCCAAAGTCTCATATTGTTTGGAACATGTCTTCAATGAGATGTTTCCACCAAGTTCGTCTACAAAACCTGCACATTTCACTTGAGATCACACTGAATCTTGTAGAAGAATGTGGGAATTTTCATGTCAATTGATTCAAACTGTGACAAATCTCTGAAGGTTTTTTCCTTTTCAGAGAGTGTCATTGACTTCTTCTTTCAACAAAATTGGCCTGTATGCAATCTCCACTTCACCTACTCCTTTGACAATTTGCTATTCATTAATATCAATGTCAAATCTATCCAAGAAAACTCTCACAATGCTGATTCTAATTAGCATCTTGATGTTGTTCCTGTAAGTAATCCGCTCATTAAGTGCCGCTGTCTCATTAGTCTGTGTCCTATGGGAACTCTCTCAGCCAAAACATAGGTCATGAGATTCATACTATTAATTTCCTCGGAATGTATATTTTAACAATAATTCTTGTGCTAACAATGGTTACGGAAAATATTTTAAAGCTATTCACCTACCAAGGTCAAACCCATGTCCTCTATTTGGAAAAAGAAGCAAAAATATCAGTAAGAAGACTTGGATCCCTATTCCACATATTGATTACATTGAAATTGCTACTTCATTTTGTTATTTGTCTAGACATTATGTTTTTAATTTTATTGGTACATCAACCAACTGAGGTAACACCGTGGAATTTCTTGAATATATTTGTCCCTGTCCATACCTTTATATATGTCACATATTCAACCCAACTCATATCTTATATATACTATGAAATTTAAATTATATATGATATATATCCTACCCTAGTAGGGATATGGAGTGGTTTGACTCTTGTCACCAAAATTGGAAGTGTCTAATCATCTGGTCCGTTTGGGTTTTTTCTCTCCACCATTGATTTGAGTTGCCATGGGAGAGTCCTCCCCTTATGAACGCCAATTTTGCTGACACACAGTAGCATATAAACATGAGGGAGCCCTGAGAGTGAAATGGGTATCTATCCCATGAGCTTATTCTTGTGTATTCTCACCCTTTCGAAGTTTGCATATGTGCCAGATTTCATAGGCAAGTACCCAGATGTGGAAGAGAACTCAAAGTTGTTATGTAGCTACTGAAATCAATTCCAATTCCAAAGGTGGTACAAAACTTGATGAATAATAGAACTCAAAGTTGTTATGATGCTGTTGAACTCAATTCCATAGAAACAGAGATATCAACGAGTTAAAACTCAATTCAAGGACCATTTAAGAGTGAAATTGACAGTTTCAACAATGCCATCATCATTCAGTATTTCAATGAGAATATATGAAATACAAAAATATCTTTGGCATCTAGCTTTTAATGTTTTACTGGAAATGCCTGAAGCATTATGGAAACAGAATAAAACCTTTTGGGAAATCCATTCAATCCCTCCACTTGTGCAAAATTTGGACTGACACATCAATACAGGATTTATATAATAAAATGTCACTGAGCTTTCACAACATTAAGACCATGTTATTCTCTGATTGTGAACAAGATCCAAAATTGACAAAGCACAATTTAATGGGTATTGATTAGTCAAAATTACCATGTGGATTAACTACTCATGTATAAATGATGGTATATTGGATTAGGCGTGGGTTTCACTTGAATTTGAAAGAGTGAACACAACATGGATAAAGAACATTGACTACACTAGGAACCTCGACAATGGGGTTCTAATAACATGGCCAAAAATAAAAAATTGACAAAGTAAAATTTAATGAGCATTGATTAGTCAAAAGTACAGTGTGGATCAAAGACTCGTGTCGAAATGATGGTATATTGGACTAGGTGAGGGTTGCAATGGCATTGGAAAGTGTGAAAACAATGTGAATAAAGAGTCACTTGGAAAAGGAATACAAAGAATCGCAGTCTTGGTTGCACGTTTAGGGATGGTCAAACAAGCAAGTAGAAGCATTTGGGACACCATAAAAATTGGCAACTCATTTTTTCTAAGAGACATCCAAAAGCACATTTTTTTATAGGGAAAAGCTTAAAATCCTCCTTTTGGAAAATGCATCCTTCACATTAGGGAAAATTTTCCATCTACGTTTCCCACAGAGATATGTAGATAAATGTTTCTTCAATCATCCAAAAAATGGGAAAAATAAAAAACACTTTTGGGAAAATGCATTTCCCTCTATGTTTCACCACATTTCCCAAAAGAGATATGTGAAAAAATGTTTCTTGGAGCATCCTACAAGAAAAAGACACCTTGGGAACATGGGAAACATGGAGGTTCCCCCTCCCACCCTAATGGACACATCCCCATAGAACAGTGGTTTTTTCATTCATTTATTGGCATTTCTGAGTCATCAGTGCTCATTTGTTTATGAATACAAAGTTTATCGTATACTGTTATGTTGAATGGTAAGCATGTGTCAAAGCCCTTTAACAAGAGGAGTTTCTTCGGATAGAATCAAAGCCAAGGCATGACAATTGGGACTAAACTTTCATAGTTGCAATATAAGCATGTGGACAACAACACAATGGAAATTTATTATAATACAGAGACCTTACAAAACCATATTTTCTTGATGATCAGAGAGGATTGGGTATTTCACTTGCACTAAACATACCATATATTGTCATCAATTGGTAAGGTACATCTATAAGACCTCATTTACAGATACTTCCAAAATTCTTCCTTGGAAATATTACTTTTATTTTAACAATCAAAGAACTTCTATAACAATTATTGTTGACTAGTGTAAAAGCATAGCTCTCAAAGAATGGAAAGGTGTTGTCGGCTATATCTAACATGAAAAAATTAAGAACTGAATAAGTAGGAAGTGATGTTAGCCCAAATCATGGTGTAAACTAACCAGTATTAAATTTTTTCCACTTCATACTGTCACACTAATGTTTTTGTAGCAGAAAATTGGTACTGCTAAAGGTATAACTATGGAAATGTAAAAGAAAATATCCATGGTGCAAAATTTTCAGTTTGAACCATATATATGAACTTAAAACACATTTTGGATAAGAAGTACATACTTGTTCAAATTCTGAGCAAAATTCCAGAAACTGCAATGCTGATCATTTGACGAAAATTCTATGCCTGCAATCAACTGCATTGGCTTCCCTTGAGGAAAAATTATTTCATCCATCTCTTTCTTGTCTTTTCATTTCTTCTTCTTCAAATTCACTTTTTTTTCAGCAACCCCTAACTGAAAATCAGATACATAAATAGACTGATCATTGATCCCCTTGATAACATATTTCTTTCTTGGTTTGTCTGTATTGTCTGATTTTATTTTATTTGTTTGCTTCACATCAACCTTTAGAACATGTTCACTTTCTGTTGGCATCAAATTTCCATCGTTACAATTAATTTCAGACAGGGCAGTGAACGTTGCTATAAGACTAGGGAATGGGAAATTGTGCCAAGATGAGATTTCAACAGGAGGAGATTTAAAGGCACCAGATAGATAATAAATAAATAAATAAATTTACAGAAAAAACCAAAAAAAAGAATCACAATTAGTACTTTGTCAAATTGAGTGCGATCTGCCATCGACATATAGATGTTTGGGAATACTGAATGGCCAGAGTAACAGAACCCATACACACCAACTGCAAAAGGAAGGTTGGTCCAATTCACCAGTGAACCACTGGGGTGGAAACCTACCCCATCTATGGCTCCCACCCAGAAACTGTGACAATAACCAAAACATTTGCAAGCACTCCACCAGCTTCACAAATATTTCATCCAAACAGCCAGTAGCACTATCACTATAGCTAAAATTCCAAATAAATAGAGAGAAATCAGTTCAGTCCTAGCAATATCAAAATGAAAACCTGGAAAAAGCCTTGTCAAATTGTCCCCCTCCACTATGATAAACTCTACACAATATGATTAGAATTCATAGTACAAAATAATAGAAATAAAAAAATGACCAATTCTCCCCAGTGCAACCTCTCCAATATCTGGATAAGTATAGATGTCTTCTTGGTTCTCAAAACAGTAGCGTAAGAGAATACCTGTGTAGCAACAAATGAAGGCAAAAAATAACAACAATGCTAGACTTATCCAACCTGCTTCTAAAATAGTATATGGGGTATGTTAGTGTCAGTCTAGTCATACTGCCATCAGTGATCAAAATTTCCCTTTTGCATTTGCATATTAGGAGTCGCATACAATAAATTTTCACCATTCCGCTAGGTCATGGATTCATTGATGGTAGTGTTTTTTCATCAGTTTTCTCTCATGTGAAACTTGTTGATTCTCCTCTATATGGTCTTTAGTCATGAGTTACTTTCACTTTTTGAGCCATGTTAGTTGGTCATAGGATGGGTCTCATTAGGTTCTAGGATCTCACCATGGTCAAATTAATGAGTCAAGTGTCAATAAATATCAGCAAGGTCATGAGAAAGTCAATAAACTCAAAGTCATGGCACCTGGAAGATCAAAGAAATTTTTTATTCAGTTTGATGTAATTTTCACCTCTTTCTTTTATTATCATCTTTTATGTAATTTCATATCATCATATGTAATAAGTCACACTTCAAAAGCTGCGATCTCCACAAAGTCACCACCCTGCCTTTCAAAGACGTCATCCTCCGCATTTTCAGTCCAGAATTATGTTCTAAGTATGTCCATCAGAAAGAGCCCGGAAAGATATTTCCAACAGTATACTATACTCTAAAAACTGACTCCTGGATTTAAGTTTATGCCTAAGTGAATAAAGCTCCCCTATACCCTAAACCAATCCCTTTTCCCATATTTTCCTTAAACTTTATTTTATTAAAGTTTAATATTTTCTTTTATAAACCCCCCTTTTTTTTCCCTATTCGATGGTATAAATCACATTGTAAAATATTTTAAAACATAAAATCTGATGCGATTTAGTTAAACCACTTCCCCTCATGCCCCTTGAAACTTTATAATAAAGTTTAAAGTTTTAAATTATAAATACCCCCCCTCCGATTTCAATCGCACCATACGTATTGTGCGCCCCGATTGGTGCTTTGTAAAAACTCCGATGCGATTGCATTGAGTCCCCCTGATTTCCATACCTCTGATTGACTTATCGCCGATTGCATATATCCGATGAGATCCCGACCATTGATCTGATCATCCGATCAGACGGCCCAAACTTCATCGCTCCATCCCAATCGGCACTTTCGATCGTTCCCCTCCGATTACTCCTCCGCCATTGATCTGCCCATCCGATCGGACGGCCCATAGCTCATCGCTCCATCACCATCGGTGTTTTGACATAATGCTTTGCTTCCGCTCCCCTTTCGCTTCTGATCCCGATTGACCTTCGGGTCCACCACATAAACTTTCGCCCATTCATAATAAAAGGGCCTTTCCCTTTGTAAAAATCAAAATTTATTCTATTTCATTTTACAAAAGGACTTCCCCCTCATTGCCTATTCCCAATCACATCGAGAAAATACTGTTGTGTAATACACTTGGCCCCACTCCCCTCCCGATTCCTGACCGCAATTGTTCTCCCAGGTCCCACCTTAAAGGCCCTCCACTCTTTCAATGTAAAAATAATTTCTCCCTTTGTGAAAAGCGGAAAACTATTTTCATTTGTTTTAAAGGGATTTTTCTGCTCTTCTATTGTATAACCCCATCGGACTTTTTCAATCGCATCGGAGATTTTTGTGCCTTGTTCCAAAATATATCCAAACTGTTGATCCTCGATTGCGATTCCACCATCGCAACGCAATATTTTCAAATGCTATACTATGTGTTGCATCCTCTTCCTCCCCTTCGATTCCAATTGCGATTGCGAGTTAATTCCCCATTTCCTTTCCCTTTCGCTCCTATTTATTCAAAGGGGAATTTTTTTAAAAGGCATAAAGTTCAGTTTTGATATTTTCAAAAGGTTTCCTTCGGCATATATGAGATTTTTCAATAAAGAAAGGAAACAGTTAAAGGGCTGAGAGCTAATTATGAAACAGATATTTCTACAACAACAGGAAAATAGGGATCTGCACTTCATATTGCCTATTTTTCATCCATCCAGCGTATCAGTGAATCTGCCGAAGTGGTCAAAACGTATTGTTGTTCCTTACTTTCAGGGGCAGATTGTTGGTTCTCTTTTCTATGATCAGACTTCAGTTCTTGAGCTGGAAAACAACTCCTCTTATCGTGGATCTACTTCCCTCACATTCTGGTCTATTTAATGTATTTTTGAATCATTTGTAAAACATTTTGTAAGTCAGTAAGTAGGGGAATAGTGTGGAAATCAAGAAGGATGCTCTGCGCTCCACTGTAACAGTTTTTGGATAGGGAATTAATAAGAAATGCAGCTCTGATTTGTGGGATCCATGTGGTATGAAATTTAGCATTTGTTCTCTCCTTTGTGTTCATATGTAAATTTTTATGTGTACCATACATTCATAAACATCTCCGGTTGAATGCTTTCAGGATAGATAGGTAGAATCCATTTTTAAATGCTTTGCCTTGGAAAATCATTCAATATTCTGTGTTTTCTTCTGTTTGAAAAGGATCCATCTCCCATGCCCTTTTTAGCTCCTCACCAGTCTTTCCATTCCATAATTATTTAGACTTAATTGCTAAAATTTCCTGCCTACCTTGCCCCATGAAATAACCTGTATCCTTGATTTAATTCCCCGATTCAAACTATCCCATTTGTTCCATACATCCCTGAAAAATTCATTCATTTAAACATTTTCTCATTATTATACCTAGCCTAAAATCAGTTTCATAATTGTATTTTGTTGAATATCTTTTCATGGAGAGAGCCCTCTCCTAACCTTGTAGGGCTAGCTACAAGGCTGAGCGTGGTTTAAAGGTTTCCCTGATTTTCCTTTTCAGCCTGAGGTTCAGATGAGGCGATAACATTTCTGGCGACTCAACTGGGGAAGACGATCTGATTGTCTTCGAGATCATATTCTCGGCACTCAAATGGAATGTGTTATTCTGTTTTGAAGAAAGTCATAGTCAGGCCCTGTGAATGAAGAATATTGAAACCTCTGTCTAAGGTTAAACCCTGGTTATATAGAACGTGACGAACCCTTAGAAATCTCTGTTGTTGAAGTAAAAAAATTGATTCTGTTGAAAGGTGGAGTAATATTAGTGGGACCCAGCCATTGATTTAATGCGAGGAGTTAAGTGCCAAACTACAGTGAAAAACCCGAGTGAAGCACAATTCATTTACCGGAAGTGGGTTTCAGAAAACAATACTACCTTTGTCACGCCGCTTTTGGCCCGGAGCGAAACCACACCAAAAAAACATGATCCAACAATATTTGGGCATGTCATCTCCCAAATACCACCCATATTGCGCAAATTTTATGTGTTAACCCTCGGCCTTTGAAAAAACGTGATATTGATGAGAATCGTTTGATCTGGAGAATGTTAGATCTGACGACAATCATGCAGTGAAGTGCACGAGTGATAAATCAAGGTATGGTCTGGCAGTTTTGCATTATTAAATGTTTATTTAATTCATAAAAAGGTGAATAAGGGATGCGTGGGGCCCCATTGAATGAAATGTATGTCGCGTTGGTAGAATAAATGGGTTTTATGATATAAGTTCAAAGGTTGGTGGTTCTAAAAGGAATAGGGCCATTGTTATAATATTTTGATATTATGACCAGAGTGATAAGGTTTGCCTAAATGTTTTAAGTGTGTTCCCCTATATCACATGAACCTTTAAAAGATTTTTTTGAGAAGTTTGAATATTATTGCAAAGCGAACATTGTTAAAGCGCTTTGGGAGGGGAATATAATTACATGCACTTATTCCAAAGTCATAATATATTTCTGGTATCAGAGCATAAAGAAATATCACCCCAGTAATATTTTCCTTGTAAATTCCTGGACTCTGGAAGATGATGTTCAGAGTTTTCTAGGATGAAATAGAATTTTGTAAAGTAGAAATTTCACCACACTGGCTTCAGGAAGATACACAAGGGCTAATCCAGATCCAAATCCTCCCCCCGTGTTTGAGAATCCTAATCTTATCCCAAGAACAGTCAGAGTACAAGAAGGATCACTAAGTCTTCGACCTATTTTCAGATCCCATACCTAGCCCAGTGAGTGGTTTTTTGTACAAGATCTTTCTTTTGATGAGATTTTTGAGCTTTATTTGTTTAAAAGTAAGTCTGAAACTGCAATTGATGACACAGTTTTAGATCCAGAATTTCTTGTAGATATTGAATTTCAAAGGGAAAATACTTCAATTGATGATTATATTTTGAATTCCCCTCAGTTATCTATCACTATAAATAATATCCCTGAGCCTTCAGACTCATTAGGAACATCGTTCCCTCCTCCTAATTCATCAGCATCCCCATCAGTCAATTCTCAGTTTTCATCTCCTCCATCAACACCTCCCTTAAATCCTAGTAGCACAAAAACTGTTGTAAATCCATCACAAGTCATGGCTGCCCGGTATGCACCCCTGGTTTTACCTCAGGCTCTGAATGATATGCTTGCTGATTACCAAAGTAAAATTCCTATCTTTTATGCCACTCAAAGCACCACAGCCCAACAAAATGTTGATAAGATGAATGACTTTTTTGATCTTCATGAGGTAGAGGCAGAGAATGTAACCACAATATTGTTTGTCCAAAGCTTTGGAGGTGAAGTCAGAAAGTGGTTTAGAGCCTTACCAGCAGGCTCTATTCGCACTTTGCAGGAGTTACATACACAATTATTAGACCAATGGGAGGTAAAGAAAAACCCACTCCAAATATTTTCTGAATATGAGAATATTAAAAGAAATGTGGGTGAAACCATACAGGATTATTGTCTAAGATTCAATGCTGTATACAATGTTATTCTGGCTAACACGAAACCTCCTGTGGGATTAGCCTTGCTTAAATTTCCAGATGGTTTCAATGCTGATATGGCATATCAGCTACAAGAAAGAGATCCTACCACTCTCGAAGACATGCAGAAGATAGCTGTGAGTGTAGAAGCGATTTTACTCGCCAGAAGAGCACGAACCAGAGCTAAAAAGAGAGTCACGGTGAAATACGAAGCCTCTCCTTCAGACAGTAAGATGGACACTTTGATCCAGACAGTGGAGAAGATGGTTGATCAGCTGAAAATTTCAGATAGACCTGAAGCACAAATCAGGAACTGGAATTTCAGAGGGCAGCAACCACAATTTAGAATTAAACAAAGAGAACAGAGAGCGCAGGACCACGCAGCACCGCAGCAACAAATCAGAACTCCATTATAGTAGAATTATGTTTGGGGAATAGAGACAGACGATGATGGTGATCCTGTGATTGAAGCCAATCATTTCTTCACAGCAGATGGCTCTCCAATCTTTCTCACAGAATATGAGGAATATACAACGATTACAGATATTCAAAAAGACGAAGATTTCATTTTGGCCAATAACATAGTGTTAGAAGAAGATTCTGATGACTACTAAAGAGGATACATGAATGCTTTATCAGCCCAACAAAAGCAATATTCTTTGAGGAACAGAGATGTTATGATTAGTCCCATTCAGAGGAGAAAAGAGCTCCAAATGAAGAACAATTCTCAGAAGAAAGGGAAAGAGCCGGTCAATCCTTCCTCCAGCAAAACATCTTCAACTATTAACACTACAATTGAAAAGAACCAGCAGAGCGTAGAAAAGGAGCAAGCAGAAAAGAAATACCCCCCCATCAAAGAGGTAGAAAAAGATCCTTATTTTAATTTAGAAAATGAAATTTCCAAGCTGAAAGTGTCCATGCCCTTGATCGAGTTGGTAAAAAATAGCACTTATAAAATTCAGGTGTCTAGAATTTTGCAAATAGACTCTGTTTCAGATATGGTAAATGTTGAAGATGATTACCTTGAACTCATCTTTGGTCCAGTCACAGAAAATCAATCTGAAGAAAGTGAAGTCCCTCCCTTCTACCTGAGTCTTAGATTACATGAGTTCATCTTGCATAATGCTATGTTGGACTTCAGTGCCTCACATAATTTGATGTGCAAAGCCATTATGGAGAAGTTAGGACTTGATATTACCTGTAAATACCATGATTTGTATTCTTTTGACTCAGGTAGGGTCCATTGTATTGGTCTTATCAAAGACTTGGTAGTGTCTTTAGATCAAATCATAGCCAAGAATGTTTTGATGGATGTAGTTGTTGCCGATGTCCCACCTTGATTTGGAATGCTTCTATCCAGGTCTTGGGGTGCAAAACTTAAAGGAACCATGCAGCTTGACTTCTATTATGCCACCATTCCCGTGTTTAGTCAGTTGAGAAAACTATATAGGGAGAAGAAAATGAAATATATGATCACTAGCAAAGAGAAGCCAGTAAATCATCCCATTAATGCAGTCCACACAGATTTAGAATCATTTGTATTATATTCAGATGGTGGTTTGAATGATGTGAATGTTTAGTTGGTACAAGTAGATGACATGCCTGAAATTTCAGAGAATTTTAGGGAAGTCCTCAAATAGGAAAAAGATAAAGCAGTAAGTACTTCTGAGCCTCCTGCCTGCCAGCAGCAAGAAGACAGTGAACAACAGAAAAATGCAGAAATCAGTCAAGATAAAGTGGAGAAAGAAGCAAAGTTTCAACATCTAGAAGAAGAAGAAGAAGGCCTTTGGAGCATGGACTTCGACGGAGCTGTTGGAAAGGACGATGCTGGTATTGGAATATGGATTCAAAGCCCTATTTTCCAGCCTGAAAAAGGTTCCTAGTAATGTTATAGTATGTGCTTATAAGTTGGCTTTTGACTGCTCTAACAATGAAGCAGAGTATGAAGCTTTGATTGCAGGCCTGAAAATTTTAAAGAAGTTAAATGCAAAAAGGATTTTTGTATATGGAGATTCAGAGTTGATAATCAAACAGGTCAAAGGAGAGTACCAAGCAAAGCATCCACGATTGAGGGCATATCGAAATGAATTTCTAGACATCTTGAGGACATTTCCTGAGTATACTTTGACAACAGTACCAAGAATGCAGAATATTATTGCTGATTCTCTTGCCACTACTGCAAGCAATTTGAAAATTCCAATGAACCCCAACAACAAGTTTGAGATTTATGTCAAACATAGGCCTGTTGTTCTTGAAAATTTAAGATATTGGCAAGTGTTTTGGGATGACAATGAGATCAATTATTTGTTGCAGAGTGATGGAAAATTCAAAGATACTCCAATAGAAGGTGATTATGAAGTTGATGATCAAGAAATCAAGGAAAATCAGATGGACATATTGCAGCTGAAATACAATGTAATTCCTAGAGGTATCATACCTTTAGAAGAGATTTTTGATCAGGATGATGTTGCAAAGAAACCAATTTTGGTGCCTAATGAGAAAGGGGTTGAAGATGTGAATCTTGGAACAACAGAAAAGCCCAAGCTTGTAAGGTTATCAAAGGCATTATCCCCTGAGGTAAAGGAAAAGTATGTTAGATTTCTTTCTAGATTTCCTGATGTGTTTGCATGGGATTATTCAGATTTGAAGGTGTATGGAAAGAACATAATTCAGCATACCATTCCCATTAAGCCAGATCAGAAGCCATTTAGACAGAAGCTGAGAAGAATCAATCCGAAGCTGTTGCCATCCATTGAAAAAGAGGTAAAAAGATTGTACAAAGATGGTATCATTGTTCCAATTAGATTTTCTGACTGGATTTCAAATTTGGTTCTAGTACGTAAGAAGATAGGAGAGATAAGGTTGTGCATAGATTTTCAGAATCTGAATAAAGAATCCTTAAAGGATAATTATCCACTTCCGAAGATGGACCATATTCTGCAGAGAGTAGTTGGAGCATCAAGGATGTCACTACTTGATGGCTACTCAGGCTATAATCAGATCTTGGTGCATGAGAAAGACCAAGAAAAAACTGCCTTCACAACACCCTGGGGAACCTTCCAATATGCCAAAATTCCATTTGGACTGAAGAATGCTGGAGTCACTTTCCAGTGAGCAATGGACATTTCTTTTTCCAATGAAAAATATGTTTTTCTTGTTGTTTATTTGGATGATCTAACAGTGTTTTCTGGTTCTGATGATGAGCATTTTCACCATTTGAGGGTTTTGTTTTAGCGATGCAGAAATTTGGGGATTTATCTCAATCCAAAGAAGAGTCTCTTCGCCATGGATGAAGGCAAGTTGTTGGGGCATATCATCTCTAAAGATGGTATCCGTATTTATCCTTTGAGAGTGGAGGCAATTCAGCACATAGACCTTCCACGTAACAAAAATGAGATTCAAGCATCCAATGGTAAGATGAAATTCTTGCGCAGATTTATACCCAATTTGGCTGAACATCTACGGGAAATGAATAGCATGTTGAAGAAGGATAGCACTGTTAAATGGAGTGAGGAAGCCATCAGGTCATTTAATCTGGTAAAGTTTGCTTTTTCCAATGCCCCAGTCTTGATTAGTCTTGATTACACTCAAGATTTCATTATTTTTTCATTCGCTTCAGAGCATAATATGGTTGCGGTTTTGATGCAAAAGAGAGATCAGATCGAAAAGCCAATTGCCTTTTTCAGTAGGACTATTAGAGATGCTGCTTTGAGGTATAATATTATTGAAAATCAAGCATTGGCTCTTATAAAGGTATTGAAGGATTTTAGGGTCTATATTCTGCATTCACATACTATAGCATATGTTCCTAACGCCGCAGTAAAGGATGTCCTCATGCAAACTGATCCAGAAGGTCGAAGAGGTAAGTGGATAACAGCTATGTTGGAGTATGATTTGGAGATCAAACCCACAAATTTGATCAAAGTACAAGGCCTGGAAAAGCTGATGGCCCAATCAAATCTGCATGCCTTGGATATAAACCTCATAATAGCAATGTTAGAGGGTGAAGATGAAGGTTTGCTTGTTCCAATTTCAGATATTTTTATACAATCCCCATGGTATTCAGATATTGCTTATGTTCTTCAGCATCTTTCACCACCTCTAGGGATGTCTAAAAGTAAAGGTAGATCACTGAAACTTAAGTCTGCTAAATATTGCATTTTAAACGATGCTCTTTATTGGAAAGATCCTGGAGGTATTTTTCTCAATTGTTTGATTGAAGAAGAGGCTCAAAAGGTAATGCCTGACTTTCACAAAGGTGATTGTGGTGGTCATTTGTTTTGGAAAACTACAGCTAACAAAGTGTTGAGAGCAGGATATTATTGGCCCACTTTGTTTTCAGTTTTGCATAAAACAGTGATGAGTTGTCATGAATGTCAAATTTTTCAAGGGAAGAAGAAATTGCTTCCTCTTCCTTTGAAACCAGTTTTAGTAAATGCTCCCTTTTAGCAGTGGGGACTTGATTTCATAGGAGAAATCCATCTTGCATCATCAACACAACATCGATGGATCTTGACAGGTACATATTACTTTACTAAATGGATCGAGGCCGTCCCAGTAAGGCAAGCTACAGATATGATAATTATTCAATTCCTAGAATCTAATATTTTATCTCGTTTTGGCTGCCCTCACAAAATTATAACAGATAATGCATCAACGTTCAAGTCTAAGAAGATGGTGGAGTTCTGCAAAAAATACAATATTGTCTTGGGCCATTCAATAGTGTACTACCCACAAGGCAAAGGCCTGGCAGAATCATTGAATAAGTCTTTGATAAATATAATCAAGAAAATGCTAGAGGCAAACAAAATAAATTGGCATTGAAAGCTCATCAACGTATTGTGGGCAAACAGAGTTAGCAGCAAGAAATACATAGGTATGTTACCTTTTGAATTGGTTTATGGTACTGATGTTGTCTTTCCTACATCACTTATAGTTCCAGTCATGATATTATTGCAAGAAGTTGGTAGTGAAGACGATGAAAATCAACGAAGAATCAATCAGATGATCCACATTCAGCAAAAAAGAGAGGAAGTGTCACAGAATGCTATTCAGTTGCAGGAGAAAATAAAGAAGATCTATGACCGTAAGACCAAAGCAGAAAATTTTCAGTTAGACGATGTGGTGTTGAGATGGGATGCAAGGAATGAGGACAAAGGGAAGCATGGTAAGTTCGACAACCTGTGGAAAGGACCATACAAGATTTCAGCATACAGGGGATAAAATGCTTTCTTGCTTTCATAAATGGATGGCCAAGATTGCCCTGGAGGAGCAGTGAATGGTAGGCTTTTGAAGCACTACCATTGTTGAAGATAATGGACCAAAAAATAAGTCACCATCATTGTATATACCATGTTATTTTTGGTCAGATTTAAAGTACACAGTCATTGAAGTTTGGGGCCCAAGGTGAAGGCTATAAAACTTGAATGATATGTGTATAGTTTGGTTTTATTTTAGTTGTAAGTCTTAGTCTTGAGTGAGAGTTAGTCTGCATTGTGTTAGTTTTTAGTGTTTTGACTCCATGCCCAATGGATAAGGCTACTTGGTCTACGGTGTTCTTGGCACCTCCAAGGAGCTACCATCCCCATTGGAGCCAATGTTAGTGTCAGTCTAGTCATACTCCCATCAGTGATCAAAATTTCCCTTTTTCATTTTCATATTAGGAGTCAGTCCCATACCATAAATTTTCGCCATTCCACTAGGTCATGGATTCATTGATGGTAGTGATTTTTCATCAATTTTATCTCATGTGAAACTTGCTGATTCTCCTCTTTATGGTCTTTAGTCATGAGTTACTTTCACTTTGTGAGCCATGTTAGTGGGTCATAGGATGGGTCTCATTAGGTTCTAGGATCTCACCATGGTTAAATTAATGAGTCAAGTGTCAATAAATATCAGCAAGGTCATGAGAAAGTCAATAAACTAAAAGTCACGACACCTGGAAGATCAAAGAAATGTTTTATTCAATTTGGTGTAATTTTCACCTCAAAACCATGTTTTGGGGTGAAAACATGATACTTTCTTTTATTATCATCTTTTATGTAATTTCATATCATCATATGTAATAAGTCACACTTCAGAAGCTGCGATCTCCACAAAGTCACCACCTTGCCTTTCAAAGACGTCATCCTCTGCATTTTTAGTCTAGAATCATGTTCTAAGTATGTCCATCAGAAAGAGTCCAGAAAGAGCTTTCCAACGGTATACTATAATCTCAAAACTGACTCCTAGATTGAAATTTATGCCTAAGTGAATAAAGCTCCCCTATACCCTAAACCAATCCCTTTTCCCATCTTTTCCTTAAAATTTATTTTATTAAAGTTTAATATTTTATTTTATAAACCCCCCATTTTTTTTCCCCTATCCGATGGTATAAATCGCATTGTAAAATCTTTTAAAACATAAAATCTGATGCGATTTAGTTAAACCACTTCCCCTCATGCCCCTTGAAACTTTATAATAAAGTTTAAAGTTTTATATTATAAATAACCCCCCTCCAATCGCAATCGCACCATACATATTATGCGCCCTGATTGGCCCTTTGTAAAAAATCCAATGTGATTGCATTGAGTCACCCTGATTGCCATACCTCCGATTGACTTATCACCAATTGCATATACCCGATGAGATCCCGACCGTTGATCTGCTCATCCGATCGGACGGCCCAAACTTCATCGCTCCATCCCGATCGACACTTTTGATCGTTCCCCTTTGATTGAATTCCCCCAATTACTCCTCTGCCGTCGATCTGCCCATCCGATCGGACGGCCCACACCTCGTCGCTCCATCGCCATCGGCGTTTCCACATAGTGCTTTGCTTCCGCTCCCCTTTCGCTTCTGATCTCGATTGACCTTCGGGTCCCAGCACATAAGCTTCCACCCATTCATAATAAAAGGGCCTTTCCCTTTGTAAAAATCAAATTTTATTCTATTTCATTTTACAAAAGGACTTCCCCCTCATTGCCTATTCCCAATTGCATTGGGAAAATCCTGTTGTGTAATACACTTGGTCCCGCTCCCCTCCCGATTCCCGACTGCAATTGTTCTCTCGGGTCCCACCTTAGAGGCCCTCCACTCTTTCAATGTAAAAATCATTTCTCCCTTTGTAAAAAGCGGAAAACTATTTTCATTTGTTTTAAAGGGATTTTTCCGCTCTTCTATTGTATAACCCCATCGGACTTTTTCAATCGCATCAAAGCTTTTTGTTCCTTGTTCCAAAATATATCCAAACCACCGATCCTTGATTGCAATTCCACCATTGCAATGCGGTATTTTCAAATGATCTACTATGTGTTGCATCCTCTTCCTCCCCTTCGATTGCGATTGCGATTGCGATTTAATTCCTCGCCTCCTTTCCCTTTCGCTCCTATTTATTCAAAGGGGAATTTTTTTAAAAGGCATAAAGTTCAGTTTTTATATTTTCAAAAGGTTTCCTTTGACATATATGAGATTTTTCAATAAAGAAAGGAAACAGTTAAAGGGCCGAGAGCTAATTATGAAATAGAGATTTCTACAATAGCAGGAAAATAGGGATCTGCACTTCAGATTGCCTATTTTTTCATCCATCCAGCGTATCAGTGAATCTGCCCAAGTGGTCGAAACGTATTGCTGTTCCTTACTTTCAGGGGCAGATTGTTGGTTCTCTTTTCTATGATTGGACTTTAGTTCTTGAGCTAGCAAACAACTTCTCTTTTTGTGGATCTACTTTCCTCGCATTTTGGTCTATTTAATGTAATTTTGAATCATTTGTAAAGCATTCTATAGTTCAATAAGTAGGGGAATAGTGTGGAAATCAAGAAGGATGCTCTACGCTCCACTGTAACAGTTTTTGGATAGGGAATTAATAAGAAATGCAGCTATGATTTGTTGGATCCATGTGGTACAAAATTTGGCATTTTTTCTCTCCTTTGTGTTCATATGTAAATTTTTATGTGTACCATTCATTCATAAACATCTCTGGTTGAATGCTTTCAAGATAGATAGGTAGAATCCATTTTTAAATGCTTTGCCTTGGGAAATCATTCAATATTCTGTGTTTTCTTCTGTTTGAAAAGGATCCATCTCCCATGCCATTTTCAGCTCCTCACCAGTCTTTCCATTAGACTTAATTGCTAAAATTTCCTGCCTACCTTGCCCCATCAAATAACCTGTATCTCTGATTTAATTCCCCGATTCAAACTGTCCCATCTGTTCCATACATCCCTGAAAAATTCATTCATTTAAACATTTTCCCATTATTATACCTAGCCTAAAATTAGTTTCATAATTGTATTTTGTTGAATATATTTTCACAGAGAGATCCCTCTCCTGACCTTGTAGGGCTAGCTACAAGGCTGAGCATGTTTTAAAGGTTACCCTGATTTTCCTTTTCAGCCTGAGGTTCAGATCAAGCGATAACAGGGTCAAAAGAAGGCCCACACCAGCCAGTACATTCACTCCATTAACTACTGCTTGCACAAAGCTGCAGCCTTGTCCTCAATATTCTATAGCATGTCCAGCCTCTCTGTCAACGACCCTTTTATCAAATCCATCTCTATTTTCCCCTACTGTAGAGACTGGTATATATGCTAGCTTCTCTTAAAGTCCCTCCTTTTCCGGTAATGGTCTCTTGGAATCCCAGTAAGGTGCATCCTGTGTTAATAGACTACCTTTTTTAGAACATGGAAGTTCAAAGATTGGTTGGCGTTGCATCCAACCAAATGGTACTGATGGAGATGCAACAATGATGTATGTATCCATAGATTCTCTGTAACTCTGAGGCCATTTTGTAGACTGGATGAATCACTGAGAATAATTGTCATGGGTAAAAGCATCCTCCTTCTCCACAGTGAGCCACTCCTCAACGTCATCTTCATGAATTCACTCGTCCTCATTCTGCTCTTCAATTCTTTTTTCACTCCCTCCATCACCACTATCATCAAACAAGTCGACAGTGGACTTGTTTGGCTCCATTGATGAAATGATGAAATGGGTATCCGAAGGCAATCTATGTGAATATTCAGTTGAAGAAATGTCAGAAATTGCAGTAAGGTAGTTGCAAGAACAATACCGACAACAAAAGCCCTAATCACTAAGCCAGCAGGAGGTAACCAAAGTTTGGGCGGGAGAAATGTTATTTTAACTAACGTCTAAAATTTAAATGAAAAATTAATACTGCCTCCCTCCATTTTTCCAAACATCATTTTTAATATTATGCCCTCCAAATATCATTTTTAATATCATAACCATTGTTGTTTTTATGGATGTTGAGTGCACTCCGTGATTCCTTGTAATATCAACTATTGTTTAAAAGAAAGTTTCAAAAATCAATTCAATTTCATTTTAATAAATTTATTTTAAAAACATTGATGATGAAGCACAGAATGAGTGGTTTGAAAAGCGTCGAACTTATGTGACTTATCTAGAAGAGTTTTTAAAGAAATTAATTAATTAATTATTAAAATAAAATTGAGATAAAATAGTAAATTTGGGAGAGGTTTTTGCAACCCATGGTTTTTCTCATGGTATTCCATCTTGCCAACAAGGGGGAATTAACCCTATTGTAGGTCCCAACTAGACCTGCTCTCGTTTGGAATGGCTAATCCCAATGGGTTTTAAGGATTGTTATAAGGGTTAGAGGAATAATGAGTTAGTGGTTAAGAGATTAATGATTAGGGGCTTAGGGGTTAGAGGTTTAGGGTTTAGGGGTTAGAGGAATAATTAGTTAGTGGTTAACAGGTCAGGGATTGGTGGGGTTAAGGGGTTATGGATTGGGAGCTTAGGGGTTAGGAGATTTAGGCACATTTAGGGGTTAGGGGAATAATGAGTTAGTGGTTAAGGGATTAGGGATTGGGGTTAGGGGAATAATGAGTTAGGGGTTAAGGGGTTGGGGGTTAGGAGATTTAGGTGCATTTGGGGGTTAGGGGAATAATGAGTTAGTGTTTAAAGGGATTAGGGATTGGGGGCTTAAGGGTTAGGGGATTTAGGCACAGTTAGGGGTTAGGTGAATAATGGGTTCATGGTTAAGGGATTAGGGATTAAGGGGTTAGGGGTTAGGGGATTTAGCAGTAAAGGATTTTAGGGTTAGGGGTGAGGGGTTAATGGGTTATGGGTTAAGCGTTAATGGTTTAGGGGTTTAGGGGTTAAGGGTTTAGGTGTTAGTGATTTAGGGGTTTAAGGGTTTAGAGGTTTAGGGTTTAGGGGGTTAAATGGGTTAGGGTTTTAGGGGTTTAGGGGGTTAAATGGGTTAGGGGTTGGGACTTAGGGTTTAAGGGTTAAGGGTTAAGGGTTTAGAGGTTTAGGGTTTAGGGGGTTAAATGGGTTAGGGGTTTAAGGGTATAGGGGGTTAAATGGGTTAGGGGTTTAGTGGGTTAGGGAATTTAGCAGTTAAGGATTTTATGGATTAGGGGTCATTAGGGGTTAATGGGGTTAGGGTTTAGGGGGTTAAATGGGTTAGGGTTTAAAGGGTTTAAATGGTTGGGAATTAGGGTTTAAGGGGTTAAGGTTTAGAGGTTTAGGGTTTAGGGGGTTAAATGGGTTAGGGGTTTAGAGGTTTAGGGGGTTAAGGGATTTAGCAGTTAAGGATTTTAGGGGTTAGGGGTTAGGGATTAGGGGGTTAAGGGGTTATAAATTTAGGGTTTAGGGGGTTAAATGGGTTAGGAGTTTAGAGGTTTAGGGGGATAAGGGATTTAGCAGTTAAGGATTTTATGGGTTAGGGGTTAGGGTTAATGGGGTTAGGGTAGGGGGTTAAATGGGTTAGGGTTTTAGGGGTTAAATGGGCTAGGGTCGGGAATTAGGGTTTAAGGGGCAGGGGTTAAGGGTTTATAGGTTTAGGGTTTAGGGGGTTAAATGGGTTAGGGGTTTAGGGGTTTAGGGGCTTAAATGGGTTAGGGGTTAAGGGTTTAGGGGTTAGGGGTTAAGGGTTTAGAGGTTTAGGGTTTAGGGGTTAAATGGGTTAGGGGTTTATAGGTTTACGGTTTAAGGGGGTTAGATGGGTTAGGTATTTAGGGGTATAAGGGGTTAAATGGGTTAGGGGTTGGGAATTGGGTTTTAAGGGGTTAGGGGTTAAGGGGTTAGAGGTTTAGGGTTTAGGGATTTAAATGGATTAGGGATTTAGAGGTTTAGGGGGTTAGGGGATTTAGAAATTAAGGATTTTAGAAGTTAGGTGTTAAGGGTTAATGGAGTTAGGGTCTAGGAGGTTAAATGGGTTAGGGTTTTAAGGGTTTAGGGGGTTAAATGGGTTAGGGGTCTAGAATTAGGGTTTAAGGGGTTAGGGGTTAAGGGTTTAGAGTTTTAGGTTTTAGGGGGTTAAATGTGTTAGGGGTTTAGGGGTTTAGGGGGTTAAATGGGTTAGGGGTTAAGGGTTTATAGGTTTAGGGATTAGGTGTTAAATGGGTTAGGGATTTATAGGTTTAGGGGGTTAAATGGGTTAGGGGTTGGGAATTAGTGTTTAAGGGGTTAGGGGTTAAGATGATATTTTTGTTGGTCTCTGTTTGTGCACAATAGTTGCTTATTCTTTGTGTCTCAATGTAACAATTTTGTAGGTACTATTTCTTGTTGCCATGTCTTCTCTATTTATTAATTTCTAATATTTGTTAGCCATTGCTTTACATTTATTGATGAAAATTTCTATTGCAATTAAACCAAATGTATGTTAAATCTCCAATTTCAAACTCAACCACAGTGTTGTCACACAATTTTAGTCCGGAGAATTGCCATCTGATGAAGTCTCAATAACCACACTGCACCTCATGACTGCTACTATAAATATTAAGTTCGAGTGCCCCATATTCATGAGAAAGTTGGCTCTTATACTCTTGCTCCACCTGACTGTGTCCTGGAAATACCCTTGTTTATTGCAAAAAAATCCTAATGTTGTTTACCTTGTCCCTTAACAGACCAAGGAAATAGATGAGACTGAGAGGAATGGAAAGCACTACAAAGTTGGAGAGAGTACAAAAGACTAGGATGATTTAAAGAATAAGCTTGAAGAATGTAACAGTACTAAAACAACTAAAATTTGTCCCAAACAAATAGTTGATAATGTGAATCCTTCTTCCATACCAGTCAAGCAAGACTACATTCATGTGAGAGCAAGAAGAGGCCAAGTGACTGATAGGCATAACCTAGCAGAGAGGGTATGGTTCCCTCTTTTTAATGAAAGATTTGATCTACATTTTGTCTATCGAAGATTAACCATTTTAACCTTGCCAACAATGGGGAATTAACCCGATCGTAAGTCCCAAATAGACCTGATCTCGTTTGGAATGGCTAATCGCAATGGGTTTTAAGGACTGTTATAAGGGTTAGGGGAATAATGAGTTATTGGTTAAGGGATTAGGGATTAGGGGCTACGGGTTAGGGGAATAATGAGTTAGTGGTTAAGGGGTTAGGAATTGGGGGCTTAGGGTTTAGGCGCATTTAGGTGTTAGGGGAATAATGAGTTAGTGGTTAAGGGGTTAGGGGGACAAAAAGAGAGGGGGAGAGGAGTGAGAGAGGTAGAGAAGGGTAAGAGAGGGAGACAGTGAAAAAAAGATGGAAGGGGGATAGAAAGAAGGAGAGAGGGAGGGATATAGTGAGAGGATTGGAGGGTAGAGAGAGAGAGAGAGAGAGAGAGAGATTGGGGAAGAGAGAGGGAAGCAGGAGAGAAAGGGAAAAAGAATAAGGATGAGAGATAGGACTCAAGAGAGAGGAACCAGTATCATAGAAGAAAGAATATGTGACCAAATTACTCTATAGTGAGATGGGAGATAGGGGCACCCTACCTACCTAACTAAATGTATAAAAAAAATGTGGTGTAATCATTTGTAATGGTGGTTGATTATACGAGGAGAGGATTTTACGAGAAGGCACTGGATTTTTAATGTGATATGAAAAAAAAAATTACCAAACCTAACCATTTCACATTCACCAATGTTTTGTTTGCATGTGCTAATTTGGTAAATTTGGAACATGGCAAAGGAGTCTTGTTTTGTCATCACCTCCCATGAGGATTCACCAATTGTGAGAACACAACGCTTGTGGTTGCATCTTCTAAATCATCATCACTTCCACCAACACCTCATCCAATAACGCTAGTATAAAAAGTCTCAGGCTCTCGGCAACCAAAAGGAACATAATGCATGCACTCTCAATCTCTTCTACATACTTGTAGCTCTCCTCCCAAACCAAAGCCACTAGTTTTGTGTGTTCACTTTGCCCTCAATCTTGTGCAAACATCCTTAGGTAAGGAACTGTTGCACCAAGGTATGGATCCACTATGTGTCATATCCACTTAAGGAGAACATGTTCCAAACAATAGGTAAATTCTCACAATTATCCCTCCATGGGATGTTGAGAACTCCAAAATGCCACATGCTCATTAATGAAATCTATAAATTGAGAACTTTCGTACAAGACTTGAAGTCATATTGAACTTGGACCAAAAGGCTTAGGATCTGGGTAGTGCAAAGGAACATCTGCAATATGATTTGTACTATTCTCATCTAGATCATTTTGCATGGATATCTCCTAGAGTTGAAATGCATATTCCAGGTTCCACAAAACATCTCCCATGGAAGGCCTATCGAATCCCATCTCTTCCAGGAACTTTTCGGTAGTCTCCCTAAACATTTTCAAAGAACCAAAGTGAGGGTCAATGATTTTTTCAAGCTTCCCCTTTTTCTACCAATGCATTTACCACTCTTCTATATTGAATTGTTCTCAAGTAAAAACAAGAGTAAGAGTTTCCCTTGCACACAAGAACTCCAGTAACACTACTCCAAAAAAATACACATAAGATTTATCTGTCAGTTGCTGCCTTCTGAAGTATTCAAGATCAAGGTACCCAAAGGCCAAAACTACCTTTGGATCCTGTCTTTGAAACTCCAAAGTCCGCCACCTTTTCCCGTGATCCTATTTCCATGGAGATATTTTACATTTAGATAAGCGCATAGGATTCATGACAAGTGAATTAGATTGAATTAACCATATATTGGAGCTTCATTGGTATCTCACTAGTCAAACAGTTTGCGAATAAGTTGAGGGAGTCTAAATTGGTGCAATTGAAAATGAAAGGAAAGATTGTTCTGTCGAGGCAAAATCCCACGATGCTAAGCTTTAAAACCCTCTAATTATCGTAGGTCACGCCTTGGAGCTCTGAGATGGTGATGTTGCAGGGGTTTTGATCTTGTCTCCAATCCACGGTCACACCTTCGAGCTCTAAAATGGTGACATTGTAGGGGTTTTTATCTTGTCTCTGGTCCATTGCATGAGCTTGGGTACATAAACCTAGTACCATGTCGGGTTAAAGGACATTATGAGTATTCAATGCATAAATCTCGATAGAGAAATGGAATTATGGAGACATTGGCTATCATACATATTTGGTTTCATTTTTCAATATACCAAAGTCGTCGGTCCTCCAAAAGGATCATTCTTCCCATTCTTTCCTCCAAAACCAGGGTTCATTAGTGCTACCATATATGCTAATAAACCCCCTTCACCATCTCCCCCATCAAGAAATCTGAGCTATTAAACAAAAATGTGAAGGTCAAGCTCTCCATCATTGAGGGTTATATGGCATGTCTTGTAACTGTGCAAAGAATCTTCTTTTCAATACATTGCTAGATGTTGGTATGATGTAGTTTTCCTTTTAATGTTGCTCGCTCACCTTATTACCAAGCTATGCGAGACTCTGTTATAGCTACAGGAAAGGGCTTCAAAGTCCCTACTATGCACGACTTGAGGGGAGCTCTTTTGCAAAAAGAGATTTACTACTTTGATTATTAATAAAAAATAATCAAAGTAAGCGGGGGATAACATAGGTAAGCGGGGGGATAGCAGAGGTGGGGGTTTGAGGGTTCAAAATCAGAGTCGTCGGGGTGGAGGAGGTTATGGCGGCAAGGGGAATCATGGTTTGATTGATTTGAGGTAAATGAGGGGCACGTTATCCAACATTACTGCCTAGAGAATTGTCGTGCACTTATCAACAGGCTGATGGAAAGAGTGGACAGAACTGAGAGATTATGTCGTGAGGAGCATGCAGAGCAGATGGAAACATTGGATCGAATGCACTATTTACAGTTCCAATTATGGGAGAGATTGGTAGTGGCTTGGTGAGGCCGAAATCAACTCACTGAGAAAGTAGAAAAGTTGGAGACTTGGTTGGCACACTTTGAAGGGCACAGTCAGTGTGACTTCTGTCCTCCACCATATTTAGGAACAACCTTGGACAACCCTGCATCCATCACGTTGGACGAATAGTATAATATTTGGTGTTCTTTATGTTTTATATGTGTTTTGGTGCCTCTGGCCCAACCGTTTATGGACAATGTCCCTAGTCCCTCTTTTGTATTTTTTTGCATCTGGTGCAAATTGTTGTCACCAAACCCAGTCGAGGTGAGACTAGACCACCTGTTTTGTAACTGGCTATATGTACTCCTTTTTTCCTACATGAATATAACATTGACTTAAAAAAAACAAAGGTTCATAAATAATTAAAAAATTAATTAAGTTTCATACTTAAATTAATAAATTTTCATACCTATTTACTAAATAGGTCTATAAATATATATTTTAGGTTTATCTATTTAGTATTTATCAAATGTAAATATGATGATTTAATACTATATTTAAATGAACTCACATGTTTAACATAATAAATGTTATATTTATCTATTTATTAAATGTAAATATGAATATTGTCATAATCTAGAATGGAGGCTGCGGATTCCTAAGACTGACTTTAAAAATTGGTGGAAGTCTCGTGACAAAGCCACAATATTTTTTGATGGAGCTTCTAAGGGAAACCCGGGTACCTTTGGAGTTGGGGGTGTCATCTATCCCCGGATTGGGCAAAGTAGAATTAGTTTCAGTTCAGGTTTTAGGCAGAGCTCTAATAATGAAGCAGAAATATTAGGACTAGTCAAAGCCCACCAGATCACGCAAGAGCACGAAGAAGAATACATACAAGTTTTTGGAGACTCAGAAATCCTGATCAAGATCATGAACACAGGAGATCAATTCAATAACCTAGCTCTCAATAAGACTCTGCAAGGACTCAGAAAAGTGTCACAAAAATACACTTCCAACTCCTTCTTCCATGTCCTCCAAAATTTAAACAAGGAAGCGGATGCAAAAGCAAATGTAGGTTGCCTCTTAGCCCAAGGAGATCTCTCAAAAAACGAAGATGTCCTAATTTGGTTTCCGATCCCTTAAGAATCAGCTATGTAAGAGCATATCCCGACTCAAAGGGAATTTTGGGGAAAAAGAATATGTATCAAGGGTTGAATAGGCTACGGCCTGACCTAATTTCATAAATAAAAAAATATACCCATTCTTGTTAAAAAAATGTAAATATGAATATTTAACCTTAGATTTAAAAAATCTCAAACTTTTAACATAAATCAATGAAGTTTAAAAAGTAAACTTTATGGCCAAATATTAAATATAAATATAAATATTAATTTGGTTATCTAATTAATATTATAACATTTACTAAAATCATAATGAAGGCATGAGTGTAAATTTGATAGATGATACATGCAATTATGTTAATTGTAGATGAATCCATCTGCACTGTTAAACTTTAGAGACAAAAGGGTATTCATAATTTTAACACTGTAAATTCAGAGACCCCTTTGTATCTAAATTTTAACACTGCAAATGGATTCAGAGACACCTATAGTGAAATGTAACACTTCAGTACCAAAATTGCAATTTTCCATATATTGAGTGACACAATTAAAAATTACTGACATAAATGACTAATTCATATACTTGTTGTACTTGTTATTTGACCATAATTTTATTCTTAGCTATAATAGTCATCTACATTAAGCATTATTAATTTTGTCACTTATTATCTAGTCATATATTTTAATCCTAGACTAAATTAGTCATTTCAGTTAGTCACTTTTACTTTAGTCACTTATTATCTAGTCATATATTTTATCCCTAGACTAAAGTAGTCATTTAAGTTAGTCGCTTTTAGTTTAGTCACTTATTATCTAGTCGTATATTTTATTCCAAGATTAAATTAGTCATTTAAGTTAGTCATTTTTAGTTCGATCACATAAAATTGCTCAAATTTAGTAGTGACTCATTTGAAATAATTGCGGTGACCAACATTTTTAGTCACCTAGTCATTTCATGATTTTTTTACGAGTGATGTATTCAAAGTATTTACATACTACCTTGGCATTATTACCTCATTTTTATGTACTATCCTTCTCCTTTGTTATCACACATTCTACATTTATATGTCTTTTGGCCTATTTCAAGCTGCCAATCATTCTCGAAGATCTGAACATTGGTTGTCTCAGCATGATGTATAGAAATAAATGATACTCCAAATAAATTGCAGAGTGGTTTCGGGAGATTCCAAACGAGAAAAAGAATCATCCCATGACCTACAACGACAATGTTTGGAAACAGTGATTCTCCAATTAGTTTTCCAAAAACATCAATTTAGTAAATTTTAGTTATGGGTAGGGCATGACAACAAATCAAGGAAAAATTATGGCAAAAGTAAACAAAACAATGGTAATGGTGTATGCTAAAATGATTTATTACTCAAACAACTATACTGGAGGCAATTTATTATGTATGGCATGAATATCGATTTTCTTATTGCATGAGTATAGATTGCTTCATATGGGATATCTCCATTGATTATTTATTGCATCGAGTATTGATTTTATGGCAAATGACTATATAAATTAAATGCACTCATTTCCTAGGTTCGAGTAGAACATAAACGAATGGATACAATTCGTCCCATGATCCGAGCCTAGAGGGATTTTGTGATGCTTATTCTTCCATTCATTATATGTGCATGTAATGAGGTTGAAGGTTCTATAGTATTATTCCAGTGCCATCCACAACTTGTGGAACAAATGAAACAAGAACCGTGAAATGGTTTTGAGCATTAGTCTACAACATGGTTAGATAATAACAATTTCGAAGTTTTTGTTGCATTGTTTAATGACAATTTTGCAGATTTGTAATTTTTCAAATCTGACTAGTTTTGAAGTCCCAAAGACCAACATGCTTCAAAATATTAAAAAATCCCAAATTAATTATGAGTACAATTTGCAGAAATTAGATAAAACTTGTACAAATAAATGCTAGCACAACCACATTTACCAATGCCGCTGATATATGTCGATAGACGTATTAAAATACATTTACATCCACGTTTACCAATGTGGTTGATATACGCTAATAAGCTTATATCTACCACCCACAGTATTAATAACTATTTCATTTATTTTATTAAAGACTAACTATTTATAATTATTAATAACTATATAAATAATAATAGTTTTATTATTTTATACTTATATAATTATAATTATTATATAAAAATTAATTTGTATATTAATATAATATTAGCTATTACATAAAAATTTTCAAATATATTAATAGTTATATTTAAAACTATAATATACTTCACATATAACATAACAATAACATTTATTTATTAATAATAATATATATTTATTATCACTATTATCTTATATTCAATAATTATTATATATTTAGAAATATAATTATCAATATATTTGATCTAATTAGTTAAAATATATTAACATCATTAATTATATACACATTATATATTAAACTAATGTGTGTGTGTTAGTAATGTAATAATGTATATAAGAATATATTATATAACCACATATAATAATATATTATTTAATAATAAATATGTGATATTATAAATTTGTGTTAATATATTAATAGTTATAACTTAAATTATAATATAATTCACATATAATATAATAATAGTAGTTATTATTATAATATTTATTTATTTGAATAATTATTAGATATTTATTTATATAAATGTTAATATATTTCATATATTTATTTAAAATAAATTAAAAAATTAAATATATAGATTATATATTAAAATAAAAAAATATTATAAATACGGTTAATAAACTCAAGAAACTAAAAAAATAATATAAACGGGGTGAATAAACTCAAGGGATTAAATTATAAATCCAAAGAATTATTAATATTATAAACTCAAGGGACCAATAAACTCAAGGGTCTAATATCATAAACCCAAGGAATTAATAAACGCAAGGGACTAATATTATAAACCCAAGTGATCAACAAACCCAAGGGATCAATATTAAAAACACAAGGGATTAATAAATCTTAGGAATCAATTAAAACCAAGGGATTAATAAACACATGTGACTATTAATGTTATAAAATGAAGATGCTAATAAACCCAAAAGTTTAATATTATAAATGCAAGGGATAAATATTATAAACATAAAGGAACAACAAACCCAATGAATCAATATAAAAATCACATGAGAATAATAAAATGTGCTAATTAAAATTTTAAACACAAGGGATTAATAAATCCATGGGATTATTAATATTATAAAACCAATGAAAAACCCAAGGGATCAATATTAAAAACCCAAGGGATTAATAAACCCTAGAAATTAATATTTTAAACTTAAGGGATTAATAAACCCAAGGGATTTTTAATATTATAAACCCAAGAGATTATTAATAATATAAACCCAAGGGAATAAATTATAAACACAAGGGACTAATAAACCCAAGGTTTTAATATTATAAACTCAAGGAATTAGTAAACCCAAGGGATAAATATTATAAACCTAAGAGATCGACAGACCCAATGCGTCAATATTAAAAACACAAGGGATTAATAATGTCTAATAATTAATATTTTAAACCCAAAGAATTGATAAACCACATGATTATTAATATCATAAACCTTAGGGATCAATAAACCCTAGAAATTCTTAATAATATAAACCCAACGAATTAATAAACCTAAGGGATAAATATTATAAACCTAAGGGATTAATATTAAACCATAGAACTAATATTGAACCCTAATAAACCCAAGGGATTATTAATATTATAAATCCAATTGATTAATATAACCAACCAAAATAATTAGATAACTTAAGGGATTAATCGTATAAACCCAAGGGATCAACACACCCAAGGGATTATTAACATTATAAATATTATAAATATAAATGATTAATAAACCCAAGAAATCCATAAACTCAACAAACTAATATTGAAAACCCAAACAATTAATAAACCCTATGAATTAATATTTTAAACACAATGGATTAAGAAATCTAAATGATTAAATAATAAACTCAATGAATTAGTAAACAAAAGGGATAAATATTATAAAATTGATGATGATGATGATGGTGGTTAACATCCACAGAGACTAATCTTTGGTCTATCGGACCTAAAGAAAAGAGTTATTTAGTTTGATTTAAGATTTTATTCCTATGCTCAAAAAGCTTGGACAGAAGCCTCCCGATCTCACTATAATTTTGACATCTTAAAAGGCTAGGAAGGTTAGTACTGCAACAAAGATAATGAAATTGAGCTCTAATGTGGTTGTACGTGAGGCACTCTAAGAGGAAGTGAATATTAAAAATACATGGGACTAATAAACCCTATGAATTAACATTTTAAATCCAAGGAATTAATAAACCCATGGGATTATTAAGATTATAAACCCGAAAAATTAGTAAACTCATAGAATAAATATTATAAACCTAAAAAATCAACAAACCCAAATGATTAATACTTATTATTATTATTATTATTTAAATTTAATATCATATTTAATATCATTAATAGTGATATAAAATAATATCAATAATAGTATAATATTATTAATTAATAATATAATTATTAATAAAAAATAATAATAATAATTCATTCATTAATTTAAATTTATAAATAATTATTAGAATATATATATTTTTTTAATTTTTATTAATTAATAATAATAATATTAATTTAATAATAATTTATTAAACAGTGAATCATGAAACCAATAGATCTATATAAAAACTAAAGATTAAAATAATACCCTATGAATAATATTATATCGTAGGAATATGAAGCTTTAGATTGATAATCCCAAGAGATTGATATCATAAATTTAAGGGAATAATAAAACTAAGGGATTAACACTAAAAAGTTGAGAGATTATAAACCTAAGAAATCAACACTAAAAATTCAAGGGATTATTGATCGAAAAGAATATTATTAAGCCTAATGGATAAATATTATAAACCCAATGTATATAAAACCTAACATAAATATTAAAAACCCTAAAATAAACATGCTTGACAGTGATTATAAACAAAAGGGATTTATATCAAACCCTAGGATTAATATTATAATCCTATGAATAATGTTATACCCTAGGAATAATAAATCCAAGGGATTAATACTAAAAACCCAAGGGATAATATTCACAAGAGAATATTATCAAACCCAAGGGTCTAATATTATAAACCATAGGTATATAAAATCTAAGATAAATACTATAAACCCTGAAATAAACATGGTCAACCATTGTTTACATGGTTCGTTTTCACATTGAAAAAATATTTTTCACAATGCGATGTTGGACCATGGTTGACCATAGTTGACCATGGTTGACTTTCATATTGAGACAATAATTGTCACAATGTGATATTGCACCATGTGGTTTTCCATGGTTAACCATGACTATAAACTCAAGGAATTTATAATAAAGCCTAGCATTAATATTATAAACCTTATAAACAATATTATACCCTAGGAATATGAACCCTTAGATTAATAAACTTGCGGAATTGATATTAAAAACACAAGGGATTAATTCTAAAACCGAAAAGTATTATAAATCCAAGGGAATAATATTAAACCCAAGGGATTAATATTATAAACCCAATGTATATAAACCCTAAGGTAAATATTATAAACCCTAAAATAAAATGGATGACCATCGTCCATTTTCATATTGAGACAACCATTGTTGCAAAGTGACGTTCCACCATGGTTGATTTTCATATTGACAAAAACTTTGTGACAGTATGAGGTTAGAATTTTGATGTTGTACCCGCAAAGCATGGGAAGTGCCGAACATTGGGAACTACCTGGGAAAGAGTGAGAAACAAGAACGAGAAGAAGCGAAAACCACTTGGGTAAAAAAATTAATAGTCTCATTCACATACCCGTAGCGTGCCTATGAACCTGCCCGAGACTTTGAGCCAAATATTTTTTCACGAGTCTCCTGTTCTATCGATAGCCTGTGCCCCAAGTTCTGCAAGCGAAGCGATAAGCCAATCAGTCTTTTCTGGTAGGGCCTTGGACCCAAGGGACCCTCCCACTAAGGGTGGTGAAGGAGGATGGGGACCCATAGGTCCTTATAATATATAAAGATTATATATTATCATATCATACCATGATTATAAACACAAGGGATTTAGACCCCTAGGTTTGATAGACCTCATTGGTCTTAATGTACATTAATCATCATTATCATCATCAATAGTATTAATAGCTATTACTTTAATATTTTTTAACACGTTATGACATTATAAATATTATTTTTATAAAAATATTAATATTATATTAAGGATGTTATTGTTCCAATATTAATTTATTATTATTAGTAATATATATTAATATTAATATTTTTAATAACTAATATTAATATTATATAATAAACATTAATAATATCTCATATTAATATTAGTAATATTTATTGTGAAACTATAAATAATAAACAGTAATATTTGGTAATTATTAATATTAATATTTATTATTTTAATATATATTTTAGCATTATAAATATAATTTTTTTAAACATTATTAATACTATATTAATATTTTTATTGTTACTATTGTTTCCAATATTAATTTGTTATTAGTAATGATATATATAATAATATTAATATAGACTAAGAGTGTTATATAACAAACATTAAAATATCTCATATTAATATTAATAATGTTTATTCTTAAACTATAAATAAAAATATATAAATATATTACGTAATGAATACTTATTTTAGTAAAGATATTAAAATAAATAAAATATTTATTAAAATTTAATATGAAAATAAAATACTATATTTATTAAATCTTAAATGTAAAGAGTAGTATTATTGTTAAATATAACATCAAAAATAAAACTTATATTAGAACTTAAAATTTAATATTAAAAACTAATATTATATTACTATAATTTTAATTATTTGTGATTGATGTACAAAATAGTTGTATAACATATCTAGGGTTTTGGATTTTGCTAAAGTTTATTCCATATCACTTTTCTCAACTCATTATTATAAATCCAACGTATATAAATCCTAAGATAAATAACCCTAAGGGATTGATATTCTAAATCCAAGGGAATAATAAACCCAAGGGATCAACACTAAAAGACCAAGGGATTATAAACCCAAGGGATCAATGCTAAAAATTTAAGGGATTATAAACCTAAGGGAATAATATTAATCCCAATGGATAAATATTATAAACCCAATGTATATCAACCCTAACATAAATATTATAAACCCTAAAATAAACATGGTTGATCATGATTATAAACACAAGGGATTTATATTAAACCATATGATTAATATTATAAAGCCTATGAATCGTATTATACCCTAGGAATAATGCATATAAGGGATTAATACTAAAAAACCAAGGGATAATATTCACAAGAGAATATTATTAAATCCAGGGGACTAATATTATAAGCTCTACATATATAAACCCTAAGATAAATACTATAAACCCTGAAATAAACATGGTTCACCATGGTTTACATGGTTGGTTTTCACATTGACACAATTTTTTTCACAATGCGATGTTGGACCATGGTCGACCACTGTTGACCATGGTTTATTTTCATATTGAGACAATCTTTGCACAATGTGATATTTCACCATGGTTGTCCATGGTTGACCATGACTATAAACCCAAGGGATTTATATTAAAGTCTAGCATTGATATTATAAACCTTATAAATACTAGTATAACCTAGGAATATGAACCCATAGATTAGTAAACCGAAGGGATTGATACTATAAACGCAAGGGATTAATTCTAAAATCACAAGGTATTATAAACCCAAGGGAATTAATTCTAAAATCACAAGGTATTATAAACCCAATGGAATTAATTCTAAAATCACAAGGTATTATAAACCCAAGGGAATAATATTAAACTAAGTGGATTAATATTATAAAATCAATGTATATAAACCCTAAGATAAATATTATAAACCCTAAAATAAAATTGTTGACCATCAACAATTTTCATATTGAGACAACCTTTGTTGCAAAACAATATTCCACCATGGTTGATTTTCATATTGACAAAATCTTTGTCGCAATGTGATGCTAGACTATCGTTAACCATGGTTGACGATGATTATAAACATAAGAGATTTATATTAAACCCAAGGATTAATGTTATAAACCCTATGAATAATTTTATACCATAAGAATATGAATCCTTAGATTAATAAACCCAAGTAAATAATAAACCCAAGGGAACAATATTAAACCCAAAGGATTAATATTATAAACCCTAGGTATATAAAGCTTTAGATAAATACTATAAACCCTAAAATAAACATGGTTGACCATGGTTTATGTGTATGGTTGATTTTAACATTGAGACAATATTTGTCAAAATGCGACATTGGACCAAGAATGAAAATGGTTGCCCATGGTTGATTTTCATATTAAGACAATGTTTGTCACAATGTGACATCACACAATGCTTGATGATGTTTGACAATGGTTGACCATGGTTCACAATGTTTGGTTTTATTGAGAAAATTTGTGTCACAATGTGAGATCGGACCATGGTTGACCATACTTGACGAATATTATAAATGCATGTCATTTATATTAAACTATAGGATTAATATTATAAACCCTAGTATTAAACCCAATATTATAAACCCTAGTATTGAACCCAATATTATAAACTCTAATCTAAAACTCAATATTATAAGATCTAAAGTAAAACCTAATATTATGAACAAAATGGTTGATCAATATGCTAGAGCATATTAAACGAGGTTCCACCATTATAACATTATAAATATTATTTTTCTAAACATTATTAATATTATAATGATGTTACTCATAATATTGTTTCCAATATTAATTTGTTATTATTAATGATATATATTAATATTGATATTTTAAAATCCGATAGACCGCATTGGTCTTAGTAGATGTTAATCATCATCATGATCATTAATATTAATAACTATTACTTCAATATTTTTTTTAAAACGTTATGACATTATACATATTAATTTTTATAAATCTTATTAATATTATATTAATGATGCTATTGTTCCAACATTAATTTATTATTATTATTGATATATATATTAATATTAATATTTTTAATAATTAATATTAATGTTATATAATAAACATTAATAATATCTCATATTAATATTAATAATATTTATTGTGAAACTATAAAAAATAATATTTGGCAATAATTAATATTAATAATTATTACTTTAATATATTTTAATATTATGACATTATAAGTATTATTTTTTTAAACATGGTTGGTACAATATTAATAATTTTATTGATAATATTGGTTGCAATATTAAATTTTTCTTAAAATATAAACTTTAACATAAATATTAAAAATCTTAAAATAAACATTGTTGAGAGTGATTATAAACACAAGGGATTTATATTAACCTCTAGGATTAATATTATAAGTCTTATAAATAAACTTATATGTTAGGAATAATAAATCCAAGGGATTAATACTAAAATACCAAGGGATAATATTCACAAGAGAATATTATTAAAACCAATGGTCTAATATTATAAATCCTAGGTATATAAACCCTAAGATAAATACTATAAACCCTGAAATAAACATGGTTGACCATGGTTTACATGGTTCGTTTTCACATTGACACAATCTTTTTTACCATGCAATGTTGGACCATGATCGGCCAGAGTTGACCATAGTTGATTTTCATATTGAGACAATCTTTGTCACAATTTGATATTGCACCATGCGGTTTTCCATGGTTGACCATGACTATAAACTCAAGGGATTTATATTAAATCCTAGTGTTAATATTACAAACCTTATAAATAATATTATACCCTAGGAATATGAATCGTTAGATTAATAAACCTGAGGAATTGATATTAAAAACGCAAGGGATTAATTCTAAAACATAAAGGTATTTTAAACCCAAGGGATTAATCTTATAAACCCAATGTATATAAACCCTAAAATAAAATGGTTGACCATTGTCCATTTTCATATTGAGACAACCGTTGTTGCAAAATGACGTTCCACCATGGTTGATTTTCATATTTACAATGTGATTATGGACTATGGTTGACCATCATTATAAACACAAGGGATTTAGACCCCTAAGTTTGATAGACCGCATTGGTCTTAGTGGATGTTAATAATCATTACCATCATCATTAATATTAATAACTATTACTTTAATATTTTTTTAAACATTATGACATTATAAATATGATTTAAATTTAAAAATATTGATATTATATTAATGGTGTTATTGTTCCAATATTAATTTATTATTATTAATGACATATATTAATATTAATATTATAGAATAAACATTAATAATATCTCAAAATATTAATATTTACTCCAAAATTATAAACAATAATATTTGGTAATTATTGATATTAATAATTATTATTTTAATATTTTTTAACATTATCACATTATAATATTATTTTTTTAAACATTATTATTTTTTAAGTGAAAAAGATCTATTAACAACAGAAACCGGTTGTTACATCAGTATCCAAAACAAACTGGTGTGATAAGGGTATCAACACCATTATTCTTTGCAAAGCCCACAACTGTGGGCTGCAAATTTATCCCTCTAGTAAATATTTTACAGGGGAGAGGACAGAGGGGGGAAATACTATTAAAAAAAAAGGAGATGCAACCCTAGGAAAGAAGGCCTTTCAACCTCGCAATTGAAACTTAACATTAGAATAGTAAGAGAAAATTTAAAGAACTTTGAGCATGAGCATAAGCCTGGAGAATGGATAAGCAGAAGGCCACAATAGGTCAAGTCAACCACCAAAATGATGACGACACTGATAGGCCGTGCTGGAGTGCAACAAAATCCAATCAACACCAAATGCAAACCAGGCCACCAGCAAGGAGGGAAGCCCCCACGACTCATGTTTTCTGTCCTTTTTTCTTCTCCACTTTTTGCCACTCACCTTGAGAAGGCTTGGAGGAAACAAGGGAAATCTTATTTTCAGCAGTAGAAGATCCAATGTCCCTATCCGATTCAGAGTTATCAGATGTATGATGTCTTTTATTCCACAATAATTTGGCCCTTCTGGGTTCGTGACACGTAGATCCGAGGAGGTATGAAGCAGGAGCATGAGGCTCGAGGAGAAAAAGACTTCATTTTATTCAAAAAATACAAAAAAAAAATTACAAGCAAAGGAGTGGGATCCTTTAGCCTGTAGTTTATTGTTTTGATAGATATGATTTTACTAGTATGCAGGGATTTGGATAGCTTTGTATTTGATTCATTGAATTTAGTTTTTAGCTGAGGATTTTTAGGAAAATATCATATAATAGGATTTTAATCCAAAATTATAACAATTCGATTCTTTTGAATCGAATTGAAAGGATTTTGTGAATATATATATATATGTGTGTGTGTGTGTGTGTGTGTGTGTGTGTGTGTGTGTGTGTAAATTGCAATGTATTGAAGGAGAGGAGGATTTTGATGGAAATAGAAATGGATTAGAATACAATTTCAATTTCCTATGTAGCTGGTTAATTTAGTATTTAATTTCCTTTGTAAATTTTGATCTGTGCAATATTAAGTTATTGTAATTCAAATTGATTTGAGAAGGTGCCGAAAGTCCATAAGCCAGCGCAAAACCAAATCCATCAAACTCTGCTAATCATATGATTTAGCAGTTTTCCGTCTGCATTATTAAGGGAAACTTCCCAAAAATATCAAATTTGATGGAGTTGAAGAAAAATATAAATGTGTAGTGCGTGAGGAGGCTAGAGAAGTCACAACCATCGATCAGAAATCTAATGGTTATCACATTTTAAATTGCACAGTGTTTAACCATTTGAATGGACTCGATGATTTTATAAATTTGATTTTAATGTTTGAACAGTCCGTCCAACATTTGATAGATCAACGACTTTCACATCAAATATTTTAATCGGATGGATATCGCAAATCTAGTTGCGTGGAGTTTAACAAGAAGTTTGGATGCGATAATTCAATGTAAAGGGTTTTAATATTGTTTTAAATCCATCAATTTACTCAGCAAATATTTTTCAGGTGTAATTTTATAATGCTGCATTTTACATAATTGACACAATTATGCCACCATCATTTACATAAAGGCTTTGCATTGAGTTAATGTAAATATTTTTATGAGGGTTGGTCCGGTTCCATAAGAAGAGAATTACGATGGTTGTTCCACTATTGTAACATTTCTTTTAATTAAGACTCCATAGATTATAAAAATGTCAAAAATTGTGATTTAATGTAATTAAAAATTTGTGTACATTTGAATTTTGGGTTATGAAGTTAGAAGTTTGATGACTGATACTCAGAAGTAAATTGAGGAAGTTCCACCAAAACTTGAAGAAATTGTCACGAGATTTGAGAGCTTATCACTTACACCTGCATCCAGACCACCAAGGTATGAAGGGAAAAGGGATCATGCAAACCATTTTCTTGTATCTATGGCTCTTTAGTTGACTGATTTTTTTCCATAGGGGTGGCCTGATCCTCTTCTTCTTCATCTTCATCCTCTGGCTCAGGTGGGAGGGATTTCCATCCTTTTGGTTGTTTCCCGCCCTTCTTCTTTTTTCTTTGTTCTTTCTTGGCATCAGGGCATGTGTTTTGTAAGTGCCCCATACGCCTGCAAATTCTGCATTTGAATGCAATATTTTCATAATCTAGATGCTCCATCTAGTTTTGTTGTTTGTGGATCAGTTGTATGCTTTCATAAAGCCCTTTGCTAAGATGTACTTCCACATAGATTGGGAAAAATTGAATATCCTATCCTCTATTCGATTGATATATTTTTTGATTTATTTCCCAATCGTGTCCCCAATTCCTTCTAGAAAATTTTCATTCCAGAAATGTAGGGGAAGGTTATGCAACCTGATCCATACTTGAATTCTAGTGATCACCATAGTATTTGCATCAAATTTCGAGAACCAGGGGGTAATGAAGAGGCCCGTGGAGCCCCAAAACCATGGACCTTCTTGGAGGATCAACTCTCTGACCTTCGAGGCTTGAAATTTTACAATGAAAAATCCTTTGGAGCAGAGATGGATCTCACAGTTTGTGGTGCAGTTTGTGAAGATCCAATGGAAGAGTTCCATTGGTTTTGGCCATAAAATATTAAAATGACATATAATCGCTTGTGCTTCATAAGTAATGATGTATTCTTCTATTTCTGGGTTGTCTCTGTTCAGAGCTAGAGTTTGGTTCAGCTGCTCTACAATGTAGGGCCTGGGGGAATTTTCAGCTTGTTATGGTAATACTGTGGTGACTTTTTCCCCTACAAGATGTTCTTGTATGAGGGACCACCATTGTTGGCTTCTTTCTTTGTGAATTTGTTTCCCCTTTCGCCCCCTGTTGTTGTTTCTTTTCCATGTTCCAAACTCCCCCCTTAGGTGCAAATTTAGAGTGATGGTGGACCCTAAAAAAATGGAGTGATCCTTCATTGTCGAGTAGTCTTGAAGCAATTTCCCGTGACAGAGAAAATATTGTGTCTGTACAGGGTGTCTCATAAGTGCCATGATGTTATATTTCAGGTCATAGATTCTATTTGTCTCAAGCACCCAAAGTAATTTAATTCTCCTCACTAGGGGCTAGATGAAAATTTGAAAATATATGGGAAATACCTGTTTCAGATTGTTTGTTTCCAATGTGACTTCTCCATGCTTTGCCATTTCTGGATTCACGCCCAGGTGAGATCTCTTCTGTGTTTGGTAGCTGTGTTGTTGCCCAGAGTAACTAGAGACAAGACCTCTCAGAGGAGGCTAGAAAACAATGGTCCTCGAAAGTTCCAAAAATCCATAACCAGAAACTGTGGGTATCCAGAAAACCATGCCTCTCAGCTTCCCCCCACACCAGACCCAACACAGAGTCTTTATCCTGAAAATAGGACCTTCGTTATAAGCTCCGGGGGAAAAACAATGACCCAATGTAGAGCTATCTTCCCAGAGGCATTTCTGACCATCTTCTACAACACCGACATATATTGGCGTAGCCCCGGGTGAGCCTCGAGTAAAAACCGCACCAAGGTCGACAAAAACCCTACGTGCTCTATGAATTGACCCATAGAGGGCTCATAATTGTGTCCTACGATTATCTTGTATTAATTTTTTTAAACATTCTTAATACTATATTAATATTATTTTTATTGATAATATTGTTTCCAATATTAAATTTTTATTTAATAATATATAGTAATATTAATATATTGAGTAATATTAAGATTATATAACAAGCATTACCAATATCTCATATTAATATTAATAATGATTATTCTTAAACTATAAATAAACATATATAAATATATTATCTAATAAATACTTATTTTAATAAAGATATTAAAATAAATCTTAAATGTAAGAACCTAAAATTTAATATTAAAAACTAATATTATACTGTTGTAACTTTAACTACTTCTAATTGACAAAATAGTTGTATAGCATACTTAGGGTTTTGGAATTTGCTAAAGTTTATTCCATATCACTTTTCTGAGCTCATTATTATAAATTCAATTTATATAAACCCTAACATAAATAACCCTAAGGGATTGATATTATAAATCCAAGGGAATAATAAACCCAAGGGATCAACACTAAAAGGTCAAGAATTATAAACTCAAGGGAATAATATTAAGTCCAATAGATAAATATTATAAACCCAATATATATAAACCCTAACATAAATATTATAAACCCTAAAATAAACGTGGTTAACCATGATTATAAACACAATGACCCTCATATGATTTTGAGCATTAATCTTTAATAAAGAAAGATAATAACAATTTCAAAATTTATTGCATTGTGTAATGAAATTTATGTAGATTTGTAATTTATTAAATGCTACCAGTTCTCAAGTCCCAAAGACCAACCTGCTTCAAACTACTAAAAAAATCTCAAATTACTTATGAATACATTGTGCAGAAATAAGATAAAACTTGTACAAATAAATATTAAAAATCATGTAATGGAGTAGTTTTAAAGGAAATAAGAACTTGTTTTCAGGGTGCCTTGTCGATTAAGCCACTCACTCTATTGTCACTTAGCAAAGTTTAAAATCAATTTTTCCAATTTCAGAAACCTCCAATTGTTTTTGAACCGTATAACTGAAATGCACCGTATAATTGAAATGCACATGTAACTCTGCGCGTGGAATTGATTTCGATTTTGAACCCTATGGATTTTGGGCGTTCTGATCCTGGGGTATGGACAGACGCCTTATCAAGCTATGGATTTTCAGTGCACTAGAAAAGCAGCACATAGGACAGTAGTGGACAGTGGAGAGAGCAGCACAGAGGATAGGGACAGTGGGTAGAGAAGCAAGGGCAGAGCAGCAAGGACAGAGCAACAAGTTTTCAGTGGTCGGACCAACAGATATTGAAGAGTTAAGCATAAAACAAAGGGTCAATTTTGGGTAGAGACTTTGATTTCCCTTAATATCATCATGATAATGGGACAAGGAACTTTAGAACCCATGGAAACAAATGATATAGGGAAAGTGAAAATTGCCTCATTAGCCAAAACTAGGAAGTGGGTTTGGGTCAATGCTAAACAATATCGGGGCATTTTAAAACGGAGAGTAGATCGTCTAAAATGGGAGAAGACAAGGAAAAAAATGTCTCAAAGGGAGAGTACTCTTCGTAAGAAACAACATTCAAACAAGTCTTCTTTGCAAGCATGTGGCAACAAGTCCAACGGAAAAGAAAAATTCATTGATGATTATGCTTTATATAGTCCCACATTCACACCTCTCACTTGGTCATCTGATCTCTATGTGAAAGAACTCTTAAATGTAAAAGAAAGGTTGGAAGTAGTAGAAGCTAAAGAGCTAGAAAGAGACTGTACAATCCATATAATAACAGCTGAAAACCAAGCTTTAGCAGAAAGAAACAAAGTTCTGAAGGAACAAGTGTCATCACTGCAGGAAGCTCTCCGAATAGGTAAAACAAAATGGCAACGCATGAAAGCGGAGGTGCAAAACATGAAGAAATTTGTAGTGGAGAATACAGAGGTGATGAATGCAAAGCCATTCCAGGATAAGGGGAAAGAAGTTTCCCAAATAGACAACAATCAAAAAACATCAAGAGAAGGGAGGAAAGGAGATTCCACAAAACTTTCCAAAACTTGGGCTCAAGTTATTAGCAATTCTGCTAAGAGGGAAGGAGAAACAAACATTCAGGTTAACAACATGCAAGATAGAGAAAGCAAGGAAAGAAAGGATGGAGCAACAAACATAATTATTAAAGGGGTGAAAGATTATGGGAAAAATGAATGTACTCTTGACCTTGCAAGAGAATTCTTGAAAGACAAGCTCCAATGGCAAGGACAAATATGTCAAGCATGGAGAGTAGGTAAGTTTAATGGTGAGAGAGCCAGGCCCATAAAATTCATCATGCCCAACTTGCGTGATAAAGATATCATTCTAAGCAAGAAGAAATTCTTGAGGCATTCTCGGTTTTTTATAGAAGAAGATTTAGCAGTAAGACAACAAGAGGAAAGGAGGTACGAAATGACAAAAGTTAGGGCAGCAAGAGATGAGGGAAAAAGAGAATGGATTTATAAAGGTAAAGCCGTGATTGCGCAATTTGGAGCTCCTTCCAAAACAAGCCAGCAAAATGATAACAAAGAAGAGGCAGAAAACTCTTTAGCAAGAAATGAGGAAGCAAGGTCATTATGGGCAAGCAGGGACAAAGACTCAACTGTGATTCTTGCATGTCAAAACAAATAGCAATCAAGTCTTACCTATGTTTCCTTAAGATTAGTTTGTTGGAACTACAAGGGTTACCCATGGAGACGACCTGGGTTGGGGCCTATTGCGGAAGGTAGAGAATTAATTTGCCTCATAGAAACACATGAGCATGAAGGGTGCACGACACCTTTGTTTGAAGGGTACTGGAAGATAGCAGTGTGGAGCAAGGTAGCAAGGAATGGAAAAGGGCACGGGGGTATCATGGTATTAGTAAGAGAAAAATAAGGTCATTTCATTTAGCTAGAAAAATAAGACCCAAATAAGCAATTTGTTTGGCTTAAAATATCAAAAAATGGAAATCACATTAGAATTGCAGCATGCTATTTTGCGCCACAAGTTTCAAAAATCTACAAAAGTAGAGGGATTGACCATAAATATCCCTTTTGAGCCCTAAAAATAGATATTGCAATATATTCTCAGCTAGGTGAAGTCCTTATAGTGGGGGATTTCAATGCTAGAACTGCAGGTGAACAAGCTAGCGTTCTTTGTTGTAAAGAAGATAGTGACCCTATCTGGCTTACCGAAGAGCGTAATCATTAGTGGGAATGAATTTCAGAGGATAAAGGCTGTAATATCTTTGTAGAACAATTGCTTACGCTATGTGAGGCTTTCGATTTAGTCATTTGTAATGGTTTGACTAGATGGGAAAAGTCTGGTAATTTCACGTGCAATACTTACAATGGAGCAAGTGTAGTAGACTATGTAATTTTCTCGCATAGTTTGTGTGAGAAAATGGAGGAAGTGATGATTGGAGATCAAATTTTGGACTTAAAATCAGATCACAAGCCAAGTTATTCAAGTTTCTCTTGGACCGGAAAGAAGCAATTAGGGTCAAAAAATCAGTGTGTTCAACAAAATCCCCCAAACGACAGAATTCTTTTGAATACAAAGAATTGTAATACCTTCAAAATAACACTAGAGAGGCTCTTCAAGAAGGAGGAAATATCATCTCATGGCCTTCATAGTCACAGATTAACACATTTAATTCAAAGTGCACTTGCTGAGTGCAAAAGAGAAAAAATTAAGAAGTTTGAAACAAATTACTTTCCGGTTAATGCTTGGTTTGACGAGGAATACAAAAAGGCAAGGAGAAGGTGGAAGGAATCAGACACGGATAACATAAAGCTAAAAGCTTACAAGCAGATAGTAAAAAAGAAAAAGGCTGATTTCATGGTTTCAAGGAGAGAAGAACTAATATTCCTCGGGAAAAATAACCCCAAATTATTCTGGAAGGAGCTCCAACCGAAAAAGGTGAAAACTGAAAACAACATTACAACTTCTAAATGGTTTGACTATGCAAGACAACTTTATCAGTAGGATCCCAAGGTTGACCCTCCTCACTTGGTCAACACAGACACAAAACTCTTCATGGTGCAAGAGGTAGAGATGGGTATCAAGAATTTGGTCACTGGAGAAGCAAAAGACTTAGATGAACTCCAAGCAGAGTATCTAAAGTGGGGCTTAAAAATTCTTTCACCTCACATCACAAAAATTTTCATCAACATCTTACAGCAGGGGTTCCCCACAAATTGGACAACCAGTATTGAAATACCTCTTTTCAAGAGTGGTGATGTCAATAATCCCTCCAATTATAGAACCATAATGATAAACCCCTTGTTTGCAAAGTTATTTGGAAGCATGTTAGAAAAGAAAATCAGCAAGTGGGCAGAAGAAAGAGATAAATGTGCTAAAGGGAAGGCAGGTTTTAGACCTAAACATTCCACAATTGATCATTGTATAAATTTAAGGCACATCATTGAAAAAGTTTGGGAAAAAAAGGAAGAAATTTTCTGTTGCTTTGTTGATTTCATAAAAGTCTTTGACATGGTTCCGAGGGATAAGCTTTGGGGTAGAATGGAGGAACTCTGGGTTCCCAGGCATTTGAGAGTAGTTGTGCATAGGTTGTATGAAGAGGTGAAAGCTAAAATCAGAACTTCAGCTGGCATTTCTGAAAGTTTTAGAAGCGATATCGGGGTCAAGCAAAGTTGCCCATTGTTTCCTACCCTTTTTGGGTTATATATTGACAAGCTTGAAGAGTGGCTAAATTCGCAAAGGGGTGATGGTATCCATTTGGGAAAGTTTGTTATAAGGCTTCTTTTGTATGTAGATGACCTTATATTGATTGCTAAATTAGCTCTTGGTTTGCAAGAGAATTTACGTTCCCTTGAACATTTTTGTAGAAGGGTTGGGATGCAAGTCAAATTAGCAAAACGAAAGTAGCGGTTTTCTCTAACAAAAGAAAGCATAACCAACATAAGTTCTATTTTGAAGGCATCATTCTGGAAGAAGTTGCAGACTACAAATACCTCGAAATTAAATTCAACAGAAATTTAAGTTGGGATGGTTGTAGAAAGAAAAGAACTTTATGGGGTTGGAGAGAATTTTATGCTCTTCAAAATAGGTGTAGAGAGGCAGAGCTGTGGAACTAGAAAACCACTCTAACTGTTTTTGGGCTTCTAGTGATTCCGGTGATTCTCTATGGCTGTGAACTGTGGGGCAGCAGCACAATCGAGATGCAGTGGAAACAAATTGAGAAAATTTAGAAGCGTTTGATTACAAACAAATTCAAAATTAAAAGTGTAGTTCCTTATGCTATCCTGTTAAGTGAAACAGGGGCTGCTCCTATTTAAGCAATTGCTATGGTGCGAGTCATAAGGTATTTGAAAAAAAATGATCAAATGGAAGAGGGTATATGGCCTAAGGTTGTGTTTAGTGGCAGATTCTGCAAAACACAGAAGACTTGGATGCGGAAAAATAACAAATGGTTTAGTAAATGGGGTATTTGCTTGAGCATGTGTCCTACAAACAGTAAAGAGATAAAAACTTTTGTTATGGATAAGTACCACAAACATACTTTAGAGAAAGAGCTAGGGAGAAAGAAGAAGTACTACATTGAAGATTTTAACCCCATGCATAACCATCAACAAAAGGCGTACATAGGGGCTAATATTTCTTGGAGATCTAAAATTATTATTGCTTAATTAAGGACTAATTCTCATCAACTCCGTTGTGAAACAGGGCATTAGAAAAGGCCAAAAGAAATGTGGGAGGAAAGAGTATGTATTTTTTTCTCCTCCGGAAAAGTGGAAACAGAAAAACATTTCATAATAGAATGTGAGGCCTTCAAAGATAGCAGGGAAAACTATACAGGTATTCTGGCAACTAGTTCTTCGGATAATCTATTCAGCGAAGAGTTTGTCGATAAGTTGGGAGAAATTATTGTAGAACTTCACAAGAAAAGGGCTGAATACAAGAGCCATATAGAGAAGCAATCTGTCCCATAGGCTATTTTTAGCCTCGTGGACATTAAAAATTCTTTCTTTCTTTCTTTGATTGAAAAAAATGAGTAGGGAAACCCCTCAAATTTAATTGCTGCTCGCAAGTACCTCTTTTTCTATTCTCTGCGGGTCCCGCTCTCATTTTTATTTGCAGGTCAATGTTACCCTCTGGCTATTACCCGTTGGATGTTGCGCTGTGGACGTTTGAACGAGGGGTTATGGTGGGACATGAGGAATACATTGTATTCAGAGATATTGCTGACAACACTGAAGTACTCTAAAGGTGCACGGTCACATCCCTTTTACGTTGGAATAATAATCAATGTAATCTAAAGGTGCACATTCACATCTTATTTATGTTGGAATAATAAAAGAAAAAAAAAGGGTTAGAATTCACTCCAAACTTGTTGAGGTGACATTACCAAACAAAAGAAAAAATTAGGGTAAAGCTTATTTTCTTGTTTATAGGTTATTTAATGTAGTGAGTTAGATATTATTTACTGTTAGATTTAAATCACTTTAAATTTAATGATGGATAATATATGTCTCACTATATTAAATGGTCTATAGACAAGGAAATAAGGCTCGCCAAAAATAAGGCTAAAATTATTACAAAGAAAAAATAAAACAACTTATTTTCTTGTCTATAGATCATTTAATGCAGTGAGTCAAATATTATCCACAGTTAAATTTAAATGATTTTCAATTTAACAATTAATAATATCTGACCCACTACATTAAATGGCCTATAGACAAAAAAAATTAAGGCTTGCCAAAAATTAGGGTTCGAATTATTACGAGCCATACATCCACAACCACGCGACCCACTACATTAAATGGCCTATAGACAAGGAATTAAGGCTTGCCAAAAATTAGGGTTGGAATTATTACGAGCGATACGTCCACAACCACGCGTTGCCACCACATGCGTCAGTGTGAACTTGTAGGCTCCAATGTGTATTGTGGGTCGGGGCGTCTACGCTCTCGTACAGTCTAGGTGGGGTCCTTAACTTTAAGGGGGCGGCTGTGGCTGCTCAGTGAGCCTTATTTCTTTGACTATAGACCATTTAATGTGGTGGTATATACGGCCCAAAATTAAATTTAAATTTGTTTAAGTATATGCACACAATGGTAGAAACAACCAGAGAAATAAGCATTTCCTGGCTCCATTTAATGCGGTGGTATATACAGCCCAAAATTAAATTTAAATTTGTTTAAGTATATTCACACAATGGCAGAAAAATCCAGAGAAATGCCCACGGTTGGATGATGTAATGCTTTAATTTGACGATGGGAATTTCCTGCCTCGATGCATTTATGTGCCGATGGACTGGGAAATAAGCCTCGCCGAGAAATGGAAAGTAATATTTCTCAGTCCATCGGCCCATAAATGCGACGAGGCAGGAAATTCCCACCATTGGATGATGTACTACTTTAATCTGACGGTGGGAATTTCCTGCCTCAACGCATTTATGGGCCGATGGACTGAAAAATAAGCCTCGCCCAGAGAAATAATCATTGCCTGGCTCCATTTAATGCGGTCGTATATATGGCCCAAAATTAAATTTAAAGTTGTTTAAGTATATGCAAACAATGGCATAAACAACCAGAGAAAAAAACATTGTCTGGTTCCATTTAATGCAGTGGTATATGCGGCCCAAAATTAAATTTAAAGTTGTTTAAGTATATGCACACAATGGCAGAAACAACTAGAGAAGTAAGCAATGCCTGGCTCTCACCCAGTGCATGAAATCTATATATTCCTAAGGACATGAAATTAGAGTGCTCAGTTGAACTCGCGCGGGGTTCTCTGTGGTTCTAGAAAGATTGTTCCACTGCAAATCCATTTTTGCGTTCTTCGTTGGGCCATATCCATGTTCTTCCTGTACACTGTCGGAGTTTATTACACTTATGAGTAATTGAATTTTCATCGAATTATGAGTAATATACATTAATTGGATTTCATTGCATTAGATGTCTCAGAATCTACCACTCGCACTCCTATATCAGATGAGATGATTTTGTTTCGTCCCATTCACTAGGATGCAAGTTAGCTGCAAATTTCTTCTGTTTAATTTGTTTTTGTTCAACTCACTTACACATTTGCTGATCTTTTTCGTGCATATCCATTCTGCTTTTTCTCTGCGTTTGATTTGAAGTTGAAAAGCCATGGAGGTTGTTTTGACTAGGGCGGCAGCCAATACCACGAGCAGCGTTGTTGTTGCTCTGCTCATCCAACTCATAGATGAAGTTATTCATTTGGATCAAAATACTCAGCTTCTGGAAGCTTAGTTAAATCGTATGAAGAGCCTCTTGTTTGATATCACCAATCGATTTCAACACGATCAGAGATATCCGTCGGACACTGTTAAAAATTGGTTACAAAGGCTTTTCCATTCTCTTGATGATGCCCAACAAGTTGTGGATCACGCCCAACCAGGGAAACCGTGTCTACATTGTTTCCTATGCAGACCAACACTCGCAACTCAAGTTCGAGAATGGAATGAAAATTTTGAACGACTCTTTATCAATCTTGAAAGAGATTTTTCAATAATTGGCAACACTGAATGGACTGTTTCTTCTACACCACTGCATTCAGAGGCATTGCTTCAGCCGGTACCACAGTCAGGCTTTGTTGGATTAGGGATTACTTCCACCCAGAAGCAGCTACAGAGTTGGATGGAAGACGAAGATCGCCATTTTCGCATAATGGGCATTTACGAGATGGCAGCATCGGCAAAACATCACTTCTTAATACAATCTACAATGCATACAAGAAAAGTAAGTTGTTCGAAGCCGTAATTTGTACAATTGTTTCTCAAAATTATAACATTGTAGACCTGTAGAGTAACATTGCAGAGGAAATCAATTTAAATCTAGGACCCAGTGCTTCTAGTGCTGAGAGCAGTTCTGCCATTGATATGAGAAAGAGGAAACTCTTTGCATGTCTGAAGGAAAATAAATTTCTTCTGGTATTAGATGAAATTTGGAGGGAACTTAAACTAGATGAAGAATTAGGCATCCTAGTGGTAAATGATAGAGATACCAGAGTGCTAATCTCTACACGCAACTTTGATTTGATCAAAAGAATGGGGGCAGATGATTTCTCCATAGAAATGCAAATGATTTCTAGCGATGAAGGCTGGCAATTGTTCTGCAGAGGAACTTTCAAAGTAGGGAGTGCTCCTACAACATACATAGAGGATGTGTGTTGGAATTTCTGATAATTCCAGAACAAAGGACTGAGAGAATAATACTCTCCTTCTAACACAGAGAATAATATTAAATTCGCTTACTGCTGGATAGAGATTGCATAAAAAATGCTTTCTATTTCATTAACAGAACTAAAACTATTACAAAATGATAGATTTCTTCCTCTCTGATTCACAAAATATGATTAAAACTGCTACAGATGCAGTGCTCTCTAGTCTTCTCTGTCTCTCAAAAATGCACAAAACAGTGCTCTCCGGTCTTCACTGTGTTTTTCTCTGCCTGCGGGCTTACACAACAATACAACACTACAATACAATGCAATGCGATAAAAAATAAGCCTACGAACTTTTCACTTTATATGGCATGCCGGAACATAAAACATAAAATACAAAGAAATAAACAAAACTTTAACCTAAAACTTCTTTTGCGCGATGTATGATCGTAATCGGCAATTGGCGATCGGCAGAACAATTGTCTTTGAACAACAGACTTGCGATGTTGAAATTATGGTGGGACCACATCACATTGGCGCATCACATCGCAATGAAACACATAAGAGGAAAACATAAGCAGAATAACCTTTGCGATTGCAATGTGTGATTAGCGACATTGGCCATTGCATCAGTGGAAATCATATGCGGTAGGTGGAAATGGTTAAGTGATGTTGAGATGTGCGATTGTGACAATTGCATTTCAAATTTTCAATGAATACAACATATGGTGGATGGTGCGGTTGTTGAATTCGATTGCGATGAGAGATTATGATCGCATCACAAACACTCAATTGGTAGAAAAAATTTCGGATGGCAGAACATACATCGTTCCTTTGCGATTTTTGATTGCGATAATCGCATCGCATCGGAACACTTCATATCAACAAGACACTTACTCAAAAAGAAACTTGCGATTGCCATCTAAAAGATGGTGGGGACCACTATGACGTGCCCCATTCAAAACTTAAAAAGACTTGGCACGTTTGAACAAAATTTTTCATATTTGGTTGTTGAGGGCTTAAAAGCCCGAAGTGACTGTTTTAAATAAAACTCTGATGTTGTGTGGTTTAACCATGAAAGTCTTCACTTCTCCTCTGCAAAAACAGCTACGCCCATGAAAACATAACTTCTCCTCTGTAATGGTGGCTGCTTCCCATAAACATTAAATTCCTCTTTATGGTTTTCTCCATTCCTCTTGAATGCACATAAGTGTACACTCAACCTTCTGTTGCTGCCCCTGTTGTACTCTATTTCTACCTGCACAAGGTACACAGGTGACTTTAATATTTTCAACACTCCCCCTTAAAGTCAGCTGCTGGGTTATTAGTCATACCCAAGCATTAAATATTCAAAACTCTTTTGCCCCAATGAATTTGTCAGAATATCTGCATATTGCTCCTCTGTTCTACAATGCTGTAAAATGATTTCTCCATTGTTCATCAATTCTCTGATATAGTGAAAATTCGCATCTATTTGCTTCGTTCTCTTGTCAAACACAAAATTATTTGATAATGCAATAGCTGATCTATTGTCACAATGAATCACCGTGCCCTTTACCTGATCTTGACATGAATTTCTCAACATCCTTCTCATCCAAACTGCTTGACACACTGCTGCTGTAGTTTCCACATACTCTGCCTCTGTTGTAGATAACGCTACAATAGGCTGTTTCTTAGAAGCCCATGAAATGGCTCCTGAACCCATATGAAAAATATAACCGGATGTGCTTTTCCGATCATCTACACTTCCAGCCCAATCACTGTTAGTGTAACCAATTAACTCAGAATTTTCTGAAGTAGTATATAAAATCCCATACCTTTTAGTTCCTTTCACATACCTCAGAATTCTCTTCACTACTTGCCAATGTGCTTCTTTTGGCCTCTCCATAAATCTGGAAATCAAACTAACAACATGCATAATATCTGGCCTAGTTGCAGTCAAATACATGAGGCTGCCAACTATTCTTTTATACAAACTTGGATCAAAATCCTTGCTGCTGTCATCTTTACTCAACTTCAATTCCATTACTGTGGGAGTAATTGCTCCTTTGCATTCCTGCATATTAAATCTTTCTAAAAATTCATTCACATATTTTTCTTGTGAGATAAAAATCCCATTTTCATTCTGTTCTACTTCTATTCCTAAGAAGTATCTCAAGAATCCCATGTCAGTCATTTCAAATTCATCTTTCATGACTGTTTTAAAATTTTCAATGAGGTAATCATCATTACCTATGAATATCACATCATCAACAAATAACACAACAATGAGCATCTTACCATCCTTTTCTTTGATGTATAATGTGGGTTCTCCTTCACATTTCTCAAACCCATTTTCCAGTAGATAGGAATCTATCCTACTGTACCATGCTCTTGGTGCTTGCTTCAGCCCATAAAGAGCTTTCTTCAATCTGCACACTTTGTGTTCTTGGCCCTTTTTCTCGTAGCCTAGAGGTTGTTCAACATAAACCTCTTCCATTAACACTCCATTTAAAAATTCTGATTTTACATCCATTTGGTATACTTTCCATTTGTTTTGTGCTACTATGGACATCATTGCTCTCACTGTTTCCATTCTTGCAACTGGTGCAAAAGTTTCTTCATAGTCTCTTCCATGCTGCTGCTTATATCCTTTGACAACAAGTCTAGCCTTGTGTCTTGCTATCTTACCTTTAGCATTACTTTTGGTCTTGTAGACCCATTTTACTCCAATGACTTCTTTACCTTCTGGGAGATCAACCAAATCCCATGTTTTTTCCTTCTCTATGGCATTAATTTCATCATCCATACCTTCTATCCATTTTCTATCTTTTACGACATCTTCAAAATGAATAGGATCATCAACATGACAATACAAAGCAAATAAGGAGTTCATACCTTCATTTTCCGCTTCTTGCTCATAAATCTCATTAATATTTCTGAATCTGGTTCCTCTTTCATTTGGTGTACTTGTGCTTGAAGTAGCACTCAAATCTGCTCCATGTGGTGTGCTTGGAGAAGCACTCTCATTTCTTCTCAAGGGTGTTCTTACTCCTGCTTGAGGTGTCCCTTGCTATCCTTTTGTTGGTGAAGGCAGTGCTACCGATGAGGTGTTATTTTCAGCCATATCTTCCTTATTTTCATCATGAGATAAATAGCTTTTAACATTGACTGTTTTCTCATTCTTCCATCCCATGCTTCTTCTTCAATGAACTACACATCTCTGCTTATCACAAATTTCTTTGTGGATGGGTTATACAATCTATATCCCTTGGAATCTTCACAATATCCAAGGAAGATGCACTTCTCCCCCTTACTATGCAACTTCTTCCTCAACTGATCTGGAATGTGTACATAGGCCACACATCCAAAAACTCTCATGTGAGTGACTCCTTGTTTTCTGCCACTCCACACTTCTTCTGGAACTCTGTTCATTACAGCTTTTGTTGGGCATCTATTCAATATGTATTCTGCACAATTTGCAGCTTCTGCCCAGTACTCATTTGGCAAGTGTTTTTCCTTTAGCATACTTCTCAGCATTTCCATTATGGTTTGATTCTTCCTTTCAGCAACTCCATTTTCTTGCGGTGTGTATCTTGTAGTAAACTGTTTGTGTATGCCATTCTCTTTGCAAAAATGCAGAAACTCTTTTGAGATGTATTCACCTCCTCTATCAGTTCTAAGAGCTTTGATATGTTGCCCACTCTGTTTCTCTACTAGAGATTTAAAGTGGAAACATTTCTCAAAGACTTCACTTTTATATTTCAGGAAATAAACTCATACTTTCCTTGTGAAATCATCAATGAAGGTCAGCATGTAATTGCTGCCTAAAACTGATGCTGTTTTCATCGGCCCACATAAATCTAAATGAATGATTTCTAAGGGCGCTTTCGCCCTTATGCTCTTTCCTGATGGAAAGTTTTCTCTGTGTTGTTTTCCCAAGATGCATGAGTATATATATGTTTAATAACCATATTAGGCATTTGCATCTACTTGAGATTCATAAAATGAGGTATAATTCTCCAACATAAAATATTCATGAACTTCTTATTAATATTTTGAAGGAAATTTGTGGTGTAGATAATTTAACTATTGCAAAAATTTGGTATGCATCATAGCATATGGAGCATCAATAATGCAAGGATAGATAAATGACCTTTGTTTTAGACTCAACTTCACCATATATGTTAAGTATTGATTTTATCGCTCATAGGATTAATCTTGCATTTAAAATGTGTTAGAGAAGATGAAGCATCAATAATGAAAGGATAGAGAAAATGGCCTTAGTGTTAGACTACAATTATAAGGTTTACCGTATATGCTAAGTATTTATTATATAGCTCATAGGATGAATCTTGAAATTAAAACAGTAAGCAAGTTTTCTTCGATTTCAAAAGTTGAAGAACTTGTATGATAAGCTCATGTATGCTTTTGTTGCAGTTCCGAACAATTTTCAGGGTTTCAAAAATTTGTTGACAATGTTATGAATGGAAACATGCTATTAAAATATGTTCATACAAGATGAAACTCATTGAATGGAGCAGATCAAAGACTATGTAGTAAGTATTAATCATTGGTAGGGGTGATGTATGAAAATCCCTTCAATGTAGACAAAGTTTGAGATCTTCTCTTTTGATTAACTAATATAGAGACATTATTAATATTGAGTGGAATTCTTCCTATGCTATATGAAATGAATGTTCTTGTGAAAATGTCTCAAAGTTGCACAATATATATTGAAAATACAAAAATTCAAGAAAATTAGAATAATTTCATTGGATAATTTGTATATCATTTTGGAGTCCTTTCCAAGTCCACAATTTACAAATTAGAATGCAATAATCAATATATAAAATACTAAAAAAAAATGAATTTTGATGAAAAAAAGATATTATGTATGGAAGTAGATGGATATGTGGTTCCTTTCATTATATTTATCACATAAGACGATTCACCAAATAATGCCTCGTGACAAGGGACCTATTCGATAATGTTGTCATTTTAGCGAGACACAACTTGAAAGAAGTTGCACAATCAGTAACATCAAAGATAAGCGAATGAATTCCTCGACATGAATTATTGGAGTCCATGTCTATGGTGTATCCTTATTATTGGAATAATCGACAGTGCCAAAACAATTTAAAATAATTAAAAACTTTGGTGCACCATTTTTCCATAAGTTCCAAATACATGGAGAATAGATTCAAGTTATTTCGGATTCATAAAAATTGTTTCCACAAGCCACACAGTTTTTTGAATCAATGTAGAGTCAATTTCATGTTTTGGAGAATCCTCTAGAATATGGCGAAATAACAATATTATAGAGTATTTTAGGTGTCATCCAATGCATAAAAGAATATATATCAAAATATTTCAAATTAATAAATATGTGTCAAAGCATGATTTTGGGATCAATGGAGGATGAGAGAATGTTTAGTGCACTATCATTTTTGAATTCAAAGTTGAGGAACACGCTTGATAAACATATGGATATATGTTTAAGATTATTTATAACAAAGTATGACAATAACAATATTCCATATGAAAGAGCATTAGCTCTTTGACAATTAGATTGTGATAGAAAGGGTGAAAAAAATATAACAAATTTCTCTGATGAACTTGATAGAAAACACGATAGTCTGAAGGATAAAAAATATAGTCCATCTAGAAAATATTGAGTTCAAAATGAAGAAAATGAGGACCAAAATGAGAACTAGGAAATTGATATATCACAAGATTTTTTCTAGTCCAATATATATGAAGGCACAAGGGGCACTTATTTCTACATACATGTTCTATTGGTAGTGTAAGAAACATTGAATGTAATAGTACAATTGATGTAATTCTTTTTATTTGATTAAATTTGTTGGTCCTCTATTTTTAGTGTAGGTTCAAAATTATTTATCACAGCAAGATGACTATATCCGAGTTTGACATTGCATTTGAGGTAAGAAAAGGTTCTATAGTTTGTATTTTTTTATCGTAACATTGAAGCCAACCTTCTTTGATGCAAATTATTTTAATATTGATGTCTTGATGGTTAACTGTTGCTTTATTCCTTTCTTTTCTGTGATGGAAAATGAAGTGAGAATTTGACGTGAGTATGTATCTTTTGATATAGATAGTGTCCTCATGTTAAAAGATAAATAACTAATTTAAAAAGGCTTTTTCTAAGAAAAAATGAGGTCATTTCAATTAGATGAAGTTTTTTTTATGTCTACATTTTATATCTTGGTCACTCTTAATGATTTTTTGTTTTTTTGTTGCATTTGGATCTTTTTTCCAAGTTTTAAATTTTTGGGTTTATTTTGGTTAAAATTTATGATCTCTTGAATGCTTCTATTTCTCATTTGATGTTTAATTGATCCTTTTGTTGTGGCATGATTGATTTAATCTTATTTTTATTAACATAAGATTTTTAGTTAAATTTAAAGACCTTTGTTGAGTGAAAATGCCTTTTATTTATCTTTTTTTCATGTTTATTTGAAAATGATATGGTATTAGGATTAATATATGACTTCAATTATTTTCTAGACTTTTAATGTGTTCCCCATAATAATTATTATTCTCTTTATATAATTGATTATTCAAGGAAGTATATATATATATATATATATATATATATATATATATTCCTTTCACTTTGTACCGTCATTGAAGAATCTTAACCTTTTAGAATATACTATTTTTATTTTTATTTTTTCTTTGAAAATAATTATTTTTATTAAGAAAGGAAGATTATCTATGCTTAGTTAAACTAAGAAAAAATGTTCTATGCACTAGCCTCCTATGTGTTCATCGTAGGAGACCTATTATCATGACACTCTCATTCCTTTAATGCAGTTATACTTTGATGATAAGATCAAGAAAACATCACATGCAATCAATTAAGAAGGATAGACTATTTAGTGCACTATCATTCTTGAAGTGCCATTGTTTGTGCAATATTAAAGAACACCTCTAGTCTCACTAGATATTGATAAAACCTCCAAAATTCTTATTGTTGAGTCCCCTCCAAATGCAAATTTCTATAAAAAAAAACCCTATTTTCGATATATATATATACCAAATACCCCATTTTATACACCCTTGTATATATAAACCTCCCTTACCCCCCATCCACCCTCCTCCCCACCCATGAAATACCTCCAATATATTGACTCTATATTTTACAATTTAAAATCCCTTTATGAATAAACATTGTAATGTATTGGTAAATAAGGTGAAACCCTCATGTGTAAAGGAGTTGTGCAAATTGTCCAATGGCTATAGAGCCATGAGTTGCATTGTAACTAGAGATTGTCAAAATAAAAATTAATCAGACATTCAAAATTGGTTTTCCCATTTAAATTTCTAGGTTAAAATTTTTGTGTCCATTATGTGACTGATTTTATATGTAGTGAGAATATGTCATAAGTGTTTATTTTGATAATTTTTATCATTAATGGTTATTGGATAATGTTGCTAACCCAATTAAATGGATGAATATGAAAATTATAGATTTGTTATTGCACTCCATAATTTCATTATCCATTAGAAATTGAAGAGAACCAAAAACTCTATTACGTTCGCCACTTTATTTTCAAGAAGTTGGAGATCTAAGAATACCATTAATTAATTGTTTCAAGTTAATACTATGTTTCTAATTTTGTTTGCCAATCATTTTGATGATTGAAGACTTGTAGTTGTTCAAGCCATGGCTATACATGAAATTTACACTCCATGGAAGTTTGCACATAGGTCTTCTCACCATTGAGAAATCATATATAGTTTATACATATTCCATGAGCTCACACATAGGCCATACATATTGTACACATCATGTCATTATATTTTCTTATGTTCCTTAGGGCCATATGATTGTATGCATTCCTAGGGTGTGCCTCTTTCACTCTCGAGGATGTTAGGTTGGTGGTTGGGAATGTAAATTGATTGATGGGTTGTACTTTGGGTTGAGAGTTAAGATTACTTAATTAAATGATAGCCTATTAAAATCACCTTCCTTCCGAATGGAATTAGAATCTTTTATTTTTATTTTGAGTAGTTAAGTATTGGAGAAATACATTTGACATTGTTATTTTGACTTATTTCTTTCCCTCATGAAGTGGGATCAACATATGAATTTATTAAGAAAACTCTATCACGTGTTGAATGGTACACAATTTTCATATATTTAAGGAGGGGTCGTTGCATAAATGGTTTTAATTAATTTCCATTATATATATAGATGCTTCTTAAGAGCCATGACATATGTGTCTTATTTAAAGGTATCTAAGTTAAATTGAATTTGAGTATAACCATTGGAAGGTTGGAAATGAGAATTGCTCTACTTATGAGTACCTAGATCAGTCCTCCCCTCTTAGGAAGCAATGGTCCCTATTGCATGCATATCCTCTATGAGGTGAGGAAAATTTTGTTGAACCTGGTCCTTAGTGAACCGCTTGCCCTGGTGAAGGAGTTGACCTACTTTGACAATCAATATTTTTGAATCCTCTGTTGGTGAGTGTTCTTTATCTGCTTGTCCGTGATCCGATCAGTTGTAACATGTTCCATGTAGTCTATGTTTAACTATGTTGGTGTGAGTTATTCTGCAATGTCTAATGTGTCAAGTAATTGTGGAAAATATGGTTGAGGGAACTCCACATTCAACATTGGGTGCAGGCCAAGGAATGCTAGAATGTTGAGCTCAAAGGAATTATCCCCTATATCCCTAGTGATGGTGTATGACCCATATCGGAGAGGGAAATTCTTGTTGTGGGGCCCAACAAGGCGATCCTTCTACAAATGTAGCCAAACCTTGTCTCGCACCTAGAACTTGTGTGGCATCCAATGTTGATCATGTCGATGCTTGTACTTAGCATTGTCTTTGTCCAATATTTCATGGAACTGTTGGAAGATGTATTGAATGCACTCAATGAAGTTGTTATCCCTATCAACTTCAGACTATACATGAGACGAACCTTCCTGAGTAACAACAAATGGTATGGCCACATCAATGTGACATAGTGGTTGGAATCCAAACCCCACCTGAAAGGGGTTGTGGCCAGTTGAGCTATGGAGAGCTTTGTTGTATTTGTGTTGAACATAGGGGAGGCTTTCAACCCACATGAATGGATGCTTCAAGTTGTACATGTGTAGAATGTGTATGATCATCCTGTTGAAGACCTCTACTTGGCCATAAGTTTGGGGGTGGAAAGTTGTGGACTTGGGGAGCTTGGTATCCAGCATTGGCTAGAGACTTGATCAAAATTTACTTAGGAACCTACTATCCTGATCTAAGATAATGGAGTGTGCCATCCCAAAGTGTACCCATAATTGTTCAAAGAAGAGCTTAGTAGTGGCTTATCCAATGATACTCTTATTGCAAACTACTAGAATGGAAATCTTAGGGAATCTATCGATGACCACAAAAAAGAAGTTGTTTCCATGCTTAGTAGAAGGAAGGACCAACATATAATTAATGGAGATGGATTCCCAAGGTCAAGTAGGAGTAGGAAGAGCAGTATATAGGTCTTGATTTTATGGTCGGTTTGGAAATGGCGTAGGCAGTGCAGGATTTGATTTAATTCCCAACATCCTGATGAAGGTTCGGCCAATAAAAATACTTTGGTAGTGCTGCCACTATTTTATCTACCCCAAAATGTCTAGAAAACCAATCTTAATGCGCCTCCCAAATAATCTTGGCACGCTCGGTTGAAGGAACATAAAGGTGTCCCTTGTGGCATAACGATGCATCTTGAAGGTGATAATTTGGAACTTGGTTTCCTTCCAAGAGCATATGGTATGTGTTGTCAAATTTTGGATCACTCTTGTAAAGATTCATCCACCCCGAAGTCTCATTCCCACAAGAGTCTAGCATAGTGGTCAACGCCATGATCGGTGGTCGCTTGAGGTAGTCTGAAACATTGTTGGTGTTGCACTTCTTGTACTTAATGTTCAAATGGAATTTTTATAGGTTTGTCGACCCTTTTTAATGGTGATCATTTTGCAACTTCCCTTGTGTCTATATGAACTGCAAGGGTTGGTGGTCTGTGTGGATGACCGTATCCTTCCCCATAATGTAATGCTTCCATGATCGGCAGGCCTGCAAAATGGAATACATCTCTTTGTCATAGGTAGACTATGTCTGAAAGTGTGCCACAACAATTTTCCACTAGATTCCCTTGCTGAGTAAGAACTGCACCAATCATATAGTCGGAGGAATATTTCTCAATCTCAAATGGTTGCTACAGGTCTGGAAATGTGAGCAGTAGTGTAGAGCAGAGGCGATGCTTCAACTAAACAAATTCCTTTTGTTGGGATTAATGCCAAAATAAATTTTCTTTCGCTCCTCCCTTGGCAATGTGACTCAAAAGCCAAGTGAAATAAGAGAATCCCAACATGAACCTGGAGTAGAAATTGCCAAGGCCCAGAAAGCTGCAGAGCTCTATTAGAGTAGTTAGGGCTGGAAAATACCAAATGAATTTTATCTTAGTTGGGTCCACATGAAAAAACTGCTCATCAATGATGTACCCTAGATGTTGAACATGAGTCATACCAAAAGTGGATTTCTCTAAATTGGAACATAACGTGTGTTGTCACAGGGTTTGGATGATCTGTCAAATATGGAAGAGGTGCTCTTCCCAACTATGGATGAATATCAGGATGTCTTCTAAATACACCATGACGAATGAGCTGCTAAATGGTCGCAAGATATCATCCATTAGCCTCATCAGGGTTGTGGGGGCATGTGTCAACCCTAAAGGCATGACCAACCATTCAAAAATTCCCTCTTTGTATTTGAAGGAAATATTCCACACATCAGAGGGTTCAATTGGCACCTGGTGATAAATCGACTTTAAGTCAATCTTGCTGAGATATTTAACCCCCTTGAGATGGTCCAGAAGGTTATCAATATTTGGGATTGGATACCCATTTCAGGCCGTGATCTTGTTCAGCGCCAGGTAGTAAATATAGAGTATCTAGGTGGCATCCTTCTTCTACCTCCAACACGATTAGGCTCCCATAGGGTGATGAACTTGGACTGATGTGCCCTTTATACAAAATATCCTAAATCTGTATCTTAATTTCATCGTTCTACATAGCAGAGTGTTGATAGATTGGTCGATTGGGTAGCGATGTGTCGTGGGTCATATTGACGGAGTTCTTGACTTGATATTGTAGAGGTACCCATGTGGGTGAGGTGAAGATGTCCCTATACTCGTCTATGACCTTTTCCATTTGTTGTTGCCACACGGGGATCCTTGTCTAGAGATCATGGCCAAAACATTCTTCTTTCACTAAGGGTGAATCATAAGTAAAATAATTTTTCTTGTTTGAGAAATGATCTTACTGCATTGCTTCACAATGATCAAAGAGATGGAAGTAGGCAATGCTACCTTCAGTATCTTGGATAACTTATTGCCAAAAGTAATAATAACAATGTGAGGCCTAGAATCATTCACAACATTTCACTTCCACAAGTATGGTTGGAATAATAATACATCAAAAAATTCAAGAGGAGCAACATCACATAGTAACTCATCTGTGAAGGGATTGATGTTGTAGGGAAGGAGGAATTGTGGGCTGACATGAAGATCGCGTCCTTGGTGAAGTGAACTGAAGGTGTATGACTGTTGGTTTTTTATGGTTGGTAGGCCCAACCACTTCACAACCTATGCTGAAATGAGGTTTTTTTGGATCTTGCTGTCAAAAATTAATTGTAGTGGATAATCCTTCACCCACATCTCGAAATGGAAGAGGTGCTCCCCCTACTCTAGATATTCAGGCTCATCCTTTTGGATCTTGGTTGTGGCAATGGTGGCACTGGGCTCCACGTCAATAATCTGATTCCCTTTGTCATTCCCCTTGTCGAGTTCTAACTAAGAGTTAAAGCATGCATCTGATTTGGAAGCCTTTAGCTCGGCCACCATGACTACTTGGCCCGACACTCATTTTTGTTGTGAGTGGGACTCTTATGGAACTCACACCGGTTTCCCATGTCCTTCTTTGTCTTCATGGTGTTGTACTTTGCTTGCCGATTCAGCGGGTTGTCTTGGGTCACCCTGCCTTGGCTTTGTCCTTTGTTCTGCAATTTTTGGGTGCATTTCCCTTGCTTCAGATTCGTAGATCCAAATTATTTCTTCTTTTGTTTAATTTTTTTCTTGATCTTGACAACATATCAGTATGATGCACCAAGCGAGGAGATGTCAAGGAACTCCATTTCCTCTTAAATGTATTTATACAAACAACTGCGGTACTTTAGCACCAAATGTTTCTTTGAATATTTGATACCCAACTTTGTGCATAGGGTATAAAACATATTCGTCAGCTCATGCACACCTTCACCCCTTTGATTCCATAGTGTGGCCCATTATATGCACTTATCCTCATTGCTCCCCATGAGGTATTAATGTTCCTTGATGGCATCTCAGAAATAATTCCAAGTGGGTACGGCTGAAAATAGTGAGGTTTCTCTCTCGTCCCTCTGTTCATAGTATGTTTCCCACTAGTCCTTGACAAGGGGGGGGGGGGCACTTTGAGGTGTGAAAAAGTAATATTTTCTCTATTGGAAAAATCATGAATTGAAAAATATCTTTCCAATAGATTTAAACATCTATCTATGGTTCTTGCATCTATCTCGCCTTAAAATATGGGAATTTCAAAGTTGACTTATACCTTGAAGGGAGTGGCACCTCTAGAGTGACCGTCGGATGAAGATGTGTAGCCTATGGGTATCCACGAAATGATTTGGGAAAATTTGTCCATCATCGTGTTCCTCTGTCACTCGAGGAATTATTCAAGCAATATTTTGAAATTATCTCTTTCTACCTCATCATTATTATCTTCCACCATGGGAGGTTTGCAAGGTTTGTGAGGCTGGTCTTGCAAAGGTTGAACCATTTGGAGCCCTAACTCATTTTACCCTGACTTTATTGGGGACATGCAAAGAAAAAAAGAGAAAAAGCAGACTTATATGAGACCATTGATCTGAAGTTAAAAAAGAACAAAACATAATACATATATAGCCATAAATAGAAAGATGTAGCAGAAATAACACTTCATTTCATTAATATCGAAGAACTGAAATACGCTTACAGACATAATGAAAATAAAATAGATTGGGAGATGGTAACTTATCTCTAATAAGACATGTGGAATATACATGCCTCTAAACTATGTTACAATGAGGCTCAAGGGCCTTTTTATTATTGAAAAACAAGAGAAAACCCTAAACAACCAAAGCCCTAACCCTACGAGATGGAACGCTAAGAGTTTGTGGGCCCCGTTGGGGTTAGTTGGGAAACCAATTTGTGAGGGTCATAAATTGGTAATATTATCTCTATTCGATGCATACGTACCTCGTTGGAAATATCTCTCCAAGTACTACCGATTTTTTTGCATTCCTACAAGAATATACTTGTTGCAGACCTCAAAACAATGTCGTTTAGGGGGTCAAAACTACTAAAAGTAGTAAATGATGGTATAAAAAAGGAAAATTATGAGCTCTACTGGAAAGAGGCCACCAATATCTACATGGATTAGTTCTCCCTCCTTAGGAAGAAATGGTCCCCATTGCATGCAGATTCTCCATGAAGTGAGAAATTTATGTTGAACATGTTCCCTAGTGAACCACTTCACTTGGTGAAGGAGTTGACCTAATTTGACAAATCGATATAGATGGATCCTCTATTTACAAGTTTCCTTCATATGTGTTTCAATGATCTCATCAGTTGTGGCATGTTCCATGCAGTCTAGGTTTAACTCTGTTGGTGTGAGTTGTTTTGCAATGTAGGGTGTGTCCAATAATGTTGGAAAGTATGGCCGAAGGCAGTCCACATTGAAATTTGGGTGCGAGAAAAGGAATGGAGGAATGTTGATCTCGAAGGCATTGTCTCCCTACAACTTTGGTGATGATGTATGACCCATATTAGAGCGAGAGAATCTTGCGGTGGAGCCCAGTGAGGCACTCCTTTTGCAAATGTAGCCAAACTTTGTCTCCCACCTAGAACTTGTGTGGCACCCAATGTTGATCATGTCACTGCTTGTAGTTAGCATTGGCTCTATCCAATATTTCATGGACTGAGTGGAGGATGTGCTGAGCACACTTAGTGAAGATGTTAGCCCTGTCAAATTAGACTAGACATGAGTTGAATCTTCCTAAGTAGCTGCAAATGGTATGGCCACATCAATGGGACATAGTGGCTAGAATCCTAACCCTGCCTAAAAGGGGCTATGGCCAGTTGAGCTATGGAGAGCTCTGTTGTATCTATCTTGGACATAGGGGAGGATTTAATCCCATGTGTGTGTATGCTTCAAGCTTTACATGAAAAATATGTGTACGATCATCCTGTTGACCACCTTTGTTTGGCCATCAGTTTGGGGGTTGAAAGTCATGGACTTAATGAGCAAGGTATCCAACATCGGACAGAGACTTGACCAAAATGTGCTTAGGAACCTATTGTCCCAATCTGAGATACTGGACTTTGGGATCCCAATATGTAACCATACTCATTCAAAAAAGAGCTTAATAGTGGCTTATGTTGTGATACTCTTCTTGCAGGCCGCCAGAATGGCCATCTTAGAGAATTTTTCAATGACCAAAAAAACATAGTTGTTTCCATGCTTATTAGAAGGAAGGCCCGACATGTAATCCATCGAAATGGATTTCAAAGTTATACTAGTAGTAGGTAGAGGAGTATATAGGCCTTACTTCTTCATGGTTTGTTTGGAAATGACACAGAAAATGTAGAATCTGATGTTCTTTCCATCATCTCGACGAAGGTTCGACCAATAAAAACACTTCTATAGTACTACCACTATTTTCTCTACCCTGAGATGTCCAACGAACTGACTATAGTGTGCCTCCCAAATCATATTGGCACACTTGCTTCTAGGAACACTAAGGTGTCCCAGGTGGCATAACAGTGCATCCTAGAGGTGATAATTTGGAACTTTCTGTCCTTCCAGGAGCATCTTGTATGTGTTGTTTAATTATGAATCACTCTTGTAAAGATTCGGCCACCCAGAAGTCTCGTGCCCACAAGAGTCTAGCACAATGGTCAACACCATGATCGGTAGATGATCGAGGAAGCTTGCAACAGTGTTGGTGTTTCCCTTCTTGTACTTAATGTTCAAATGGAGCCATTGCAGGTATGTGGACCATTTCTGATGGAAATCATTCTGCAACTTCCCTTATGTCTATATGAACTACAGGGGTCAGTGGTCTTTTTAGATAAGTGATATGAGAAAATCCCAATATCAACCTGTGGTATAAGTTGGTAAGACACATAAAGTTGCGAAGCTCTGTTAGAGTGGTTGGGGTTGGCCAATCCTGAATGACTTTTACCTTGGCTGGGTCTACATACACACCCTGCGTCTATAATTTGCTTCCCTTTTTCATTCCCCTTGTTAGGTTTTGACTCAAAGTTGAAACATGCATCTAATTTAGAAGCCTTTAGCTCATCCCACAGTGACTTCTTGGCTCGACACTCACTTGTTTTGTGAGTGGGACTCTTATGGAACTCAAACCACTTTCCCGTGTCCTTCTTTATCTTCTTGGTGTTGTACTTTTCTTGCATATTCGGAAGGTTTTCCTAGGTTGCCCCACCTTGGCTTTGTCCTTTTTTATGAAGTTTGGGGGCACATTTCCCTTGCCTCATATTCATAGATCCAAATTCTTGCTTCTTTTATTTAAATTTCTGCTTGATCTTGGCATCATATTGGTATGATGCACCAAGCAAGGAGATGCCTAGGAAATCCATTCCCTCTTGAATGTATTTATACAAAAAACTATGGTAGTTGAGCACCAAAATTTTCTCTGAATCTTTGATACCCAACATTGTGCATAGGGTATGGAATAGATTCGCAAGCTCATGCACATCTCGATCCCTTTGCTACCATAGAGTGGTCCATTGTATGTACTTGTCCTCATAGCTCCCCGTGAGGTAATGTTGTTCCTTGATGGAATCTTAGAAATAATTCCAAGTGGGTGTGGATAAAAATAGTGAGGGTTCTCTCTTGTCCCTCTATTCATAGTATGTTTCTCACTAGTCCTTGACATGGGGGGGGGACTTTGAGGAGTGCAAAAGTAATATTTTTCCTATTAGAAAAATCATGAACTGGAACATATCCTTCCAACAGATTTCACCATCTATCTATGGCATCTTCATCTATCTATCCTTCAAATATGGGAATCTCAAAGTTGAATTTTACCTTGAAGAGAGTGATCTGAAAATGGAAGTACTTGAAAATGTGTGTAAGGTATCCATTTCCATTAAATTAAATGTGTGCAAAATTCTCCATGGCTTGTTGCATAAAACAACTACTTAGATCTATCCAGAGATTAACTGTAGGGGAATTTACTGCATATGTCACCTTTAATAAAGGATGAGATCTAGAGGCTACCTGGCCCTTTACAGACTCTGTCTTTAGAACTTGTAGAAGTTAACACTCATGATCATAAACAATGATTTCTTCAATAAGGCCCTAATGTCTCTTTGAACTCCTCTATAGCTTTTAGGGCTGTATAAGTCCTAAAAAAAGTCTAAAACCTATTTCATTAGGTTCAAAAGGTAGAAATTAGCTGAAAATGATCTTTGGTTCACCTCAAACAGAAAGGTACAACTCAAAACAGCTCCAACCCCAAAATGGCCCTAGTGGCCCTGAAAACTCTCCTGAAGGTTTTTGGCCTCTGAAAGTCTTCAAACAGTTCTGAAACCTCTTCCATTGATTTCAAAAGATGGAAAATAGCTGAAAATAATCTTTGTTTCACCTCAAACAGAGAGGTACAACCTAATACAGCTCTATTACCAAAATGGCCGTAGTGGCTCAAAAAGCTTCCTTGAAGCTAAAATGGCTGTAGAACACCTCTACTACCTCTAGAACCTATCTCAATGGATTTGGAATGCTAAAAATAGTTGAAAATGACTTTTGTTTCACCTCCAATGGTTAACCATAACTCAGCACAGCTCCAACTCCCTCTTGGCCCTCATGGCTCTCATTGCTTCCCTGAAGAAAAAGGGACTAAACATCAACTCCAATGGCTCTGCAACTTATTCCAATGGATTCAAAATTCTATGAATACCCAAAATAAAAAAAAAATTTGTTCCAAAAGGTTCAACCCCTCAAAATTTATGCTCCAAACAATATTTTTCCCAATGTTAATTAAAAATCCCACTAAATGTGGGCTAACTGTAGATAGTCCGACTAAAACTGGCCAAACTCCGAATTATACAGAATCCACACCAAACTTGGCAGATGGTTTAACTTGGCATTACATGTCAGGTTAACGTGGCCACATGCCTTCCATGTAGATTAACCGCCGGCCTTTTGGTTAACAAACCATCACATAAAACAAACTCCGAAGTTTAAATAAACCGTGGCATAAAGTTTAAGTTTTTGTGGTCACATGTGAAGTTGAATAGGAGGTTAGCATAATCTATTGGTGCCCATGGTTAAGGCATTTAAGGCCACAGTTCTTGACCCTGGTCACATTGCGTGGGGACTGGCCCTTAGGGGCTGGCCCCCATTTACCGTCGCCCTATTTTAAACCCAAGTTCAAATAGAACCCGCCACCATTGAATATTAAGAATCAATTGTATGGTCCAACGGTAAAGCGCTTGGTTTGTTTGCGGGAGGTCCACGATTCGACTCCTGTGGAGTCATAAAAATTTTGAACGACAAATTTGAACCACCGACCTGGGGCCACGTGGCGTCCTCTGGGCTTGCCACATGGCACCCTTTGATTGGCTTGAATCTTCAAAAGTCAAACAACAATCAAATAGATGCATGCCACTTGTCAAATGCTCATTCGCCCAAATGGAATATTCTAGAGAATATTCTAGGGAATATTCTCAAAATATTCTTTTTTTAAATATTTTTTTAATCAAAGTCAAACCAAGTCAAACTGGACTTTTGCCTAAAATTGTGAATTTTCAAACTTGAATAACTTTCACATACAGTGTCGGATTTGAGTGTTGTTCACGACGTTAGGATTGTATCACCGAGGCCTATCTGGTCATTTAGTTGGCAAGTGATTTTGAACACTTTCAATTTTGAGTTTTTTCCATAGCTTGGACTTGAACTCCTAATCACACCTCCCAAATGAGAAGCTTTTGGACCCCAAAAGCTCACTGAAATGAAGAAACTGAACTGTAGTATGGAAAATGAGAGAATAAAAACATCCTCTTCTCTTCAACCTCCAAAAAGTTTCCTGACATGCCAAATGTTCACATGGCGAATTTTGCTGAATGAGCCATGTACTTGTGCTGAATCTCGACCAATTTTTCTCACCATACCAATCTTCCATACTGAAACCAGTAATGACCATTGCTGAAAATTGTGCCCATTTTGCCTGCATGCCTTTCCAACTCATGGAATCTTGCACTACTTTGCACTGACACTTCGTTCTATGCACCAATTGAAACCAAAGGCACCTTGTGCAACATATGACATCAACAATAAGTTGACAATGAAATGTGCTATACAATTGACACACAAAATCTGTAACAAGTGTGCACAGAACCGACACAAGTCGATAAACATGTATGACACAATCGACACAAGTCGATAAACATGTGTGACATAATCGACACAAGTCGACATATAGGTGTGACACAATAGACACAAGTCGATAATCATGTGTAACAAAATCGACAAACAACAAGATACATATTGACAAACACGTGTATGTATCATGTACAATGAACTATATACAGTTTGCTAATTACACATACAACCTCTATGTTCATGTGCAACTTCAACTCTTCTTTTCAAATGCCAACAAGTACATCCCAAAAACATGTGGGTGACTAAGTGCTGAAACTAAAAGACATTGCTGCAACATAAGTAAATATCATACTCATATTTTACACCTCTATTGTGAAATTTTTGCAACAACAAAGAAGTTCCTTCAGGTAAAACTGCTTTTACATGCAATCTTGCATCAACTTTTCAACTAAAATACATGCTTACAAATATGAAATTTGCATGTACAAAATGAGTATGACTTGCTGCAATAAGAAGTTAATCCACTTCCTACCAAGCCAACTCTATGGCGTCTTTTGCGGATGCAATACACCTTCACGTGAATCTTCCATTTCCACATCGATAATGGACTCCATAGATCCACTTACGCCAAGCTTTTTGTCCTCTAGCTGCATGTGCTTTGGACGATTTGTTGGATGCAAATTCCAACAATGAGAGACATCATGTCCCTTCCTTTGACAAAATCTGCAACTCTTAAGCACTTTCTGAAAAATTTTACTTTGCCTCTTCTGCTTCCTGTGTGCTTTCTTTTTCAACCAGCAACTTGAAGCAACATGGTTAAATCCACCACAAAATGTGCAACAAAAATTTCTTTCATTTGAACAAGAAAAATTATCATTCTTTTCTGAAACAAAATCAAATTGATCATGTGAATAATTATACCTCTTTTGCTGCATGGAATGTCCATCCTTTTTGTCTTTGAAGGACGATGAACTAGTAGAAGAGACAACTTTCCTTTTCAGACTTCCATCACAATTCTTGTCTTGAAAACTGATTGAACTTGAAGGCTCGCCATAAGCGACATGTTTACCCTCTACTTACTGCAATTATGGATTAAAACAATGGCAATCATCCTTAAAACAAATTTTACATAGATGCATAGAAGAAATTGGAATAAAGGTTCTCGTTAAATTTGCATCACATGCATTCAAGGATTTGGAGTCTTCGCCATTAAACTGCACATATCCAAGACCAACATTCTTGGGTCACTCCACAATAGAAATAGGGTCAAACATGCCTTATGCATGCTTGCCCAAACCTTTTCCTTCATGGTAGCCCATATTAAACATTATTTTGGACCCGATGCCCCTTGTATGTTTTTCAAAAGAACCAACACGCTTTTCAATAGAGGAAATTGAAGACAAGTTGGAATGATTTACCTCTTCCTCAGGAATTTTATTGGACAAAGCTTCTTGAGCTTGAAGGAGTTGTTTCTCCATTTCATGCAACCTTTAGAGATTTGTTTCCTTCTCTTCCTGCATGGCTAACAATTGTGCATGAAGCTTAAAACTTTCTCTTTGATCCTCAATGAGAATCTGCACCATGTCCTTCACCTTAATGAACTCCTTCTTCATGTCATCATTGAAGAATCTCGTGAAGGAGGAAACTTCACTTGTAGAAGAAGTTGACATTATGTAAATGGTCAAATTAACAAAGGGAACTTCTGAAGAAAAGTTCTCAAAGCTTTCAAACAAATGACAAGCTTTTAACCAAATGTCTGTAAAGACCCCTTCTTATTCAAGCAACCATAAAACACAAACTCCAATAGCTTGAAGCAAACACTAATCAAGTGAGTTTGTTTTCAAAACATAATCTTGAGGTACTTTGGGGTAAGGAAATAGTCTACAACTTTTTTTTCCTTTCCAAGACTTAGCTATCAACAACTATCTTTTCAACTCAAGAAAACTCATACAGTCAACCATTTTGCAACCAATAAAACAGTCAATCTCTTACACTATTTTAACACTTTTTGCACAAAAACAAATGCTCAAGTTGAGCACAACCAAGCTTAACCAAAGCTTTGATACCATTTGATTTGAAAATGGAAGTACTTGAAAATGTGTGCAAGGTATCCATTTCCATTAAATTAAATGTGTGAAAAATTCTCCATGTCTTGTTGCATAAAACAACTACTTAGATCTAACCCAGAGATTGAATGTAGGGGCATTTAATGGATATGTCACCTTTAATAAAGGATGAGATCCAGAGGCTACCTAGCCCTTTACAGGCTCTGTCTGTAGAACTTGTAGAAGTTAACACTCATGATCATAAACAATGATTTCTTCAATAAGGCCCTTACGGCTCTTTGAACTCCTCTATAGCTTTTCGGGCTATAGAATTCCTCAAATAGGTCTGAAACCTATTTCATTAGGTTCATAAGTTTAAATTTAGCTAAAAATTATATTTGGTTCACCTCAAACAAAAAGGTACAACTCAAAACAGCTCCAACCCCAAAATGGCCCTAGTGGCCCTGAAAAATCTCCTGAAGGTTTTCGGCCTCTCAAAGTATTCAAAAAGTTATAAAACCTCTTCCATTGATTTTAAAAGGTGGAAAATAGCTGAAAATTATCTTTGGTTCACCTGAAACAGAGAGGTACAACCCAAAACAGCTCTATTACCAAAATGGCCCTAGTGGCTCAAAAAGCTTCCTTGAAGCTAAAATGGATGTGGAACACCTATAATTCCTCTGGAACCTATCTCAATGGCTTTGGAATGCTGAAAATAGTAGAAAATTACTTTTGGTTCACCTCCAATGGTTAACCATAACTCAGCACAGCTCCAACTTCCTCTTGGCCCTCATGGCTCTTATTGCTTCCCTGAAGCAAAAGGAATTGAAGATCAAATCCAATGGATCTGAAACCTATTCTAATGGATTAATAATGTTTTGAATACTCAAAAAAAAAAAAAAAATCGTTCCAAAAGGTTCAGCCCCTCAAAAGTTATGCTCCAAACAGTATTTTGCCCAATGTTAATTAAAAATCCCACTAAATGTGGGCTAACTGTAGATAGTCTGACTAAAACTGGCCAAACTATGAATTTAACAAAGTCTGCACCAAACTTTGCAGATGGTTTAACTTGGCATTAAATTTCGGATTAACATGGCCACATAACTTCCACGCAGATTAACCGCCGGCCTTTTGGTTAACAAACCACCGCATAAAACAAACTTCGAAGTTTAAATAAATCGTGGCATAAAGTTTAAGTTTTTGTGGTCACATGTGAAGTTGAACGGGCAGTTAGCATAATCCATTGGTGCCTATGGTTAAGGCCTTTAAGGCCACGGTTCTTGACCTCAGTCACATTGCGTGGGGACTAGCCCCCATTTACCGCCGCCCTATTTTAAACCCAAGTTGAAATAGAACCCACCACCATTGAATATTAAGAACCAATTGTATGGTCCAACGGTAAAGCGCTCGGTTTGTTCACGGGAGGTTCATGGTTCGACTCCTGTGGAGTCATAAAATTTTTGAACGACCAATTTAAACCACTGGCTTGTGACCACGTGGCAGCCTCCGGGCTTGCCACATGGCACCATTTGATTGGCCCGAATCTTCAAAAGTCAAACAACCATCAAATAGATGCATGCCACTTGTCAAACACTCATTCGCCCAAATGGAATATTTTGACGAATATTCCAGGGAATATTCCAAGGAATATTCCTAGAATATTTCAAGGAATATTCTTTTTTTTTTAAATATTTTTTAATCAAAGTCAAACCAAGTCAAACTGGACTTTTGCTTGAAATTGTGAATTTCCAAACTTGAATAACTTTCACATACAGTGTCGGATTTGAGTGTTGTTCACGGTGTTAGGATCATATCGCCGAGGCCTATTCGATCGTTCATGTGGAAAATGATTTTGAACACTTTCAATTTTGATCTTTTTACATAGCTTGGACTTGAGCTCCTAATCAAGGAGTGGCACCTCCAGAGTGATTTTCGTATGAAGATGCGTCGCGTGTGGGTATACGCCAAAGGATATTGGAAAATTTGTCCATCATCGCATTCCTCTGTCACTCGAGGGATTCTTCAAGCAATATTATGAAAGTATCTCCTGCCCCCTTGTATTTATTTTCTTCTGCCATGGGAGGTCATCTAGGTTTGTGAGGCTGGTCTTGCAAAGGTTCAACCAGTTCGAGCCCTAACTCCTTATACCCTGACCTTATTGGGACATGCAAAGAAAAATAGAAAAAGAGAATATTTCTATGACACCACTCATCTGAACTTAAATAGGAATGAAACACAATACACATATAACCATAAATATAGAGATGTAGCATAAATAACACTTCATTTCATTAATATCAAAGAACGGAAATACACTTACAGACAAAATGAAAATAAAATAGATTAGGTGATTGTAGCTTATCTCTGAGAAGAGTTGTGGAAGATACATGTCTTTGAACTGTGTTAAAATGAGGTTCAAGGGAATTTTTATTATTGAAAAACAAGATAAAACCCTAATCTCAAGATATGGAATGCCAAGAGTTTTTTGGCTCCGTTGGGGTTAGTTGGGAAACCAACTTCCCAAGGTCGTAACTTATTCATATTATCTTTTTTTGGCCCATATGATACAATGTTGGAAATATATATCCAAGTATTATAAAATTTATAGCATTCCTACATCAATAGGTGAACACCAAACCTCAAAAAAATGTCATTTAGGGGGTCAAAACTGCTCTGGTAGTTGAGGACCCGAAAAACTACTAAAAATAGTAAATGCTACTATATAAAAGGAAACTGATGAACTCGAATAGAGGTATAGGTGGAATAGGTGGGTTGCCACCAATATATTCATGGATTATTCCTCCCTCCTTAGGAATCAAAGATATCCATTATGTGCAGATCCTCCATGAGGTGAGGAATTTTATGTCGAACCTAGTCCCTAGTGAAACACTTTCCCTAGTGAAGGAGTTGACCTACTTTGACAACTTGATATAGTTGGATCCTCTATTGGAAAGTGTCATGTATCTATGTATCCATGATGTGATCAGTTGTGGTATGTTCCACACAGTCTGGGTTTAACTCTGTTGGTGTGAGTTGTTGTGCAATGTCGGATGTGTCTAGTAATGGTGGAAAGTATGGCCAGAGGCGGTCCACATTGAGCACTAGGCGCGGGAAAAGGAATGGTGGAATTATGAGCTTGAAGGAATTGTAGCCTACAACCTTGGTGATGATATACAACCCATATTAGAGTGGGTGAATCTTGTGGTGGAGCCTAGTGATGCACTCCTTTTGGAAATGTAGCCAAACTTTGTTTCCCACCCAAAACTTGTGTGACACCCAATGTTGATCATGTCGCTGCTTGTACTTAGAATTGGATCTGTCCAATACGTCATGTACTAGCTAATGGATGGTCTAAATGTGCTCAACGAAGATTTTATCCCTGTTAGCTTCATACTAGACATGAGTTGAATCTTCCTGAGTAGTTGCAAATGGTATGGTCACATCATTGTGACATAGTGGCTGGAATCATAACCCCACCTAAAAGGAGCTATTGCCAGTTGAGATATGGAGATTTATGTTATAGTTGTGTTATACATATGAGAGGCTTTCATCCCATGTGCGTGGATGCTTTGAGTTGTACATGCACAAAAAAAGTATGATCATCCTATTGACAACCTTTATTTGGACATCAATTTTGGGGTGAAAAGTCGTGGACATAGTAAGCTTGGTATACAACATCAACCACAGACTTGACAAAAATGCACTTAGGAAGATGTAGTCCCAATCTGAGATAATGGACTGTGGGATCCCAAATTGTACCCATACTCGTTCAAAGAAGAGCTTAGCAGTGGTTTCTACTGTGATACTATTCTTGTAGGCTACTAGAATGGCCATCTTAGAAAATATGTCGAAGACCACAAAAACATAGTCGTTACCATGCTTAGTAGAAGGAAGGTCTGACATGGAATCCTTCGAGATGGATTCCCAAGGTTGACTAGGAGTGGTTAGAGGAGTATATAGTCCTTGCTTCTTCATGGTTGGTTTGGAAATTGCACCAGCAGTGAAGGATCTAATGTAATTCCCAACATCCTGACAAAGTTTCGACCAATAAAAATACTTTTGTAGTACTTCCATTGTTTTCTCTACCCCAACATGTCCAACAATCCAACTGTAGTGCGCCTTGTTGGATATACTGAGAGGGGGGGCTGAATCAATATTCCTTTCAATTAGAGCATTAGTTAATCTTCAATTATTATCAGTGTTTGAAAAATGATAGCAGCAAACAAGAGGAAAAAAAATGCACACAGTTTTTAAGGTGGAAACCCACTCCAGGACAAAAACCACCTAATGCTTTTCTAATAATTCTTTAATATTCAACTCCAATTGAAAATAAAGCTCTAACTTCCTAGAATCTAGAAAAGCATTATTCTCTAGATCCTACTGGATGGACGCTCCAACACCTGAGATTCTTCCGTAGTCAACTGAATGGATGCCCCAACACCCAATGAGCTACAACTCACCCTAGCACCACCCTACCACCTTATAGATGAATAAAAGAAGAATAGACTCCCGTACCAGGGAAAATGGTCCACTTTACAATGATTTAGAATGATGTAGAAGAAGAAGATATACTAGACCATAACCCCAATTTTGACACAACCACCTAATGATGATCCTAGACCTCCCAACACTGCCTCTTCAACCCTTGGCAGATAGACACTAGTACATTTTTTACAATAATGTATTTACAATGACTTAGTACAATGATACCTTTACAATGATTGTATGTAGTGCTGCCCACTTGAAGGCTTTATATGATGAACTTCTTGCTTCTGTTATGCACCTTGGTAGCTGATCTTTTCATGCTACCTTCTGCTGCACCTTGCTTTTCTTTGCTGCCATAGAAAGTTGGTCCTTTGCAACCCTTGACAACACATTATCTAGCTTTTTCTTGCCTTCTAGGAGCTCAATATTGAATCTGGTGTATCTCTATTATTTCAGATCCTCAATATCTAATTTTTGGTCCTGTAGTATTCCTTTGTGTCAGATTTCCAATGCCATAGGTCTGACCCAATTTGGATTCTTCAAGAGAGAGTTATACCCAATCTATTACAATGCCCTAATTATGGACTGTTTCAGTAGAGCGAAATTGTACGGCGTGCCACATGTCACTGTTTCTTTATTTAGATTTAAAATTCATATAGATAAAACTAAATACTGTGCACTATCTTCCACTTTTTACGGAATTCCAATCCGATACTCAGAGAGAGAGTTATGACCAATTTACCAAGGTCACTTCTTTGAGATGAATTTCAGGAGCCTGCAAAAACCCTAACTTCCACAGTTTATATCTCCAAAAATGTTGCGCACCTTGATCTGAAATTTTTATAGAAGCTTCCTCCAGATTCATTCTTCTCCTCATAAAAGTTTCAACTTCTGAACCTTCATAGAAAAAAGGTTAGAGAGAAAATTCCACGATGACCTGTTTCAAATGGCAAAATGCCTTGCCTAAGGAGGAAATGAAGATCACAATTTATATAAATTCTTAAGTTGAGAGGGGATTCAACAAGTTAAAGTGGGAGGGATTTTAGGAGCTTAAAAAATATTAATTATTCCTTTTCAATGACCCATTCCCGAATCCCATGGGGTTTTAGCGCACTAACTGGGGGTACAAACTTCAAACATGAATATCTCTCAAACCGTGAAGAATTACATGGCGTGCCATATATCAATGGAAACATCTCGAAAAGTAGAAACCATCAAAAGAATTATTGACCCATAATATATTAATTTGGTAGGTCAAAATTCCCATGCAATATTGGGTTAGCCCCTGGTGCTGCTTGGGTTGACATCAGTGACAAACGCTGATCAACAATCTCCCCCTTTGGCATTGATGGCAACACAAGTACTCCCCCCTATGATCATGACACCTCCTCCTACAACATTCTCTCCCCCTTTGACATCAATGGAAAAGGGTAACTCCCCCTAAAACAAAACCATCCTACAAACCGGTACACACTTCCACTCCCCCTAACAGACAACTGTCCTGCAAACCTGTAATCTAATGAGAACTTGGGAGAATCCCAAGCTTTTGACGAAGATATTCAAATGCTTCATGAGGTAAAGGTTTAGTGAAGATATTAGCAATTTGTTCTTTTGTAACAAACTCAAGTTTGATATTCTTTTCAGCGACTTGTTCTCTAACAAAATGATATTTGATCGGAATGTGTTTTGTTTTTGAATGCATGATAGGATTCTTGGAGATGTTGATGGCACTAGTGTTGTCACAGAATATGGGAATAGGCTCACTGAATTGTACTTGAAGATCTTGCAAAGTTTGTTTCATCCAAAGGACTTGAGTACAACATGATGCTGCTGCAATGTATTCTGCTTCCACTGTAGATAACGAGATTGAAGTTTTCTTTTTTCTCAACCATGATACGAGACAACCACCTAGATAGAATGTTGCTCCACTAGTACTCTTACGATCATCAACGCTTCCTGCCCAATCTGCATCTATAAAGGCTTGAATAATGAGATTGTTACCCTTGGGATACCACAAGCCATATTCTTCTGTGCCCTTTAGATATCGAAGAATTCTTTTGACGGAAATAATATGTGATTCTTTTGGTGCTGCTTGGAATCTTGCTACTTGTCCAACTGCTTGCATAACATCTGGCCGAGAGGCTGTTACATATAGAAGACTACCAATCATAGATCTGTACAACTTCTGATCCACATCCTTAGATGAGTCGTCTATGCTCAATTTGCAACCTGTTACCATTGGAGTAAGGACGGGTTTGCAATATTCCATTTTGAATTTCTTGAGCATTTCCTTGATGTACTTGGCTTAACATATAAATATTCCTTTCTCTTGCTGAGATATTTGAAGCCCTAAGAAGTAAGTCAGCTCACCAAGTAAAGACATCTCAAACTCACTTTGCATCTTTGTAGAAAAGTTCTTACTTAGTCGATCATCATTGCTACCAAATATTATATCATCCACATATAACTCAACAATTGTTAAATTATCTTTATCTATTTGTACATAAATATTGCTATCAACAGTACCTTTCTTGAACCCTTGTTGACATAGATATCCATCAAGACGAGCATACCATGCTCTGGGAGCCTGCTTGATACCATATAGAGCCTTCTTTAACCTCCAGACATAGTCTTATTTTTGTGATAGTAGAAAACCTTCAGGTTGTTTGATGTAAACTTCTTCTTCTAATTCTCCATTCAGAAATGTTGACTTAACATCCATTTGGTAGACTTTGATTTTTCTTGAACATGCATAGGCGAGAAACATTCAGATGGATTCCATTCTGGCAACTGGTGCAAATGTTTCGTCGAAATCAATTCCTTCAACTTGTGCATAGCCTTTGCAAACCAATCTTACTTTGTTTCTGGTAACTTGCCCATCTTCATTCAATTTGTTCTTGAACACCCATTTAGTCCTAATGACATTTTTATCTTTTAGTCGTGGAACTAATTCCCAGGTGTTATTCTTCTCAATTTGATCCAATTCTTCATTCATAGCTACTACCCAATGTTCATTCTGGCTAGCTTCCTCAAAACTACTAGGCTCAGAGGTTGCTAGAAATGCAACATGAGCTTGTTGTGATGAACGAAGCTGTCAACCTTCATTTATGTCACCAATGATTTGATTTGATGGATGGTTATTTTGAATCCACTCTTTTTTTCTCCTTGGAGGAGCTTCTTGTTGTTGTTCTGGTATATCTTGATGATCATTGTTTACTTCTTCCTCGTTGATAGTTGCTTCTTGTTCTACAATTTTATTTGTGTCTTTTTCAGCCTCTGTCTCAAGTTTCAAAGATTCTAGATCCTCATCATTACTTGCTAGAACACCCTCTTCATCAAATGTAACATTTATGCTCTCCACTATCTGTTTTCATCTTAGATTATAGCATTTATAGGCCTTTCTTTTGCGTGAGTAACCAACAAAGATACCTTCATCAACACGTGATTCAAACTTACCCAAATTTTGATCTTCTCTTTTGATATAACATTTTCTTTCGAAGATTCTAAAATATTTTACATTAGCTGGTTTTGCTTTCCATAATTCATATGGAGTCTTGTTGCAATTATTTCTGAGAAGACCTCGGTTGATAATGAAGACTTCCGTATCAATTGCTTGAACCCGTAATTTTTCATCCAATTTTGAGTCCTTCAACATTGTTCTACCCATTTCCTGTATGGTTCTATTCTTTCTTTCAATAACTTCATTTTGCTGAGGTGTTCGTGCTGTTGAAATTTGCCTTTTTATTCCATTTTCGTCACAGTATTGCTGAAATAATTTGGAAGTGAATTCTCCACCATTATCTGATCTTAAACACTTTATTTTCAAATCAGTTTCATTTTCAACCAACTCCTTGTAGATCTTAAAGCACTCAAATGCTTTAGATTTTTTCTTTAGGAAACTGACGACTATCATCCTGGTATAGTCATCTATCATTAACATGAAATATAATTCTTCGTCTAAGCCTTTTGTTCTCACAAGACCACATAGATTAGTATGTATCAATTCTAATGGATGTGATGCAAAGTGTTCTTTTGTTTTAAATTGGACTTTTGTCTACTTGCCATGCCGACATGCCTCACATAGTGTGTTGGAAGGTTTTGAGATTTTCAGCATTTATCGTACTACTTCCTTTTTTCTTATCCTGACAAGATTTTCAAAGTTTATGTGACCCATTCGTTTGTGCCATAACCGGCTTTCATCTTCTTTAGCTAGTAGACATGCTTTAGTTGCTTCATCTAGAACATATATGTCGTTTGGAGCTCGACTTGTTGTAGCCACAATTTTACCATACTTGCCTTTCCTGATTTCACATTTTGTGGAGTTGAATAGCATTGTGTGTCCTTGATCACACATTTGTCCAACACTGAGGATATTGTGATTCATGTTTTCGACCAATAGAACATTCTTGGCTATATCACATTTACTTCCGAGAGTGACGGTACCTGATCCTATAACATTTGAAGATCCATAATTTCCAAAGGATATGGTTCCATCCTTCTTCTCTTTCAGAGATACAAATTTCTTTCTATCTCCAGTCATATGCGTTGAGCAACCGCTATCAACATACCACACATATTTATTTTTTTGAGCCTTGAGAGCGAGAGCACAATTACCAGTCTTCTTCTTCTTCCATGTTCATTCATTCTGTGGCTTTGAAGATTCTTCTGGAGGATTTTCAAGTCTGCAGTCTCTGGCTATGTGTCCAAAGTTCTAACATTTGTAACATTCCATATTTTTTCTTAAATGTTCAAATCTATTGATGTTTCGTTGAGCCCTGGGAGGTTCATATTTGAAGAATCTCTTGGAATTGTATTGGTTCCTAGGGTACGTGCGACATTCTAGAGCTTTATGACCAAATTTTCCACATGAATAACAATAGCCATGAAAAATATGTTGGTGCCTGGATGAAAATCTTCATCAAGGAATCGTCTTCCAAGGATGTGCTTTCGAATCTTGTCCAATGAATTCTACATGTATGTCAGATCTCATAGGTTAATTGTATTTTGTTGTAGAAGGTCTTGCTTCTTCTTCTTTGTAACCGAGGCCAGTTCTGTTGTTGTAAGATCATTGATTGTTGATGAGTTCTTCCAATGCCCTTGAGTTGTTGGCATAGTTTTGGACATTTTTCCCCTTCTTCACTTCCTTACGCAGCGAGACTACTTTGGCTTCTAATGCTTCCCTTTCTTGGTTGCTTTCTTCCAAATTCTTTTGAAGTGACTCTTCAATACATTTGTGTTCTTCAACCTCAATTTTGAGACCTTGAACTTTTTCTTCAAGAGTATTGGAACGGATTTTCTCATAATTGAGCTCTTTTATAAGCTTGATTGCCTCCTCATAAAATTATTCTATGGTCAACCCTTCTTCTTCATTTTTTGATACTTCTTGTTTATTGTGCTTGGCCATAAACAATACTTTCTTATTGGCTTCTTCTTTGATGTCACTTTCTTCATCGGATGATGAGCTATCTTCTTTAGAGAGAAAGTTCCTTTTGGATCCTTTCTTTTTTCCTTGCTTGTTGAATTTCTTAAGGCCTTTCTTTCCTTTTGATTTTCCATCAATTTTGTTCAGACATTTTGCTACGAAATTCCCAACCTGACCACAACCGAAACATATCAATGGAACTTTACCTTTGAATTTTCCCTTACCAGGTTTTAGTTTTCTCGTAGAGTAAGCATATTCTTCATCTGAAAGAACTTCTCCATCATCTCCCTTTTCTTCACACTTGCAGGTGCATGTCATTTCAATTGAAGGTTTTTTTTCCTTATTGGTTTGCTTAGATGCAATGAACGCAGTTTCTAGATTTGAAGTACCCTTTTCTTCATTAAGTCTCATTTCATATACTATGAGAACTCCATGTAATTATTCCTTGCTGAGTTTGTCCATATTTTCAATGTATTCAAAGACCGATACCTTTGGGTTGAATCTCCCTGGTAATGTTCTAAGAATCTTCCGTATAATAGTCTTCTCATCAACTGGCTCTCCCAATCCTTCCAGAGTATTGGTTATTTCATCAACGTATTGGAAGTATGCAGTAATGTTGCAATCTTCTTTCATTCTGAGTTGCTCAAATTTTGCTCTATAGATTTGAAGCTTTGTTTCTTTGACATTTGAGTCACCTGCATATATATTCTCAAGCTTGTCCCATACATTTTTGGCAGTTTTACAACCCAACACCTTATGATAAGCAGATTCAATAAGTCCACTGATAATAATATTCTTTGATTTTGCATCATTTACCAAATTCTTCTTACCTTGTTCATCCACGGTTGATGTAAATCCATTTTGAACAGTGTCCCATACTTCGTAACCTTGCGCCAAGAGATAGACCTCCATTCTTCCTTTCCAGAGTGCATAATTATTTTCATTGAATAGAGGTACACCATTCTTGGTATGCTCTATGACCTCCTTCCAGCTGTTAAACTGCTATTGAAGGAACCAAGCTCTGATACCAATTGTTGGAAATACTGAGAGGGGGGGTGAATCAATATTCCTTTCAATTAGAGCATTAGTTAATCTTCAATTATTATCAGTGTTTGTACAATGATAGCAGCAAAAAAGAGGAACACAAATGCACACAGTTTTAAGGTGGAAACCCACTCCGGGACAAAAACCACCTAATTCTTTTCTAATAATTCTTTAATATTCAACTCCAATTGAAAATAAAGCTCCAACTTCCTAGAATCTAGAAAAGCATTCTTCTCCAGCTCCCACTGGATGGACGCTCCAACGCCCAAGATTATTTAGTAGTCAACTGAATGGATGCCCCAACACCCAATGAGCTACAACTCACCCTAGCACCACCCTACTGCCCTATATATGAATAAAAGAAGAATGGACTCCCGTACTAGGGAAAATGGTCCGCTTTACAATGATATAGAATGATGTAGAAGAAGAAGATATACTAGACCATAAACCCAACTTTGACACAACCACCTAATGATGATCCTAGACCTCCCAGCACTGCCTCTTCAACCCTTGGCAAATAGACACTAGTACAATTTTTACAATAATGTATTTACAATGACTTAGTACAATGATACCTTTACAATGATTGTATGTAGTGCTGCCCACTTGAAGACTTCATATGATGAACTTCTTGCTGCTGTTATGCACCTTGGTTGTTGCTCTTGTCATGCTACCTTCTGTCACACCTTGCTTTGCTTTGCTGTCATAGAAAGGTTGGTCCTTTGCAACCCTTGACAACACATGATCTAGCTTTTTCTTTCCTTCTAGGAGCTCAATATTGAATCTGGTGTATCTCTGTTATTTCAGATCCTCAACATCCAATTATCAGTCCTCTAGTAGTCCTCTAAGTTTTCTATCTAGTGCCACAGTTCTGGCCCAATTTGGATTCTTCAAGTGGGAGTTATACCCAATCTATTACAATGCCCTAATTATGGACTGTTTCAGCAGAGCAAACTTGTACGGCATGCCACGTGTCACTGTTTCTTCATTCGGCTCTGAAACTGATAGAGAGAAAACTACAGACTGTGCACTATCTTCCATTTTCTACAGAATTCCAATCTGATACTCAGAGAGATAGTTATGACGAATTTACCAAGGTCACTTCTTTGAGATGAATTTTAGGAGCCTGCAAAAACCCTGACTTCCACAGATCATATCTCCAAAAATATTGCGCACCTTGATCTGAAATTTTTACAGCAGCTTCCTCATGATTTCAGCTTCTCCTCATAAAAGTTTCAGCTTTGGAACCTTTGTAGAAAAATAGTTAGAGTGAAAATTCCACGATGACCTGTTTCAGATGGCGAAATCCCTTGCCTAAGGAGGAAATGAAGATCACAATTTATATAAATGCTTAAGTTGAGAGGGGCTTCAACAAGTGAATGTGGGAGGGATTGTAGGAGCTTAAAAAATATTAATTATGATTTTTCAATGAACCATGCTCCAACCCCATGGGGTTTTATCCCACTAACTGGGGGTAGAAACTTCAAACATGAATATCTCTCAAACCGTGAAGAATTACATGGCGTGCCATATATAAACGGAAACATCTCGAAAAGTAGAAACCATTAAAATAATTATTGATAAATAATATATTAATTTGGTAGGTAAAATTTCACATGAAATATTGGGTTAGCCCTTGGTGCTGCTTGGGTTGACATCAATGGCAACCACTGATCAACATGCCTCCAAAATAATATTGGCGCGCTCACTAGAAGGAACACAAAGGTGTCCTAGGTGGCACAATAGTGCATCTTGAAGGTGATAATTTGGAAATTTATTTCCTTCGAGGATTTTCTGGTATGTGTTGTCGAATTCTGGATGGCTCTTGTAAATATTCAACGACCCCGAAGTCTCGTTCCCACAAGAGTCAAGCACAATTGTTAACACCATGACTAGAAGATGACCGAGGCAATATGAAACATTGTTGGTGCTACCCTTATTGTACTTAATGTTCAAATGGAACCATTGCAGGTATGTGGACCATTTCTGATGGCAATCATTCTGCAACTTCCCTTATCTCTATATCAACTGCGGGGGTCGGTGGTCTCTATGGATGAATGTTTCCTTCCCAAGAATGTAATGCTTCCATTGTCGGCATACATGCATAATGGAATACATCTCTTTGACATAGGTGGGATATTTTTGGGTTGTGTCTGAAAGTGTCTCACTGTGATATGCCACTCGATTCCCCTTCCGAGTAAGAAATACACCAATCGCATAGTTGAAGACGTCTGTCTCAATATCAAATGGTTGTGGCAAGTCTAGTAATGCAGAGCAAAGGTGATGCTTCAAATAGACAATTACCTTCTTTTTGGATTCAGAAAAAAAAATAACTTTTCTTTTACTCCTCCTGTTTAGTCAATTTAATGTCTTAAATTGCTATCATAAATTATCGACCGAGGTTAGTAATCTGATGAATTGTGGTGCACTATATATGCTTAGATGCCCTTTTTCTTACTTTGTTGTGTATTTTTATAATTTTTTTGGGGAGGTTTGTATTTTATGCCTAAGGTTAAGAACTAAAATTAATCTAAAGAATGAAATATAAGCTTCTAAATGAAATATTTAAATGTTAAGCAACAACTGAATCTGAAGGAAATTTATTGATGAAAACTTAATCTTAAAGATGGAAGAAAAAGGAAATGTTATTTTTACTCTAAGAAAAGGGAATGGTTTACAAATTACTCTTAATGAAATGAAAGAAATATAAAATCTAAAAGAAAGAAGAAAAGGACGTGTTTAATTAACTAATATATTGCATAAAAATAAATCAATCTATGGATGGTTACAATCTGAACAATGTTAGACTATTCTACGTCAACAAAACATCTATGAAAAACATCTAATTTAAATTGATTCTGCATTTAAACAAATCATTGTTCTAAATATGATTGAATTCTACTGATCTCTAAATGATGTTCTAGCTACCCAACATAATGAAAACAAAATGGAATCCTACTTTATCAATTGAAAGCATTAATTCTATGAAAACATAGCATTTGATCTACTTTAAAAATAATCAAAGTACAATTATAATCTAACTATGTCCTATTTTTAAATTTAAGAATAATCAAAATATAAATCTAATCTAACTTGATTATACATTCCATGGAACGAAAGCATAAAATATATTACTATTGAATTGAACTAACTGTGTGTTGTAGCCGCTACAACACCACCCAAAATTTTGGGTATATTCGAAATTTCGGGTCCCCCTCTGCTCGCTCGGTCGTTAAAGTCTTTCACCCGACCTGCAGTCAGTGACATCCCAACGACCTATCCCCAACCCCTCATGAGATTTCTCACCATCATGATTAGATATTTTTGCTACAATCACGCCGTGTGAGGGAGGGATCATCCAACATACGCTCGAATAAGTACTTTTCTATGCATTGAGGATGTACAGTAGCAGCCCTCTTACCATGGGTCATTAAGCATGTTGATTGAATACTTCTCCTAAGCTGATTAGTCTCATATTTTTTATCTAGGGACACCATTATCAAAGAGTAATTGCGATGTTGTAATGTCCATGCAGGTCGCACATTTTCTGAGGTCGCAGGTCACAAATTTGCTGAGGTCGCAGGTTGCACATCTGCTGAGGTCGCAAATCGCAAATCTGTTAAGGTCGCAGGTCGCAAATTTTCTGAGGTCGCAGGTCGCAAATCTGCTGAGGTCGCAGGTCGCAAATTTTCTGAGGTCGCAGGTTGCACATCTGCTGAGGTCGTAGGTCGCAAATTTGCCGAGGTCACAGGTCACAAATTTGCTGAGGTCGCAGGTCGCACATTTGCCTAGGTCGCAGGTCGCACATTTGCTGAGGGCGCAGGCCGAAAATTTTCCAAGGTCGCAGGTCACACATCTGCTGAGGTCGCAGGTCGCAAATTTGCTGAGGTCGCAGGTCGCAAATTTCCCAAGGTCGTAGGTCGCACATCTGCTGAGGTCGTAGGTCACAAATTTGCCAAGGTCGCAGGTCGCACATTTTCTGAGGTCGCAGGTTGCAAATTTTCCGAGGTCGCAAGTCACACATCTGCTGAGGTCGCAGGTCACAAATTTGCTGAGGTAGCAGGTTGCAAATTTGCTGAGGTCACAGGTCGCACATCTGCTGAGGTCGCAACTCGCAAATTTTTCGAGGTCGCAGGTCGCACATTTGCTGAGGTCACAGGTCGCAAATCTACTGAGGTCACATGTCGCCCAAGACTGGGTCGCAAGGAAGCCCAACTGTCGGGAAGCTGAAAAGTCAGGGACCCCAAAGGGCAAGCTTTGATCTATAAATACTTCCGTCGGGAGCTTGAAAATGATCTTTGGCTTGGGACTCAAGCTGGGTACATTGTATTACCAGTAGATTATACATTTAATGATGAATACAAGCATTTTGTAAAATCCCTTTGTGGATCTGGTGTTGTTTTATGTATGAGCACTCTTGAGTATTATATCTTCAGTTTCTGAATATCTTTAGATTAATGGAACTGCATCTTTAATTCATATCACATTTGCATAACAGTTTGCTAGTATGTTAATGGTGGTTGAGATTATTTCACTTTCTTAGCGGATGTTGATGACTTTGTTTATCTGCGTTTGTGTTATCATTTAAACTTTTAGGAAGTGAAGGGTGTTCTTGCTGTCAGGAATTGTTTCCTTTGCGGTCAAAACAGTTTACAAGCATGACCCTAATGAAGTGTTGCTAACAACACTTCCTTCGGTCTTCATGCTTTATTATTCCCTCTTGCTACTCATAGTGCTGCATGTATATTTAATGCATCAAGCATATGTCTTGTATCAGTCGATTAGGTGTGTATTCACTGTTTTATAGAGTTTAAGCGAGAACCAAAGAAAAGGATAAATCAGTGGTAGCCGGACCCACACCCCGGACGGGATCCCTAGTCCAAATGGTTCAAGGTCTAATTGGGACCTTTTACTGGGGAGATCCCCTGCTGTTGGCCAGGACAGACTTTCCCGTCAACAGAATTGGCGCTAGAAGGAGGGCCAGATGACAAGCTGAGCCCTGAGATCCTACAGTTAATCTCATATCTATAATGGCTCATTCCCAAATCATTCTCCCGAGATGTTTGTCGGAGTTTTATGAGCCTCGATACTTCATCCCCGATGAGCTTATGTATCACTTGTCCCAGTTAAAATTTGATGGTGAAAATGGGGTGTCCATAACCCAACACCTTTTAGATTTCTATGAATTTGGTGAGTGCTACGAAATTGAAAATGAAGGTTTGATATGTTTTCTTTTCTTCCTCACCCTCGAAGGCCGCACTAAGCAATGGTGTCGCACATTGCCGGAAGCTTCCATCCATTCATTTGAACAACTCGCTAGTGAATTACAACAAGATTTTCACAGGTATGACCTTCATAATGTTGTAATAAAGTTAAATGACGTCAGAATGGAACCTGAGGAATCCCTAGATGAATTCTCTATAAGATTTGTTCATTATTGTTTCAAGTTCCCTGAAAGGGATGTCAATTGGAAATGTTTAAGTGAACAGTTCAAGTATGTGATTCTCGTTTCCCTTGAACAATTTCAGTTAGATCATAGTGTTCCCTATGATAACCCGCAAGTTACTGGCTGTTCAGATTTTGTCCCAAATGCTTCGTTTTCCATCTCCCCGAGTCCAGACCACACTCCAGCCTCCCAGGAGAGTATTTCTATGTGTGACATTCTCGCTCCTCCTCTTGAGTTGTCGGATAGTCGAGGTACGACCTCGAAAGTTCTGAGAAATGATGGATGGGTGCATGGGGATGAAGCCTACGTTACTCCCTTTGAATATTTCACGCACCATGTTGAATCAGAGCTTGAAAGCCCCAGTGGCTCATTATCTCTCTCGGTTCATGAAACCTACCTCAAGCCCACTCAGTGTCTCCCTAGACACAAACCTAAATCTGATTCGCATACTGATTATGAATCGACTCCTACCCCGCATAAAGTTGATTCCCTTACAATTCTTGCTAGATCATCGTTTTCTCTAAATGAAACGGATGCACGTGTTGAAAAGCCTTGAAGGGTTAACGCCCCTACGACTCAATCTTTTCTTTCATTATTCCCCCGTTGGTTTCCCGATCCCGCCACACTAGTAATTTCTTCTGGACATTCAAAATTTCCTTATACTAGTATTGGCAACAATTATAAGCCCGCAGATGGTGTTTCACAATCACAGTTTAAAATCGATGAATCTTTCAGATCTGATCATTCTCACTCGGAATCTTTAGACAGCCATAGGAGCGATTTCCTGTCTGGGCAACCTCAAGATGTCCTCTTTATTGATCCATCCCAGTTGGTAACTCTCGGGGAGCCTGACTTGCCAGGTACCCAGCTTGATCAAATCGATGGTTGTAGCGATCACTCCTTATCTGAAAACATATTCAATCATGCCATTGAGGACTATCACTCACATCTCTTTGCTGACCCTATGAAGACACCTGAATTCGATGATTCGCTTTGAGAAGATTCAAGTACCCATCAGAAAGTAGAAGCACTTCAGCTTCTTCCAACTATTTCTGAGATGACGATCCCTAAATACCACGCTCCTCCCAACATAAGCGCGGTAAATCCACCCGACCCTGGCGAATCTAAAGAATCTGATATATCGATCTATCAATTTGTCAGCGCACAAATATTTGACCAAATTGATACAAAGCCCATTGAAATTTTTCAACTCACCACATTGCATGATCACATCCATTCGCCTGTGGATCTCGCCCAACCCTATTCGGTGGATGTGCCTACAAATAGGAAATGGCTTACCCAACGCCCATCAGGCCCAGGATTGTGCATGAATGATTATGTGTCATTGAAAACTGTTGAGTTTCAAGAACATATCACTATGTATCAATATGAGAGTGGGATTCATCTTGCATAGTCTATTATGGCATGTTCTTTGGTAAGTATCTATGATCGTCTTGCCATTTCACCTGCTCCTCAGGTAAGTTTTGTTGTCACTGCACTTTTTTGGATACTAGCTCTGATCCTGATCATTGTTGTCATTGCAGGATGTGAACTAATGCGGTGGCTGCACTGGAAAACTGATTTTACATAACCCGGTCACCTCATGGGTTAAACTAGGATTTAGGTGTAGGCTAGCTAGAACCTGTTAATGAAATTTTAGTTCAAAGTTAATTAGGTTTACTTGCCAAATTTTTACTTATTGATTTAAAAGCGTGTTTGCTATTTTTGTTTACGATTAATATTTTAGGCATCATCATGTTATAAGTATTTTCCTTTCATTTCCTTTTTCAGTTACTTGTTGTTACATAAATAATCACTACTTGTATTTTCACTTACAACTGGTTGACCATTCTCGCACACGGCGTTGCATTGCATCTTGAGCCTCGCCTATTACATGGCGTCGTATGCTCTCTTCCTCACATCATTTTTTGTCAGATCGCCTGCCACTGCATGAGCCCTCATTGAAACCCTACCACCTTGCGGTCTTGTTTTGCCCCAATTGTTGAAACAACAACCCCATTGTTTTGTGTGAGGTTGCGGTGGCTATCTCAAGAGGCAGCTTTCTCTTAGGACCAGTCATCGAAGTCGCATTCTCAACAAGAGGCCTATGAGTCTAAACTTATCTAGTCGGGGAGATATGAGCCGGTTGCTTATGGGAGACCTAATGAGTTTGAATGGCCCATACCCATAGCCTAAGCCTTATGCCCAGCATACTCTTGGACATATTAATGATCTGTGTTGCACGCTTTGCCTATTGTGGTAGATGGGATGTGAAGGTTTGGTACTAGGGCAAACCCAAATCAGGGTATCTTTCAGTTTTTTTAAAACAAGAAACAACCTCTCTTGCTCGTAAAATAAGTCGGGATCCCTCATCCACCCATGAAAATAAGTGCTGCGAGCACATGAAAATAAGTGCTGCAAGCACATGAAACAAATAAGGGTAAAGGATTGAGAAAGGCTTCCTGCGCAGAGAGGTAATGCAACGACTCCACCGGGGTACTGACCACGCTCGCTGGCAGCGGAGCAACGTTTGTGATTTCTTGAAGTGACTCCGCCGGGGTACTGTCTAGGCCTACTGGCAGCGGAGCAACACCAGAAACTTACTTCAAAAAATCCTGAAAATAATAAACCCATTGCCTTGCTCTTCACATCATCAACAGGCTACTGGCATCTGCGAGCTTTCTCTTGGATGTGTTTCTAATTAGTGAGACCTAGCTGAGGCACAAGGATTAGGCATACCTGTAAAGGCCAAAGTAATTCAAAGGGTCCCCGTAGAATTTGTTCAATATTCCTTTGCATCACTATCTTGGCTCAGACTATTGTTGTGATATTGACAGAGATGCTGGATTCTACCAGTGGTCCGCCATTTGTTGTAGCCGCTACAACACCACCCAAAATTTTGGGTATATTCGAAATTTCGGGTCCCCCTCTGCTCGCTCGGTCGTTAAATTCTTTCACCTGACCTGTAGTCAGTGACATCCCAATGACCTATCCCCAACCCCTCATGAGCTTTCTCACCATCATGATCAAATACTATTGCTGCAATCACACCGTGTAAGGGAGGGATCATGCAACATACGCTCGAATAAGTACTTTTCTATGCATTGAGGATGTACAGTAGCAACCCTCTTACCATGGGTCATTAAGCATGTTGATTGAATACTTCTCCTAAGCTCGTTAGTCTCATATGTTTTATCTAGGGACACCATTATCAAAGAGTAATTGCGATGTTGTAATGTCCATGCAGGTCGCACATTTTCTGAGGTCGTAGGTCACAAATTTGCTGAGGTCGCAGGTCCCACATCTGCTAAGCTCGCAAGTCACAAATCTGTTGAGGTCGCAGGTCGCAAATTTTCCTAGGTCACAGGTCGCAAATCTACTGAGGTCGCAGGTTACAAATTTTCCGAGGTCGCAGGTCGCAGGTCGCAAATTTTCCGAGGTCGCAGGTTGCAAATTTGCTGAGGTCGCAGGTCGCACATTTGCCTAGGTCGCAGGTCACACATTTGCTGAGGTCGCAGGTCGCAAATTTTCCAAGGTCGCAGGTCGCACATCTGCTGAGGTCGCAGGTCGCAAATTTGTTGAGGTCGCAGGTCAAAAATTTCTCGAGGTCGTAGGTTGCACATCTACTGAGGTCACAGGTCACAAATTTTCTGAGGTCGCAGGTCGCACATTTGCTGAGGTTGCAGGTCGCAAATTTTCCGAGGTCACAGGTCACACATCTACTGAGGTCGCAGGTCGCAAATTTTCTGAGGTCATAGGTCGCACATTTTCTGAGGTCGCAGGTCGCAAATCTGCTAAGGTCGCATGTCGCCCAAGACTGGGTCGCAAGGAAGCCCAACCGTCGAGAAGCTGAAAAGTCAGGGACCCCAAAGGGCAAGCTTTGCTCTATAAATACTTCCGTCGGGAGCTTGAAAATGATCTTTGGCTTGGGACTCAAGCTGGGTACATTGTATTACCAGTAGATTATACATTTAATGATGAATACAAGCATTTTGTAAAATCCCTTTGTGGATCTGGTGTTGTTTTATGTATGAGCACTCTTGAGTATTATATCTTCAGTTTTTGAATATCTTTAGATTAATGGAACTGCATCTTTAATTCATATCACAGTTGCATAACAGTTTGCTGAGTATGTTAATGGTGGTTGAGTTTATTTCACTTTCTTAGTGGATGTTGATGATTTTGTTTATCTGCGTTTCTGTTATCATTTAAACTTTTAGGAAGTGAAGGGTGTTCTTGCTGTGAGGAATTGTTTCCTTTCTTTGTCGAACGGTTTACAAGTATGACCTAATGAAGTGTTTCTAACAACACTTCCTTAAAGTCTTCATACTTTATTATTCCCTCTTGCTACTCATAGTCTTGCATATTGTTTAATCGTAAAGCATATGTCTTGTATCGGTCGATTAGGTGTGTATCCTTTGTTTTATGAAGTTTAGAGACCCAAAGCTTCAAAGGGGAAATCGATGGTAAAACGGACCCACACCGAATGGGATCGAAGTAGTCAAGCAGTTCAAGGTCTAGTGGGACCTTTTACGGGAACTAAGTTGGTTAGCCGAGGACATATTTTCCCGTCAACATAATTGTAAGCTAGAGAAGGAGGGAAAGGAGGGCCAGATGACAAGCTAAGCCCTGAGAGCCTACAGTTAATCTCATATCTGTAATGGCTCGTTCCCAAATCATTCTCCCGAGATGTTTGTCGGAGTTTTATGAGCCTCGATACTTCATCCCCGATGAGCTTATGTATCACTTGTCCCAGTTAAAATTTGATGGTGAAAATGGGGTGTCCATAACCCAACACCTTTTATATTTCTATGACTTTGGTGAGTGCTACGAAATTGAAAATGAAGGTTTGATATGTTTTCTTTTCTTCCTCACCCTCGAAGGCCACGCTAAGCAATGGTGTCACACATTGCCAGAAGCTTCCATCCATTCATTTGAACAAATCGCTAGTGAATTACAACAAGCTTTTCACAGGTATGATCTTCATAACGTTGTAATAAAGTTAAATGACATCAGAATGGAACCTCAGGAATCACTAGATGAATTCTCTATAAGATTTGTTCATTATTGTTTCGAGTTCTCTGAAAGGGATGTCGATTGGAAATGTTTAAGTGAACAGTTCAAGTATGTGATTCTCGTTTCCCTTGAACAATTTCAGTTAGATCCTAGTGTTCCCTATGATAACCCACAAGTTACCGGCTGTTCATATTTTGTCCCAAATGCTTCGTTGTCCATCTCCCCGAGTCCAGACCACACTCCAGCCTCCCAGGAGAGTATTGCTATGTGTGACATTCTCACTTCTCCTCTTGAGTTGTCGGATAGTCGAGGTATGACCTCGAAAGTTCTGAGCAATGATGGATGGCTGCATGGGGATGAATCCTACGGTACTCCCTTTGAATATTTCACGCACCATGTTGAATCAGAGCTTGAAAGCCCCAGTGGCTCATTATCTCTCTTGGTTCATGAAACCTACCTCGAGCCCACTCGGTGTCTCCCTAGACACAAACCTAAATCTGATTCGCATACTGATTATGAATTGACTCCTACCCCGCATAAAGTTGATTCCCTTACAATTCCTGCCAGATCATCGTTTTCTCTAAATGACACGGATGCACGTGTTGAAAATCCTTGTAGGGTTAACGCCCCTGTGACTCAAACTTTTCGTTCATTATTCCTCGGTTGGTTTCCCGATCCTGCCACACCAGTAATTTCTTCAGGACATTCAAAATTTCCTTATACTGGTATTGGCAGAAATTATAAGCCCGTAGATGGTGTTTCACAATCACAGTTCAAAATTGATGAATCTTTCAGATCTGATCATTCTCACTCGGAATCTTTAGATAGCCATAAGAGTGATTTCTTGTCTGGGAAACCTCAAGATGTCCTCTTTATTGATCCATCCCAGTTGGTAACTCCCGGGGAGCCTGACTTGCCAGGTACCCAGCTTGATCAAATCGATGGTTGTAGCGATCACTCCTTATCTGAAAACATATTCAATCATGCCGTTGAGGACTATCACTCGCATCTCTTTGCTGACCCTATGAAGACACCTAAATTCGATGATTCGATTTGGGAATATTCAAGTATCCATCATAAAGTAGAAGCGCTTCAACTTCTGCCAACTGTTTCTGAGATGACGATCCCTAAATACCACGCTCCTCCCAACATAACCACGGTAAATCCACCCGACCCTGGCGAATCTAAAGAATCTGATATATCGATCTATCAATCTGTCAGTGCGCAAACATTTGACCAAATTGATACAAATCCCACTGACATTTTTCAACTCACCACATTGCATGATCACATCCATTCGCCTGTTGATCTCGCCCAACCCTATTCGGTGGATGTGCCCACAAATAGGAAATGGCTTACCCAGCGCCCATCAGGCCCAAGATTGTGCATGAATGATTATGTGTCATTGAAAAATGTTGAGTTTCAAGAACATATCGCTGTGTATCAAGATGAGAGTGGGATTCAGCATATTCTTTGGTAAGTATCTATGATCGTCTTGCCGTTGCACCTGCTCCTCAGGTAAGTTTTGTTGTCACTGGACTTTTTTGGATACTAGCTCTGATCCTGATCATTGTTGTCATTTCAGGATGCAAACTAATGAGGTGGCTGCACTGGAAAACTGATTTTACATAACTCGGTCACCTCATGGGTTAAACTAGGATTTAGGTGTAGGCTAGCTAGAACCTGTTAATAAAATTTTAGTTCAAAGTTAATTAGGTTTACTTGCCAGATTTTTACTGATTTATTTAAAAGTGTGTTTGCTATTTTTTTTTACGATTAATATTTTAGGCATCATCATGTTATAAGTATTTTCCTTTCATTTCCTTTTTCAGTTACTTGTTGTTGCATAAATAATCACTACTTGTATTTGCACTTACAACTGGTTGACCATTCTTGCATACGGCGTTGCATTGCATCTTGAGCCTCGCTTATTACATGGCGTCGTATGCTCTCTTCCTCACATCATTTTTTGTCAGATCGCCTGCCACTGCATGAGCCCTCATTGAAACCCTACCACCTTGCGGTCTTGTTTTGCCCCAATTGCTGAAACAACAACCCCATTGTTTTGCATGAGGTTGCAGTGGCTATCTCAAGAGGCAGCTTTCTCTTAGGACCAGTCATCGAAGTCGCATTCTCAACAAGAGGCCTATGAGTCTAAACTTATTTAGTCGGGGAGAGATGAGCCGGTTGCTTATGGGAGACCTAATGAGTTTGAATGGCCCATACCCATAGCCTAAGCCTTGTGCCCAGCATACTCTTGGACATATTAATGATCTGTGTTGCACGCTTTGCCTATTGTGGTAGATTGGATGTGAAGGTTTGGCACTAGGGCAAACCCAAATCAGGATATCTTTTAGTTTCTGTAAAACAAGAAACAACCTCTCTTGCTCGTAAAATAAGTCAGGATCCCTCATCCACCCATGAAAATAAGTGCCGCGAGCACATGAAAATAAGTGCTGCAAGCACATGAAACAAATAAGGGTAAAGGATCAAGAAAGGCTTCCTGCGCAGAGAGGTAATGCAACGACTCCGCTGGGGTACTGACCAGGCTCGCTGGTAGCAGAGCAACGTTTGTGATTTCTTGAAGTGACTCCGCTGGGGTACTGTCCAGGCCTGCTGGCAGCAGAGCAACACCAGAAACTTACTTCAAAAAATCCTGAAAATAATAAACCCATTGCCTTGCTCTTCACATCATCAACAGGCTACTGGCATCTGCGAGCTTTCTCTTGGATGTGTTTCTAATTAGTGACCTCTTAATTTGAGGCACAGGATTGAATGATCAGTAAAGGCCAAAGTAATTCAAAGGGTCCCACGGGGAATTTTTTGAATATTCATGCATCACTATCTTGGCTGTTGTTCAATGATATTATGAGAATCTTTGGATTCTGCCGGTGGTACCTGGCCATTTGTTGTGGCAGCTACAACACCACCCAAGAATTTGGGTATATTTCGAAATTCGGGTCCCGTCACCAGCACTCGGTCGTTAAAGTCTTTCACCCAACACCTTTCATTGACATCCCAACCCCGACCTATCCCAAACCCCTCATGAGCTTTCTCACCATCATGATCGAGATCTTGTTGCTGCAATGCCGTGTGAAGAGGGATCATCAGCACTCTAATTAAGATAGTACTTTTCTATGCATTGAGGATGTACAGTAGCAGCCCTCTTACCATGGGTCATTAAGCATGTTGATTGAATACTTCTCCTAAGCTCGTTAGTCTCATATGTTTTATCTATGGACACCATTATCAAAGAGTAATTGCGATGTTGTAATGTCCATGCAGGTCGCACATTTTCTGAGGTCGTAGGTCACAAATTTGCTGAGGTCGCAGGTCGCACATCTGCTGAGGTCGCAAGTCACAAATCTGTTGAGGTCGCAGGTCGCAAATTTTCCGAGGTCGTAGGTCGCAAATCTGCTGAGGTCGCAGGTCGCAAATTTTTTGAGGTCACAGATCGCACATCTGCTGAGGTCATAGGTCGCAAATTTTCGGAGGTCGCAGGTCACAAATTTGCTGAGGTCGCAGGTTGCACATTTGCCTAGGTCACAGGTCGCACATTTGTTGAGGTCGCAGGTCGCAAATTTTCCAAGGTCGCAGGTCACACATCTGCTGAGGTCGTAGGTCGAAAATTTGCTAAGGTCGCAGGTCACAAATTTCTCGAGGTCACAGGTCGCACATCTGCTGAGGTCGCAGGTCAAAAATTTCCCGAGGTCGCAGGTTGTACATTTGCTGAGGTCGCAGGTCGCAAATTTTTCGAGGTCGCAGGTCACACATCTGCTAAGGTCGCAGGTCACAAATTTGCTGAGGTCGCAGGTCACACATTTGTTGAGGTTGCAGGTCGCAAATCTGCTGAGGTCGCATGTCACCCAAGACTGGGTCGCAAGGAAATCCAACTGTTGGGAAGCTGAAAAGTTAGGGACCCCAAAGGGCAAGCTTTGCTCTATAAATACTTCCGTCGGGAGCTTGAAAATGATCTTTGGCTTGGGACTCGAGCTGGGTACATTGTATTACCAGTAGATTATACATTTAATGATGAATACAAGAATTTTGTAAAATCCCTTTGTGGATCTGGTGTTGTTTTATGTATGAGCACTCTTGAGTATTATATCTTCAGTTTCTGAATATCTTTAGATTAATGGAACTGCATCTTTAATTCATATCACAGTTGCATAACAGTTTGCTGAGTATGTTAATGGTGGTTGAGTTTATTTCACTTTCTTAGCGGATGTTGATGACTTTTTTTATCTGCGTTTGTGTTATCATTTAAACTTTTAGGAAGTGAAGGGTGTTCTTGCTGTGAGGAATTGTTTCCTTTGCGGTCAGAACAATTTACAAGCATGACCCTAATGAAGTGTTGCTAACAACACTTCCTTCGATCTTCATGCTTTATTATTCCCTCTTGCTACTCATAGTGCTGCATGTACATTTAATGCATCAAGCATATTTCTTGTATCAGTCGATTAGGTGTGTATTCACTGTTTTATAGAGTTTAAGCGAGACCCAAAGCAAAGGAGAAATCAGTGGTAGCCGGACCCACACCTCGGACGGGATCCCTAGTCCAAATGGTTCAAGGTCTAATTGGGACCTTTTACCGGGGAGATCCCCTGCTGTTGGCCAAGACAGATTTTCCTGTCAACACTGTGCTAATTGAAATAAAATTTAACTAAGGAAAGCAATGAATGATAGAGTATTTATTGTGAAAAAAAACATGTCTAATCTTAAATCCTATGGTTGTTGTATAATCATATACAAAAATCTATTCAATTGGAATATGATATAGTCACACTCATGAAATGATTCAAGCGAGCATAATATCTAATAGTCAACTGTAAATGTAAACAATTAATTCAGAAAACATTTAAAAAATGATTGGCATGAAATTAAACTGTGAAATAGTGAGACATTAAACTATGAAATAACAAAGAATTAAACTATGAATTGATGAGAAATTAACTACAAATCAACATGAAATTAAACTATGAAATAAATATAAAAACCTCCTTTCCGTGCAGGGCCTCTGCAACAGAACGAGTTGTAAAATATACTTAGACTATTTGCGCATCAATGATCTAGAATTGTTCTTCTTCATTAATAAAACGTAGTTTAAAAACGTATCATAGTTTTATCACAAAATTAAGCTTATTCCCGGTTTCAACAGACCAATATTTATACAAGTTTTTGAATTAACTGCCTGAGACAATTTCGCTTATGGAAAGAAAAATAAAGCTAAGACTAGACGTCAATTTCGAAGAAAAGTCTTCATGGCTCTTTCTCAATTTTATACATAAGAGAAAATCGAGAATCTTCGTCTGCTCATCTCATTCCTTCTCGTGACTGAGCTTTGACCGCAAGTGTATGCATGATCCTTATCAAATTTGAACAGGTAAGTAGGATATGATCCATGTATGGACCATTTCAAAGCTACCCATATGACTCACTTGTCCATTTACTTCTCGAAATCTGTTGAACAATAACGGTGGCTGCAGAAACAAAGGTTAGCTACAAAATTGCACGAATTATGTAGCTAATTACAAAAATTCATCCAAATAATAAGAACATTATAATATAAAATAGAGATCATATAAATGACTTCTCAGATGTGAAATATGTCAATTATCACTGATTGAGTTTATAGATTTGTGAAAAAGGAGGAAAAAGATGGTGGAAAAAGGTGTCAATATAGGAACAATTTTGAGGTTCAACATACCCCCACTAAGAGACCACTGCATGTCCTCATGCAATTTTCCAAAATTGTGAACCTTCACCTTTCATTGCATTTGTTCTGATACCTCTGCCAGTACATCCAATTTCCTCTTCTTTCCTTTCTTTTAAGTGATTGTCACTCTTGGTTTCTTCATGAGGAGTTTGTACTTCAAAATCATTACTTTTCTGTTCAGAAAGCTATTCCTTTTCTTCGGTTTCTTATTCCATAGTCCCAGATGTAAAATAGTTTTGTCATTAATGACCTTTTCTAAATGGTTTTTCTCCTGCAAAGATTCATTTTCTTGCTTGATGTGCCTATTCAATATCTTTAGTTCATAGATTTATTGCTTCAAAGTGTTCACTAGAGGTCCTTTTGGACTAGCAAGTTGTTCTCCTACACTTGGATTTTCTTCTGCATGTCTCTTTTCCAATGACTCAATGTAGTCATAAATCTCCTGCTCTGTTAGGTCAATTTCTGGGATTCTTCTTCTTGGATTGTGTATAAGAGATGCAGTAATAGGTGATGGTACTTGGGGCTCTTAATATAAATAAAAAAACGCTGCTTTCTACGGGGATGTCTTCTTCAAGGGTTTACGAAGTCTGGAACTTCTCCTTGGCTGTGGAGGGCTTAATATTTATCAGTTTATAAATTTTCCCTTTTCCTTTTCATTACCTCTCTTTTTGTAACCAATCCGTTTCTTTTTCTTCAGTAATTCTGCAATGTTGTGTTCTTCTTCTTCTTCTTGTGGTTGAGGTGAGGACTTGTCTACAATGCAGGTATCAACATTTCTTGTTCTGATTCTTTTGATCTTATCATCCTTGGGATGCTCTTGTGATTCTTCTTAAAAATGATTCTTAATTAGGAAGCTTTCCCACGAGTCTCCTATACTTTTTAAGTGAAAATCACTGAGTATCTTTATCAGTCCATGATGATACATGGTATTCTCTATAAATTGGAATTTTTTTTGCACAGTCCCTAACATTTTCTTTAAGCTATTCAATAGGAAGTATGGGAGGTTTATTTCTTCGTCCTCTAGGAAATTCATTAATAGTCTAGCATGGTAGAAAACATACAAACAAATATACCCTCACAAGTAATAAATTTTTGAATAATTAACAACATATTCCTCCATTTGTTTTCAAGTGTGGTACTGGGAATTTCCTTCTTAAAAATAGTGGTGTCCATACCTCGATTTTTCAAAAAAAAATTCCCATTATTATCCATGAATTTCCATGTTCTTAAACCATCTTTCATCGGTTTTCGGAAGTTCTATGGCCTCTGCAATGAAGGACCCTGTAACCGAAAAATTTATATCCCCAATTTCTACCTCTGTCCCATTGAAGGCCCTTGTGAAGGATTTGGTGACCTCCTTGTGGAACCCATCAAACTTTTCAATGAACTGGAGCCATCACACCTTCTAAAGAATTTCCTTAATATGTGGATAACCTTCCATTATTTTTCCTCCCACAGGCTCGGTTCTTACTATTAGACCCATGTCTCTATCCTAAGGAGTTTTGCCTTCAGAACTGTTCCTTTTTTACCACGTTGATGGAGGGTTTGGCTTTGAGTTAAGGGTGTCGAAAGGAGATTGTAGAGACGTGTAGGAAAAATAGATATTTGGTCAAGGGTTTATGAATGTAAATAAGTGGGTTACGAAATGAGATATGACCATTAATCATTAATGAATGAAATCCATCTTGATCATTATGGGATATGATACAGATGAAGTGGTCGAATTATGGAATTGTGATGTGAACTGAGTACAATTAGTTTTAATGATGACAATTTGACGTGGAAATAATTGATCATCTAAATTATATACACTAATGTTTTTGAACCTTATTATTTAAATAATTTTTGTAACATAGCTTGGAACTAAACTTTGTTGATCTTATTTTTGTGTTGATTCCTCAGGTGTATTTTTAGCATGATATTCAATTGCTTCTATTCAAAATGTACTGCTTCAATAGGTTGCAAATTGTAGCAGAGCAACAGAATGTGATGATAGTTTCAGATTCTTCTAAGAGCTGCAGAAAAGCAGAAATTTTGTAGCTATTCTTTTATTGTTTCAGAAATGGAAAGGGAACAAAGAATTTCAGGATTGTTTTAGAATGGGAAAAAATATAATATGTTAGAGATGAACTCTGATTTTCACCTTGTATTTTATGTATAAGGATTCCAATCATTGATTGGCTTTCATACTTATACAATTATTATTATTATTATTATATTGAATAATATATATATATATATATATATATATATATAGTCAAAAGACTAAGTTGGGGAAGAAGAGGAATTCTTCTTCACCAACTTTATATCGGCATTGTCTTGAAATTGTTTGATAAATTCCTCCTTTGTAATTGGTTTATGATAGACCTTTAGTAGATGTCCATTCACGAGAAGAGGTACATTTTCTTCATCAATTTTCCTTATCCTACTTGCCCCATTTTCAAAGACTTTTTAAATCTCATAAGGCCCAAGCCAATGAGTCTGAAATTTTCCTTGGATGTCTTTGAACTTTGAATCGAACAAAAGTGGCAAATCTCCTGCTTGACATTCTCTTTATTTTATTTACTTACCATTCCATTTGGACCTTTTTTGCTATACTAGGATGGTTCTTTGAATTTCATCTTGCCTGATTTCATCCAAGTCATTAAGTTTCTCCATTCTATACTTTTGGGCTTCTGATAAATCAAGTCCCAATATGTCTACTGTCTTGAAGGTTTTGATCTGGAATTTTATTGGAAACAATACTTGCTTCCGATAAATAAGTTCATAGGGAGTATGTCCTATTGTATTCCTCCATGTAGTCCAGTAGGCCCATAAGGCTTCAGGAAGCCTATCTGCCCAATACTTCCTATGTAGATGTACAGTCTTTGTGAGGATTGCTTCGATCACTTTATTGATGGACTCTGGTTGTCCATCTACTTTTGGATGATATGGAGTAGACTTTCTATGTTTGATCTTATATTCCTCCACAATCCTCTGCAACATCCTGGATGTAAACTGAGATCCCTGATTTGTCACAATTTCCCTTGGAACATCAACATGAGTGAAAATATCCTCAAAGAGAAATGAAACTACAACATTTTCATTAGCAAAATAAAGTGATTTAGCCTCTACCCATTTAGTGACATAATCAGTGCAAACCAGAATGTACCTCTTTTGTTTCGATGGTGGATTGATTGGTCCAACAAAATCCAGGGCCCATTTTTCAAAGGGTTCGATGAGTACCTAAGGTTGTGAGGGAATTTCATCTATAGGAATAGGTTTCCCCATTCTCTGGCAGCTGCCACACCTTTTTACGTTCTCTTTGGATTTTTCAAAGATTGATGGCCAATAATATCCTAAATGAAGGATTTTATAGGCATACCTCTTATCAGCAAAGTGTCCACCACAAGGTTCATCGTGGCACGCCTTCATAATTTCAGGTATTTCATCTTCTTGTACACATATTCTGATGATCAGATATGGACCTATTTTATACAATTCATCATTTACCCATGTTTATAATGCTCTTGTTTGAATTATTTTTCTCTTTTCTTTAGGAAACAAGTATGCTGGTAATTTTCCTGTAGCTATATAGTTAGCAATGCCTGCAAACCATGGAGATTTAGTATAAATTGTAAAGAGATATTCATCAGGAAAATTATCCTCTACTGGAGTATCTTTATTGTCATTTTGAATTCTAGACAAGAAATCAACAACTGTGTTTTGTTTTCCAGGCCGGTCTAAAATGGCGATGTTAAATTATTGCAGTAGTAATAACCATATTGTGATTTTTCCATTAGTAATAGGTTTATTCATTAAATACCTAATTGCATAATGATCTATGTGAATAAAGTTTTCATAGTCGGTGATGTAGTGTATAAACTTGTTAATAGCATGAACAATGGCTAGAAACTCTTTTTCAGTAACAATATAATTTAACTCAACAGGAGTCAATTTTTTTCTTGTGTAATAGATGGCATAGGGGATCAAATATTTTTGTCCTAATACAACTTCCAAAGCTGTGTTTGAAGCATTTGTTGAAATATGAAAAGTTATTTTCCAATTTGGTCCTCTTAAGATGGGTGCCTCAGATATTTTTGTTTTTAAAGTTTCAAATGCCAATTGGAAATAAGGATTCCAACTAAATTCATAATCTTTGGCAAGAAATTTTAAGAGTGAAGATGCAATCTTCCTGAATTTTTCTATAAATATTTTATAGTACCTTGTAAAACCAAGAAAAATTCTAACATCTTTTTAGCAATCTGGAATTGATAATTTGGAGATGACTTCAACTTTGGATGAGTCTACTTTAATTCCATCCCCTGAAACATGATGTCCTAAAACAATTTCTTCAGTAAACATCATAGAGCACTTTTCATGAGTTGGTGAAAGATTTTTTTTTTTACATCTTTTAATAACTTTTCCAAATTTTCAAGAGCCTCTTCAAATGAATTTCCATAAACTGTAAAATCATCCATATACACTTCCACACAATCATGTATTAGATCAAATAAAATTCCTAATACTGCCCTTTGGAATGTTGTAGGTGCATTGCACAATCCAAAAGGAAGTACTTGGTAAGAATAGGTTCTCCATGGATAGGTGAATGTGATTTTGTCTTGGTCTTCAGGTGCTATTTGAATTTGATTGTAACCACTAAAACCATCCAAGAATGAGAAATACTTATTCCATGCTAATGTATCCAATACCTGATCTATGAAAGGAAATGGGAAATGATATTTTATAGTAGCCTTATTCAATTCTCAATAATCAATGCATACCCTCCATTTACCATTCTTTTTAGGGACAATCACCAAGGGAGAAACTCACTGAATGTCTAAAATTGGATAAATGAAGTTTACATTCAACAATTTTTACAACTCCTCTTTCACGATTTCTCTAAGATTTGGATTCATCCTTATTTGAGGTTGTATGATAGGCCTAGAGTTTTCCTCAATGTAAATGTGATGTATACAAGTCTTAGGATTAATTCCCTTCATGTAAGTGTAGTCCCATCCGTATGCAAAAGAATGTTTCTGTAATGTTTTGATTAACTCCTCTTGTTGGAATTTCTCAAATTTTTTGTTTATGTTTAAAGTTTTTCCTGGAAAGATCTCAACTACAGAGTTACCAAATTCTTCCATAGAATACAAAGACATATGTCTGGATGACAAGTATTCAATATTACATTTTTCTCGAAAATTATGATCATCTTCACATTGTGAAGATGTTTCAAATTTTTCTAGAATTTAAAATTTGACTTTCTTCACTAATATGAGAAATAATAAAGAGAGGTTGTATATCATTGTCACCATCCATCGATTCTTCATTTCCTATTTCTGTGATTGTTTTTGTTGGAGCATATACAATGAATTTATTTCTTGAATTACCATCAGAAATAAACAAATCACTAGATCTACAACTAATGAAAGCATCAACGGTAGCTAACTAAGGTCTTCCTAATAAATGGATGTCCTCCTAGGTTTTTCTTGGGGGTTAAGATCATGAAATCAATTGGATATTCCCAAGAGTCTAAGGACACATATATGTCTTCTAATACATCATCTGGCTTGATTACTGATATGTCTGCTAATTGCAGTAATGTTGGTGTATATTGAAGGTTTGGAAGCCGAATTTGTTCCATGGTTTGTTTGCTCATGATGTTTATAGCTTCTCCTAAGTCAATCAATGTATTTGGAATCTCAATACCATTGATATTTGTTTTTACAACTGGACTTCCTAGATCCAAATATTTTTGTATGGTTATTTTTCCCATCATAATGTCTGCAATTTTTCCTACTAACTGAATCCTTTTTACTTCTTTTGTTTTTCTTCCTGATTTTTTTACACTCAACTCTATTATTGTTTTAGCTAGAATACGAATCTCTTTAATGGCCTGTAAAAAAGGGATTTTGATACATACATTTTTCAATTCATCTAGAAAATCATAGTTAGGCAACAAAAATTGTTTTTATACCCCTCTATCGATTTGTAATATTTTAGGAAAAGGAGGGTTAGAAACAGATATTGAAGGCTTCTATGTGATAGGAGTTGATTTTATTGGAGTTTCTTGTTTTTTATTTTTAGAATTTTGATTTTGTTGAAGGGATTTCCCTTCTCCAAAATTTTTATTTTGTTGTAGATAATTTTATTCATCAAGATCATCTTTTTTCTTGAATAACAACAGAAGGATTTTCCTTTTCTAATATCCTACCATATCTAAGTTGAACATTATTAAGACCTAGTGTAGTAATCATATAAGTTGGAAATTCTTTTCCTTCTATGTTATAAGAATTTTTATTGTTCATGTTTGGTAATGGCGAGGCAAGCAGTTAATTCGATCTTTGTGGAAATGGTAATGAAAGTTGTGGGTTATGATTTTGGAATTGGGATTGTTGATTTTGTTGTGGAAAATGTTGGGGAGGATAGTTTGGATAAGATTGTGGATATTGGTGATATTGAGAGTATCTGCCATAATAATTTTGCATTCCTTGTGTCCAAGGTTGAGGCTGGGACCAAGGTTGATACCATGGCGTTGATGAATTCCAATTGTTTGGTGGGGGGCAATTATACATTTGATTATTAAATTTTTTTGTTTGTGGCCCTTTCCATGGTCTTCTAGAGACAAAAAAAAGAGGTTATACTGGATGTGGATCTAATTCTTCTTGGAAAACAACATTAAGACCTAGAATAGAGGGACATACTTTTGTTTCATGATTTTCCACACAAATAACACAGGTCTCTATGAATTTTAAATCAAGAGGACATTCTCTTAAAGAATGTTTCTTTTTGCATTTAGGACAGAAAATAGTTAAGGCATCAGTTTCATATTTCTGCTTGTTTTGTAATTTCAGGGTGTCTATTTGTTCACTAAGACTCCCTAAGATATCTATTTTAAATTCATCAATCATATTTCCAATTTCTTCCCTACTTACTGTTCCAGTTGCAGATTTATTTATCTAGAGAGAATAAGATCTCTTGCATTTTTTTATGGTTTTTGACTTTCTCTTGAAAGATGAATGCATAATTTAATAACTTCAGGTAATGGTAGTTGAGAGATGTCCCCTTTCCCATCATGTTAAGAATATCTATCCATTCATTTCTGATGCCTTTCAATAAGAGATATTTTAAAGTCTCTTGATCCAAGTTTTTCATTTTAGCTCTTTTTAAATTGTAACTGAACCTTTCAATTAACTCTTCCATGTTTTCATCCTCTCTTTGCATCATTTTAAATAATTCATCCTTCCGACTATTAGGCGTGCAATAATCCATATATTTTTGTAAAAACGAATTTTTCATCTTATCCCATGTCCTAATAGATTTTGTAATGAAGCCCATGAACCATTTTAAAGTTGTGCCTTTGAGTCTTGCAGGAAATAGTTTCAATTTTTAAGAGTCTTGTAAGTAGTCATACGATCTACTCAGGGTCTTCATTTCTTCATCCATGAAAATTGGGAAGGATGGAAGGTGAAATATTCTTCATTGTGGAATTTATATCCTCATCAACTATAGGAAATCCAACAGAGTCTTCTCTATTTTCTTCTCCTCCTTATCTCCTTCTACCTCCTCCTCCATCTCGTCCCCCTCTATTTCCTCCACCTCTTCTTCCTCTTCCTAGTATTAATTTTTCTCCATTCATAACTTATCCTTCTACTTCTCCATCCATTTTATATTCTTTTGAGATGATGTAGGGTTCTTGTTGTAGAGTTAATTATTCTTCCTCTGGTTCTTCTATCAATGGGATGTTGAAGAAAGTTTCTTCTTCTTCTTCCTCACTAGGGATTTCTAACTCTTGAGCTAGAATATGTTCTCTTGTATAGGTGAAAAGGGTTACTCCTTTTGTTGGAGATCTAGGATCTTCCTCTTCCAATGCCACCTCAGTAGATGAAGTTGGAGAGTCTCCTAGTTTGATTTCCAACCTTAAGACTTTAGGGAGTCTATGCCTTGTGGTGAAAAATGGAATATGAGTTTGAGATTGTGGTGTAGCACTTCGTGGTCTTGGTGGAGTGAGTGGTGTTGATGGAATCAAACTTCTACCTCTAGCTATGAATCTAACCCTAGAATATATTTCTATACACATATCAGTTTTTTTTAGATGTAAGAAATAAGGCTTCCTAATTACACTTCCCCGGCAACAACGCCAAAATATTTATTGAATTTCATGTCTTAAATTTTTATCATCAATTATCGAATGAGGTTAGTAATATGAGGAAGTGTGGTGCACTATATATGCTTAGATGCCCTTTTTCTTACTTCATTGTGTATATTTGTATATTTTTTTGTGGTGTTTGTATTTTATGCATAAGGTTAAGAACTAAAATTTCTCTAAAGAATGAAATCTAAGCTTGTAAATGAAATATTTAAATGCTAAGGAACAACCGAATCTGAAGGAAATTTAATGATGAAAACTTAATCTTGAAGATGGAAGAAAATGAAATATTATTTTTACTCTAAGAAAAGGGATTGATTTACAAATTAAGCTTGATGAAATGAATGAAATATAAAATCTAAAAGAAGGAATAAAAGAAAATATTTAATTAACTAATATATATTGCATAAAAATAAATCAATTTATGGATGGTTACAATGTAGAAAATCAAATCATTAAGAAAAAACATAAAACACACATAACAAACCAGAGACAAAACATTGGCGGAAAAGGCTTGAGAGCCTCATGCTTCCTCACATATTTTTTCATTATTAAAAGAATGTAATATTACAATTAAATAGATGAGGAGACAGTTTCTCAAGATAGTGCATTCTATCTTGGACACTTTTGCTTGAGAAAATTTCTCAACCATTCACACACCAATATAGGAGCTACCTAAACTAACTCCTAACTTAGAGGAACAACCCAATCTAGAGAGTTAGGCATAAATTCCTAAATTTTAATATTTAATTTATTAATTTATTTTTGGATTTATTATTGTTTTATGAGAGAGGCTAACATTCCCCCCTTCAATGATAATCCAAAATAAGAACGAGGAACCATCTTCCAAGTTCTCATGTTGATCCACAAAAACATTTCCTGAAAAACCGCCAACGTTGGATGCTGAAAAAACTACAATTTGAAGAGACCATGAGTCAGCTGCATGTATGATTCATCTCTGAATTTCACTTGACAACTCGTCATGTGCCAAGTGTCAAAAGGATTCATCTGTCCTTTGCGTGAAATCAGCATCCTTTTTCCACTAACAAAATTTGTTAAACGCCCACTGGATGATGATGTAAAAAACAACTCATTGTTGCTTTTGTTTTGTTGAAAACTTCTAACTGTTGTTTTGCTGTCGACTGCCCACTGGCGAATTTGTTGATTCCCATTAGCTTCTTTTGTTGGTTTTGTTGAGACTTTCAGTATAACAACCACCATCAATTTCATTGACATTTTCCCCCCTTTGTCAGCTGAAAGGAGAGACAATCCTCTGCAAATTATTCCTAAACTCCCCCCTTTAGGCGTAGGAGTGGTGCACTGGTGTAATCCCCCATTCAACTGCATGAGAGTACCATCTCTTTTTGACTGTTGGCTGCACTAGGTGTGATTTTATTCAATTGTAGAACTGATACAATCTTTTGACTGTGGACGACCATTCCAAAGGATCAATCCATTCATAGTTGATATTTAATCTGGCTAATTATTATTGGTTGCAACATTTCTCTGATGAATGATTTGGCTTTCCACAATGGCGACAAGGATGGAGATAAAAACATTTATCTTCCATATTACTGGTTCTTTGACAATGAGAAAATTTCAGTTTGACTGCAACTTCGGGTTGCGTGCATTTCTGTTTGTCTGCAACTTTCTCAAAACTTGCTGAGGTGATTTGTTCAAGAAATCCTGCATTGATGAACTTAATGGGCTTTGAATAATCTGAGATATGCAACTTGGTGTCATCTTTGACATATCCTAAGCCTCATCGATTATTGTTACTTTGAATTTCTTGCCTTGGCTTGATGATTGGCTTGGAAGAAAGTTGAATTGAAACAACTTCCACACTTGAAATTGTTTGGATGAATGACTTAGAATCATCTTTAGCTGTATGCTTCGAAGATTCAGAAGCATCACTCTTCTCTTTCAACTCATTTCTTTGTAGTTGTGAATCCAGTTGAAGAAACTCAATGGTTTCATTTGTCTGTTGTAGATGCCATGAAAGATTAGCAATAATGTCTTTGCTGATTTGCACTATGTATTCAACACTTGATAAGATCAATTTGTGAAGAAATTCTATCAGTTGGATGTGTTGTGCCATCTGAACTCACTCTCTTGAATTCAGGCTTGCTGGTCATAGAAGTTGTGCTTTGAAATGTCTCACTTCACTTTGTTACTTGAATGATAGGCTCACTTGCTGTGTTGCTTGAATGGCACGCTTGCTTGATTTGTTTCTTGAATGACATGCTTGCTTGTAATGTTTCTTATTACACGTGCTTTGAACACTTTCTAGATTTGTAGAAATTTCTTGCTTGAACTCTTGAATTCACGCTCGCTTGATGATGATCGCTTTGCTTGAACGCTCGCTTGAACGTGCTTGATTACTTCACGCGCACTTGAATACTCACGCTCGCTTGCAGGAGATATGAACTTGTTTTTTTTTTTTTTTAGAGTAAAAATGCGCACACTTGATATACTCACTGGATTGTGCTTTAAAGGAAGGGTGTCAAACACTGTCTAAAATGCACCCAAAAATATTACAATGATTTTAATGAATCATTTAAACAATGAATTCACCTGTCTTAATTTGACTAAGTTGAAGAGAATTGACGTGCTTGACTTCAGATCAACTCAAAACTTGGTTTTCAGTTTCAACCGAGAGTGCACCCTTACAATTCAATGCAATTTGAATTTGATTACAAGTTCTTAAATTTATTTTCAAGAATGTTGATGTAGAATGTGCTTTTAAATGCATTAACTTGATGTTAATGAGTGAAGTTTCTTGTTGAGGTAGAATGTCGATGTTGACAACTTTGATTATTTTTGCAGTGGCGAAAATGCATGTGTTGAGTTTAATTATCCTTCCTTGCAGCTACTTTGTTACAGGTGTTGTGCTTGCTTGCATTGAACTTTATGTGTGTGTTAAATGAGATCATTTACGTGTCAAAACTAGACACAAATCATAAGAAACATCATGAAGCATGCACCATTATCAACACACTCTTCATGTACCTAAGATCCCCTTATTCAATTTCGGGCGGATCTAGGAAACAATCACCACAAAAAAATATATGCTTTATTAAAATTTGGAGTACATAATCATTCAACTTCACAACATCATGATGGAATCAAAGTTCCAGAATTTCTTGGAAGAAAAATGTCTTCAAAAACTAACTCAATCTCTTACAACAATGAGATTTCCTTTGAAAAATTGCTCACTCCAAACTTACAAAAAAACAGTCCTATATCACTCCACAAAATTGCTTCATCATTCAACTTATCACTCCACATTACAAAACAATTATTGCTCCAAGAAATAAAAATTCACTTGACTTCAAGTATTACAAAATGAATTTCACCTTACCACTCTCAAATTACAAAAACACACTCCAAAAATTACTTCACTCCTTATATTTCTCCAAAAATCACACTTTATAACCTTATCACTTAATTACATAAAGAATGCTCCTTATTACAAAAATTTAAAAGTTTTATGAACTCTCTTATCCCTCCATTATGATCACTCTTTAAAAATTCCTTTACGATCATGATTTTCCATACTTCCCATTAAAAATAATATAATAAACTTAATGAAATCACTTTATAAAAAGTGTATAAAAAGTGATTAAAGGTTTCCTTTTAAACTTAAAAAGTATACACACCATATTGTTCCTTTGTGATATCAAACGAGATATTTACCACCCTATATATTGAATGGTCAATGCTATTGACATTCACGCACTCCAACATACTTCAACGGACTTTAACAGTGAGCAATAGCAATTTCGGCACTCCCAACACGGTATACAATCACTTAACTTAAAAAATGAAAATAAAAAAGCTTCCACAAACAACATCACAGGAAGATGGGACGGATCTCGAAGCTTACTGTGCTTCTGCACCTTTGTGGACAACACCACGCTTCAATACCGGCCCACTAGTTATATTAACGCTCTTTCTCTCATGAAGCGCAACATGCAGTAATGCATTTTTTTTCAGGGAAAAACATGCAGTAATGTTACACTAGCGGATTGATCAAGGCAATCATGGTGTTGATAGGGCATGTGATTCTAAATCTATAATAGTGGTGTTAGTATCGGTATCTTCATCCCTCCGTCAGAGATCAAATTTCTCTTGTTGCATTGCATTCTTAGGTGTCCCATCCAGTCAGCTGCATTCCATTAGGAGCATGGATCATCTGACGGTAGTGGATTTTTGCTCATGTCCCTCATGTTTTATACCTGCTGGCCTATTTATGTTCATTAAAATTATTTACAGTCATTTTTTGTCTTATAGTTTGCAAAGAATCATTTTTAGGGTTTTTAGTCTCATTAGGTCAAGGGTTTTGTTAATCCGGTCTTTAGAATGCCTAATAATGGTCAGCAGGCACATGAGGAAGTTCGAAATAAGATTTCAGTGCTAAAATTTCATCATCATAATGCTTAATAATGTTTTTTCTTCAAAACTCTATTTTGAAGAAAAATAGTCTATTTCATCTTTATGTAATAAATGTAATGTGGTTTTCAATTTTTTAGTTGTAATAATACTTCACTCGCAACCCTAGTCTCCTTTGCCAAAACTCCATGCCATTCATTCCCTTCAAGACAGAAAGAAAGCTCATCATTCAGTCCAAAAGCAAGAAGGAAGAAAAACAGAGTTCTTTTGAAAAAAAGGTCAAGTTTGCAACATTACAAAGTGGGTTTTCAAATAGAAAAAATCAAAATCTTTGGTATATATAAGATCTTTTCAAGTTCAAAACTTCATTTGTATGCCAAAGAGACAGTATTGAGCCAAGGAGAAATCGTGGAGGGTGAAACAAGTGATTTGGGGATAGACTGTGTTGAAGTTTCAGAGCGGGACGCGTTTGGTGACTGTCGCGACGCATCGGGCGAGCACGACGCATTGGGTTGGCTCCCTACATGTGATTTTGTTCCTGCGCTGCGCATTGGAAGGGCGCGGCGCACTGGGTTGGCTGCGCTGCGTATTGGGCTGGAACACAAGTTTTTTGCCATTCCTTTCAATCATCAAATTTTCTCGGTATCTCTTGGTCCAACTAAGTCCATGTGACCTTTGAATTGCCAATTAACATGTGTTGAGTGTTGTTTGTGAGGATTTAAACACTAAAAAAAAAATCAAACCCTATTCTCTTGTTTTAAGAATGCTCCTAGGGTTTTAAAATTGATTTTGGTGTCAAACATTTCTATTTCCCCCACCTTGTTAGTCCCTCCTCACTGTTTCTCTCATTATAGCAGCCCATTCCCCTATCCCTTTACATCCCTAAAGTCACTCATTCCTCTCCCATTCTCATTATCCCCATCCCAATTGTAAAATTTCTCCAAACCCCAAATTTATCCCAAGAAATTAAGTGGCTATCCCTTGTCCCTAAACTTATCAAATCACAGATTTCAAATGGCAAACTTCACTTGATTAAAGTCCATTATTCCCACTACCCTATCCCTCCATATTCCCTCCCATATTACCACCTATTTGGCACTAAATAAAAGACACCAAAATTATCATTTTCATCCAAGACAACATAGACCTTGCATAGACCTTGGACATCATGGAGACAGATACCGATACATCTTAAGACCGAGACAGTGATTCCACCACTGAGTTACATGCACCTAGAAGGCCTCATAAGAGTGGCAGACATGTGAGGGAGGAGCCCACTTCATTGGCTGAATTGCAGGCCTGTCCACTTGCCATGGCATGTTTTCAACAGCAGTCTTGTTATCAATTTTATGAAATGGTTTCTAGGGTCTAGCATCATCAGGAGCTGGCCCGTTTGTTTGTATTGCATTTACATGATGGTTAGGTCACCCTTGCCGGTGTGACATTTACTTGAACACCAGAAACTATTTATCAGGCAACCGGAATACCAAATGTTGGAGAACAATGGAACAAAATACAACAGGTTGACATAGTGCACTATGAGCCATATGTCAGGCCTAGCTTTGTGAAACAACTCAGCAGAGTGTTTCCTTTCCGGTTCTTAAAGGATTCGTATGCTCCTCTGATGAAACTTATTATCATATATTTCAGTTGTGAGGGCCGGTTTTCACGTTTCTATGCCTATCATATCAAGTTATTGATGCATTTTACCAGAGTGAGGATGATCAACCCCCCTTATTTCATGTGCCCAAATATTGAGAGGATGACCACTCTCATGCAAAGGAAAACTCTTGAGCAGCAGTACAACAGTATCTATCACTTTGCACTGATCAAGATTGTGGTTATGCATCAGCTCGGTTTGCAGTGCATTTCATGGGAGGATTTCATTTCTAATGATTTCTTCACAACTCCTCGGTTTCCTTCAGAGGTTGTTCATGAGGTAGGTGAACCTTCATATCAGCATGAAGGTCACGAGACATAGACCACTAGTATGGCGGTGTTTGTTACTTATCAGAGAGGCACCAGAGGATTATTTGCAGCAGCCTGGCAAGTATTATCTCCACCTGGGGTGGAAGAGGTATCGCTTCCATCATCAAAAGCACAGGTACAGTTACAAGATAGAGGTAAGATGCCCATACAGGATGAGGGTCCTTCAGGAGGCCAGGATACAGGTTTCATACTCATTGATGAGGATTTGAGCTCACCAAGCTCAAAGTTGAGGGAGATTATTCAAGAGCAGAAGGCGGAGATAGACACTTTGTCCGTCAAGCTACAAAGAGCCCAATGGATTATCAATTACCTGGAGCAGCAAAAAAAATAGTTGGAAGATCAGCAAACTATCATGGAGTTGCAAAATATCTGTGAGAATCGGCAAGTTACCCAAAGAAGCCAAACCGAGATGACATCCATTGAGCGAGAGATTGAGCCTGATCAAGAGACTTGGCTTGAGAGGGTCAATATTTATTTGGAGAAGCTGTTGGAGAAGGCCAAAAAGGAAAAGAACATGTTGAGGCACATGAATAACCATTATTGGGCAAGAACTCATGTATGCAAGGCACGAAGCAAGATCCTGAAAGCTAGATTGAAGAGGGCATTAAGGCGTCAGAAAAGGCATGATAGACTCCAAATTTTGGCCGAAGCTTCCTTGACCCACCATAGCACATGATGATGGACACTCAGCCCAAATTTCAAGAAATTTGGGATGCATTTTGTCAATTTTGAATTTTTTGGCCTTAACACAAATTTTTCTGCTCGACGCGTCGCGCCACCTGGCGCACGCTTATAATTGGGAGTTCCTCTTGGGTAAAACTTTGTATTTTTGGATTTTTCATGAAAATTTATGCATGCCTACCCATTACCCAAAGATTTTTACAAGTTTTGGGTTGCCAGAAGGGTCAAAAACACCCTAAAAATGACCTTTCTGCCCCTTTTTGGACACACACGAAGCAGTGCTGGGAAAATTCATTTTTGGAGGGGGAAATGGCAACCAAATCAAAAAATTCCACTTTGGTTGGAAATTCGATAGATAGATATTTCCAACAAGCTATCCTGCACTCAATTTGGACACTGGGAAGGCCTTCAAAATCGGCTCCAAAGTGGCGCGATGCATACAGATTTCAGGCGCGACGCATTGGGGATTTTGGCTCAGTTTTGACTCAGTAACTCTGTTTTTCGCCTAGTTTTGGCCAGTTTGACTTTTTTATCTCAAAATGTAAAACTCTTGATGTAACTTGATGTAATTTCATGGCTTTGATGTAATTTTGGCACATTTTTACTCATGTAAGTAGATTCATTCATCAAAAAGTGAAATGTAACTGAATGAATCAGTTTCCTATCTTATAGAGGCAAGTTGTTCCACTGCCTATTTTCCAGTTCTTAGTTTAGATCTTGTTGAAATGGCTCCTAAAATAGTGAGCTCGACCCCTATAGGCATGGGGATGAGTTATGCTTGTCTATATCTTCTAGTTTTTCAGTCATTTTCAGGGTTGGACACCTTGGATTGCTTGGGACTTCATTGTACATTTCATCTCTGCAATTTTTGGCAAAGGAATAGACCAGGGTTTGTAGCACTCTTTGGGATCCATGTGGCTCTATGTTTTGATGGTGTGTTTCTCTCTGTGATTTTAAGTTTACTGATGTTTCATGTGTACCATCTTCCTTCTTATTTCTTCTTAAGTTAAACAAACAAGTTATAAAGGTGGAATTCATTAGATTTGCTGTGCTCTACCTTAAGTTTTGTTTAATTTTCCATGTTTTTGACTGCTTGAAGAGGATCCTTGAAAGCCTCTTGCCCTCTTCAACTCCTCACCGGTCTGAGCTATCCATTCATTCAATCCAAAGCATCAAAACAATTTCCTTCCTTGCCCCATTCAGAACTCTGCAAAAACTTGGCCTCATTCCCCGGACCCAAAATCTGCCTTCCCCTTTGATCCAAAAAATACCTTCAAAATAAAATCCAACCTCCTTACGTATATACCTAGCCTAAAATCAGCCTTTAATTGAGTCATCTCAAGCCTCATTGATCATTATTTTTTGCTGAGATTGACAAAGAGAGAGCCCTCTCTTGATCTAGTAGGGCTAGCTACCAGATTAAGCGTGGTTTGATGTTACCCTAGACTATGCCTTTCTCAGTTTGAGGTGGATTTAGGCCATAAGATAGTGGTGACCATACTGGGGAGAAAATGGTTTGCTTGTTAGTGTTATTTTTTTTATAAGCTACAAACGGAGCCTGAAGTTAGCCAGGTAGCCTTCGAAACGCTCTTTCTTTGCATTAGCGAAAGTAGATGAATGCTGCTTTAGTCAATATCCAATCTAGTTTTGTAAACGTAACATCTAACTTGTGAATTGCCCCAGTACATCAAACAATTCTGGACTTTTGGATGATGAGTCTAGAATTCGATAGGTTGAACAAGTTGGTTTTGTCCTTTTGATTCTTGAGAATAATTTAACACACTGGCTTCTAGACAACATACCAGAGAAAATCCAGATCCCGATCCACCTCTTGTGTATGAAAATCCAAATCTTATTTCAAGAATAATTCGTCGAGAAAGTCCTATGATTCCAACCCTCAAATCTTATTCATGTCCCGCTATTTTTGAGTATCTTGAGTATCTTGATTTTTATGCACAATTTGAGTTGTCGTTGTTTGAGACTAAGTCTGAAAGTGCTATTGATTCTATTGTCCTAAATCCAGAGTTTATCAAATATCTTGAAATTGAACAGGATAATAGATCCACTGACAGTTACATCTTGAATATTCAGAATTCCATTGTGGAAACAAACATTCCTGAATTCATAGAGTCTACATCTGCAACTCTTGGGTCATCCGCAATTACATCTGGTTCACAAATTCCTACCGAGCCTCCTTTCATTCCTACCATTCCCGTGCAACCTTATATCCCTGATCAACAATATGCAGTAGTATCACCTCCATCCACACCACATACACCTCATACATCAACTGCTCCGACTCCTCCTATATCTCCAAATCCGGTTGTAAATCCACCCAGAGCAATGGCTACCCGATTTGCACCCCTCGCATTGCCTCAAAACTTGGATGACATGCCCGCCGATTATCAAAGCGAAATTCCATTATTTGATGGAACTCCTCAAAGTGTCACTGCTCAGCACCATGTGGATAGGATGGAAGATTTCTTTGACCTTCATGAGATTGATGCCGGAAGGGTCAAAAACACCCTAAAAATGACATTTCTGCCCCTTTTTGGACACATAGGAAGAAGTGCTAGGAAAACTCATTTTTGGAGGGGCAAATGGCAACCAAATATAAAAATTCCACTTGGGTTGGAAATTCGATAGATAGAGATTTCCAACGAGCTATCCTGTGCTCAATTTGGACACAGGGAAGGCCTTCAAAATCGGCTCCAAAGTGGCGCGATGCATAGAGATTTCAGGCGCGGCGCATTGGGGATTTTGGCTCAGTTTTGACTCAGTAACTCTGTTTTTCGCCTAGTTTTAGCCAGTTTGAATTTTTTATCTCCAAATGTAAAAATATTGATGTAACTTGATGTAATTTCATGGCTTTGATTTAATTTTGGCACATTTTTACTCATGTAAGTAGATTCATTCATCAAAAAGTGAAATGTAACTGAATGAATCAGTTTCCTATCTTATAGAGGCAAGTTGTTCCACTGCCTATTTTCCAGTTCTTAGTTTAGATCTTTTTGAAACAGCTCCTAAACTAGTGAGCTCGACCCCTAGAGGCATGGGGATGAGTTGTGCTTGTCTATATCTTCTAGTTTTTCAGTCATTTTCAGGGTTGGACACTTGGGATTGCTTGGGACTTCATTGTACATTTCATCTCTGCAATTTTTGGCAAAGGAATAGACCAAGGTTTGCAACACTCTTTGGGATCCATGTGGCTCTATGTTTTGATGGTGTGTTTCTCTCTGTGATTGTAAGTTTACTGATGTTTCATGTGTACCATCTTCCTTCTTATTTCTTCTTAAGTTAAACAAACAAGTTATAAAGGTGGAATTCATTAGATTTGTTGTGCTCCACCTTGAGTTTTGTTTAATTTTCCATGTTTTTGACTGCTTGAAGAGGATCCTTGAAAGCCTCTTGCCCTCTTCAACTCCTCACCGGTCTGAGCTATCCATTCATTCAATCCAAAGCATAAAAACAATTGCCTTCCTTGCCCCATTCATAACTTTGCAAAAACTTGGCCTCATTCCCCGAACCCAAAATCTGCCTTCCCCTTTGATCCAAAAAATACCTTCAAAATCAAATAAAACCTCCTTACATATATACCTAGCCTAAAATAATCCTTTAATTCAGTCATCTCAAGCCTCATTGATCATTCTTTTTTGCTGAGATTGACAAGGAGAGAGCCCTCTCCCGATCTGGTAGGGCTAGCTACCAGATTAAGCATGGTTTGATGTTACCCTAGACTCTGCCTTTCTCAGCCTAAGGTGGATTTAGGCCATATCAAGTCGCAGATTGATCAAGACAAATATGGTGTTTACACTTGATAAAAAAAATGAATTTGGAGTCGCTCCTCCCCACAGGTATCCCTTTTTTTATTGCACCTCCAGAATGCATCCATAGTCGATCAACACCATAACAGGTGCACTCAATCTCTCTGCTCCTCTTCACCACAAAATCGATGTTACAAGTTCCATGAACTAGATCAGGACATGGGAACGGCCTCGTATGTTCCGCCTTTTAAGCTGTTGAGTTGACTTCTCACCAACTATAATATGGTTGTGAAAAACAACTTTGATCTTAACCTCACACTGTAAAAAATCCCAATAGACTTCTCTTGGCACAATAGGCTTCAAAATTTTTGGTCTCGGAAAAAAACTTTGTGGATATTTGTAAATTTAATCCCGAGTTACATATTTGTGCATGGATCTTTTCCCTACCCAGAACAACAAGGTTCTTCAAATAATTTTCAGTAGCATTTGGAATTCATACAGAGAAATTTTGATTGTTGTTGCAGGCCAGTTTGGATTATAAAAAGGGGAAGAATATGGTATTCATAGGTCATTCCATCGGAGCACCTATTGCTATGTTGGTTACTCTATGGATGTTGAGTAAGCATCGACTGCATGCCAAACCTAAATCTATTTTCTGCATCACATTCGGCTTCCCGTTGGTTGGTGATGAAAGTCTCGCACAAGCAGTGCATTGTAAGAGGTGGGTGAACCAGTTCTATCATTTGGATTTAGGACGTGATGTTTCGTTATGCCCAAATAGTAGCCAGTGGGAACAATATCTTAGAATGGATTTCGAACAATATTGGAAGCCAATACAGAGTTTTTGCATGCAAATATTATTCAACTTTTCAATATGATATAGAAGGACACAGGAAACTTTTGTGAACATACCTAAGGATATTATTGAAGTTTTTACTCGACCCAAGGTATCATCTAATGTTTTGCAGTAGAAAAAACATGGGTACTAGATCAATGATTCATTTATTTGATGCATCCACCTTCAATCCCTTGCCTTGAGCATCCTCATTCTAGCCATAAAATGATTAGTCAAGTCAAATGTATTCAAAATGAAATGAGAGAAATTTTCTATGAGACATTGTAGATTGCAGATGATGATCGTGCTCTGTAATTGCCAACAACAACCTCTTTCATTTGTCTCTTTTATCCAACCATTCATTTGAAATTTTCGCTCTATCTAGCTCAGTCCATTGTGAATACGCAGATCTGCACGGTGCTCCAATAACTCTCTATCTTGACAATTACACCAACAATCCACTAACTCTTAAAAATAATTAATTATGTTTTCCCAGAATTCACAGTTCACAGAAATCACCCTCCAGTCAACATGCAGGCCTTCACAGAGTCAGTTTCTCTGATATCATATGTAGAAAATCAAATCATTCAGGAAAAACATAAAACACACATAACAAACCAGAGACAAAACATTGGCAGAAAAGGCTTGAGAGCCTCACGCTTCCTCACATATTTTCTCATTATTAAAAGAATGTAGTATTACAACTAAATTGATGAGGAGACAGTGTCTCAAGATAGTGCGTTCTATCTTGGACACTTTTGGTTGAGACAATTTCTCAACCATTCACACACCAATATAGGAGCTACCTAGACTAACTCCTAACTTAGAGGAACAACCCAATCTAGAGAGTTAGGCATAAATTCCTAACTTTTAATATTTAAATTATTAATTTATTTTTGGATTTATTATTGTTTTATGAGAGAGGCTAACATACAAATTGAGCTATATTAGACTATTCTATGTTGGCAAAACATCTATGAAAAACATCTAATTTAAACTAATTCTGCATTGAAACAAAGCATTAAAACATCCAATTAAAACAATTCTGCATTGTTCTAAATCTGATTGAATTCTACTGATCTCTAAATGATGTTCTATCTATCAACATAATGAAAAAAAAACCATATGCTACTTTATCAATTGAAAGCATTAATTCTATGAAAACAGAGCATTTGATCTACTTTAAAAATAATCAAAGTACAATTATAATCTAACTTTGTCCTAGTTTTAAATCTAAGAATGATCAAAATATAAATCTAATCTAACTCTATTTTACATTCCATGGAATGAAAGCATAAAATCTATTACTATGAAATTGAACTAAGTGAGGCTAAATGAAATCAAATTTAACTAAGGAAAGCAAGGAATGAAAGAGTATTTATTGTGCAAAACAACATGTCTAATCTTAAATCATATGGTTGCTGTATAATCAAATGCATGAATCTATTCAATTGGAACATGATAGAGTCACAATCATGAAATGATTTAGGCAAGCATAAGATCTAAAATTCAACTGTAAATGTAAACAACTAATTTAGAAAACATTTAAAAACTAATTGGCATGAAATTAAACTATGAAATAGTGAGACATTAAACTACAAATTGATGAGAATCTAACTATGAAATAAAGAGGAATTAAACTATGAATTGACGTGAATTTAACTACAAATCAACGTGAAATTAATCTATGAAATTGACAGCAAACAAAACTATGAAATAAATATAAAAACCTCCTTTCCGTGTAGGGTCCCTCTGCAACAGAATGAGTTGTAAAATCTACTTAGACTATCTACGCATCAATGATCTAGAACTAGTCTTATTCGTTAATAAAACAAATTTTAAAAACGTATCACTATTTTATCACAAGATTAAGCTTATTCCCGGTTTCAACAAACCGATATTTATACAATTTTTTGAATTAACTATCTAAGACAATTTTGCCTATGGAAAGAAAAATAAAGCTAAGACTAGAAGTCTATTTAGAATCAAAGTCTTCATGGCTCTTTCTTGATTTGCTACGTAAGAGAAAATCGAGAATCTTCGTCTGCTGATCTCATTCCTTCTCGTGACTGATCTTTGACTGCGAGTGTAGGCGTGACCCTTATCAAATTTGAACAGGTAAGTAGGATATGATCCATGTATGGAACATTTCAAAGCTACCCATATGACTCGCTTCTCCATTTAATTCTTGAAAACTATCAAACAATAACGGTGGCTGCAGAAACAAAGGTTAGCTATAGAATTGCACGAATTTTGTAGCTAATTACAAAAATTAATATAAATAATAACATTATAATATAAAATAGAGATAATCTAAATTCCTTCTTAGATGTAAAATATGTCAATTATCACTGATTGAGTTTATAGATTTGTGAAAAATGATGAAAAATATGGTGGAAAAAGGTGTCAATATAGGAATAGTTTTGAGGTTCAACACCTCCCTTGGTGAATTTACTCAAAGGAAAAGTGATATGAGAGAATCCTAACATGAACCTATGGTAGATGTTGGTATGAAAAAGAAAACTTTTGAGCTTTGTTAGAGTGGTTAGGGTGGCCAATCTTGAATGAGTTGTATCTTGGCTAGGTCTAAATGCACACCCCACTCATACATGATGTACCCTGCATTTTGAACCTGAATCATACCAAAAGTGTATCTCTCAAAATGGCACACAACTTATGTTGCCATAGGGTTTGGAGGATCTGTCGAATATGGATGAGGCACTCTTCCCAACTCTAGATGAAGATCAAGATGTCATCCAAATACACCACCATGAATGAGTTGGTGAAGGGTCAAAATATATCATCCATCGGCCTCATGAAGGTTGCGGGGGAATTTGTCAACCCGAAAGGCATGATCAACCATCAGAAAAGTCCCTCCTTTTATTTGAAGGAAGTATTCCACACATTAGAGGGTTCATTTTGATTGGAACCTAGTGATAGCCATAATTTAAGACAATATTGCTGAAATATTTGGCCCCCTTGAGTTGGTACAAAAGGTCATTGATCCATGGGATTGGATACCTATTCCTGACAATGATATTGTTTAGCACCCAGTAGTCAATACCGAGTCTCCAGGTGTTGTGCTTCTTTTGCACCAACACGATTGAGCTCCCACAGGATGATGAACTAGTCCTGATGTTCACTTTCTACAATAGCTCCTAAATTTGCCTCTTGATTTCATTTTTCTCCAATACAAAGCATCGATAGATCAATCCATTGGGTAGCAGTGCACTTGAGGTCAGATTGATGGAGTGCATGACCTGACAATGTAGAGATACCCCTGTGGGTGAGGTGAAGATGTCCCTGTACTTCTCCACAACCTTTTCTATCTGATAGTTCCGTGTGGGGGAGCCTTATCTAGAGGCCATGGCCACAATCTTCTTCTTGCCCCGAGGGAGAATCATAAGGAAAAAAAAATTCATAGGCTATGGAATGATATTACTGCATTGTTTCATAGTGATCAACGAGATGTCAGTAGGTTGCGCTACCTTTGGTATCCTATACAAATTATTACCCAAATTAATAATAACAATGCGAGGCCTATAGACTCATACACAACATGTCGCTTACATAAGTATGGTTGGCCTAATAATACATCAAAAACTTCAAGAGGATAAGCATCACACAATTTCGCATCTATGAAGGGCTTAATGTTGTAGGGAAGGTGACACAGTTGAATAACATGGAGATCTCATCCTTGGTGAAGTCACCCAATGGTGTACGAATGTGGGTATGTTGTGGTCGGTAGATCCAGTCACTTTGTGACCTCTGCTGAAATTAGGTTCTTTTGGCTCCTATTGGAAAAAATGAACTTCAGTGAAGAAATCTTCACCCACATCTGGGAATGGAGGAGGAAATCCCCCTCCTCTGGATCTTCGAGCTCATCCTCTTGGATCTTGGTGGTGGAAACAATGGCATTGAGCTCCGCATCAATAATATACTTCCCTTTTTCATTCCCCTTGTCGGCTTCTGACTCAAAGTGATACCATGCATATGATTTGGAAGCCTTCAGCTCAGCCACTATTGACTTCTTAGCCTAAAACTAAATTTTATTGTGAGTGGGGAACTTATGGAACTCACACCACTTTCCCATCGCCTTCTTTGTCTTCATGGTGTTGTTCTTTACTTGCAGCTTCGATGGTTTATCCTGGGTTGCCCCGCCTTGGATTTTTATCTAGGTGGCTCTAGAAACAATCAAAATTTAGAAGTTACTTTGGAAAATCTCAAAATTGAAGTTTTTGGATTGAAGTGAATAAAGGGTCATATCGAAGATCTCGTCACAAACTTTCGAATAGTGCAAATGACACCTCAATCCGAGTTCGTATGTGAAAATTATGGCCAATCAACATTTTTGTCAAACTAGGCCATTAGAAGCCACCAACCAGGAAACAATTTGGCACCTATCAGTGATGGATTCGACCAACTAGAATAGGAAACAATTTGGCACCTATCAGCGAGGGATTCTGCCAATTGGAACGAGAAAATTTTTCACCTTAGTGATTTTTTTGGTGACCCCAAAAATATGGTGGAAAGTTTTTCTACAATTTTGTTTAATAAAAAACCAAAAAATATTAAAAAAAGGGGTGGCAGGCCACCACCCCCACCACCCCACCACATATATATATTTTAAATATGGTTGGAGGGTGGTCAAACCAGCCAACCCACAACCCAATATGGGCCATGGCCCAACCATATTCAATGACCATGTGAAGTGATTGGAGGTTGATGGGGATCGAACCCGATGGGCCGACATGCCAATGGGCAGCTTTGTTATAACAACCGCCCTCATTTGAAAACACTGCCAATAAAAATAGTTAACTGTAAAAAAATTTGGAGAGGTCGCAGGGATGGAACCCGAGCCTATCCCCGCCCAACTTGAACTACCCACCATGTGCACAATGGGCATGACCTTGAAAAATTAGCTCAAGTTTTTTATATAAGCTAGTTTCATTTTTGCGCTGAGGGAGAATAGAGTGGAGTTCTGAGCTTGGAACCTTGAGTAGGCCCAAAAATAGAGGCATTGAACCATGAGTTGAAGGAATCAATGAAAAATATTAAAAGATTCCGTTGGAGGCTGATTTTTTACAGAGGAAGAATGATGTTGAATTTATAGTCATTTTTCTCAGAATTTCACAAGGAGTGAGATGGTGAGATCAGATTTTTCATATGAGTAGAAAATCCTTATTAAACTTGCAGAGAGGAATATTTGTGGAATCCTGAGGAATCTAAAAGATTCCCTAAGGGCCAAATTTTCATAGCTTGAGAACCAGGCTGAGTTTATACTCATTTTACTCAGTTTTTTGCAAGAAGCGGAGTGGTGAAGTCAGATTGGTCATCTGAGCAAAAAAATTGTAGTCAACTAATGAGAAGGAATTGTTAGGGGAATACTTGAGATTCCCGAGGGTCCAGATTTTGACCGAGTCAGAACAAGGTCAACTTTATAGTCATTTTTCATGATTTTGTGCCAAGAATTCAACGACATAGTTCATTTATTCAACATAGGTGTGGATTTTCAAGCTATTCCCAGAAGTGGAGGTATAGGGTGCGCTTTGTACATGGATTTAAAATTATTTTTGTTGAAGATTAATGAAAGTGACCTCCCCACTTTGAGAAGAGCCTAAAGACGTATCCCATAATGGGTGAACTCCGTTACCAATCTGTTGTGTCTTTTCTTCTCATTGTTGCATTTTAGTTCTGGTCCTTTCTTGTGATATGGTTTGATGGTTACATGCTCTTTTATATGAAATTTTTTTTGCATCATTGAACTAAAAAGTTTTGGATCAAGTTTGGTATCAGAGAATTCTTCTCGCTGATGTGAATTGTGAGTGTGAATGACTGAACATGGAGCTAGAAAAAAAATGGACGATGACAAAGATCTCTACAAGGCGTTCTACAGGATGGCCAACATGGTAGATTTAATGTATGTACATTATGAGGAGAAGATTGTGAGAGAGGAATGGGAGAAAAAAAGAGAAGAGGACGATGATACATATCCATCTTCCAGTGATTATTCATATTCTTTATCATCTTATCATCATTCAGATGAGGAGATCAATCAGAGCCTTCAAGTAGAGAATACTAAATTCAAGAGACCTCTATGACAAGAAAAATAGGAGAAGCAGAGATTGAAACTTTAGATACGAGCCATGGAAGAGGCCTTGGAAAAGTTGAAGCACAACAAAGGCTTAGCAAAGTCATCATCACCCTCTTCAGAATTGATAGCTGAGGTAAATAGTGTTGATCATTATTCAATTTCATTTTCACATGACGTTATTTCTATTGGAAGCATTGAGGTACCCATTTCAGGAATCAACCCGAGACTCCTTACCAAGATGGGATACACTAAAGGAGAGTGCACGATGGTAGAAAAATCTTCCAAGGAATTGTCAAAACCATCGAGGAAAGAGGATAATTATAACACATCAAAATCCTCTCATGAAAGTGCACATTGTAGAGGGAGAGCTAAGGCAAGTTCTCATCGTCAGGATTGCACTAGAGACAACTAAAGGAGGTATAAAAATTCTCATCATGCTAGAGTTCATTTTGATTACAAGCATATTTTTAATGATGAGCATAAAGCATGTCATAGAAAACCATGTAGTTTTTGTGTCTTACATAACCTTGTGGTTGTCGAGTGCTAAGAGAGAATGGCAACAAGAAAAAGGATGAGATTTGAAAGGCCTTCTGCACATCAGGGAAGGAAAGGGGTTAAAAAAGTCTATACGAAGAAGAACTTTTGCAATCATTGCAACAGAGGTGGGCATCAAAGAGCCAAATGTTTGAGGCTCCATCTAGAGTAGTGTTTGAAGGATAAATCACCCATGTAGGAACTAGTTGGAAAATTTGTTCAACAAGGGAATATGCCATAGGGAGATGATGAACCATTCACTTTGATGAGTGAGAAATGGTTCTACTAGATATAGTAGTGATCCAGGTGGATATCAGTGGCCTCCAACCTATTCCATTTGGACTCGTAGCATCAATTCTTTCAGTTTTTCAGCTTCATCACAACTTACTATTTTTAGCAGGTTTTTCGGTCCTGCACTCTCAGAGCTGTTTTGGGGACTTAATAATCCAGGTGGATATTGATGGCCACCCACCAATTCCATTTGAACCCCCACCATCAGTTCTTTCAGTTTGTAAGTTTAAGCACAACTTACTATTTTTAGTAATTTTTCAGGTCCTGAACTTTCAGAGTCGTTTTGAGGCCCTAAACGACGTTTTTTTGGAGAAACATGGGGCAACATGGGTCATGGACTGATTTTTCTCACTCAAAAGTTGTAGTTCTCGAATATATATTTCTAATGAGCTATTGAGCACGTCAAACGAAGATAGGATGCCAAATTTACGTCCCCGGGAATTTGAAACACCAATTTACCCAAATGGTCCACACAGTTTTGGCGCTTCATCTCCTAGGGTTAGGTTTTTGTATGTTTCAGGTTTTACATTGTTTCTCAACAATAAATAGGCCTTCAAGCCTCATTGTAACATAGTTCAGGCACTGGTAGCTGTCACATCTCTTCTCAGGGATACACTACCAGTACCCTAGCTCATATATTTCCATTATGTTTGTAATAGGCCTTCGAGCCTCAATGTAACACAGTTCAGAGGCCTGCGCCTACCACATATCTTCTCAGAGATACACCACTAGCACCCTAGCTAGTTTCCATTATGTTTGTAAGCCTATTTCAGTCATTATTTTATTAATAAAATGAAGCATTATTTCCGCTGCATCTCTGTATCTATGACTATATGTGTATTCTATGGCGTCCCTACATAAATCCAGATCAGTGGTATCAGAGGGGGTCTACTCTTTCTCAGTTTTTCTTTACATGTCCCCAATGCGGTCAGGGTATAATGAGTTCAGGCTCGATCTAGTTGCACCCTTCCAATATCAGCCTCACAAACCCTGACGACCCCCCATGGCGGAAGGAAAGAAAGACAAGGAAGTAGGAGATCCTATCAAAATCTTTCTCGAGGAGGCCCTCAAGAAACAGAGGAACGCAATGATGGATAAATTTTCTCAGATCCTTCAATGACTGCCCATTTGTGGCACATCTACATCCAACATGTCCGCCAATAGGTCCGCGATATCCTGGACAAATCCAATACCAAGTTCAGTAGAATTCCGCCCCCCCAATGGAGGAACTTAATGAAATGGAGACCATTGCTTCCTAAGGAGGGATGAAAGATCCAGGTGGATATCGATGGGCTCCCACCTATTCCTTTTGGACCCGCAACACCAATTATTTCAGTTTTTTAGCTTCAACACAACTTACTATTTTTAGCAGGTTTTCGGGTCCTAAACTTCCAGAGCCGTTTTCGGGACTTAATGATCCAGGTGGATATTGGTGGCCACCCACTGATTCCATTTGAACCCCCACCATCAGTTCCTTTAGTTTGTAAGTTTCACAACAACTTACTATTTTTAGCAGTTTTTCGCATCCTGAACTTCCGAAGCCGTTTTGAGGCCCTAAACAACGTTTTTTGGGGAAACCTGGTGCTGACCTTTGTTGCTCACTCAAAAGTTCTAGTCCTCAGATAGATCTTTCTAATGAGATATTCAGCGCGTCAAACGAAGACATGATGCCAAAGTTACGTCCCCAGGATGTTGAAACACCAATTTACCCAAACGGGACCCAAATTTTTGGCGCTTCATCTCCTAGGGTTAGGTTTTTGGATGTTTCAGGTTTTACATTGTTTCTCAACAATAAATAGGCCTTCGAGCCTTATTCTAACATAGTTTAGGCACTGGTAGCCATCACATCTCTTCTTAGGGACACGCTGCCAGTACCCTAGCTCATCTATTTCCATTATTTCTATAATAGGCCTTCGAGCCTCAATGTAACATAGTTCAGAGGCCTGTGTCTGCCACATCTCTTCTCAGAGATATGCTACTAGCACCCTACATAAATCTGAATCAAGTAGCTTGTCATGGTCGCATTTTGTAAATCACATGTTGTGATATAATTGTAAAAGTGATGATGTGTTTTCCATCACTTATTAAAGCAATGATGATGTTTTTGGAAATTTTTTGATATCTGGGGTATTGGTTTTTATTATAATGTACACTTGACCAAAGAGTGTGTCTTATAAACTCTTGGAAAGTATGGGGTGTTTGGGTCATGAATAGTCTTATAAGTGAACATGTATTTTGAAAAAGGTTTTACTATAGGTTTGTAGAGAATGAAGGTGTGAGTTCATCACTTATGGCTCTGAAGAAAAAGGGTGAAGTAGAACGAAGTGTATAACACTTTTAACACAACAGTTGAAGGTTATGTTCATGATTTTTGAGGACCAAAATCTCCTCAGTGTGGAGTAATGATCCAGATGGCTCTAGAAATGCTAATAATTCATAAGTAGAGTTGAAAAAGATAAAAATATAAGTTTCTAAATTGAAGTGAAACTAGAGGCAAATAAAATATCTCGTTGCAAGCTTTCCAACGATGCAAACGCCACCTCAATCCTGGTTAGCATGTGAAAGTTATCGCAAGTCAAATTTTTGGTCAAACTAGGCAATTGGAAACCACTAACGAGGAAAAAATTTGGCACCTATTAATGGTATATTTAGGTGGCATAAAAGGGAGAATATGTATCCTTGTTAATTTTTTCAGTGACCCAAAAAATCCAGTGGAAAACTTTAGTACAATTTTGTTTAAAAAAAAATATATATTAAAAAAAGGGGTGACGGGCCACCACCCCCACCACCCCACCACATATATATGCTATAAATATGGTTGGAGGGTGGTCAAACTTGACCAACCTACAACTACTCCATATATATAATATATATATTATATATGGGCCATGACCCAAACTGTAATGTTCCAAATCAGGAAAATGCTACAACAATGAGAATATCTCAAGATATTCTAAAGTTGGAGACCCAACAATATGAAAACAAAATAATGGAGTAGAAACAACACTCAAATCATAGAAATGTGAGAGAAATCCATAGCCATCTCATTAAATAATAGAAGCAACAAATATATACAAGATCTTGAGGAAAATGCTACTCAAGATAAGCAATACTCAACCCCAAGAGACAAGTACATCAACCTTGACAAAACCACTGCTACACAAATAATTTCAAGCTATGATAGTGTAGTTTTATAGAGAAACTACATGATACATATGTCAAATACATGGATATATCAATATAGGGCCCAATAAAACATTGGGAGAGATGATATCAACTCCCAAAAACTACCTCATGTCAATCCTGGAAGGATTGGCTATGAAACACAAAATATAAAAAATATCGGAGTTGCTGGGTAGTAGTAGCAACTCAGAAATAGAACTGGATGGATATGGCTATAGATGATTCCTAATCTGAATAAGCCTCCTCCAATGAATCTTCCAAGTGAAAGGCTGATCCCTTCACTAAAGATCTCACCCGCCAACAATCTGCAAGAACCCTACTGCAAATGCTCCATTCAAAATAATGCAGTCATTGGATGGAACTGTGCTGTAGAGCTAGGAAATGAGTTGGATTTGATGCCAAAGTCTGAAATAAGCTTCATAATGCCTCCAGTCTGATCTCCCAAGAGCAGAGAGACTCCTCCTCTGAAAAATAGCTGAAGGAGATGGTGTAGTGAACCCTCACTGCAACACCCAGCAACACAGTATTATTCTGATGCAGAAATAACGCTGCCTTGATGGAGGATGCTTGGCCTCAAGCCTAGATGTGAGGAAAATTAGTGCAATCCCTCAAGAGGCCTCTCAAGAAGAAGAAGGAATCCTAAACAGGAATTCCTCCCTGCAACTCTTGTTAAACAGCAAAGAATGTACAATTTTCTGAATAGACAATGAGATGAATAATACAAGCATGAGAAACAATGGTTGCCTTGCCCTCCTTTTAAATTCATGAAAGATCTTTCTCCATGGGCCCCATCCATTAGGGTTTCCTCCACCAAATATCCTCTTTCTCATTCATACTGTGCTGGCTTCCTAAGTAAGCCACTTCTCCTATGGATGCGTTGTTGACTTGGTCAAACTTGACCTTGTCCACTTGCAAATAACCCTGTTCACACATGAGGGTGTGAAAACCAACTCTAATGATGATCCCCTTTCATAATTATGAGGATTTTTATTGAGAATATCACTATGTATGGGCCTCCTTACCCATTTATTCTCCTCCTAGGTGAAATAAGAAAAAATTAATGTTCCAATTATCTGCATGAAAATTTTGGAGCATTACAGTCCTCCCCTCTCAAATGTTGCTTGTCCTCAAGCAACTGCATGGATAGAACTGAAAAGCCTCCTCTCAAGGAATGGATTCTATGAAGTGTTGAGGAATATCTTCCTCATGTGGTTCCTCCATCCCCCAAGCAATCAACAATGCAAAATGAGTTACCTCCCAATGTGACAACTCTTGAAAGTCATCTTCCACCTCTGGTTCCAGCAATGTAGGTGGGCTGAAAATCTGATCTTGGTAGAAAAAATAGCCTACCCCACACTGTCCTCTTCTCCACTTAGGATAAGTGTAGAGTGTATGTTGATCCTGGGCTGCAATGACATTTCCCTCAAATGGCAAGATGGAGATTAGACCTCTAAGGATCTCTCCTCCAACGTTCTGAAACATGTTGGCCCAAATCATCTCATATGTGATGAGTTGGAAGTCATCATCATATGGCATCACATCCACCATATGGATCACCTCATAAGAAACAAAATGAGTTGTTGTAGTTTCCATATCATCTCCCACTCTCCCTCTAGAACATGTAGTGCAAAGTGTGTGGGAGTTTTCTCCCTCCAAGGACACATTCACCCAATGTGTCTCCCCTCCAATCATGCTCCCAGGAGAAGCTCTAGCAATATAAACCAAGGGAACCATAAGGAGAATCATGTTGGTTTCCATGTGAAGTAAAGGTGAAGGACAATGGTCCCTCAAATGTAGCCAGCGTAGTTTGACTCTCAACTGCCATATAAAATGAAATGATGGGTGGCCTCCCCACCATCTACTTGCTGCCTCAATCTCCTGGAGAAGGTAAAAGATGTAATGTGCAATGTGAGTATGTTCTATCCAAGAAATATCCTCCCCATATCCCCTTAGGGAATGATCATCAATAATGGACTTATGTAGACCATCAAATCTAGAAGGAAGAATAATCCTTCTTTGAGAAAATCCCTACACATATAAGATTAAGAGATGCATATATATAGACAAATCATCATGCAAATCAACAATACTCTCACCATATTTTTTTCTCATATAAATGGAGTGGCTCATAGACGAGTCTCCCCTCATCCTCCAAGTGAAAAGAGTTGATTGTGCAAACTCATCCATCTCCTCATGATCCATGGAGTGCCTCCTCAAGTTCTCCAAGTGGTTCCTCCCACAAGAAGAAAAGAAATGTAATGTGGCAATCATGGTTGGCCCATGGTTCCTCCTAAATTGTACAACATGTATAGTAAGGAGAATCATGCCCCCAATGGGTATCCTTAATCTCAAGCCCACTCTCCAATAGAAGCTCCCCATAAACATAAACATATCAAAAATACATGGAAGCATAGTACAATAAGAACAAGTTGCCAAATGACAACCAGAGAGTGAATCATAGTTCCACCCATGGAACCAACGTAGTGCATCCCTTGCCTGCATCCAATCAAATATAAACAAGTGTTCTTCCAGCCACTTGTATGCTACCATAATCATTTTACAAGATAGAAATATGAAAGTATAATTTGTTGCCAATGGTGCACACCAAGAATCATGTGGCTTTCCCCACAAACCACCAATGAGATAGCCAATCTCAATGTTGCAAATGGCTTCAAGTACATCATAATGTGATATGAAAGAAGGAATAGTCCTCCTTGGTACAATATGTTGCTCATAAAAAGACAAGAAGTACAAAACATAAGGTGAAATGGTACATTCTCTATCATGTACTCGAAGACTCGAGCTGAAATGGCTCAACTGATAATGCTCCCTTACTCCCAATGAGTAGGAAGGTGGTTGTCTCTCCATCATCATCTGGGCTCTGAATCTCTCCATATGTTGACATATGTCCTGTTGGATGCCCTCCCAAATGAACTCCTCTGCCAAGGCAAGATATGCATCACAATGCATGGAAAAGAAGTACTCATGTGCTGCATGCAACAACTTCTCCTTGAGACTAGAATATCTAGTCAAGAAGACTTTGCCATGTGAATAGATGACCACATCATCCACCATATACTCATCATCTCTATCCGGGTCATCTAGAATCATGCATGCGCCAAGATCCTTGGAGTACTCTAGTAAAAGCTGAGACCTCTAGTAAGGATCAATCCTCCTAAGTGACAGCGTTGGTGATCTGACATGTGAAGCTCTCCTCCTGCTATTGCCTGATACTTTGACATCCCTCATGCCAAATTTCTCCTCCAAAATCTTCACCTCTCCAAAATCCAAGAGTGGTGAATCCAAAGACAAAATGTCTCTCATCAATGATAGATCCGGTGGCCTCCCTAGTGGAATGCCTCTATGTAGTGATACATCAATGTCAAGAGTGGACTGTACATATGGTTGGGCAACCTTGCCCTTTCTCTCACAGCGCAATAAAGTCTGCCTTCTCTTTGCCCTATTTCTCTGAAATAGAGAAGGGTGTGTGCCTCTCATCACATGATGCTGCTCTTCCTCCCTTCCTCCTCCTTCCAGCTACAATGCTGCACAATCATGTTGCTCATCGATTGTGCTTGGACCTCCATGTATGATATCATGGGAATTTCCTTGCAAAGCTGCAAGAATCCCTCTAGTTGGAGCAAGATCTCCTCCTTCCTCTGCATGAGGTACTAGATAAACTCTAGAAATGATAGCGCTATTGCCCTCAACTTCCTCAACATGATTGGGCAACAATGATTGGATCCTATTTTGGAAAAGGGATCTCTATGCCTCCTTGTGCCAAAATGAAATATGAAGGTCTTGCCTCCAATAAAGTATCATGCAAGATATCAGCATCCTTCATGGTTCTCTGAAGTGTTTTTGAGTCTATGGTTTTCTTCATCACATGTAAGGGTTTTGTTTGTTTGAATGTGTTTGTTTCCACCACATGTGTTTCAGAATTCCTCCTACCAAATCTCTTCATCAAAGTTCTGATGAGCATTGCATAGGAAGAGGTATTTGCATTTTTCAAAGTAAATGACTCAAATAACCACCATGCATAGACCTTACCTCCCAAGTGCAGCACTACTACTCTGATGGCTTCATCTTCGGAAATCTGATGCTGCTGCAAAAAGGTGTCTAGCTCTTCTATCCAAGCCCTGGCTGAACAAGTAGGGGAACCATCAAAGACAAATAGAAGAAATATATCCTCATTATGCTGCTTTCTCCTCCTCACCATGATCTTGCAAAACTCCGTAAAAGTAATATGATCTCTAAACTTTTGAGTTTGAGATTCATATTCATGCAAGAAACCTCTAAGAGTTCCTCTCTTCGGCATTTCTTCTTCTCTTCTTCTCTCATGGAAAAACTGGCCATGTAACTGCGCTGTATATCATAGGGTGTAGCGGCATGCTCACATCCCCTACAATAAAATCTAGAGTTTGACTCAGTTTCAAACCCTCTTGGAGATCCTGTACAAATCTCCCTCATTAGCTTCTCAAATTCTTCATGAATGTTCTATACGGATTTTGGAAGAAGCTTTGTAAGCTTATCTCCCTTTTTCTCTCCATGAAATGGAGTCTTCATCTTCTCTCTCTTTAATAGCATGATGGTTGAGATCCACTAGCTGAGCCAGAGATCATGCTTTGATACCACTGTAATGTTCCAAATCAGGAAAATGCTACAACAATGAGAATATCTCAAGATATTCTAAAGTTGGAGACCCAGAAATATGAAAACACAATAATGGAGTAGCAGCAACACTCAACTCATAGAAATGTGAGAGAAATCCATAGCCATCTCATTAAATAATAGCAGCAACAAATAGATACAAAATCTTGAGGAATATGCTACTCAAGATAAGCAATACTCAACCCCAAGAGACAAGTACATCAACCCTGACAAAACCACTACTACACAAATAAGCTCAAGCTATGAAAGTGTAGTTTTATAGAGAAAATGCATGCTACATATGTCAAATACATGGATATATCAATAGGGCCCAATACAACATTGGGAGAGATTATCTCAACTCCCAAAGACTACTTCATGTCAATCCTGGAAGGATTGGCTATGAAATGCAAAATCTGCAAAATGATGGAGTTGCTGGGTAGTAGTAACAACTCAAAAATATAACTGGATGGAGATGGCTATAGATGATTCCCAATCTAAATAAGCCTCCTCCAATGGATCTTCCAAGTGAAAGGCTGATCCCTTCACCAAATATCTCACCCTCCAACAATTTGCAAGAACCCTACTGCAAATGCTCCACTCAAAATAACGCAGTCATTGGATGGAACTACGTTGTAGGGCCAGGGAATCCCAAAGTATGCAATAAGCTCCAAAATGTCTCCAATCTGATCTCCTAAAGAGAAGAGAGACTCCTCCTCTGAAAAATAACTGAAGGAGATGGTGTAGTGAACCCTCACTGCAACACCGAGTGACATAGTGTTATTCTGCTGCAGAAATAACGCTTCCTTGATGAAGGATGCTTGGCCTCAAGCCTATATTTGAGGAAAATCAGTGCAATCCCTCAAGAGGCCTCTCAAGAAGGAGAAGGAATCCTAAACAGGAATTCCTCCTGGAAACTCTTGTTAAATAACAAAGAATGCACAATTGTCTGAATAGACAATGAGATGAATAATACAAGCATGAGAAACAATGGTTGCCTTGCCCTCCTTTTAAACTCATGAAAGCTCTTTCTCCATGGGCCCCATCCATTAGGGTTTCCTCCACCAAATATCCTCTTCCTCATTCATACTGTGCTGGCTTCCTAAGTAAGCCACTCCTCCTATGGCAACATTGTTGACTTGGTCAAAATTGACCTTGTCCACTTGCAAATAACCATGTTCACACATGAGGGTGTGAAAGCTAGCTCTAACGATGATCCCCTTTCATACTTATGAGGGATTTTATTGAGAATATCACTATGCATGGGCCTCCTTACCCATTTATTCTCCTCCTGGGTGAAATAAGAAAAAAATAATGTTCCAATTATCTACATGAAAATTTTGGAACATTACACACAGTATTCAACGACCATGTCACTTGATTTGATGGGTCGGCCTACCAATGGGCGGCACTGTTATAACAAATTCCCTCATTTAAAAACACCGCAATCCAAAAAACTTAATATTATACCAATTTGGAGAGGTCGCGGGGATGAAACTCATGCCTACCCTCGCCCAACTTGAACTGCCAACCATGTGCTCAATGGGCACAATCTTGAAAAATCCGCATGAGTTTTTTTATATAAGCCAGTTTTTTTTGTGTGATGGGGGAGAATAGAGAGGAGCGCCAAGTGTGGAACTTTGAGCGATCCCAAAAATTGAGGCATGGAACCATAAGTTGAAATAATCTATGAGTAATCTTAAAAGATTCCCTTGGAGGTTGATTTTTGACAGAGGCAGAATGATGCCAAATTTATATTCATTTTTCTCAGGAATTTTAGAAGGAGTGCAATGGTGAGATCTGATTTTTCATCTAATCAACAAATCCTTATTCAATTTGCAAAGAGTAATCCTTGTGGAATCATGAGGAATCTAAAATATTCCCCAAGGGCTAAATTTTTACAGCTTCAAAACCAAGTCGATTTTATACTCATTTTACTCAAATTTTCACAAGGAGCGTAGTGGTGAAGTTAGATTGGCCATGTGAGCAACAAAATTCCATTCAAATAGAAAGAAGGAATCTTCCAAATTCTCGAGGATCCATATTTTGACCGAGTTAGAACAGGGTCAACTTTATAGTCATTTTCACATTTTTTTCCAAGAAATTGAATGGTGCAATCCATTTATTTAGCAGAGGTGTGCATTTTCAGGCCATCCATAGAATTTTTTGGGTATGTGTTATATTCTTTCCACGACTAGCCCCACGTGCTGTACGTTGCGCCGGGCGCAGCAGGGGGGCCACAGGGGGGGTGGGAGCCCCCCTTGTCGGGGTCCAGGGCAGTGCCTCGGCAAAAAAAAATTTGGTATGTGGTCCCACTCATAGGCAGACCCACCCATGTTTTGTGCATGAGTTTGCACATGGTTTTGGGGTACGATAGTTTTTGGCCCTTGGCATTTTGTAGATCCAATCAAAGGAACTGCGGTTATGTTCTAATCCACGGTTAATGGATTGGGGTTTATGTATGCTTCAGCAAGTATATATATGTGTTGTAACACTAAAAGGAATATAATGAAAAAATCAAGTTGGTCGTCTCGATTTGGGATCCAAGGGAAAATCTCTGTGTTTATCTATTTTATGTTTTATGCTCTCGCTATTGTTTATTTTCTATTATAAGATTCGTGTGTAGATAATTTCTGTTCAGGGTTAAAACCTACATTTCGTATCGGAGCTGTTTCGGCTTCAAGGGGACACCTTTGCTACTAAGGGTTTTTTGTTCGGGCCTGAGGTAGACCCTGTTTAGTGGGAGATCTGCGGGATCGATTCTTGTGGTGAAAGAAGATGGCGAGCGGCGGAAAGATAGAGATCGAGAAATTTAATGGTCAGAGTTTTGAGTCGTGGAAGCTCAAGATGGAGGATCTGCTGGTGGATAAAGATCAGTGGATCGCGGTAGATCCAGGTACTAAACCAACGGCAATGTCAGATGAAGACTGGAAGAAACTAGATTGGAAGGCTAAGAGCACAATACGGTTGTGTGTCTCAGATTCAGTATTATTAAATGTATCTGGGGAAGCTACGGCAAAGAATTTGTGGGAAAAACTTGGGACTTTGTACCAATCTAAGTCTTTGGTGAATAATTTGTTCCTGCTGAAAAAGCTATACAACCTGAGGATGAAGGATGGAGACTTGGTGACAGAGCATCTGAATGCTTAATACTGTGGTAAGTCAGCTGTCATCTATTGATATTAAAATCTCAGATGAAGATAAGTGCATTAGTTTGTTGTGTTCTCTACCAGACTCGTGGGATATTCTGGTTATTGCAATAGGTAGCAATACAACTACCTTGAATTTTGATGACACTGTCTCAGCCTTGCTGTCGGAGGAAATGAGATGGAGAAATATGGAGGGTCAAAATGGAGATGCCTTATCTGTATGAGGAATGTCCCAAAATAGAAACAAGAATAAGGTTTCGAGTGGGAGATCTAAATCTAGAGGGAGATCTAAATCTCCTGGAAAGTTTGTAAAGGTGTGCTGGAAATGCGGAAAGGAAGGAAACTACAAAAAGGAATGCAGATCTAAAGCTCCCGAGAAAGGAAAGGGATCTGATGATGCTCCTTCTGCAGAGGCAAAAACCACCTCGGATGAAGGTGGGGATGTGTATTTGGCTTCTTCTTCAAATACACATGTAGATCATGAGTCATGGTTGATTGAATCAGGTGCATCCTTTCACTTCATTCCCCATAGGGAGTGGTTCTGCGAGTATGAGAAATATGATGGTGGTGATGTCTTCCTAGGGGATGATAGGAAGGCCAGAATCGTCGGACGTGGAAAGGTCAAGCTGAAGCTGCAAGGTGGAAGGATTAGAACACTTCCTAGTGTTCTACATATTCCTGCATTGGCCAGAAATCTGATTTCTGTAAGCAAGATGGATGATGCAGGTGTAAAAACAGTGTTCGAGAAAGATGCCTGCAAGATGGTTCGGGGAGCACTGGTATTAATGCGGGGAGTTCGGACTGGAACTCTGTACAAGCTACAAGGTAGCATTTTTATTGATGGGTGTAATAGTTATGTGGTTCCTGAAAGTGGAGCGGAAAGCCTAGCTGTCTCTAGAGAAAATATCACGCTATGGCATCAAAGGCTTGGACATATTGGAGAGAAGGGCCTTCGGATACTACATAGAAATGGTATGGTAGAACGTATGTCTAATTTCTCTCTGGATTTTGATTTCTGTGAACATTGTGTATATGGGAAGAAGAATCGGGTGAGTTTTCCTTCTGGTGCTAAGAGGGCGAACAAGATATTAGAACTTGTGCACAGTGATGTGTTTGGACCTGTGTCAGTTCCATCACTGGGAAAGTCTGTGTACTATGTTTCATTCATAGATGACTTCTCAAGGAATACATGGACATATTTCTTGAGGAAGAAATCTGAAGTCTTTGACAAATTTAAAGAATTTAAGGCTCTGGTGGAAAACCAGACAGAGAAGAAGATAAAGGCGCTGAGGACAGATAATGGTGGGGAGTTTTGCAAGAATGAATTTGAAGAGTTCTGTAAGAAGTGTGGTATAGCACGACAGAAGACTACTCCATACACACCTCAGCAAAATGGAGTTGCAGAAAGAATGAATAGAACACTGATGGAAAAGGCAAGAATCATGCTCAGTGGTACCGGGTTAGGACAAGAATTCTGGGCAGAGGCAGTGGAGACTGCATGTTACTTAGTTAACAGATCACCTTCATCAGCGTTGGAGGATAAGACTCCACATGAGGTATGGACTGGTAAGAAACCCTCTCTTTCACATCTAAGAGTATTTGGATGTGATGCATATGTACATGTTCCAAAGGAGAAAAGGACCAAGTTGGATAATAAATCTGAAAGGTGCATCTTTATTGGGTATAAGGATGGTTTAAAGGGTTACAATCTTTGGAACCCAAAAAAAAGGAAGGTTGTGTACAGCCGAGATGTGGTGTTTAGAGAGGTGAAAGATGTTGTTACACATGAAGTCCTACCAAAGGAACCTGATAAAATAGAGTTTGAGCTAAAGGAGGATGAATCAGACTCTACAATAGAAGAAGACTCAGAAGAGGAAGAGCCATAAACTCCAACTTTGAGAAGACCAGCTCGGGAAAGAAGACAACTAGAAAGGTATAGTCCATCTGCTTTCTGTTCAAATTTTTCCTTAACTATAACTGATGATGATCCCAAGACTGTCAGGGAGGAAGTAGATTCAGAGCATGGAAAACTCTGGAAGGAGGCCATGGTTGATGAAATGGCATCCTTGCACAAAAATGAGGCATGGGATCTGGTGGAGTTGCCGGCTAGAAGGAAGCCCATCTGGAGAAAATGGGTGTTTAAAAAGAAGATGAATGTAGAAGGAAAGGTGGAGAAATACAAAGCCCTGTTGGTAGGAAAAGGTTATTCCCAGGTGCCGGGAATTGATTTTGGTGATATTTTTTATCCTGTTTCCAAGGTTACTTCTATTAGATTACTTTTATTTGTTGTTTCTGCATTTGATTTTGAGATAGAACAAATGGATGTGAAGACAACATTTCTTCACGGGGATCTAGAAGAGGAGATCTACATGAAGCAACCTAAAGGCTTTATGGTGAAGGGTAAGAAATAACTAGTATGCAGGTTGAAGAGGTCTCTGTATGGGTTAAAACAGTCACCAAGGATGTGGTATCAGAAATTTGATACCTATATACGGGGACTTGGCTTCACCAGAAGCAAGGAGGATCACTATGTTTATTTTAAATTAATTGGTGACCGTGTTATTTATGTGGTCTTGTATGTGGATGATATGTTGTTGATTGGAAATGACAAAGAAATTATCCAAGATTTGAAGACCCAACTGTTCTCCAAATTCGACATGAAGGATCTTGGTGCTGCAAACTATATTTTGGGCATGAAAATTAAGAGAGATCGGGCAAAGAGGAAGCTCTGGTTAAACCAGAGGAAGTATGTCGAGACTATATTGCAGAGGTTCAATATGCAGGATAGTAAATCGGTGAATGTTTCTATTCCTGTAGGTGCAAAGCTATCTGCTGAACAGTGTCCCAAGACACAAGAAGAAGAGGAGGATATGTCCCGTGTTCCATATGCAAGTGCAGTGGGTAGCCTGATGTATGCAATGGTCTGTACTAGACCAGACATTGCACATGCAGTGGGAGTATTGAGCAGGTTTATGTCAAACCCGGGGAAGGAGCATTGGACAGTAGTGAAGCGGGTTTTCAGATATTTACGTGGCACTAGTGATTATGGCTTGTGCTACCAGGGAAGACCAGGATTGGAAAGAATGTTGGACATTTGTGGTTTTGTTGATGCAGACTGGGCTGGAGATCTGGACCAAAGAAGATCTACAAGTGGGTATGTGTTTAGCCTATTTGGAGGTGCAGTCAGTTGGATGAGTAAAAGACAGTCTGTAGTGGCACTTTCAACTACAGAGGCAGAATACATAGCAGCCACTCATGCAAGCAGGGAAGCAGTTTGGTTGCAGAGATTGTGTTCAAGTATGGGGTTAGTACAACAAGCTATAAGGATAGACTATGATAGCCAAAGAGCAATTTTCTTGGCTAAGAACCCTGCTTATCATTCAAAGACAAAGCACATTGATGTTCAATATCACTTTGTTAGAGATATAGTTGAAGAAAAAAGGGTGTTGCTGGTAAAGGTGGACACTTTGAAGAATGTTGCAGATGCATTGACGAAGTCTGTAAGCACTCAGAAGTTCTCTTGGTGTAGAGAAACAACAGGTGTTGAATAATTGCCCCAATGACTAAGCTCTCCTATGGCCCCCTGTGGAAAGAAAACAAAAAGTGGGAGAATGTTGGGTATGTGTTATATTCTTTCCATGACTAGGCCCATGCGTTGTACATTGCGCCGGGTGCAGCAGGGGGGTCACAGGGGGGGCAGCAACGCCCCGGCAACAAAAAAATTTGGTATGCGGTCCCACTCATAGGCGAACCCACCCATGTTTTGTGCATGAGTTTGCACATGGTTTTGGGGTACGATGGTTTTCGACCCTTGGTATTTTGTAGATCCAGTCAAAGGAACTACGGTTATGTTCTAATCCAGGGTTAATGGATTGGGGTTTATGTATGCTTCGGCATGTATATATATGTGTTGTAACACTAAAAGGAATATAATGAAAAAATCAAGCTAGTCGTCCTGATTTGGGATCCAGGGGAAAATATCTGTGTTTATCTATTTTATGTTTTATGCTCTCGCTATTGTTTATTTTCTATTATAAGATTCATGTGTAAATAATTTATGTTCATGGTTAAAACCTACATAAGTGGAGGTATAAAGTTCCTTTTCTACATGCATGTAATTTGATTTTTTCATAATATTAACGAAAGCGGCCTCCCAACTTTTAGCAGAGCTCGAAGACGTAGCCCACACTAGGTGAATTCTATTACCATTTTGTTGTGTCTTTGGTTCTCATGGTTGCATTTTATTTCCGCTCCTTTCATGTGATATGATTTCATTGTGAAATTCTCTTTTATATGCAATTTTGTATGCATCTTTGAAGCAAAAATTCATATCACTTTTTCCTTTGTTCTACGGTTTGGGGGTGCCTTTCTCTTGCTTCAAATTTGCAAATTCGAAGTCTCACTTATTTTGTTTAAATTTATGCTCGACCTTGGTATCATATTAGTACGTTTCAACAAGTGAGGATATTTTGAGGAACTCCACTTACTCTTGAATATAATTTTGCAGACAACTACGATCCTTGAGCACCAAATGTTTCTCTAAATATTTGATACCCAACTTTGTGCATAGGGTATGGAACAAATTCATCAGCTCATGCACATCTTGATCCCTTTGCTACCACAACATGGTCCATTATATGTACTTGTATTCATAGCTCCACATGGGGTAATATTGTTCCTTGATGGCATCTCAGAAATAATTCCAAGCGGGTGCGACTAAAAACAGTGAGGGTTCTCTCTCGTCCCTCGATTTAAAGTATATTTCCCACCAATCCTTGACATGGGGGATGACTTTGAGGAGTGAAAAAGTAATATTTTCCATATTGGAAAAATCATGAATTGAAAATTTTCCTTCCAATATATTTAAACATCAATATACGGCTTCAGCTTATATTTGGACTTGAAGGGATTGGTGCCTCTAGAGTGATTGTCAGATGAAGATGCGTCACCTGTGGGCATCCATCGAAGGATCTGTAAATTTTTTTCCATAATCACGCTCCTTTTTCACTCGAGGGCTTCTTCGAGCAATATTTTGAAAGGATATCCTGCTCCCTAATATTTATTTTATTCCACCGTGGGAGGTCATCAAGGTTGGCGAGGGTGGTCTTGCAAAGGTTCAACTAGTTCGAGCCCTAACTCCTTATACCCTAACCTCGTTGGGGACATACATATAAAAAAATATAAAGAGAAGACTTCTCTGATACCATTGATCTTAATCTAAACATGAATGCAAAATAATACATATATAACCATAAATACAAAGATACATAAAAAATAACACTATTTCATTAATATCAAAGAATTGAAATATGCTTATAAATAGAATGGAAATAAACTAGCTTAGACGATGGCAGCCGTTAATCAGGTAAATCCTCTCTGCAGACAGAGACGATCCCTCTAGCCCTAGAGGGGGTCTAGAAACAAAGAGACATGCTAGAGTGTAGGTTCCTAATTACTGAATGAAAAGCGGACATGGTAGATTGACCTACCTGGAATCCATCGTTGTCGTTATGACTGTAGTGGTGGTGGCCTCTCGCTTCTGCTTCGGCAAGTCATAATCATTTTGAAATCATGCTTAGATACCTGCACATAAAATAGTAAACAAGGACAACATACGAAATAATAAACTCATTCATGATTACTAGCCAGTCAAAGAGGGCTAAGCATATTGCATTAAACAAATGACATAACACAAAATGGGAACCCAAACAATAGTCATGTATATGAATTGATAGAAGGAAGAGGTACAACCAAAGCTTTGACGTCGCAGTCTCCTCCAGTAGGGTTCAGCTAAAGCGCATCTCAGATACTCATTAGGGGATCCAGACGGGATGAGGGCATGGGCTTAAGCTCTCTCAACGAAGTTCCTTCTTGTTCTATCTCTTCAACAATTCAGCTATAGTATACTCAATTCTCCATGCTCATCTAGCTTATGCAAAGAGAGATAGCTTCTTTTTATAGAGGAAAAGGAGGAGGTTAGGATCCCTACAAATGTGGGAGAGAGGCCTATCCTTTAGGAGGTTCCATAAGAGGTGGAAAACATAAACTAAAGGAGGGAGTCCATGGTTCTTCAGTCCAACCACTCCCAATGACTCATCCTCGAAGTTGTTGGAGTGGAATATCTGCCTCTATTTAAAAAAAAAATTCCATAAATAGCTTGATGTGGGTGTTTAAATGAGACAGAGTGCCAACTAGAGTGGGGCCCAGTGCTAATCTTCCTCATCGGCGCAAGGGTAGCACTGACTACTCGCGCCAAGGAAAAAACAAGGGTTTTTGAAGCTCTTCTTAAGGAGTTGTCAACAGAAGGAATATTTATCTCATGTAAAGGGATGCAATGATGGTCTTCGTAAGGCATGACATTTTTTATTGATAAAAAAAATGACCCTCCAATGGGTGAGATGGGGATTGCAAGGACAGTGACAAAATGCTGCGTAACATATGCCCCCTAAAGCATGAGGTATGGGGGAGAGGGAGGGGCGAAATGCTTTATGAGAATGCATTCAAACTAAACACTGCTGTCGGAAAACTTGAAATTACAAATACAACTGATATCTCTGATAGATGAATGTGTGGTATGGGCGTAGGCATCCATAATAGAGTACATAAAAACTGAGATCCGAGGTATGGACGCAGCCATCCAACAGTAAAGATCAACAAATAGACTCAGGTATGGTCGCAACCATCTAATCAAAAGAGTCATGCAATAAGTCATAATAATCCACAAGAATCCACAGCCTGGATTTTATTAGACAAAACCCAGGGTCTTGCGCTCCATCTCGACCCAAACAAGTACAATTTCAAGCACACGAATATATGAGCTAAAGTCGAACATGCAAGAAAAGCATCTGATTACCAGCCAATGATGAAAGCTATTAACAGTCATGAGAGAAACCACCAATAATCAAAATGGCCCTCAAGGTATGAAAGGTACAATATACAGAATGTGAATAGTGATCTAACGTCGAACACCCACATAATCACTCAATCGAAGGTCAATGATTTGGACCTTGCATCGAATGCGAAGAACCTGCCATTGAGGCATGCAGGCTCGAAGGTACCAAAAGGGAGTTTGTAGATCAAATTCCTGGATAATGAGCTGATGTCGACAGGAAGTGACTTGGTCGAAGGTGGGCCATAATGTTTCCCACATCATCGATATGAGACAGAGGAACATGATGATAGTGAATCAGAACCAAAAAATAATTAGAGGAAGGTTGAAAACTGCAGAGGCAAAATTCTCTTGAACATATCAGCAACATGATACTGGATTTGGCAGTATTTAACATCAAGGGATCTGAGGTCATGATGATGTGGTAGAGAGAAAATGAGAGGTCAAAAAATATTACCCAAACCCATGGAGGAAAAAATGACAGAATGAGATGTCCCCAACCCCACACGAATGCAGACAAGTGCCATGTTCAAGAGCGACATACTGCCAACATAACTAAAACTAGGTTCCATTTTCCCCCACCATTTCTGGCAAGTACCCCAATTATTTTTTAAAACAAGCTTGAAGGGGATAGCATATGCTTGCACTGTAAGTTTGTCCTTCAGACAAATCCAACTTAGTACATTTTACGAGCCCTAGGAAGGAGGAATTCGAGTAACATCATGGTGACGAAGTCTGATGTCATCAGGGTTTAACGAGTCTGAAAAAGTGAGAACTCAACATCTTTTTATGTTTAGAGAGTTTGAAAAGAAGGTAGAAAATAAAATTCCAGCACGACCCTTTTTGTAAATAGTCTCTTAGATCCGAAAAGGTAGAAAACAATATCTGAAAGAACCTCTTAGTTGCAATAGGCTAAGGTATTCCTTTTTCGTAAATAATCCATTCCATCCTGGAAAAGGGGTAAACATATACTGGGTAGATATCATTTTGCAACCATTTAACTAGTTCAAAACGACAAGAATCTCGGCAATATTTTCAATTTTTAGAGAGTCAGAAAAGAGCTAAAAGATAACTCCAGTAGTGACTTTTTCGTGTTTTTACTGAGTCCGAAAAAGTATAAAATATAACTCGTTACTTCATCATTATCGTGTGAAAACCTGTCGCTGCACAAGAGACATGTGTAAAACCCATTTCTCGAAAATAATATAATAAAATAATTGAAAAATATGTCTCAAAACCTACTTAGGGTTGTGAAAATTTATAAAATTTCAAAAATGGTTAGAAAAATTACTTTTCACTTTTTACCTCTTGTGGAGTTACTCATTTTACACTGCGATTTTGTGGCGACGATAGCGGATGATCCGACAGACCAATCTCAAATTTGTCAGTTCCAAGTAGGAGACGACATCTTTCTCTTCATTTTAAGTCCTCTTTTACTGCTTGCAACCCTAAATTTTTATTTCTGGGAAGGAAATGTAAATTTTAGGCCACGACGGTTGGCACAAGTTTTGGGCACGAACTCACGCTAATTGCCCTTTTTTATAAACTAGGGCACGCCCATTGGCGCGACTGTTTAAGAAACAGTCATTCCAACTGCGTAGACCATATTTGTTTAAAAAATGCAAGTTAAAGACCCATTTTTTTACAAATCCAAGCTTCTAAAACATCTAATATTGTCCATATGAACATGTTTGCAGATAGAGAGCAGCAAAATGGTAATCGAATGGAAAGAATAGGAACACAACGAAGAGGATGAGCTTGCCATGGAAAATGAGAGATGCATGGAATCTCTCAGAGACTATGTACTAAATAAGTTATTCTTGACACTGTGTCTCCGAGCTCAACCAGAAGTGCTACAGTATTTGATCAGCATTTCGGATGAGAATCAAGAAAAGTTCATCCTATGAGATCAAGAACTTAAGATTGATGTTTCTGATGTCTATTTCATAACTAGACTATCGCAGAGGGGAGAAGCACCAATCCTAATTGACACCCAACCTTGCATGGAGAGCATGTCCATGGTGATTTATAGGGTATGTTGAGGGGCACAGAAGGGATCAGGATGTGGGAAAGTCAATATTCAGACTATCCCAGACTTGGCAGTAAAAGTAGTGCTACATACCATCACACGAGATGCAGGATCGCAAGCACCTCACGAAGCAACAAAGACATAGTTGCTTCTTGCTGTAGACTGCTTGACACTGACCATCTACAACTAGGCAGAGGCCGTGACAATCAACATGAAATTCTAGCTAACAAAGTGCAAGAAGACCAAATTGAAGCAATTCGGTTATGGGTCTATCCTGGTATCATTCTTTATGAAATGCCTACCAATCTTTCAGCATTAGGAGGTCATACTCCCAACACCACCAATGAGGGAACCACGGATGGCCAGATGGGTAGCTTTGATGCCAAGGGCAGGGGGTGATCAGCAGATGTCCTGGAGACCAGATTTCTTTGATTGGCTCTTCCGACAGTTGATCATCGTGGAGGACTGGCCCTACTTTGGTACAAATTTTACTGGTGATCCGGACCTCCCACTCTTGGAGGGAGAGGATTGGGATGAAGATTTTGGTAAGACTCATTTTTTAATTTTCATGAGTGTTGTGATTTTTAAATTATGTATGTTTTGATGTTAAATCCATGCACTTGTAGATGTTGGCCCAGAGAGACCCGCAGGCATGTCTCCGATAGCAAGGTGAATCCCTCACGATTTTGACCCTCATGGTGAGGGAGGCAAGGAGGAGGAGATCGTGCGCAACCTAGAGGGAATCACACATGGAGTCCTAGACTATGCACGATTTTACGATGTTCCTCGTGCCTACCAGAGACATACTGTAGGGGTGCCAAGCCACATTCACTGCTTGCTGAGGAAGCTCGTACGGGAAGTGACATGCTACCATGAGCATAACACCCATTAGACACCTTGGTTTTATATCTGCATATTTTGAGAGACATGATGTCTTGGGATGTAACATAAACACACATATTTTTTGAATTTATGATGCACACTGATGCAAACATTTGATATATATATATATATATATATATATATATATATATATATATATATATATATATATATATTCCTACATGGATCTTTTACATATTATGATGATTTTACAAATTACGCAAATGTCTATCTAATACAATGTTGGCCACTGTATCAGTTAATGTATTCATTCGTCTAGGAATATATTGATATGTAATAAAATCAAAATGTCTTTCCAACAAATGAACACGTAAATATAATCTCAGAATGTACGGGTTTCTAATCGAATAATGACCATTCAGCTGAAGAACGACAAGCTGTGAATCTCAAATTACAAGCAATGCGCGTACATGCCAAGGTTGATCACCTTGGTTAATAGTTCAAGGACAACACTATATTTAGTGACATTGTTTGTAGTCCATCCTAGAAAGATACCTTGCAGATCTATCAACTCAACAGCAGGATCATAAATTACCCAAGCTGCTGAAGACAAGTTCCTGGTACTGCGGCAAGCACCATCCACGAAATCGACATAAGGGGTAATAAAAATCTGCACAATAAGCAAGACCTAATAAGCAAGAAAACGCTCACAAAGCACACCAAACCAAAATATGTACAAAAAATTAAAACAACACATATGTACACAAATCATGCATGAATGACTCATGCATGATATTTTTTGTGATACAACCCATTTTTGGGTTGTTCTAGAGGATGACCTTCGTAATCAATGAGCTCATAGGCCCCATTCTGCAACACACATTTAATAATGTAGGGCCCATGCCACAAGGGTTGAAATTTTCCTACCCCCAGCTTATCATGAGCTTGGTCGTACAGGAGGACGAGATCTCCTTCAACGAAGGAATGAGGGGAAACCGATTGGTCAAAATGAGCTTTGACCCACTTCTTCTGTGCTTCGATAACCAGAGCAGCAAAGCGATGGGTTTCATCTAATATTTCTAAGTAAAGGAGACACTCTTCTTCTGGCGAAGTGTTCGGTAGTAATTCAATAACCAAATTGAGTGAAGGTATTTCACATTCAATCGGAACAGTAGCTTCCAAAACATAAACCAACTGAAAAGGAGTAAATCCGGTTGCATTCTTAACTTAGGTTCGGTATGCCCAAAGAGCCGAAAATAACATGACATTCCAATTGGATTTTTGGATCCCAATCATACGTTGAAGCATGGTAAAAAGAACTTTGTTCATGGCTTCAACTTGGACATTGGCCTGAGGATAGTAAGGCATTGAGATGTTGTGACACAGACCCAACTTAGAAGTCAACTCTACCACCATATAATCCTGAAAATGAGAACCATGATCGGTAACGATGGCCTAAGGGACACCAAACCTAGGAATGATGTGATTTAATATGAATTGAGCATCTGTCTTACCGTCAGCGGTAAGTGTAGGCATTGATTCAACCCATTTGGTAAAGTAGTCCACGGCTACGATAATATAGGCATGCCCCCTGCCCGAGTGAGGGTTACATGTCATAAAATTGATGCTCCACTTCACAAAGGGGCCAACGGTAATGACAGGATGAAGAGGTACAAGCGGCGCATGCATCTTGCGTTGGTAGACATGGAAATCATGACATTTACGAACCACAACAATGCAGTCCTTGAAGATAGAAGGCTAGAAATAACCAGCACAAAGAATCTTATGTGTAGTGGCATAACCAGACATGTGACCACCATAGGTGCCATTATGACAATCATTTAGGGCTTTCTCAGCTTCCTCGAGAGTCAAACATCGGCAAAGTATGGAATCCACTCCAACGCGATAGAGCGTATCGTCGACTATACGATAAGGTTGCGATTGATGCCGGATGTGTTGGCGGGCATCCTTCGTCAACTTAGATCTGAAATTAGAAGTTTGGAGATAGACGATGATATCACCGTACTAAGGATCAAGGGTGTTGATAAAGAAAAGTGTATCGTCTGGAATGTATTCCTCAGAACGAGATGGAACAGAGTCTGAAGGGGGGGGACATATAAAATCAGAAAAGACTAATGATTTCGTTGACTTAGAAGCAGTAAACTCAAAATCGAACTCTTGGAGGATGACAATCCACTTCGAGTATTTCCCCCCAGTAATTGTCTAGATAATATGTAGGTCATAGGGTTGCAATCAGAAATCATAGTCACAGTACGCAAAAGAATATAATGAAGAAAAAATTGAACTTCCTGGACCGTAGCTAATGCTAACTTCTCGACATGTGCATAGCGTGTCTCGGGGTCAAGAATGTTACTAGACAAGTAATAAATAACATGCTCATTACCATCATCATCATCTTGTACCAGAACCATGGCAATCTTTCTGAAAGCAGGAGCTAAATAGAGGGAAAAATCACAATGATAATTTGGAGGACACAGCAGAGGAGCATTGACAAGCAATGTCTCCAGTGCATCAAAAGACTTCTGAGAAATTTTATCCCAAAAGAATGGGACGCCCTGTTTTAATAATCGTGTGAATCCTTTAGCTACTTCTGCATAGTTAGGTATGAAACGGTGTAGAAAATTAGCCTTCCCTTGCAAACTTTGCAATTGATGTAATGAGGAGGGAGAAGGGAGATTGACAATAGCCTCAACCTTGAGCGAATCGAGGTGAATTCTATCTTTAGACATGATAAACTCCAAGAGTCTACCAAAATCAACGCAGAAGATGCACTTGTGCGGATTAAGTCGAATGTTGTAGCGTCGACAACGAAGAAACATTTGATGAAGATGGTCAAGATGATCCATATGCTTAGCTGAATGAGCTAGAAGGTCATCCAGATAAGGTTGAATGATGTGATGAATATCGTGAAAATCATATGACATCGCTCGCTGAAATGTAGCTCCAACATTCTTTAAGCCAAAAGGGAGCTTCTTATATGCGAAGGTACCCCAAGGACAGATGCAGGAACTCTTATGTTGATCAGTCGGGAGAATGTTAATCTGATTATAACCAGAAAAACTGTCCATGAGGGAAAAAAATCTCATTCCCAGCACAGTCATCAATGATTTGATCAATAAAGGGAGTATGATAATTATCCTTAGGACAAGCACGATCAATATCACGATAATCAACGCAGGCCCGAATCATTTCTTGTTTCTTATCTACAGGAACAATATTAGAGACCCAATATGTCAAGGGAATCGGATAAATGAAACTAGCTCTAAGAATCTTTTCAACTTCACCTTTAATGGCAACAACGTTTCTAGGGTGCATAGGATGAAGATGCTGGTGAACAAGTTTTGAACCAGGGTAAGTAGGAATTTCATGCACCACTATACTAGGATCAATGCTAGGCATTTCTTCATAGGACCAGGCAAAAACATCACGGAGCTCGCGGAAAATGCTAGTGTAAACTTGGACTTCATCGGAAGAACAAGTGATCTCGATATCGATGTTCTCGATGATTCTCGGTTTAACGGAAATGTCAATAGGCATCGTCTGTGTAATATTACTCAAGTTACCTTCCGTAAAAACATCATGTGTCAGAACTGACATTTGAAGTAGAGGAGAAGGAACCTGAGATGCAAATATCTCAAGGCACATAAACATGGCCCCGAGACTAGGCATGAATGAGGAATGATGATGACTATCGTCCCATGGTAGCTCTTCGAGAGACATGGTTTCCACGATGGCCTCATCGGAGGGAAAAAATTCTTTCAAAGTATCAGGCGAATCTGAATCACCAAGCCAGGGGGATTGAGAATAAATGGCAAGAGACATGCTCAAAGGAGCACCATCAGAATATGGAGTGTCTGAAACCGCAATGAGCTCGCAATAGTCAATCTCAATCAGACTCAATGGCATCAAATCTCCGAAAGAATCTATCTTTTCAGGTGAAGGGATAATCCATGGGTCATCAGACTAAGCGATCATATTGATCTGAATAGTGTTTGGTGGAGGAAGAGGAAAAATACCCATTAGGGCAGGATCCTTGAAAAGGCCTAGCCCTATGCTCTCATAGGGAGTAGGAATCTTATACACATACAGAACATTGTTCTCAGAAGAAGAGGTGAAGAAGGAAAATTTATCAACAGTAACAATCTTTCCGTTGTGTGAAAATTTCAGAACACGAAAGAGAGTGGACGGAACACACAACATGACGTGAGTCCAACTACGCCCTAGGAGAAGATTATAATTGAGTTTGGCATCAACTACCTCTATCTCGACATTAACTGTCTACCCTTTCAAAGTAATCGGTAAACTAGCGAGAACACCTAAAGGCTTTGATTCCCTTCCATCAAATGCTTCAAGGGAATTTGGCGATGAATTCAGGGTTGGAGAACCAAGAGCTTTCCAGCAAGAAGATGACATGACACAGGTTGATTCACCCTCGTCCACAACTGCTCAATGGATATCGAGACCATTAAATAAAACTTGGATAATAAGCGCAATTTGATGCAAAAGTCATGGAACAAAATTCTATAAATCGAAAGCGATAAGGTTAGTATTGGTAGGATCAACCCCACCAATCACAGACAACAAAGCCTTTCATTGAGACAGACAAATCTGAAGTACTTCTAATGTGGACATCGCAGACGGCGCCTAAGCCAAATCCTCAACAATACTGTAATGCTGAGCGGCACGGGAGTTGGGATTGTAAGAAGACTTGCGGAGTAAACCTTTGGAAGGAGGCCATACAAAGGATTCAGAACTAGGCCTTTCAATCTCAAGAGGGCTAGAAATAGGCAGAGGAGGAGGACCATCAGTGATCTCCTTTCCCATTGCCTAACGTGATCTAGTATAATATTTCGATTGAGTAGCAATAGATACGGTGGAAGAACCGTTCATCATGAACACCTAAGAGCCAAATGGGGTAGAGGATGGCGGTTGCTCTACCATCTAGGTTTTCTGAGATGGGAAAGGTTCTTTAAGAATGACCGCAGTTCTCTGGGTGCCTTTGAGCAATAGACTCACTTCAGACCATTGAGGACAGTCCTTGGTGAAGTGCTCTTCATCACAAATCAAATAGGGGTACTTCAATTTACGTTGAGAACCATCACCAGCACGAGGTTTCGAAGAATCCTGTTTCGGGGTATCAGCTTTGGCCTTACCTTTACCCTTATTTTTACCTTTAGAAGTGTTATTCGCCGGATTGGCCTAAATGACATTAACTTCTACGGGCTTACCAGAATTCGAAGTGGAATGAGAAGCAACATTTTTGGACGAAGCAAATTTCGGCTTCCCAGAGTTTGATGAAGAAGACTTCGGAGAAGTCTGAGATACGGAACCAATAATACCATCGACAGATGGAGTCACTGGTGGTCTAGAAGTTCCAGGTTGGGGAGAATCAGGTAAGATATCGTACAATGTGCCAGACTAAGAGTACACGAGATCAAGGTATTGGGCATAAGAAATGGCTTGTTCCTCGGTCACACATTCCCCCATAGCTATGTCTTTTGCAATCTGATTGACAAAGGAGGTGGTGAACCAATGAGTCAGAAGCTGATCAAGAATTTAAAATTTGATCATGTGACGACGATGCTGCCACTCATGAATATGGTCCGAGATATGAGTAGCTCATTCTTGTTTCAAAGAAGTGAGGAGGTTCTTCTTGGTCTCATAGCGGATCGATAACTGAAAATGTGTAAGGAATGCCATGGATAAAGAATTAAAGTCTTGGAATATGCCACGAGACAGCTCAATGTACCACTTTGTAGCAGCACCAGTAAGAGTGCGCTGGAAAAGACGAAGTCAAATAGAATCGTTGACCCAAGAGTTAGAGGAACACCACAAGTGGTAAGTCATAACATGCGCTTGGGGATCTTTGCCAGACTTGCCCTCAAACTTAGGACAATAACCAAGAATCTTGGTTGGAACCGGAGGCCAATATGGGTTATGAAGAATGGGATCATTCGTTAACTTTGACACATCTAGTAACTCCAACGTAGCAAGAAATGGTAATTTAGGATTGAAAGTCATTGGAGGTCTCTGATAAGGACCTGTGTTTACATTCCACCCAGTTTGAGAGGAATTTTGCCCCCACATATTCTGCCCCAGAGGATTTTTACCATAGGGGTTAGAAGTAGGATAATTCTGTTGATACTGGGGTTGAGGACCAAGATACTGAGTCTGAGGAGACCCTTGAGGTCCCTGCTCAGAAACATATGGATTTTGTTGTGGAATGTAAGCATGGCTTTGAGGTTGAGTATATACCAATGGAGGTTGATTTTGAGGGTAAAAACCTTGGGGCACACATATAATAGTTGATATTGACCTTGGGGGTAATAATTGCCTTGTGGTTGAGCAAGCGGACCTTGCTGAGTAGGTTGAGCAGGCTGCTAAGCAGGTGGACCTCGCTGAATTGGATAAACAGGTAGAACCGGCTGCGGAACCGATTGAATCGGTTGAGGAGCAGGTTGAAACGGATATTCAGGCCATCGGGTTGCCCTTGTTGAAGAGGTTGGCCCGATGGTTTTGATGGACCAGGTTGTCCTTGATGACCAGGTTGACCCGGAGGAGGACCGTAGGATTGTCCCGATGGCACAAAATTTTGGCCATACTAAACGTGTGGGGGTGGTTGTGGTGCAACAGGTTGTCCCTATGGTGGATATATTTTCCCCCCAGGAGCATAAGATGGTCGTGGTTGATTCTGAGGTTGACCAAATAGACTAGAGGGTTTTCCTTGTTGGACCAAAGGTTGACCTTGGGAAAGTTGGCCATGTGGACCGTAAAGTTGTCCCTGTTGACCAGAGGTAGAGCCTTGTTGAGCCAAAGGTTGTCCCAGTGAGGGTTGTCCTTGCAAGCTAGAGGGTTGCATAGGTAAGGTAGGTCCCCGATGAGTAACAGTCTGATAAGGATCATAAACAACTTGATGAGGATCAATAGGAGGAAAATAGACAAGATTACCATATTCGTCATAATGATGCTGAAACGTATATACAGGGTTACCAACAGCATCATATTGATGGAATCGAGGATTGGCAGGAGCTTGGGGCTGCTGAGAACCCTAAGAGATCTGATGTTGAAGAACTAACATATACTCTTCAAAAGTAAGGCCGCCATGAATCACAGGGGTAGTGGAAACTGCACTAGACGTAGGCGGAGTCTCCGCAGCATGAGATTGTGATCTACGCAGACCGGGATTAACAAGCCACGTAGGATTGAGAAAAATAGACCTGCAAGTGTGAAAATATGTTGATGACTGAGTTGTAACAATCAGTGTGGATGAAGCCACACAGACAGTAGGTTGAATTGGAACATATGTAATAGTAATCGATGAACCAGGTGTCGAAGGTGATAGTCCTAACGAAGGGAGGACTGAACTAAGGAGGAGTGGATGTACTGGATTGTGCGATGGATGCAACACTAGACATAATCTGACTCAAGGACCTATATCCAAGTGGAAGTGACACCGATGGGGGAGAATACTGAGTAGAAACATGAGGGACATCTTCAGGAAAAATTTGATATTCTCCTGTAGAAATAAGAATTCCTTCACTACCAATAATACTAGATGAATCCATGTCGGACTCCACCGTAAGATATTCAAAAATACTACGAGGACTAAGAGGTACAATAGTATCAAAAAATGGTGAGCCCGACGTAAGAGGAGGAAAATCTCCTTCTTCCCCAAAACCAGACCAAGCACCAGAAGGAGGCCAATTGAATTCAACTGCCTCTTCAGGGGGAGATCGAGTAGCAAGAGGCAATACAGACTGGAGAATAGGCTGCGAAAGCTCGGCAAACCTACTAGATTGAGGGGTTTCAAAAGAAACATCTGGAAAATAATCACCACTAGGAGGTAGTGAGGAAAATGAAACTGGTGGTTCTGCCACTGGGTTTGTATATCAAAACAGGAAGGAAAAAAGATAATCAATCTAAGGCTTCCAAGATCAAAATATAAGGAAAACAAAAACAAGCGAGGTAATAAAAATTTTAACAGGCGTGTGATCGTAGGTAATTATTTTTATGACACTAAAACCAGATTTCACTGTTTCATGTTTTAAGAGTCGAGAAATAGGCAAAATATGACTCTAGTCACTTTCAATTTTAAATGGGCGTGAAAGGACAAGTGCTCGATGATCTATTCTCTTTTTAAGGAGCCATGAAAATATCAAAATGACTACTCAGGTACTCTAAGCAAGAGGGTGTACCAGGTTTCCATGAACTACCATATACACCTTGGTGATAAATTGAAATAGAAATGACCAAGGACTTAACGTACATGTAGGTAGTCTCGTCAAATGCTGTGTTTGGTGTATCACGGTTACAAGGTGGCAGACTCTGCTTCCTATGGATAAAAGGATTGCAACCTAGAGGGGTCTCCCTTTATATACTCGACAGTACGAGGAGCACAAGTCCGTACTAGCACTGTCTAAAGACAGATGGTGAACGACAACAACTAGGTTTTAAGGCGCTGGAACATGTCTCTAGCCTAGAGCACTAAAAATGTTGTGTTAGGTTTCAATGCTTCCTTAGGTTAATTGAATGAATTTTAAAGTTGATCTTGGATTATGTTTCAGTTTCAAGGCCCTATCAAATTTGGATCTCAAATTTCCTAAATGCAAACTATATGAAAATGAACATCATCTTTGATTCATTGAATGCTAGTTACGAGAAGGATAGAGATCTTTCAAACAATAGAAAACAATGAAAATATGCCAAGAAATTAACTAATGCATCTAATGCAATCAAACAAAAATGAAACTCTTTCTTAGACTATCAACCACTAGTTATGCAAAATAAGTTTTCACTTTCGATGCAAAGGAAAGAATGCAAAATATATATTTTTTTAATTTTTCAATGAAAAGAAGTACATAAGGCATTAATTAGACGAAAAACAAAAACAAACACTAGCTTGAGTATTGCAAATGTAAGAATCGAAATTGAATGACTCAATCAATGCAAAACAATCATAAGAAAGCACTCAAACTAATGTCGCAATCATCCAAGCCAAAAGAAAATTTTCAAAATGACCCAAAACAAGCAATGTAATATATGCTTGGAGCAACAAGGAGAAGAATCAATCGAAAACTAAATGATAATTCAACCAAATAAAATACTCAAAACGGATCAAGAAAAATTAGCGCAATCGACCCAAGAATGAGACTGACAACAATCAACGAGACTTGATTTTCAAACAGAAGGCCCAGTGCACAAAGACACTTAGAAACCCTAAGGCCTTGACCTACACCGATAGGAAAATAGACAAACGACTGAGAAAAACAAGCGTACATTAGTTAAAATAGTCCCAAAGGCTTAAATACACACAAAAAATAACCCAGAGTCAAGCACAACTGACTAAAAGACTCATCAAGGCGGGAAAACCAAATCCTATAGGATTTGGTGAGACTGTGAGGCGGTATTCAGTGCCAAACAAGGGTTGGCGCGACTGTTCAAAATAAAAGCATGCTAAGTCAGATAACTACGGGAAAAAGGGAAAAACCAATGTGAAGAGGTCAATCTTGACACTCTAGAGCTGAACAGGGGATGGCAAACAAGAAAGCAAACCAAAAAAATACAAACAACCAAGCCAACGACCGAAGTCGACCCAAACAAGCTAAAACGACAAACTCACACTGATCCCCAGTGGAGTCGCCCATTTTTTAAGCAAGTAAATCCTCTCTGTGGACATAGACGATCCATCTAGCCCTAGAGTGGGTCTAGAAACAAAGAGACATGCTAGAGTGTAGGTTCCTAATTACTGAATGAAATGCAAACAAGATAGATCGACCTAAATGGAATTCAACGCTATCATTACGACTATAGTGGTGGTGGCCTCTCGCTCCTGCTTTGGCAAGTCACAATCCTTTTGCAGTCATGCTTGGATACCTACACATAAAACAGTAAGCAAGGACATCATACAACATAACAACTTCATTCATAATTACTAGCCAGTCAAAGAGGGCTAAGCATATTGCATTAAACAAATGACATAACACAAAATTGGAACCCAAACAATAGTCACGTATATGAATTGATAGAATGAAGAGTTACAACCAAAGCTTTGACGTTATAGTCTCCTCCAGTGGGTTTCAGCCGAAGCGCGTCTCATATACTCGTCAGGGGATTCGGACGGGATGAGCGCATGGGCTTAAGCTCTCTCAATGAAGTTCCTTCTTGTTCTATCTCTTCAACAATTCAGCTATAGTATACTCATTTCTTCATATTCAGCTAGCTTATGCAAAGAGAGATAGCTTCTTTTTATAGAGGAAAAGAAGTAGGTTAGGATCCCTATAAAGGTGGGAGGGAGGCCTATCCTTTATGAGGTTCCCATAAGAGGTGGAAACAATAAACTAAAGGAGGGAGTCTATGGTTATTCAGTCCAACCACTCCCAATGACTCATCCTCAAAGTTGCTGGAGTGGAACCTCTGCATATATTTTTAAAAAGAATTCCATAAACAGCTAGGCACGGGTGTTTAACTAAGACAGAGTGCCAACTGGCGTGGGGCCCAATGTTAATCTTCCTCATCGGCACGAGGGCAGAATTGACTACTCGCACCAAGGCAAAAACAAGGGTTTTTGAAGCTCTGCTCGGGGAGTTGTCAACAGAAGGAATATTTCTCTCATGTAAAGGGATGCAATGATGGTCTTCACAAGGCATGACACTGCTTATTGATCATAGAAATGACCCTCCAATGGGCGAGATGGGGATTGCAGGGACAGTGACAAAATGTTGTGTAACAGTAGCTTATCTATGAGAAGAGATGTGGTGGCTACATGCCTCTAAATTGTGTTACAATGATGCTCAAGGGAATTCTTATGATTTTACAACAAGAGAAACCCTAAAAATCAAAACCCTAACCTAAGGAGATGGAACACTAAGAGTTCATGGGTCCCGTTGGGGTTAGTTGGGCAACCAAATTCCCAGGGTTGTAACTTGGTCATATTATGTTCGTTTCACACGTATGATACCTTGTTGGAAAGATCTATCTAATTACTACAATATTTCCACCAACTTACAATTATGGTTTTGCTACAAACCTAAAAAAAATGTCGTTTAGGGGGTCAAAACTGCTCCGGAAATTTAGGACTTGAGAAACTGCTAAAAATAGTAAATGCTGCTATAAACAAGGAAAATGATGAACCCGACTCGACGTCTAGGTGGAATAGGTGGGTAGACACCAATATATACTTGGATAAATGCTATATTAGGATAATAATATAGCTGAACATGTGTAATTAGGAGAGAAATTCATAGATGGTCGAAAGAGAGGCTTGCTCATGTGATGAATAAGTTGTAGCAAGAGTTGGAAAAGAAAGAGGTGGCTTTAAAAAAGCTACAAGTAGTTGTCTAAGAGAAAAAGGTAGTGAATCCCCCTTATATTTTAAGGATTCAAAAATGGATCCTTTAGTAGATAGGTCAAAATCTTATTATAATAGCCCATATAATACCAAGACATAGATACATGACCAGTGCTAATGTGTTCCTAAAATTTTCACATATCTAGTCTATCTAGTGGATCCATTCTATTGAAAAATATTGTTTTATATCTAGATCAATCCTATATTTCTTGTGGGCTCATCTTAGGGTCAAGGCCAACACATGACTTAGAAAACTTTACTAAGTTCATCTTCCTTAGAAATTTTTATAGCGAACATTTCTAGGTGTCATTATGATTGAATTTGTTATTGATTCAATCCTTAGACATGTGGGTTATGGGCCCACTAAAAATGGTTTGATCCTATCCATGGAAAAACAAAATCATTATCTCCTTGTAATACTGATGAGTCCCATCAATAGGTATATTTTGAATATCATGATGCCATCCTCCAACCTTAAAACTATCATTTTCTCATATTAATTCACATGTTTCATTATGTTATTCTTAGTAAGAAGAGTAAAAGGTGTTTTTCATAATATGTGGCCTAATGTGGTTTAATTTAAGGACAATGGAGCATTTTTTAGGTGTTTACTATGCAAGAGCTCGATGGAGACAACAAGGAGAGAATCTAAGGGGTTTGTCCACCTACTTAACTCCCTAACTTGGTTTGGGATCAAAGCATCCCCTCTCATCAATTCGAATTAATTTGCAGTCAAGTCACTACTCGTGCAAGTGAAGCTAAAGAAGGAAAAGATCCACCATTCTCTAGATCAAGGGGGAAATCACTCCTATTTTTAAGGGAGCTTCTATCAACCACCCTTTTTCATAAATAAACAAGCTTAAAAGCTCATTAGGATTTGAAGTTTTGTTTCAGCTAGCTATAGATATTGAGCTCAAAGCTTGAAACTATCATTTTGAACTTTTATTTGATGTCAATAATTTTTCTTTATGATAATGAGAATCTTGTTATTAAGCTGCATCCTACTTAGTTTTAAAGGGTTGAGACTGTTGGGTTTGGTCCCAACCTAGTGGCTTAGGTCCCTCTTGTGTATTTCTGTTTTGTTCTTAGTTTCAAGTATTTCATCGCTTTCTTTCATTTCAGTAAAGGTTAAGCTTTAAAAATTTGTGATTGGAAGCTTTTGCATCACCTCTATTGTGGGAGAATGGTTTGAAGGATTTATAATCTTCGTCAAAAATATTGTGTTTATCATTTCTTGGAAATAGATGAATGCTAGGTGCCCTTCTGCATATTTTACTTCTGTAGCTTAGAGATCAGTTCAGTAATTTAAGTAGTTTTAGAAGCATAAAATAGATGTTATTTAAATTCAACTCATCTTTTCCATCATAATTATTATTACTATGTTAATGATCAATTAATGTAGGTGTGTGACTGATTGTAGTGTTGTGTTAATCTACATGGAAGGACACCTCTTTCACCTCCATGTTTTACTTCTCCATATTCTCTCTCCATCTCTAAATCCTATCTCCAAAACTCTGTTTCCACAATCACCCTATCTAATAACTTCAGGACACCATGGGCATTCATCCTAGTGCAAGACAAACCTCTGTAAGGTACTAGGCTTGGCTATGAGAGTTCCCCAACATTAATTCACTCAACCTAACCTTGATCCACCTCTTCATGCCTTCGAAAATTCATTTCCACCCTAAAAACACACTCATAATCCCTCTTGTAGCATTATAGGTCCTCCTGTAGCATTACAAGACCTCCTATAGCATTACAGGACCTCTTGTAGTAGCCTCTTTTAGCATGCATGCAGCACCAATTTCCTTCACCTGATTTTCTTCCCACTTCAACCTTAGCTCAGTTAGGATGAATAATGACCCCCATCTATGATTTTATGATCAAGATAATCTCCTAGACAACCCCAACCATTCCTTTTCCTCGCTGCAAAAATAGAGTAGAATTAGTCTTTCAATTACAAGCAATTTACAAGTTCAATTTCTGATTTTTTAGCAAGTGTGAGTAGATAGATGATACATGAAATTATGTTATTATTTTGATGAATGACACAAAGTGGAGCACTATTCCTTCTAAAATTTTATTATATTTCTTTCCCCTTCATGAAAATTTAGTTAGGATCTATAAATTGAACAAATGGAAATTTTAGTTTCCTAGTTAGAGTTAGTTTTCAATTATACTTTCATCAACAAGGTTTCATTTTAGAAAAGTAGGAGGGATGGTCTCTAGAAAACATGATATAATGTCATAGTTGAGGGTGATGTGAGTAGAATCCAATCTACTAGTCATATACCATTATTACCTCTAATTTTTTAAAAACGCCGGGTTGATCATAAATAGAGTTGAGGAGCCCTTGGGAGTTGCAACACTATTGGTGCAATACCAAGGCTCACCACTTTTTTGCATCGTTGTCCGGGAGGTGTCTAAGTAGATGATTTTTTCTCCTTAAGAATTATTTTCTACTTTATTTTTTGCATTCATTTTTGAAAAAGTGAAAAAAATAGAAAATTTGTATTTCATGTCTCGCAGGAGTAGGGATAATCAAGAAAAATTCTTACCAAAAACCCCCACACACTCAAGCAGTCAAACTTCACTCTTATTTGGTGACAATGAACTTCCATCTCTAAATGCAGGGGACTTAGAAGACCCTCTAGGTGAGCAACATGAAAATTTTGAAGAAACTATTGGGGAAGAAGAAGGACCTACTTCACTTATCTGAGAGAAAGAAATGGAGAGGCTAAAATGAAGAACACAATCCCTACTTCCCTTACAAACTTCCATGGCCTAACCTCTTAGGATCTTGACACCTTATTTTTTAAATTTTTTGTTGTTTTTAGGATTTATTAATATGCCTCTAATGAACAGAAGTTGAAGTTGTTCCGCTCTACCCCTAAAGATGCAACCTTGTGCCCAAATGAAACATACCTCCAATAGAAAGTACAAGGATTACTGTAGGTCCAAAGAAACCAAGGAAGAAATATTTAGGATGGCCTTTTGACCTGATGAATCCTTAGAGGACTATGAGGAAAGGTTTCATCTCAATTATAAGAGGGCCAACTATACCCTTGATCATGATTCATTCAAGCTAGTTCTTCTTTGAGGGATGTGGGAGGAAGTGTTGGAAACACTCAACATGCTATCTCGAGGAGAAATATATCTATTATCCTATGATGACATAAAAAATTTGTTCAAGAATCACTCTGGGGCTGCTAGGAATACATGTAGGGCTAGTCAAAGCGTGGTCAGTTCCTCTCCCTTCAAAACATCCATCAATAATGAGATAGGGAACATGCTAGAGGATTTCAAGAGTGAAATGTTGCATACCTTTTCATTATAGATGGATTACATGTGAATAAAGGGAAAGAAATGTTTAAATTCAACAAGAAAATGTAACACACAAACTAGTGTGGGATCATGGGTCCTAGCGATACATTAGTGTGCAAGCCAATTTCTTTAATAAATTGGAAATGTGTCTAATTTAATTTTCCCTTAATTAAATTGGACAATAAATTGTAATATTATCTCATAAACACTTGCAATAGTTAAATAAGTGTGATATACTCAGTTAGCTCATGGAATTCGAGTTGAGTGTGGTTGGTGAGGCATGTAGAGTGATTCTATTTGTTTTAGAGTCCAAGTTGAAGTTAGTGTATTAGTTTAATGCATGAGAAATCAATTAAATCAATCTAAGTGAGTTAAATTTAGTCTAACTAGTTGTAATTGATTGTGGCACTAGTGAGAGGTCAAGTTAATTAAATCAGATCTAATTCACATGCAGTGATCTGTCAAGTGACTGATGATTTACTATTAATAGCCACATGAAATTTAGTTCTAATGAAGACCCAATTGAGACAAATGTTAAAGGGAAGTTTACTATCAGTTGTATTATTAGAAAACTGCCCAGATGCAATTAACAAACCACATGATTTCCCATGATGTTTGTGCAGTCAAGGAAGGTTGAAATTCCAAAATAATATGGATTGCATTGCACATGAATTATGCAAGCAAAGCAGGTTGAGAAGAGGCTGGAAATTGGCTAAGTGTTGTTCAATTTTGTCCGGATCAGTGTGAGATAGTTATTGGAGTGCAACAGACTCTTGTGAGAAGTGTGGATTGTAATTGTTTAATGATTCCTTGGTTTAATATACAATATAATATAGAGGGGTTTTGAGCAGCAAGCTTTCCCTAGGAAAATATCTGTGTTGTGGTTTGATTTGCTTCTTTCTTTTACTTGGCGTGATTGTGTGATCGTGTTGAATTTCCAAAAATTATTTGTTAGAAGGATTTTATATCTTGCTTTAGAAAATTGCATGATCAAATTGAATCCATTGATATACATACTGTTTGTATAATTTCTACATGGTATCAGATTGCAGGAAATCACTATAGTGGAGAAGAAATTTTGTTTGTGCTTAACAACATTCGAATTTGCAAAAATATTATTTAGTGTGATAGGAGGATCAAGATTGATTTCAATTGATTAAGATTAGAATATGTGATCGAGGGCAGTTATAATTATATTTCATGGAAATACATAACGAAGGCAGTTCTAGAGGACAACGAGTTGAAATAATTCATTGATAATGACATCCCAAGTCCACAGTAGCAGATGCCGCTCTTCTTGATGCTTGGAAAAAGAAGGTTGCAAAGGCAAGGAGGATGTTATTAGAGGGAGTAAGAGATCACATTGTCTCGAGTCTCCATGGAAAATCGGATCCATATGCAATGTGGAAGGCTTTGAAAAATCTGTTTCAGAGTATCAGTGACCACATAAAATTGGCACTGAGGGACAAGCTCAAGAAAATCAAAATGGAGAAACGCGACACTATTTAGAAATATTTGACCTAGTTCGTCCAATGTTGAGATGAGCTTGGGAGTGTCAGAATTACTGTATAATATGATGACTTTGTGAGCCTATCACTTCTAGGCCTTCCCAAGAGTTGGCATGGTTATCAAGACTCTGTCAATGGGAGGGAGAAGCTACCAGATTGGGGGTGACTTTGGTTAGATTTGGTACAAGAATAATTCAGGCGCAATACGAGGGATGGATCCTCATCTAAAACATATGACGAGGAAAATTGCGCCTTGGATAGTAAGGCAGAGAAGGGGAAGGTAAAGAAATCCTATTCCAAATCTGAGACTAACAAAGAAGGCAAGAAACATGACATGTCTAGAGTGAAATGTTTTTATTGTCATGAGCATGGACATTATGCCACTAATTGTCCATAGAAGAAGAAGAACGACAAGAAGGCTTCAGGATCTGAAGCAAGTGAGGCTTTGGCCTCGCAATTTGTGTTAGGTCCCTATATTACTATTATAGTCCCTTACTGTTGTTAGTGTAACCCCCTTATTGTTATTTTTGTACCCCTGTAACTCCAATATTGTTATTATTGTTCCCTCACATTATTATTGTTAGGTCGGCTAGGATTATATTGTGACCCCATGCACTCCTATATATAGTAGGAGTTTTTGTCATTTTTATCATCCAATAATTGTTCCTTTATGTAATGTAAATGAATTTTCCCCCTTGAAGTGTCTTATTTCTAAGGCATTGATCTCTCTTCTCTTCTATTTTTGGAGATGGTTTCATAACATTTGGTATCACAACTTTGGATTCTAGGGTTTCGATGCTATAAATAGGTCATTTTGGAATTTTCGCTATAAAGTTTTTTATATGAAGGTTAAAAGGTTGAATTTTTTACAAAGCAAAGCTAAAGTATTGAGGAACATCGTGTAAAAATTTCAGATCTTGGTTTGCAATATTTTCGGAGATATGATCTGTGGAAGTGAGGGTTTTTTCAGGCTCCCGAATTTCACCTAAACAAGACATCATGGCATTTTCGCGATAAATTTTTTTCTATGAAGGTTACGAAGCTGAAATATTTATAGTACGAACAAAAAATCTTGAGGAACTTCCTATAAAAATATCAAATCTTGGTTCGCAACATTTTCAGAGATATGATCTGTGGAACTTAGGGTTTTGTGAGGCTCCCGATTTTCATCTCAAAGAGGTGACCGTGAGAAAATCATCATAACTCTCTCTCTGAGAATCAGATTGGAATTCTATAAAATGTGGTCACACGTACATGGAATTTAGCTTCCTTTGAATCAATTTCAGAGCTGAAGGAGGAAAAAAGGACACGTGGAACATCATACAAGTTCACTCTACTGAACCAATCCATAATTAGGTCATTGTGGGATATTGGGCATAACTTTGCCTTTAAGAATCCAAATTAGGTCAATCTTGTGGCATTTGAAATAAGATTAATAGGGCTACTATAGGGCTGAATGTCAGATATTGAAGATCCAAAATCAGAGAGATAATTCAAATTCAATATCAAGCTCCTCAAAAGCAAGAAAAAGGTGTGTATTGTTTTTTCGAATTGGATAAGTCTTGTGTGAAAAATTAGTTTGAAGTGATTCCAAGGGCATATTAAATAATAGATATCAATATTGGGTTCTAAAATGCCACCTAAAAAGAATTAATTACCCATTAAGCCTTCAGAAAGCTCTACTATGACTCATGAAGAGGAAGAAGCGCAACATGACATATCAAAATTACAAGAGCAAGAGCACCAAATTTCGCTCTCATAAAGAGAAACATAAAATTAAGTGGAACTTTTGAAGAAAGGCATGGAAGCTAAGATGGATGGTTTGAAGAAAGGCGTGGAAGCTAAGAAGGATGGTTTGAATAATGGCATGAAGCTAAGATAGATGGTATGGAAGCTAAGATGGATGGCATCGAAGCTGGCATGGAATCTAATATGGATGACATGGAATTTAAGATTGATGAAAAAATGAAAGACAACATGGAAGACATGAAGAATGATCTAAAAGAAGACATGGAAGGTTTGATGACAAGATTAATACAAGAAATGGTTCGTAATGGCAGAAATATAGTAAAGGAAACTCATGATGAGAACAAAATAAATTTTAATCGTGATTTCATAAACTCTAATGTTGGATTAAAGAACCACCATGTTCCAAATATGGATATGAGGAAATTTGATGGCAAGGATCCTGTAACATGGATACTACAGATGGAGCAATATTTTGATCTCAATAATGTGAAAAACACATGTTATCCTCCTGTATTCTACATATTCCCTAGGTGACTATGGATTTATTACAATCAACTGAAGATAACATTCTTTGCCTATCAACTATCTTTAGAAATCTCACTGCCTTCATTATCTTCGTAAAATTTTTTTCCCTATCTCTCAGTTTTCCATCTCAAAGTCACCATGTTGCTCTTGAAAGACTCATTATGGGCTTATACCTCTCATTTTCATCCTTATTCCTACTTAAAACCCCATTTTCCCCACTAAAAGTCCCATCAACCCCCTCACATTTATCACTTTCATTTACTTCTATTAGTGTCAGTCTTTTCATACTTCCACCAGGGATCAAAACACATTTGCATGTGCATCTTAGGTGTCTCATATTGAATATATTTTTCAACATTCCATTAGGTCATAACTTAAATTGTTTTTCTGGTGGTTTTCCTTGTCAAGAAACTCCATCCTCCCTCAAAAATTCATATTTCTGACTCATTCCCATGTCCCCTTGAGCATAATAACACTTATGGAAATGATTTTTTCACTTGAAAGTTTTTAAGTCAAAATCTCATTCAAAATCTAATAAAAAAAGCAGTCCCATTAGGTCATTAGGGTATTGCATTTTTCAAGATCATTCCTTCATTCTGATGAGGTCAGCACACATATAAGAGGGATTGATTATGATCTTCATGATGTATTCATTATGTTTTAAGGATTGTATTTTCAGTTTCAGGACTTTTTATCAAAATGTCATTTTGATAAAAAGTCACCTATGTGATTTATTTAAATTTCTCCAATTGTAATTTTATGTTATAATATGTAATAAATGTAATACCAAGCTATCAAAGCCATTATTTCAAGCCTCAGTGAACAAATGAAAAGACAACTCCATGACTTCAACAACCTACAATGCAAAAAAGTGTCAAAGAGTATCAGTGATAAAGGGAAAAAGACATCAAATATTAGAAAGTGGGTTTTTCAAGTTAAATTAAATCCACATGCTTATAAATCCTATCAAACATTTCTAAAAATCCATTGTTCCCTTGCAAAGCATCAAAAGTTTTAAGAAGAGAAGAATTTGTGAGTTTTTTGAGTGAAATTGGGCTAAGTTCCTTGGCGCTGCACGTTCCGAACACTGGTGTTGCGCGTTTGCACTGGCGTTGTGCTCCTGCCCAGTGGCGTTGCGCCCTTGCCATGAGGAGACAATGTCATTTGTGAAGGCGCTTCACGTTTACAATATTGGCGATGTGCGTTTGCACCAGCGCTACACTCCTGCCCAGTGGCTCTGCGCCTTTTCCATGAGGAGACAGTGTTATTTGTGAAGGCGTTGCACGTTCACAAGACTGGCGCTGTGCATTTGCATCGGTGCTGTGCTCCTGATCAGTGGCGTTGCGCCCTTTCTAGGAGGAGACAATGTTATTCATGAATGCACTACGCATTCAGACCAAGGCATTGCGCCTTTGCACCGGCGCTGCGCCCTTATCCAGTGGCGCTGCGCGCTTAAACAATGAAGATTATTGAGGGTTTGTGCCATTCAACCAAGTTCAAAACTACTTCAACTTTCTCCTATCATCCTCCAAAGCACTCCTAAGCAGTTTCATGACATCATTAAGAAGAACCAGAGGCATGAAATGAAGTATAATCACCAATGAATCATGATCATTGGTGGTTATCCAAGCACTCAGATAGAAAAAGATGCTCCACTATGCAACAAATAAAAGATAGAGATGAATAAAAGGGATTAAAGAGATTAATTAAAGATTAGGAGATAGATGGGTAGGAATAAGGAAGATCAGGTTTAGAGGCCTAGAATAGAAGTTAAGGGGAAATTCAAAAGAATATTAGCACAGAGATAGATTCGAATGATTAAACCCAAAGCATTTACTTATTCCGAGACACATTTATCCTCCTACATGTTTTCTTTCAAAAAAGGCATAAGAAGTTATTAAGACAGTCAGAGATGTTTCTCATCTACCCACTAGTTATTACAAAAGTTATTAAAAAGCCTTAAAAGTCAAATATTTCCATTTTTAGCTCAAACAGTGAAGTTAGGAGTTATAATTATGGTGAGATTGTCCTAAATATTTTTCCTTGGGGCCTTGCATGGTCTCAAAGGTCAAAAATGCATTAATTCTGTAATAAATAACATCTGAAAACCTAGCTTAGGATCACCTCCTCATTTTGCAGATAAATATTGCATGTATCATTCATTTTTAGTGTGGGTTGTTGGGCTAAATACTGCACAGACTCTGAGTTGTAAAGAAGTTTGGCTTTGGAGCTTTGTAGCTATTTTGGACTGGATATCAATAGAACAAGAACATTCACAAGATTTGTGAACTTTATTAAATGGTGATGTTATTCTAATATTGTAATTGTTTCCTTCTGTTTTACATTTTGTACATCAATTTCTCTTATAATAGAACATAAAACTTAGATTAAGATATGCTGTTAGAGGCACCTTAATTCTGTCTGCTCTCTGTTATTTAAATGTTGTCCTCTGCTAGGTCTGATTCGAGAATTTAGGAGTTCCCTGCTCTCAAGTTCCACCTATTTTGTTTTCTTGATATTAACTTAGTAGAGTCCAGCCAAAGAATTTTATGGTTTTCCTTGTCCTTTGGTTCTGCTTGAAATGTTGTTCTGAAGGCTTTCTTTGAATTTTACTTACTAAAGTCTAGCTAAAGAAGTTTATGGTTTTCCCTATCCTTTGGTCTATATTGAACAATCACTTTAAAGGTCTTTGAAGTCTGATTGAAGAATTTAGGGGTTCCCTGCTCTTTAATCATTACTGAATCGTTATCTTAAATGTTTTATTTGTTTGAAATTGAATAGCTAGAGAAATTAGGAGTTCCCTGCTCTCTAGGATTTGATGGATTGTTGTCTTAAAGTTTTCTTGGTAAAGTCTGGCCGAAGAAGTTTATGGTATGCCCTCTCCTTTGGTTCTTTCTTAAGAATAGTAATATTAAAAACTCTTCTTGTTCTAGTACATGTTAAATGATTCTTAATTTCCCTTTAAAGGTACTAAATTCATAACTTAGTGTGAATTTCACATCCACATAAGCTATTAAGATCCATTTGGCTTAGTTAGCTTGCCCTGTGGAACACCCTTGATTTATTGATGTACATCTCAAACCTTTTACAGACTCCATAGCCCAATGGTTTGAACTTCTCTTACTCCATATGTTATTCCTAACAATAAACCAAACAAAACAAAACAAACAATCCCTATCATTTTAACTAGCCTAAAATCAGCATCCTAAATCAATCAAGTTATATATTTTATACAAATATAGAGAGAGCCCTCTCTGAGTCCAGGAAGGCTAGGTCTTAGGACTCCAAAGTTGGTTTGATGCTACCCTTGTTTATTTGGTCTTACCAATCTGACAAATTACAAGGACCTAACATAATGGCGACTCCACTGGGGATCTGTATTGATAAATCCTGATATTGTCAAAATCAACAGAACCCAGTCAAAAATACTTTGTGGATTAAGTATTTCTTTCACAGATTGGTTTGTCCTTTAAGACTATTATAAAATTTAACCTCTCTGATTTTTGAGTCCAAGTTCTGTCTTCTAGAAGAATCTGTACCAGATCTCATCCAGACCCAAACCCTCTTACAATAGTTGATAATCCTAAAAGCATACTTAGGAAGTCTCCTAGATCTACAAATAAAACTGTTGGTAGACCAATCCACAAATAAAGTTACTTTCCTGAAAACCTTATATCCTTGCAAGATATCCAATTTGACTTACACCATAAAAGAAACTTGTTCAGGACTAAGTCTCAAAGTTTGATAGACCAGAAAAACTTTGAGCCTACCAGCTTACAACAGAGTCCTAGTAGAGAAGCCTCTCCTCCCACTCCTCCCGATCCTCATCTTCTCCAATGCTTTGACTCCTTTCATTCCAAATCTGCTGAATATCAGTTAGCTATTCCAAGTACATCTACTAGCCCCCGTCATACATCCACTGTTTAAACCCCTCCATTTCATCCTCCACCTCCACTCATAAACCCTCCTCTTATAAATCCTCCTTGGGTTCCTTTACCTCAAATCATGGTAGAATGGTATGCCCCATTGGTACTATCACAACCTTTACTGCCTATACCATAGGACTATCAATCTAGAATCCCTCGCTTTAATGGGACTGATCCTACAACTGCCCAACACCATGTAGACAAGATGAATGATGCTTTTTATTACCAAGAATTAGAAGATGAGACCATACAAATGAGAATGTGATGCAGGGGCATTAGACACTCGCCAGCAATGTAGGAGGTTTTGTCCACATGTTGTGGCTAGGAGGGTTTGAAAACATTTGAATTGTTATAGCTAGGTGTCAATACCTTAGCTGATTGTATTATTAGAGCAGATAGAGTTGTAGAAGTTGAATGGTTAGTCCATCTGTCATGTTTTAGTTTTCAAATAATTTTAATTAGGCTCTTGAATTTCCATAACGGTCCTCATAGAGGAACCGAAGGGACATATGTTGATGTATATAAATTTTAATCCCTCGGATGAAAGGGAGAGAGGGAAAGGAGAAGAGAATTTCTGCAATAAAATCTGTGTATGAACAGTTGCTTCTAGTCGAATGAATTTAAATTTCTATCAACTATCCATTGTCTTGAAAGATTAATTGTGAGAAAATTCGCTTGATTGTGAGGCGATTGTGTATTGGTAATTCCATTTCTGTCTGTGAATTCCCGTGAACTGTTTGAATAACCTGTGAATTTACCCCAACCACAGGCGAGGTCTGTGTAGAGAATCCTGGTTGTGGAACTCTGTTTTGTGATAATAGACATCCCGCGTAATAAAGGAATTACGTTTATTCATTGCTAATTGAACCTTCTAACTGAAGTCAGGTCCGAAGTTAAAAGCATACAAAGGATAGCACAACCCGTGTAAACCTTGGTTAACCACTATAGCAAAACCACGAGCGGTTTCCAGATTTTTTCGCACCGCTTTTGGTGCTCGGGTGGTATTTCTGGGTCGAGGAGCAATTCCATTTAGCATTCAACACGTGGCTTAGGCTACTGTTCCAAAACCGCCCCTTAAATTGCGCCTTCGCATGTTAAAAACCGACACCGGATGCCGAGTGGAATGCATACGAGCCATTGATTTGGAAAGAGTTCATCGGATGGTGGTAACCTGACAAAGATGGGCGGAGGTTAATAAAGGAGCCTGGAGGTTAACTGAGGTACGAGCATTTGATTGATTGGACGATTGACATATATGTGTGGGGCCGGAGCCACGGTCTATAATAAAGTCATTTGTTTAAAAAAAGCGCAGAGTATTAATATAAAGTGCGAGAGTTTGAACTTTGATCATAAAGGGTTCGGGAATATAATTTAAAGCTCAATGTTGTGTTATAACGTTTAATTATCAAATTCCACGAATTTGATAAATAAACTTCAATAAAAGAGAGAGTAGACCACGTGGAGAAAGAACGGGGTCACAAAGGCAAAAGCTGACCGAGCCACGACTACAGTTGACCATCCCTCCATTGGGGGCTGAATTTTGGCTTCGCTACGTCATTTGTGGTATCAGAGCAGTTGTCTGAGGTTGTTTTACTGACATGGCAATCTGAGTTGGAAGAGGTGCTGGCAGAAGGAGACATGTTTCCAACGCTGAGGTGTTGGGGATGTTGCAGAGGGTCAAGGCCAAAATAGATGTCATGGAGCGAAGACAACCCAGAGATCCTGAAGACATCAAAAAACTTGAGACAGAAGAAGCTGAAGAAAATGTGGAAATTCCTCCTGACATGAGGCTTCTTAGAACTATTCTAAGGTCTGTAGTTAAGCCCAGAATTGAAGTGTCGAGTTATGCAGGGGTACTGAATCTAGAAGAACTAGTAGACTGGATTAATGAAATGAACAAATGCTTAGATTATGAAGATATAAGCGAATATAAAAAGGTCAAGTTTGCAGTGACAAAGATGAAAGGACATGCTGCACTTTGGTGGGATGGAGTGCAGGCAGAAAGGAGGAGAGTTGGCAAGCAACCTATCAAGAGCTGGACCAGAATGATGGCTAAATTGAAAGGTAAATTCTTTCCTAGTGATTATCAGCTGACATTGTATAAGCAAATGCAAAACCTGAGACAGAGGTTGCTGACAGTAAAAGAATACACAAAGGAATTCTACAGAGTAAGCATAAGGGCTGGGAAATTCCAAGACACACCAGAGAAGACTGCCAGATATGTGAATGGTCTCAAGCTGGAGATCCAAGATGAGATTGGTCTCCTGTCTCCTAAGACAGTGGAAGAGGCCTATCAGATGGCCTTGAAAGCAGAGGAGAAACTCTTGAGGAAACAGTCTGCCAAGAAGAGAGGTACTTTCCATGGGAAGGGAAGTCAGGGTGGTAGAGGAAAGCCTACACCCAGGAATGGAGCTGACAGTAGGTCACCTCAGAATGCATATATAGAGAATGATGCAAAAGGCAGAAGGGGTTCTTACAAAGGAAGAGGAAGAGGAGACAGAGGCAGAGGCAGAGAGTTGAGGTGTGATAGATGTTAGGGAGTGGGACATAAGCACTATGAGTGTCCAGAGAATGTGGGTGCTGGTCCAAGAAATGTTGTTGTTGCCCAAGCTGGAGAAGAGGCAGAAATTGAAGAAGAAATTCTTCCAGAGAGGGGAGAATCCTTGGTGGTAAATAAGGTCCTGTTGAAGCAAGCCAAAGAGGCCACTAAGCCTGCACAAAGGAAGACTTTGTTTAGGAGCATCTGCAAAGTCCAAGGGAAATGCTGCCAGCTAGTCATTGATAGTGGCAGCACAGACAATCTGGTTTCCACTGAGGTGATAGAGAAGTTGAATTTGAAGACAAGGGAGCATCCAACTCCCTACAGGGTGTCCTGGCTGCATAAAGGGCACCAGCTGGTTGTAAAAGAACAGTGTGAGATAGAGCTGCAAATGGGAAAATACAAGGACAAAGTTTTGTGTGATGTAATGCCCATGGATGTGTGTCATATACTGTTGGGTAGACCTTGGCAGTTTGACAGAGCAGCAGTACATGATGGAAAGAAGAACACTTACAAGTTCTTCAAAGATGGGGTACGTCATACATTGATACCCATGGAAGAAGGAGAGCCATCCAGCAGAGTGATTGATCCAAAGACCTTGTTGCTGAGCGGGAAGGAATATCTGCAGCAGATAGAAGAAGAAGAGGTAAGCTTTGCTTTAGTTTGCAAACCTAAAGTAGTTCTTACTTCTACAAAGATTTCTGATTTGCCAGTAGAAATCCAAGAAATGTTAGATGATTTCTGTGACATTGTTGTGGATGATTTACCTGATGAGCTGCCACCTGTGAGAAAGATCAGCCATCAGATAGATTTTATCCCTGGTTCAAATCTGCCAAATAAGGTAGCCTACAGAATGACTCCCAAGGAAAATGAGGAAATCAGGAAACAAGTACAGGAGTTGGTGGACAAGGGACTGATCAGAGAAAGTCTGAGTCCATGTGCAGTACCAGCAGTTTTGAGCCCGAAGAAAGATGGAGGCTGGAGAATGTGTACCGATTCCAGAGCAATTAATAAGATCACAATCAGGTACAGATTCCCTTTACCCAGAATTGAAGATTTAATGGACTGTTTGAGTGGTGCTAAATATTTCTCAAAGATAGATTTGAAGAGTGGATACTATCAGATTAGGATAAGAGAGGGTGATGAATGGAAGACTGCCTTTAAAACAAATGAAGGACTGTATGAATGGATGGTAATGCCTTTTGGGTTATCAAATGCACCAAGCACTTTTATGAGACTTATGAATGAAGTATTGAAAGAATTTATTGGGAAATTTGTGATAGTATATTTAGATGATATATTAGTTTTCAGCAGAACTAAAGAAGAACATTTAAGGCATCTTAATCATGTCTTGAAGAAGCTGCACCAAGAGAAGCTACTGATAAATTTGAAGAAATGCTCATTCATGAAGGAAGAGTTGGTGTATTTGGGGTTTGTTGTTTCTGCAGAAGGATTGAAGATGGACCCAGAAAAGGTTAAGGCAATTGTGGAGTGGCTTTCACCCAGGAATATTTTTGAGGTGAGAAGTTTCCATGGACTTGCTAGTTTTTATAGGAAGTTTATAAGAAACTTCAGTAATATTAATGCACCCATAATTGAAACAATAAAGAAGAGAAAACAACCATTTAAGTGGACTGCTAAAGCAGAAAGAAATTTTAAGTTGCTGAAACAAAAGATAACAGAGAAGTCTATTTTGATTCTTCTTGATTTTACTAAACCATTTCAAGTAAAATGTGATGCCAGTGGAGAGGCCATTGGAGCTGTGTTGAGTCAGGATGATAGGCCTGTGGCATATTTCAGTGAGAAGCTGAATGACACCAGAAGAAATTATTCCTCTTATGAGAAGGAATTCTATGCAATTGTTCAGGCACTGAAGAAATGGAGACATTACTTGATGTCCAAGGAATTTGTATTGTATTCTGACAATCATGCTTTGCCATATATTGTACAGCAGCCCAAGTTGAAACATAAGCATGCTAAATGGGTTGAGTATCTCCAAAGTTTTGATTTTGTTTTGAAACATATAAGTGGCCAAGCCAATAAAGTAGCTGATGCTTTGAGCAGGAGACACATGCTTGTGCAAGAAACTAATTTTGAAGTTGCAGGATTTGATTTTCTCAAGGAATTGTATAAAACAGATCCAGATTTTAAAGAAGCATTTGAGGCATGTAGTAACCTTGTCTTAACAGATACAAGCCAGTGGCTGGATTATTTCCTGTAGGAGGACTTACTATTCAAAAGAAGCCAACTGTGTGTACCAAAATGTTCCATGAGAGAAAATTTGATCAAGGAGAAGCATAGTGGTGGACTTGCTGGACACTTTGGTACTGACAAGACTTATGAGCAGCTGAGTCACTTTTATTTCTGGCCCAAGATGAGAACAGAGGTGGATAAGTTTGTGAAGAACTGCAAGATTTGTCAATATGCTAAAGGAAGGAGCCAGAATGTAGGATTGTACACTCCCTTGCCTATTCCAGACAGGCCTTGGGACATGGTGAGTATGGATTTTGTTCTAGGATTTCCCAAGACTCAGAGAGGGAATGATGCAGTATTTGTTGTGGTGGATAGATTCTCCAAGATGGCACATTTTATTCCATGTTATAAAACTAGTGATGCCACCCATGTTGTTAACTTGTTTTTCAAAGAAGCTGTTAGATTGCATGGGTTACCCAGGAGCATTGTTTCAGACAGAGACACCAGATTGTGGGGCACTTTTGGAGCACACTGTGGAAGAAACTTGGCACCAAACTAAGTTTCAGCTCAGCTTATCATCCCCAAACTGATGGACAGACTGAGGTAGTGAATATAAGTCTAGGAAATTTATTGAGAAGTCTTGCAGGAGAGCATCCCAAGCAGTGGGATCATATTTTTCCCCAGGCAGAATATGCATATAATGACTCACCAAATAGGAGCACAGGGCAGAGCCCATTCCACATTGTTTATGGAATGCACCCCAGAGGAGTATCAGAGTTAAGAGATCTGGGAAAGGCAGAGATAAGGAGTGCAGATGGTGAGGAATTTGCTTCAGAGATCCAGGCCATACATGAACAAGTGAAGCAGCAATTACAAGGCAGTAGCATCAAATACAAAAGCAGAGCAGACTTGAGCAGAAAGGAAGTTCATTTTGAAGTAGGAGATCAGGTTTTGGCACACTTGAGAAAGGAGAGGTTCCCAAAGAAGCAGTATAATAAACTGAAGTTCAAAAAGATTGGGCCGTGCAAGATACTTAGGAAGTTTTATGCAAATGCTTATGAGATTGAATTGCCACCTGATGTTGGAATATCTCCCATTTTTAATGTCGCAGATTTGTACAAGTATGAAGATGATGGTGCAGAAGAAGGATCAGCAGACAAGGAACAGATTGAGTGGAAAGAGCAGCTACCTCCAGCACAGCCATTGCAACCAGAGAAGATATTGGATAAAAGACCATTCAGAAGGACCAGAGGACGAGAGTACTTTCAGTACTTGATCAAATGGAAGGATAAGCCAGAGGAAGATGCCACTTGGATGACTGAAGAAATGTTGCAGAAGATAGGCAGATCAGTGGACGAGCTCATGGACAGGAGCCCATGAAGAAGATTGCCCTTGGGAGTCTGATGCAGGGGAATTAGACACTAGCCAGCAATGTGGGAGGTTTTGTCCACATGTTGTGGCTAGGAGGATTTGAAAACATTTGAATTGTTATAGCTAGGTGTCAATACCTTAGCTGATTGTATTATTAGAGCAGATAGAGTTGTAGAAGTCGAATGGTTAGTCCATCTGTCATGTTTTAGTTTTCGAATAATTGTAATTAGGCTCTTGAATTTCCATAACGGTCCTCACAGAGGAACCGAAGGGACATATGTTGATGTATATAAATTGTAATCCCTCGGATGAAAGGGAGAGAGGGAAAGGAGAAGAGAATTTCTGCAATAAAATCTGTGTATGAACAGTTTCTTCCAGTCGAATGAATTTAAATGTCTGTCAACTATCCATTGTCTTGAAAGATTAATTGTGAGAAAATTCATTTGATTGTGAGGCGATTGTGTATTGGTAATTCCGTTTCTATCTGTGAATTCCCGTGAACTGTTTGAATAACCTATGAATTTACCCCAACCATAGGCGAGGTCTGTGTAGAGAATCCTGGTCGTGGAAATTTGTTTTGTGATAATAGACATCCTGCATAATAAAGGAATTACGTTTATTCATTGTTAATTGAACCTTCTAACCAGAGTCAGGTCCAAAGTTAAAAGCATACAAAGGATAGCAAAACCCGTGTAAACCTTAGTCAACCACTGTAGAAAAACCACGAGCAGTTTCCAAATTTTTTCACACCTCTTTTGGTGCCCGGGTGGTATTTCTGGGTCGAGGAGCGATTCCATTTAGCGTTCAACACGTGGAGCGATTCCATTTAGCGTTCAACACGTGGCTTAGGCTACTGTTCCAAAACCGCCCCTTAAAGTGTGCCTTCGCGCATTAAAAACCGACACCGGATGCCGAGCGGAATGCATACGAGCCATTGATTTGCAAATAGGTCATCGGACGGTGGTAACCTGACAAAGATGGACGGAGGTTAACTGAGGTATGAGCATTTGATTGATTGGACGATTGACATATATGTGTGGGGCCGGAGCCACGGTCTATAATAAAGTCATTTGTTTAAAAAAAGCGTAGAGTATTAATATAAAGTGCGAGAGTTTGAACTTTGATCATAAAGGGTTCGGGAATATAATTTAAAGCTCAATGTTGTGTTATAACGTTTAATTATCAAATTCCAAGAATTTGATAAATAAACTTCAATAAAAGAGAGAGTAGACCACGTGGAGAAAGAACGGGGTCACAAAGGCAAAAGCTGACCGAGCCATGACTACAGTTGACCATCCCTCCATTGGGGGCTGACTTTCGGCTTCGTTGCGTCAGAATGTTTGCCCAAAGTTTAGGGGGAGAAGCAAATAAATGGTTCAAGAGCTTAACCCCTAATAGAATTCATGATCTCCCTTCCCTTCATCAAGTATTCATAAACAAGTGGGAGACTAAGAAAAATCCTCTTCAAATCTTATCAGAGTATGAGAACCTTTAAAAAAATGTTGGGGAGAGTGTTCAAGACTAAGCACTAGGTTCAATAATGTATATAATGTACTTCCTCCCCACATGAAACCTCCACAAGGCCTAGCCCTAGTAAAATTTCTAGATGGATTTGATCCAGAAATGGCTTACTAATTAAGAGAAAGAGATCTCCTTATCTTAGAAGACATGAAAAGGGGAGTAGTAAGTGTAGAAGCCAATCTAATTGCTAAAAGGGCTAGAATGAGAACAGAAAAGAGGGTTACATACAAAGAGGAACCTGTGGCCCCCACATCTGATGCTAAAATTGACAATCTAGTTAGGACAATGGAAAGGATGATGGAGAGAATTAACTTGAATGAAAGAGCACCCCCTAAGGAAAACCAAACAAATCCTCAAAACAAAAACAGAAACCAAAACTTCAGAAAAGATCCTCCTAAAATAAGACAAAGAGAAACTGACTAGAAAATCAAACCTCCTTTCCAAGAAAACTATGTAGATGAAGAGGAGAGAAAGGCTGAGGAGCCAGAAGAAAACCATGTCAATCTAGTAGGCTCCAACAAATAGGATATTGTTTTCCTCACAGAAGAAGAACAAGGTCTATTCTCCTCGAACCAAGCTGAAAGAACATATGAGGATTCTGAAGAATACAAACTATGATTTGAAAATGATAACATGGAGGTTCATAGGTAGTATTACCTTATAAGTAAGAAAACCCAAGATGCCTCCAAGAGGAACAACCCATAAATTTTTTCTAGGAAGACCCTTGAAAATAGTACTAAAAAAACAATAGAAAAAACAAACATGATGACTAAGTATTCTGATCAAAGCAAAAAAATAATCAGCCAACATGATGGTGACCAAAGCTGCCCTAGTACATCAACTAGTGGCCCTGAAAAAACTATTTTATCTAAGATTCCAAGTAAAATCAGGAAGTTAAAGTTGTTGAAAAAACAATGTCTGATAAAATTGATTTAAATCTGCAAAGAACACAGACACCATTCAATATTGAGAGTGAAATTGCCAAGATAAAAATAGCCATACCCCTTATTGAATTAGTGACTCAATATGTATATAGATCTCAAGTTTTGAAAGCTTTAGACATAGGAAATAACACTGATACTCTAAATCTAAGTGATGACAAGCCATAATTGTTGTTTGGGTAGAGGTGGAGGGAAAGTTTCAAGAGGGAGGTGTGCCTCCATTCTATGTCAGTTTGAACATTCATGATAATATCCTACACAATGTCATGTTAGATTCAGGAGCTTCTCATAACTTCATACCAAAGGTAGTCATGGAAATATTAGGCCATGAGATAACTAGATCATACAAAGACTTATACTTTTTTGATTCAAGTAGAGTCAAATGTCTCAGCCTAATCAAAGATATTTGTGTTAATTTAGCACAAATTCTAGCCAAAATCCTAGTCATGGATATTGTAGTGGCTAACATTTCCCAAAAATATGGTATGCTCTTATCTAGACCATGGGGAGCCAAGCTTCAATGAACCCTCCAAATGTACATGACATATGCTACCATTCCAGTCTTCAACCAAACAAGAAGACTGTACAGAGAAAATCACATGAAATACATGGTAAGCAACCAATATAAACCCAAAAAAACACATCTCTATTCTATCCATTCAGATCTTGATTCATTTATTTTGTATAATGGGGATGACATTAATGAACAAGTAGTTGAAAAAGAGGAAGAGAAAGACCTGTCAGAACAATCAAACCAAACAAAAAATGAAGAACATAACAATCAAAATCATAGCAGCCATGAACAACAACACAATGGCAAATCTGAACTTGAAACTTTTTGGAACATGAGCTTTGATGGCTCTTATGGCAAAGATGGTTCAGGAGTAGGGGTTTGGATACACAACACTAATGAGGGTCACTCTTACAAGTTGGATTTTCAATGTACAAACAATATTGTAGAATATGAAGCTCTTCTCCTAGGTCTACAATTGATGAAAAATATAGGAGCTAAGAAGATTTCCGTTAAGGGAGATTCTGAGCTAATTATTAGGCAAATTAAAAGAGAATATTCAACCAAAAATCTCAAGTTAAGAGAATATAGAAATGCTGCCTTAGACCCTTTTTTTGAAAAATATGAACTTACCTCTGTCCCAAGAACTTAACACAACCTTGCAAATGAACCAGCATTCACTGCCAGCACTTGCAAACTACCTCATGCCAATGAACAATATACAGTAAAAGTCAAAAGCAGGCTGGTAGTCCTTGATAACATAGATTATTGGCAAGTTTTTAAAGGTGAAAAACAGATTGAAGAATTCCTCAAGTCCAAAAATGAGTTTGAAATACCAAAATCAGACTCGGATCATGAAGAGGACTGCTCTGCTGAGGAACAAACACATAAAACAGAGCCACCTTATGCTGCTGATATAAATCTGTTAGAACACCCTCATAAGGTAGAAATCTATGAAGATCCAGATAAAAAGGACCTTGAGGTATTGCAATGCAAAGACAATCTATTGCCAAGAGGACTTGTCCCCTTAGGAGAAATGTTTGATTTCAATGATGTTGCTAGGAATCCTAAAATAAAATCCACTGAAACAAGGGTAGACGAATGCAACATAGGCAGTGAAGAAGAACCTAAAATGATAAAACTTTCCAAAACACTACAAGCTCTTATAAAACAGAAATACATTGATATGTTCAAAGAATTTAATGATGTTTTTGCATGGGACTATGAGGACTTGAAGTCCTATGATGCAAACATCATTCAGCATAAGGTTCCTCTCAAGGAAAACCACAAACCATTTAAGAAAAAATTGCGCAGAATAAACCCTATCCTAGTGCCTCTAGTTGAGAAATAAATAAATAAAATGTATGATGCTAGAATAATAGTCCCACTCAGGTACTCAGAATGGCTCTCAAATCTTGCATCAGTCAGGAAGAAAACAGGGCAAATTAGGCTATGCATAGACTTCAGAAATTTAAACAAAGCCTCCCTGAAAGACAACTACCCTTTACCTAAGATGGATCATATACTGAAAAGGGTAGTAGGCTCCAAAAGAATATATTTTCTTGATGGTTTTTCAGGGTATAATCAAGTGCTAGTACATCCAGATGATTAGCACAAAACTGCCTTCACTACACATGTATGCCAAAATGTCTTTTGGGTTAATGAATGCTGGGGCCAATTTTCAAAGAGCCATGGACATTTTTTTTTCCTAAGAAATAGGTTACTTCATTGTGATATATCTTGATGACATCACAGTCTATTAAGAAACTGACGAAGAACACCTAGTTCACCTAACAAAGGTCTTTGAAAAATGTAGAAATTATGGTCTGTCTTTAAATCCCAAGAAAACTTTCTTTGTTCTTCAAGAAGGAAACCTTTTAGGTGATATCATATCTGAAGAAGGGATTAAGATAGATCCAAAGAGGATTGAGGGAATATTGCAGATCAGTTACCCAAGAAATGTCAAAGAGCTGCAATCTTTCATTGGAAAGATCAACTTCTTAAGAAGGTTCATACCAAACCTTGCAGAACTCCTAAGAAACATTACTAACATGATGAAAAGAGGAACAGGAATAAAATGGACCACAGAAGCAAAACAATCCTTTGACTGGGTAAAACAAGCTCTCACCCAAACACCAGTCCTCATCAACCCTAGCTTCACTAAGGACTTCTTCATCTTCTCATTTGCATCAGAACACATAATTTCTACATTATTACTACAAAAGAACATAATGGGACAAGAAAAACCCATAGCTTTTTTCATCAAGGCACTAAGAGATGCACCTCTAAAATATAACATTATGGAAAAACAAGCTTTTTCCTTAGTCAAAGCCGTAAAAGATTTCAGAGTCTATATTTTGCATTCACATATCATTTCTTTTTCTCCTCATACAGTTGTTAAGGAAATACTAACTCAGGATCCTGATGGTAACAGAGGTAAGTGGATTGCTGTTATCTTAGAGTATGATCTAGAAATCAATCCCATCAAGCTGATCAAAGGGAAGGGACTAGCCAAACTGATGGTTGAGGAAAATTTTCAAGCATTGGAAATAAACATGATACATTCCTTGGATGAACAAGAGGAGTTGGTCACTCCACCTATTGAAGAAGAATTTATGAACTCACTCTAGTATGATGATATATTATATGTTATTTTTAATCTAAATGCTCCTCCTGGTTTGTCCAAAACAAGGGCCAAATTATTGAAACTAAAAGTTGTAAATTTTTTCATTCTAGATAAAGCTTTATATTGGAAAATTTCTATTGGTATCTTGCTTAAATGTTTACTTGAAGAAGATTCAGATAGAATCATGCATGAGTTTCATGAAGGAGAATGTGGAAGAAATCTCTATTGGAAAAATACTGCCAACAAAATCCTTAGAGTTGGTTTCTATTAGCCCACTCTTTTCCCTGATATTCATAAGCTGGTAGTGACTTGCCATAGATGCCAAATATTTGAGGGAAAGAGAAAATTTCTTCCTCTGCCTTTACAACCTATTTGTGTTGAAACTCCTTTTCAACAATGGGGTTTAGATTTCATTGGAGAAATACACCCTTCCTCTTCTGCTCAACATAAATGGATCCCCACTGCAACTGATTATGCTGCTGCAATTAAATCCATGAAAATGGTGGACTTTTTCCACAGATATCATATTACACTAGGGAATTATACGGCTTATTACCCTCAAGGTAATGGTTTGGCCAAATCCTCTAATAAAAACTTGGTAAATATCATCAAGAAATTGCTGGAATAAAACAAGAAGTCATGTGACAGCAAATTAGTGCATGCACTATGGGCAGACATATTAACAAACAAAAGATCAATTAACATGTCTCCCTATCAACTAGTGTATGGCATGGATGCAGTTTTTCCAACATCCTTGGGAGTCCTAGTGATGAAGCTTATTCAAGAGGTACAGTCAGAGGTGAATGATATACAAAGGAGGCTAAAACAAACCATTCAATTGCAGCAATCAAGGGAATAAGTATACAACAGAACACAAGCTATGTAAGAGAATATTAAGAAAGTATTTGATAAGAAGACTAAAGCCAATGATTTCCAGATTGGAGAAAAAGTTCTAAAATGGGATTCAAGAAGAGAGGACAAAGGAAAGCATGGGAAATTTTACAATCTATGGAAATGACCATACATCATTCATTGTGCTAGAGGTAACATTGCATTTTTTCTGCAAGAAATAGATGGGACAGAGCTGTTTGGAGGCCTTGTAAATGGAAGAATGTTGAACCATTATTTCAGTTAGGAGATATTAGTATAGATTTCCATCATTATGAATATCACTGTTTTATAGTTATCAAACATATATAGGACGGAGTTAGAGCCCAAAATGAAGGCCATAAACCTTGTCTGATAAAACCAAAAAAGAGAAAAATAAAGAAGAAAAAAAGAAAAAAAAGAGGGCATATAACAAAATAGGTAAGCCCCATACCAAAATGAATATTTATGAAAGTGTGCAAGTCCAAATGCCACTACTTTTTGATGAAACATTGTTCAACCATATAGCTTAATCATGGTTGAAGAAATTTAAATTGATTACTAATAAGTTAGAAATGAAGATTTTTCAAATTGTTTAAACTTGGCTTATGAGTAGAGGATAGGGAAAGATATTGGTTCCAAAGCATAATCCGAACCAACAAAAGAAAGGGATGACTGACAGATGAGAAATTAAAAATGAAAGAAATCAGTTTCTAGTTTTACTTTTGCAAAATAAATATGGTGTGAAGCTTGTCTAGAATGGCACAATTCATGGCAATAAAACTTCTTAATATTGATTTAGTCATGTTTTAAATTTCATGTTAATATATTAGAGAATGAAGATCTGTCAAACTATTTAATCTTAACAGATAAGTAGATTAGGTAGAGAATAAAAAGAGCTCATCAGTCTAATCTGAGCCTTTGGAGGTTATAAGGGTAGAAATAAATAGTTTTATGCTTTCAAAAGAAAAATAATGTCAAAGGTTTGCCAGTCCAAATGCACCCAAATGAAGAAAAAATGTTAGGAAAAGTATGATGGGTAGGTAGGGTTGAGTTGCAGCAAAGCATGATTTCATATTTTTAAAGATCATAGCTTCAAAAAATAACAACAAATCATCAATTGAAGAAAGAGGAATCTGCCAAGTATAAGCAAGGCACTGATCTAAAATTCTAGAGATCTGAACTCTGAGGTTCTTGACACCTCCTAAAGGAGCTATCCTCCCCAGCTGGAGCCACTAGCATCCTCCTGTATTCTATAGATTAACTAGGTGACTATGGATTTATTACAATCAACTAAAGATAACATTCTTTGCCTATAAGCTATCTTTAGAAATATCATTGCCTTCATTATATTCATAAAACCTTTCTCCCTATCTCTTAGTTTTCCCTCTCAAAGTCACCCTGTTGCTCTTAAAAGACTCATTATGGGATTATACCTCTCATTTTCATCCTTATTTCCTACCTAAAACCCCATTTTACCCACTAAAAGTCCCATCAACCTCCTCACATTTATCACTTTCCTTTACTTCTGTTAGTATTAGTCTTTGCATACTTCCACCAGGGATCAAAACACATTTGCATGTGCATCTTAGGTGTCTCATACTGAATAACGTTTTCATCATTCCATTAGGTCATGATTTAAATTTTTCCACTGGTGGTTGTACTTGTTAAGAAACACCATCCTCCCTCCAAAATTCATATTGCTGACTCACTCCCATGTCCCCTTGAGCATAATAACACTTATGGAAATGCTTTTTTCACTTGAAAGTTTTTAAGTCAAAATCTCATTCAAAGTCAGATAAAAAAAGTAGTCCCATTAGGTCATTGAGGTTTTTCATTTTTCAAGATCATTCCTTCATTCTTATGAGGTCAGCACACATATAAGAGGGATTGATTATGATATTCATGACGTATTCATTATTTTTTAAGGATTTTATTTTCAGTTTCAGGACTTTTTATCCAAATGTCATTTTGATAAAAAGTCACCTATGTGATTTATTTAAATTTCTCCAATTGTAGTTTTATGTTATAATATGTAATAAATTTAATCCCAAGCTATAAAAGCTATTATGTAAAGGCTCAATGAGCAAATGAAAAGACAACTCCATGACTTCAACAACCTGCAATGCAAAAAAGTGTCAAAGAGTATCAGTGATAAAGGGAAAAAGACATCAAACATTAGAAAGTGGGTTTTTCAAGTTAAATTAAATCCACATGCCTATAAAGCCTATCAAACATTTCAAAAAAGCCATTGTTCCCTTGCAGAGCATCAGAAGTTTCAAGAAGAGAAGAATTTGTGAGTTTTTTGAGTGAAATTGGGCTAAGTTCCTTGGCACTACGCGTTCAGAAGACTGGCGCAGCGTGTTTGCATTAGCGATGTGCTCCTGCCTAGTGATGCTGCCCCCTTGCCACAAGGAGAAAATGTTATTTGTGAAGGCTCTGCACATTCATAAGACTGGTGCTACATGTTTGCACCGGCGCTGCGCTCCTGCCTAGTGGCGCTATGCCTTTTCCACGAGGAGACAATGTTATTTATGAAGGCGTTGCACATTCACAAGACTGGCGCTGCACGTTTGCACTGACGCTGCGCTCTTTCCCAGTGGTGCTGCGCCCTTTCCAGGAGGATACAGTGTTATTTATGAAGGTGTTGCATGCTTAGACCAAGGCGATGCACGTTTTTACCGGTGTTGTGGACTTAGCCAATGGCACTGCATGCCTAGATAATGAATATTACTGAGGGTTTTTACCATTCAACAAAGTTCAAAACTACTTCAAATTTCTCCTATCATCCTCCAAATCACTCCTAAGTAGTTTCATGACATCATTAAGAAGAACCAGAGGCATGAAATGAAGTATAATCACCAATGAATCATGATCATTGGTGGTTATCCAAGCACTCAGACAACAAAAGATGCTCCACTACGTAGCAAATAAAAGACAGAGATGAATACAAAGGATTAAAGAGATTAATTAAATATTAGGAGAGAGAGAGACATGGATAAGGCAAATCAGGTTTAGAGGCCTAAAACAAAGGTTAAAGGGAAATTCAAAAGAAGATTAGCATAGAGGTAGATTCGAATGATTAAACCCAAGGCATTTACTTCTTCAGAGACACATTTTGCCCCCTATAACATGTTTTCTTTCAAAAAAGACATCAAAAGTTATTAAGACAGTCAGAGATATTTCTCATCTACCCAAAAGTTATTACAAAAGTTATTAAAGTCCTTAAAAGTCAAATATTTTGAAATTTAGTTCAAACAGTGAAGTTAGGAGTTATTATTACAGTGAGGTTGTCTTAAATATTTTTCCTTGGGCCTTGCATGGTCTCAAAGCTCAAAAATGCATTAACTCTGTAATAAATAACATCTGAAAACCTAGCTTAGGATCACCTCCTCATTTTGTAGATAAATACTGCATGTATCATTAATTTTTATTGTGGGTTGTTGGGCTAAATACTACATAGACTTTGAGTTGTAAATAAGTTTGGCTTTGGAGATCTGTAGCTGTTTCGGACTAGATATCATTAGAACAAGTACATTCACAAGATTCCTGAACTTTGTTAAATGGTGATGTTATTCTAATCTTGTAATTGTTTCCTTCTGTTTTCCATTTTGTACATCAATTTCTCTTATAACAGAACAAAAAAATTAGATTAAGATATGTTGTTATAGGCACCTTAATTCTGTCTGCTTTCTGTTATTTAAATATTTTACTCTGTTGGGTCTGATTGGAGAATTTAGGAGTTCCCTGCTCTCCAGTTCCACCTAGTTTGTTTTCTTGAGATTAACTCAGTAGAGCCCAGCCAAAGAAGTTTATGGTTTTCTGTGTCCTTTGGTTCTGCTTGAAATGTTGTTCTCAAGGCTTTCTTTGAAGTTTACTTACTAAAGTTTGGCTGAAGAAGTTTATGGTTTTCCCTGTCCTTTGGTGTATCTTGAACAGTCACTTTAAAGGTCTTTGAAGTCTTATTGAAGAATTTAGGGGTTCCCTTCTCTTTAATCATTATTGAATTGTTATCTTAAATGTTTTCTTTGTCTGAAATTGAATAGCTAGAGAATTTAGGAGTTCCCTCCTCTCTAGGATTTGCTGGATTGTTGTCTTAACGTTTACTTGGTAAAGTCTGGCCAAAGAAGTTTATGGTATGCCCTATTTTTTGGTTCTTTCTTAAGAATAGTAATCTTAAAAACTCTCCTTGTTCTAGTACATGTTAAAGGATTCTTAATTTCCCTTTAAAGGTACTAAATTCATAACTTAGTGTTCATTTCACATCCACATAAGCTATTAAGATCAATTTGGATTAGTTAGCTTGCCCTGTGGAACACCCTTGATTTATTGATGTACTTCTCAAAACTTGTACAGACTCCATAGCCCAATGGTTTGAACTTCTCTTACTCCATCTGTTCTTCCTAAGAAACAACAAAACAAAACAAAACAAAAAATCCCTATCATTTTAACTAGCCTAAAATCAGCATCCTAAATCAATCATGTTATATATTTTATACAAATATAGAGAGAGCCCTCTTTGAGTCCAGGAAGGCTTTGTCCTAGGACTCCAAATTTTTTTTGATGTTACCCTTGTTTATTTGGTATTACCAATCTAACAAATTACAGGGACCTAACATAATGGCGACTCCAATAGGGATTTGTATTGATAAATCCTGATATTGTCAAAATCAACAGAACCCAGTCGGGAATACTTTATGGATTAATTATTTATTTCACAGATTGGTTTGTACTTTAAGACTATTATAAACTTTAACCTCTCTAATTTTTGAGTCTAAGTTCTAGCTTCTAGAAGAATCTGTACCAGATCTCATCCAGACCCAAACCCTCCTACAATAGTTGATAATCCTAAAAGCATCCTTAGGAAGTCTCCTAGATCTAAAATTCCAACTGTTGGTAGACCAATCCACAAAGAAAGTTCCTTTCCTGAAAATTTGATATCCTTGCAAGATATCCAATTTGACTTACACCATAAAAGAAACCTGTTCAGGAATAAGTCTCAAATTTGGATAGACCAGACAAACCTTGAGCCTACCAGCTTACAACAGAGTCCTAGTAGAGAAGCCTCTTCTTCCACTCCTCCTGATCCTCAGCATCTCCAATGCTTTGACTCCTTTCATTCCAAATCTTCTCAATATCAGCTAGCTGGTCCAAGTGCATCTACTACCCCCACTCATACATCCACTATTCAAACCCCTCCATTTCATTCTCCACCTCCACTCATAAACCCTCCTTTTACAAATCCTCCTTGGGTTCCTTTACCTCAAATCATGGTAGCATGGTATGTCCCATTGGTACTACCACAACCTTTACTGCCTATGCCACAAGACTATGAATCTAGAATCCCTCACTTTAATGGGACTAATCCTACAACTTCCCAACACCATGTAGACAAGATGAATGATGCTTTTTATTACCAAGAATTAGAAGATGAGACCATACAAATGAGAATGTTTGCCTAAAGTTTTGGCGGAGAAGTAAAGAAATGGTTCAATATCTTAACCTCAAATAGCATTCATGATCTCCCTTCCCTTCTTCAAGTATTCATAAACAAGTGGGAGACTAAGAAAAATCCTCTTCAAATATTATCAGAGTATGAGAACCTTAAAATAAATTTTGGGGAGAGTGTTCAAGAATATTGCACTAGGTTCAATAGTGTATATAATGCACTTCCTACCCACATGAAACCCCCACAAGGCCTAGCCCTAGTAAAATTTCCAGATGGATTTGATCCAGAAATGGCTTACCAATTAAGAGAAGAGATCCCCTTACCTTAGAAGACATGCAAAGGGGAGTAGTAAGTGTAGATGCCAATATAATTGCTAAAAGGGCTAGAATGAGAACAGAAAAGAGGGTTACATACAAAGAGGAACCTGTGGCCTCCACATCTGATGCTAAAATTGAAAATCTATTTAGGACAATGGAAAGGATGATGGAGAGAATTAACTTTAATGAAAGAGCACCCCCTAGGGAAAACCAAACAAATCCTCAAAACAAAAATAGAAACAAAAACTTCAAAAGATATCCTCCTCAAATAAGAAAAAGAGAAAATGACCGGCAAATCAGACCTTATTTCCGAGAAAACTATGTAGATGAAGATGAGAGAGAGGCTGAGGAGCCAAAATAAAACCATGTCAATCTAGTAGGCTCCAACAAAGAGGATACTATTTTCCTCACAGAAGAAGAATAAGGTCTATTCTCCTCGAACCAAGCTAAAAGAACATATGAGGATTCTGAAGAATACAAACTAAGATTTGAAAATGCTATCATGGAGGTTCATAGGCAGTATGACCTAAAAAGTAAGAAAAGCCAAGATGCCTCCAAGAGGAACAACCCAAAAATTTCTGCTAGGAAGACCCCTGAAAATAGTCTTAAAAAGACAACATAAAATACAAACATGATGGCTAAGAATTCAAATCAAAGAAAAAACAAAATCATCCAACATGATGGTGACTAAAGCTACCCTAGTACATCAATTAGTGGCCCTGAAAAAATTGTTTTAACTGAGATTCCAAATAAAAATTAGCAAGCTAAAGTTGTTGAAAAGCAATATCTGATAAAACTGATTTAAATCTACCAAGAACGCGGACACCATTTAGTGTTGAGAGTGAAATTGCCAGGATAAAAATAGCCATACCCCTTACTGAATTAGTGACTCAATATGTATATAGATCACAAGTTTTGAAGGCTTTAAACATAAGAAATAACACGGATACTCTAAATCTAAGTGATGACAAGCCATAATTGTTGTTTGGGCCAAAGGTGGAGGGAAAGTTTCAAGAGGGAGGTGTGTCTCCAGTCTATGTCAGTTTGAACATTGATGATAAGATCCTACACAATGCCATGTTAGATTCAGGATCTTCTCATAACCTCATGCCAAAGGTAGTCATGGAAATATTAGGCCTTGAGATAACTAGACCATACAAAGACTTATACTCTTTTGATTCAAGTAGAGTCAAATGTCTCGGCCTCATCAAATATCTTTGTGTTAATTTAGCACAAATTCCAACCAAAAGCCTAGTGATGGATATTGTAGTGGCTGACATTCTCCCAAAATATGGTATGCTCTTATCTAGATCATGGGGAGCCAAGCTTCAAGGAACCCTGCAAATGGACATGACATAGGCTACCATTCTAGTATTTAACCAAACAAGAAGACTATACATAGAAACTCACATGAAATACATGGTAAGCAACCAAGATAAACCCAACAACACCCCCCTCTATTCTGTCCATTAAGATATTGATTCGTTTATTTTGTATAATGAGGATGAAATTAATGAACAAGTAGCTGAAAAAGAGGAAGAGCAAGACCTATCAGAACAGTCAAACCAAACACAAAATGAAGAAAATAACAGTCAAAATCATAGCAGCCATGAACATAAACACAATGGAAAATCTGAACTTGAAACTCTTTGGAACATGAGCTTTGATGGCTCTAGTGGCAAAGATGGTTCAAGAGTAGGTGGTTGGATACACAACACTAATGAGGGTCACTCTTACAAGCTGGATTTTCAATGTACAAACAATATTGCAGAATATGAAGCTCTTCTTCTAGGTTTACAATTGCTAAAAAATATAGGATCTAAGAAGATTTCCATTCAGGGAGATTCTGAGCTAATTATTAGGAAAATTAAAGGAGAATATTTAGCCAAAAATCCCAGGTTGAGAGAATATAGAAATTTTGCCTTAGACCTCCTAAAGTAATTTGAAAAATATGAACTTACCTTTGTCCCAAGAACTCAAAACAGCCTTGCAAATGAACTAGCATTCATTGCCAGCACTTGCAAACTGCATCATGACAATGAACAATACATAGTAAAAGTCAAAAGCAGACTGACAGTCCCTGAAAACATAGATTATTGGCAAGTTTTTGAAGGTGGCAAGTAGATTGAAGACTTCCTGCATTCCAAAAATGAGTTTGAAATGCCAAAATCAGACTCGGATCATGAAGAGGACTTCTCTGCTAAGAAAAAAACACATAAAACAGAGCCACCTTATGTTGCTGATATAAATATGTTAGAACACACTCATAAGGAAGAACTGTGTGAAGATACAGATAAAAAGGATCTTGAGGTATTGCAATGCAAAGACAATCTATTGCCAAGAAGACTTGTCCCCTTAGAAAAACTGCTTGATTTCAATGATGTTGCTAGGAAGCCTAAAATAGAATCCATTGAAACAGGGGTAGAAGAATGCAACATAGGCAGTGAAGAAGAACCTAAAATGATAAAACTGTCCAAAACACTGCCAGCTCTTATAAAATATAAATAAATTGAGTTGTTCAAAGAATTTAATGATGTGTTTTCATGGGGCTATGAGGACTTGAAGTCCTATGATACAAACATCATTTAGCATAAGATTCCTCTCAATGAAAACCAAAAACCATTTAAGTAGAAATTGCATAGAATAAACCCTGTCATAGTGCCTTTGGTTGAGAAAGAAATAAAAAAAATGTATGATGCTGTAATAATAGTCCCACTTAGGTACTTAAAATGGGTCTCAAATCTTGTATCAGTGAGGAAGAAAACAAGGAAAATTAGGCTATGCATAAACTTCAGAAATTTAAACAAAACCTCCTTGAAAGACAACTACCCTTTAACTAAGATGGATCATATACTGCAAAGGGTAGTAGGCTCCAAAATAATATCTTTTCTTGATGGTTTTTCAGGGTATAATCAGGTGCTATTACATCCAGATGATCAACACAAAACAACCTTCACTACACCTTGGGGCACCTTCATGTATGTCAAAATGCCTTTTGGGTTAATGAATGTTGGGGCCACTTTTCAAAGAGCCATGGACATTTATCTTTCTGAAGAAATATGTTACTTCATTATGATATATCTTGATGACATCACAGTCTATTAAAAAACTGATGAAGAACACCTAGGTCACCTAAGAAAGGTCTTTGAAAAATGTAGAAAGTATGGTCTGTCTTTAAATCCTAAGAAAACTTTGTTTGGTCTTCAAGAAGGAAAAATTTTAGGCCATATCATATCTGAAGAATGGATTAAGATAGATACAAAGAGGATTGAGGGAATATTGCAGACGAGTCACCCAAGAAATATCAAAGAGCTGGAATCTTTCGTTGGAAAGATCAACTTCTTAAGAAGGTTCATAACAAACCTTGCAGAACTCTTAAGAAACATTACTAACATGCTGAAAAGAGGAACCAGAGTAAAATGGACCACAAAAGCAAAACAATCCTTTGACTAGGTAAAACAAGTTCTCACCCAAACACCACTCCTCATCAGCCCTGACTTCACTAAGGACTTCTTCATCTTCTCATTTGCATCAGAACACACAATTGCTGCAGTATTACTACAAAAGAACATAACGGGACAAGAAAAAACCATAGCTTTCTTCAACAAGGCACTAAGAGATGCAGCTCTGAAATACAACATTATGGAAAAAAAAAAGGTTTTTCCTTAGTAAAAGCCTTAAAATATTTCAGAGTCTATATTTTGCATTCATATATCATTTCTTTTGTTCTTGATACAATTGTTAAGGACATACTAACTCAGGATCCTGATGGTAAAAGAGGTAAGTGGATTGCTGCAATCTTAGAGTATGATCTGGAAATCAAGCCCACCAAGCTGATCAAAGGGAAGGGACTAGCCAAACTGATGGCTGAGGCAAACTTTCAAGCACTGGACATAAACATGATAGATTCCTTAGATGAACAAGAGGAGCTAGTGACTCCACCTATTGAATAAGAATTTCTGAACTCACTCTGGTATGCTAATATATTATATGTGCTTTTTAATCTAAATGCTCCTCCTGGTTTGTCCAAAACAAAGGCCAAATTCTTGAAACTAAAAGCTGTAAATTTTTGCATTCTAGATAAAGCTTTATATTGGAAAATTTTTGTTCGTATCTTGCTTAAATGTTTGCTTGAAGAAGATGTAGATAGAATCATGCATGAGCTTCATGAAGGAGAATGTGGAGGAAATATCTATTGGAAAACTATTGCCAAAAAAATCCTTAGAGCTAGTTTCCATTGGACCACTCTTTTACCTGATATTCATAAGCTGGTAGTGACTTGTCATAAATGCTAAATATTTGAGGGAAAGAGAAAACTGCTTCCTCTGCCTTTAGAGCCTATTTGTGTTGAAACCCCTTTTCAACAATGGGGTTTAGATTTCATTGGAGAAATCCACCCTTCCTCTTCTGCTCAACATAAATGGACCCTCACTACAACTGAATATTTCACCAAATGGATAGAAGCCATCCCTTCAAGGACTGCCACTGACTCAGTAATCATCAAATTCCTTGAAATTAATATTCTATCCAGATTTGGTTGTCTAGAAAAAATCATTACTAGTAATAATGTTGCATTTAAATCCAAGAAAATGGTGGACTTTTTCCACAAATATCATATTACATTAGGGTATTCTACGGCTTATTACCCTCAAGGTAATGGGTTTGCCGAATCCTCTAATAAAAGCTTGATAAATATCATCAAGAAATTTCTGGAAGAAAACAATAAGTCATGGCATAGAAAATTAGTGCATGCACTATGGGTAGATAGATTAACAAACAAAAAATCAATAAACATGTCTCCCTATCAACTAGTGTATGGCATGGACATAGTTTTTCCAACATCTTTGGGAGTCCCAGTGATGAAGCTTATTCAAGAGGTACGGTCAGAGGAGAATGATATACAAAGGAGGCTGAACCAAACCATTTAATTGCAGCAATCAAGGGAAGAAGTATACAACAGAACACAAGTATTGCAAGAGAATATTAAGAAAATATTTGATAAGAGGAATAAAGCCAATGATTTCCAGATTGGAGACAAAGTTATGAAATGGGATTCAAGAAGAGAGGACAAAGGAAAGCATGGGAAATTTGACAATTTATTGAAAGGCCCATACATCATTCATTGTGCTAGAGGTAACAATGCATTTTTTTGCAAGAAATGGATGGGACAGAGCTGTTTGGAGGCCCTATAAATGGCATAATGTTGAAGCATTATTTCAGTTATGATATATCAGTATAGATTTCCGTCATTGTGAATATCATTGTTTTACAATTATCAAACAAATATAGGACAAAGTTAGAGCCCGAAGTGATGGCCATAAACTTTGTTTGATAAAACCAAAAAAGAGAAAAAGAAAGATGAAAAAAAGAAAAAAAGAGGGCAGATAACAGAAGAGGTAAGCCCCATACCAAAATGAATATTTCTGAAAGTGTGCAAGTCCAAATGCCACTAATTTTTTATGAAACATTTTTTAGCCATACAACTTAATCATGGTTGAACAAATTTAAAATGATTATTGATAAGTTAGAAATAAAGATTTACCAAACTATTTAAACTTGGCTTATGAGTAGAGGATAGGGAAAGATATTCCAAAGCACAATCTGAACTAACAAAAGAAAGGGATGAGTGACAGATGAGAAATTCAAAATCAAAGCCCTCTGTTTCTAGTTTTACTTTTGCAAAATAAATATTGTGTGCAGCTTATCCAGAATGCCACAATTCATGGCAATCAAACTACTTAATCTTGATTTAGTCATGTTTTAAATTTCATGTTAATAGATTAGAGAATGAAGATCTGTAAAATTGTTTAATCTTAATGGATAAGTAGATTAGGTAGAGAATAAAAAGAGCTCATCAATCTAATCTGAGCCTTTGGAGGTTATAAGGGTAGAAATAGATATTTTTATGCTTTCAAAAGAAAAAGAATGTCAAAGGTTTGCCAGTCCAAATGCACCCAAATGAAGAAAAAATGTTAGGAAGAGTATGATGGGTAGGTAGAGTTGAGTTGCAGCAAAGCATGATTTCAGATCTTTAAAGATCACAACTTCAAAGAAAAATAGAAAATCAACAATTGAAGAAAGAGGAATATGTCAAGTACAAGCAAGGCACTGATCTACAAATTCCAGAGATCTGAAGTATGAGGTTCTTGACACCTCCTAAAGGAGCTACCCTCCCTAGCTGCAGCCACTGTTATCCTCTTGTATTCTACATATTCACTAGGTGACTATGGATTTATTACAATCAGATAAATATAACATTCTTTGCCTATCAGCTATCTTTAGAAATTCATTGCCTTCATTATCTTCATAAAACCTTTTTCCCTATCTCTCAGTTTGCCTTCTCAAAGTCACCCTGTTGCTCCTAAAAGACTCGTTATGGGATTATACCTCTCATTTTCATCCTTCTTTCCCACCTAAAACCCCATTTTCCCCACTAAAAGTCCCATCAACCTCCTCACATTTATCACTTTCCTTTACTTCTGTTAGTGTCAGTCTTTGCATACTTCCACCATGGATAAAAACGCATTTGAATGTGCATCTCAGGTGTCTCATGCTGAATAAATTTTTCATTATTCCATTAGGTCATAATTTAAATTGTTCTCTTGGTGGTTTTCCTTGTCAAGAAATACCATCCTCCCTCCAAAATTCATATTTCTGACTCATTCCCATGTCCCCTTGAGCATGATAACACTTATGGAAATGCTTTTTTCACTTGAAAGTTTTTAAGTCAAAATCTCATTCAAATTCAGATAAAAAAGCAATCCCATTAGGTCATTATGGTTTTGAATTTTTCAATATCATTCCTTCATTCCGATGAGGTCAGAACACATATAAGATGGATTGACTATGATATTCATGATGTATTCATTATGTTTTAAGGATTGTATTTTAAGTTTCAGGAATTCTTATCAAAATGTCATTTTGATAAAAAGTCACCTATGTGATTTATTTAAATTTCTCCAATTGTAATTTTATGTTATAATATGCAATAAATGTAATTCCAAGCTGTCAAAGCCATTATGTCAAGCCTCAGTGAGAAAAAGAAAAGACAACTCCATGACTTCAACAACCTGCAATGCAAAAAAGTGTCAAAGAATATCAGTGATAAAGGGAAAAAGACATCAAACATTAGAAAGTGGGTTTTCCAAGTTAAATTAAATCCACAAGCCTATAAAGCCTATCAAAAATTTCAAAAAAGCCATTGTTCCATTGCAAAGCATCAGAAGTTTCAAGAAGAGAATAATTTGTGAGTTTTTTGAGTGAAATTGGGCTAAGTTCCTCGGCGCTGCTCGTTCAGAAGACTGGCACTATGCATTTGCACCGGTGCTGTGCTCCTGCCCAGTGGTGTTGCACCCTTGCCACGAGGATACAATGTTATTTGTGAAGGCGTTACATGCCCAGAAGACTGGCATTGTGCATTTTCACCAGCGTTGCGCTTCTACCCAGTGGCGTTGTGCCTTTGCCACAAGGAGACAGTGTTATTTGTGAAGGCACTGCACGTTCACAAGACTGGCCTTGCATGTTTGCACTAGCATTGCGCTCCTGCCCAATGGAACTATGCCCTTTCCATGAGGAGACAATGTTATTTATGAAGGCGTTATGCACTCAGACCAAGGTGCTGCGCGTTTGCAACGATGTTGCGCCCTTAGCTAGTGGCGCTGCGTGCCTAGAAAATGAAGATTACTGAGGGTTTGTGCCATTCAACAAAGTTAAAAAATACTTCAGCTTTCTCCTACCATCCTCTAAAGCACATCTAAGTAGATTCATGACATCATTAAGAAGAACCAAAGGCATGAAATGAAGTATAATCACCAATGAATCATGATCATTGGTGGTTATCCAAGCACTCAGACAACAAAAGATGCTCCACTGTGAAACAAATAAAAGACAAAGATGAATACAAAGGATTAAAGAGATTAATTAAAGATTAGGAGACAGAGGAGTAGGGATAAGGCAAATCAGGTCTAGAGGCCTAAAACAGAGGTTAAAGGGAAATTCAAAAGAAGATTAGCACAGAGGCAGATTCAAATGATTAAACCCAAGGCATTTACTTCTTTAGAGACACATTTTGCCACCTACAGTATGTTTTGTTTCAAAAAATACATCAACAGTTATTAAGACAGTCGGAGATATTTCTCATCTACCCAGAAGTTATTAAAAAAGTTATTAAGAAGCCTTAAAAGTCAAATACTACCAAAGTTAGCTCAAATAGTGAAGTTAGGAGTTATTATTACAGTGAAGTTGTCTTAAATATTTTTCCTTGGGCCTTATATGGTATCAAAGGTTAAAAATGAATTAACTTTGTAATAAATAACATCTGAAAACCTAGCTTAGGATCACCTCCTCATTTTGCAGATAAATACTGCATGCATCATTTATTTTTAGTGTGGGTCATTGGGATGAATACCGCATAGACTCTGATTTGTAAAGAAGTTTGGCTTTGGAGCTCTGTAGTTGTTTTGGACTGGATATCAATAGAACAAGCACATTCACAATATTCATGAACTTTGTTAAATGGTGATGTTATTATAATATTGTAATTGTTTCCTTCTATTTTTCATTTTGTACATCAATTTCTCTTATAACAGAACAAAAAATTTAGATTAAGATATGCTGTTAGAGGCACCTTAATTCTGTCTGCTTTCTTTTATTTAAATGTTTTCCTCTGTTGGGTCTGATTGGAGAATTTAGGAGTTCCCTGCTCTCCAATTCCACCTAGTTTTTTTTCTTGAGATTAACTCAGTAGAGTCTAGCCAAAGAAGTTTATGGTTTGCCCTGTCCTTCGGTTCTGCTTGAAATGTTGTTCTCAAGGCTTTATTTGAAGTTTACTTACTAAGGTCTGGCTAAAGAAGTTTATGGTTTTCCCCGTCCTTTGGTCTATCTTGAACAATCACTTTAAAGGTATTTGAAGTCTAGTTGAAGGATTTAGGAGTTCCCTGCTCTTTAATCATTACTGAACTATTATCTTAAATGTTTTCTTTTTCTGAAAGTGAATAGCTACAGAATTTAGGAGTTCCCTGCTCTCTAGGATTTGCTGGATTGTTGTCTGAAAGTTTACTTGGTAAAATATAGCTGAAGAAGTTTATGGTATGCCCTGTCCTTTGGTTATTTCTTAAGAATAGTAATCTTAAAAACTCTTCTTGTTCTAGTACATGTTAAAGGATTCTTAATTTCCCTTTAAAGGTACTAAATTCATAACTTAGTGTTCATTTCACATCCACATAAGCTATTAAGATCCATTTGGCTTAATTAGCTTGCCTTGTGGAACACCCTTGATTTATTGATGTACTCCTCAAACCTTTTACAAACTCCATATCCCAATGGTTCAAACTTCTCTTACTCCATTTGTTCTTCCTAACAAGCAACCAAACAAAAAAAACAAACAATCCCTATCATTTTACCTAGCCTAAAATCAACATCCCGTTGAAGCCTCGAAAATCGTCGCTTCAAACATTGGGGGAAAACCACACAGTCCAGACCTTAGAATAGCTTCTTATCCATTTGGGATGGTGGCTCCGACTGGATTTATATGACCAGTTTCCTATTTATGAAATGGATTGGTGATGGGTGTTTGTGCAAGTGGATAATGAAACTAACTAATTGAAATAATCTATTTAAATTAATCTATGACTTGCAAACAACTCTAAAACTAACCCGGGTATTAAAGATGAATATGACTTAAAGATTGTTTCAATTAAAAAAATAACCATGAAAATGTATTATTTACTTAAAAGAAAGATGCAGTGTCATATAATGATAACTTTGTTTAAGAAATTAAACAAAGTTATAATAGCACATCGCATTCATAAATTTATATCGTTTACACACACTATGAAAGATGGTATTCCTATATCTTCAGAAATGATATGATAAAGAAATATTTGAGAAACAAGTATATATAAGCGATAAATTTTTTTAATGAGAATATTTCATCACATAAAGAAAATAAAACGAAATCGATATAAATACAAGATACATTTGATATCTTCCTGATGCAATTTGATATTCTGATCTTGCGCTTTAACTTTAAACAAAATTCAAGGTACAGAAATGAAACTCTCAAAAATAATTCACCATGAAATCACAGGATGTGATCCTTTATAAAAATAAGATAGTCAAGGAGTACAGAAATTTATTATCCAAGCCCAAAATATTACAAACTAAGGACCCTTTCTAAAATGCTTGAAAGGGGTTTAAATAGAAAATTCAAAAACAAATTAACTAAAACTCTTGCTAAGAGAGATCATCGGAGATCTGAAAATAGAATTGCGATCTTCAATAAAACAGGTTCATTGGATTTCCATAATATCCAATGTGTGAAGCTGGCATATTTTGAGCATATCTTTCACTTCAATAGGGTGACTCAGCCGATAATGCAGTTGACTGGTGAATGTGGCATCAGAAAGTTCCAGGATGATATAATTGATGGCATTATAAAGACATTTGGTTGCCATCTGCTGAATGTGTGGTTTGATTAAATGGGACCATAAGGCATCCCATGTAATTTCCTATGTTTTATTGATATTTTGATCCTTACTGATTAATTCTTGTTTCCACTTGTTATCTATTTCTTTGACCTTTGACAGCTTGCCTGGAGTGCAGTTTGAGATTAAATTTGCTGCATATAGACTATCATTAACCAGTTGTGTCAAATTATTCATTATAGTTCTTGCTCTTGAAGTAGCACGTTATTCTTTAATCATTTGAATTTCCCATTCAAAAAATATAATTTCTTTATGTGATTCTTCAATTCTAGGAAGATTTACAATTTTACCCTGTTCTGTGTCTTGCCACGTGATAAATTCAGAAATATTCCCATCGGCACTTTCAAATTCTGATCTTGTATTAACTGCTTCATCGATGAGAGATGATGCTATTTCTCAAAAGGGTTCAGCTTGTGATATTTTCAGGCATAGATCATCCAATTGTTGAGATAACAACTTACTCATTTCAAGGGCTTTTGTTTTGAACTGGTCCAGTTTAGGATAATCCTTGAATTTATCCAGTTTTTCCTGAAATATTTTACTTTGCTCTTGTTTGGCAGCTTTCTCATTTTGCAGCAATGTCTGCAATTTTTTCACTTCCTGGGACAGCTGTTGTTGTTTGTTTAAAGCTTGCTAATCAAGGTTTTGTTTTTCAATGTTCAGTTGTTCTTCTAGTTGCTTAATTCTCAGTCTTTCTTCTTCGAGCTGCTGCTCCAACTATGATATCCTTTTTTGATCATCTGTTGTCCTTTCTTCTAACAATGCAATCTGCAAGTCCTTTTGTCTTACCAGTTGAGTAACTTCAATAGCTTTATCCATTGTGGCTGCACCATAAGCTCCTACATATTTGGATAGTTTGGTTAGATCCTCTAAAGGATTTACTTCAGAGTGCTTCCAAACAACATTCATTAGTTCAACCTGGGGAGTTACAAGTGGTCCTTGATCAATCCTTCTTTTCTTTCTTTGTTTTCTTACTACAACTCTATGCTTAGGGCTCTAAAAGATATCTAGAGGGGGTATGTCTTCAACTCTTAGTACTATTTCTTCGAATGGGTTTTCAGGAATGATCTCAATATCGTGATAGTCAATGTTATCAATTTGAGAATTTCCCTAGTCTCCTATCTGTTGAGAAAATTATTCATATTCTTTTAACAACTGTTCATTAATATTGGTTTCAGCGAAATCTCCCTCTTTCTCATTAATCTTCTCTTTTTCAAGTTGATCATTAGGCTTGCTGCTTGTATCTTCTTTCTCTGTCTGTACATCAATTTTGCTGCCTATATCCTCTTTCTTTTGTTCTGTTTCAGTATTCTCTTCTTCTTGTAAAGTAGTCTTTAACTAGTCGAGGGGAACTGTAAGCAGTCTTTTGCTTCTAAACTGTAAAAAATTATTCATATCCTCTGTTTGATACTTTTATTTAGTTGAATCATAAACCTGCGAAAATTTCTCAATCGAGACAAATAGGTCATCAAAATCATCAGTTTTATGCTCAAATTTAGCAATTTCCACCATAGATGTGAAGTTGAAGGCAACTTCATTTGGATCATATTGCCTACTGGGAACAGTTACAAGCTTGAGTTCTTTTATCTTAAGGGCTTCTTTTTCTACATGCTTGAAATCATTGATGGTATAAGTTACACATTGGAAAGGAAATGTAGGCCACATCAATTTTTTAGAATTCTTTAAAATTCTGTACATTCCCTTTTCGATCAACTGGTAAGCTATTTCTTGAGCCAATAGTTTATCGGGGACATATAAGGGCAAGATGTGAGGTTAAAAATGCTTCCAAATACCCTGATATAGGTGAACTTTTCTTCCCCGAACCAATTTCCAATTAGGGCTAAATCAATTTTTTCCATATCTAAGAGCCGAGGAGGTGGTTGGTTGAAAATATCTTGATAAATGGGAAAGGAGGTGGTTGGTTGAAAATATCTTGATAAATGGAAAACTCTGTATACATGGTTCTTGAAATGGGCTTTCCACAAATATTTATGATAGATGTGTATAGGAGTAGGATCCCAAGGAGTCCATTTCCATCCTAAAATAGGAAACTCAGAATTAAAGCATAAGGCATCTAAAATGTAAGGACATAAATGAAATGGGGGTGTAGTTCCAGTATGCTTATTTCTTCTATAATCCAGAATCTTATTTGCTATCTTGTCCGATAGAATGACTGACCAATCCATAATAACAGAATTTACAATAGCATTAATCAGGGGTACCATTTGAATAGAAAACCTTGAAGAAATATCACTCCCAAAAGGTCTGCACATCATGGAAGCATCATAGCAATACGGAGGTGTGAGAGACTCTACAGAATACATACCTGAGGTCTCATGCTTATGTTTGTCTAGAGCTTGTCTCCATTTCTTAATAGGGTCTGATTCTATTTCGTTTCTTGAAGCGAAATCCTCTATGAAGGCTTTGTTGTAGGTGTTCTCAGGTTCTGGCAGATGATACATTGCCTTGATGTCTTCTGCTCTAAAAGACCCAAACATATTTCCTCCAACTGTGAAAAATGTTCTGTCTGTGATGGTTGTGTTTTCTATTACCCATTGTATTATATCATAGCATGGAAATACATTTTCCTGAGCTGCAATTCTATCGAGAAAAGAGTCTGCTAGTTCTTTAAGAGGACTATCTGAATCTGATTCTTTATCTGGCACCGTCGCCTTTACTTCTATAACAGTAGGGTTTTCTGCTTCGAGAAAGTTATAAAATTCTTTCGAGGAAATCTTTCCAAGACCCAGGCACTTAGTATCCGTAATTAGCTTTATTTTGACTGGCTTTTCCTTAGGAATGATGGTAACCTTTGGGACGGCAGCACCTCTCGATTTCTTAAGCTTCTTTGACATTTTCTCTTTCTGGTATTGTCTCACCAGTTCTGTGAATAATCAGAATTGCTGTTCTACAGACTTGTAAATGAGAAAATCCTCTTAAAAGCAGGAGGAAATCAAGTCAGAATAAACACCATTAAGTAAAAAAGATATTAGTTAAGAACAATTTTGCGAAGGATTTTATTCATGATTCTAAATTGATTATCTTTGTATTAAAATTGAATGCCTTTAGGGAAAGCCACATTCATGCATTCATATTTGAATTGCTTGTCATAATCTGTTTTATTTGTGATTTAATGATGGTCATACATTGGGGATCGAAAATATCAAAATCTCGATGTAAGACTTACCTTTTGGAATTTCCGATTGTGATTTGCCGATGAATGAAATATGCGAAGCACAAATAGCGATTAATGATAACTGATGGTCTATCGCATCGGAATTTTCGAAAGGGAAGCCAAAATACATACCATGTTTTTTTACCGATTTGCGATTTGCGATAAAGTCATGTCGCATCGGTTCTTTCCAAAGGAATGGAATTGTAATGTGACTTTGCTGAAATGTGACTGTGATTGTAGTGGGGTCCATTGCATTGGAACGTTTATAAAGCAAGTAACCATGATTTTGATGCACTGAAATGTGATTGCGATTAAAATTACATCGCATCGAAGTTTATCAAAAAGACTTAATGAAGTATGACTTATCCAAAATGCGATTACCGATAAGTCGCATCGCATCGAAGCTTTGCAAAGAAGATATGGAAATATAATACTCCTCCGATTTGCGACTGGAAATTTACTTTATCGCATCGGAATTTTCGAAAGGGAAATGTCTAAAATTTGTGCTGATGTGATATAAGTATTATGATTGATTGGATCAGAATTAGTTTGAGATCACATTTGTTTATTTGCATTTGGGATAAGCGATATGCAGTTGATGCTTTTGTGTGTTTTTTAACAATGAATATTTTTTATTTTTTTTCTATGATAATTGGATTTCCTCAAAGTTTTATTCCTATCTAAAAAGGAAAAGAGGCCCTATTTATTATTGAAATTTAACATAAAAATTGGAAATGGGGAGAGTTGTTGTACAGTACAACAATTGGCGATTCACTGGAAGAAACAGTTATCTCTGAAAAAATAAAATGAACAATATACTTTTAGTAGGTAAAAAGTTTTAAAGATAATGAAAACTATCTTAGAAAAATTTAAATAAAATCTAACTCTGAAAAAGAAATAAAAATCACTTACAATCTCTTTTTAATTCCTCAAAAATAAAAACATTTATTGGTTTTATCAAGCTTTGATTGGTTGATAAAGATAAAGTAAGGGGCCTCTCTGCTCTTAGGTTTGTGATTTACTCTATTGTCATAGGTAGTGCCTCTTCTTCCTACAAACATTCATAGTCTCGACAGGGTTACCTTTTAACCATTAATCATTAATTGTCCCATCCATCTAAGTGCATGACTCTTTAAAATATAAATTCATAAGATATACTATCTTGTGTTTTCTCTTTTTCTTTTAATTTAAAAGCCATTTTTCTGGTTTGGTAACCAGTTAATAACAATGCAACTCACTAGTTGTAATTAAACTGAACAAGCTGGCTCATGATGAGACCCCTTATCTTATAATTATAAGCCATTACCCTGTTTTGGTATGCAGTGGTGGTAATGTTAGTTTAATTACTTCTTATGATCGTGGTAAGCGGGCTCGTGATGAGACCTCTGATCTCTTAATATTAGACAGATAATTTCTTACAATTACATTCTAAAAAATCACAACCTTAATGTATGGGGTGAAGAATTTTCTCCTTAAGAGTCAATGGATGACAATTTTTTAGAGTTTTGAGTGCTAAAATTGGAAAAGTCTTTACTTTTTATGGATAACCTTTCTCTGCTTAACAAACTTATAATGATTTACAATATTTTCAAAGTTTTTGGAATATTTTGCAAATGTTTAAACATATTTTTAAAGTTTAATATTTTATTTTAACTATAAAAGACTATAATCATTTCCTTAAAAATTCTTATTTACATAAATAAGTATTTACAATATTTTCTCAAAGATATTTTCAAATAGTAAAAAGTCAATTAAAGACTATTAACAACATTATTTATTAACAAACAAAATTTCATAATGGAATATGTACAGGTAAGATGGGGTTGCCTTCTTAAGAAAATATTTTTTTCAAAATAAGCCCATTCATAGGAAGAGATTCTCTCTTTCCTGTTAAATCTTGCAATATGAATGTTGTTGAGCCTATATTTTCAACAATCTAAAATGGTTTGAGCCACATCTTTTGAAATTTGGTATGCTTACCCTTATCTTCATATGCTTTGTCCCATTTCAGAACAAGATCACTAATTTGCAAAGTTTTGGATCCGGTAGAACTTAAATCAAAAGAAGATTTTATGAATTGTTGATGTTTGGTATGAATGCTTTTAGCTTTCTCCCTATCTTCTTCTAATTTAAGAATTTGATCAAATCTTAATTAAATAGATGAAGAAGGATTCTCTTCAATGAATTGAACTATGGCCAGAGATGGAAGTATTAGGTTTGACGGTATTACAACTTCTTTTCCATAGACTAGATTAAAATGTGAAGTACCTATTCAAGTCTTATGAGTTATGCGATCAACCCATAGTGCAAAAATTAAAGACTTATGCCAATTCTTTTGACTCTGATCAATTTTTCTTTTGATGATTTGGATGAGATTTTTATTAGTTGATTCAGCTAAACCATTACCTTGTGGATAATAATTTGCAGAATATTTCAATTTTAAACCTCTTTTGATTGCAAATTCCATTATACTATTTCCAGAAAAATAAGATGCATTCTCAAAAACAAGGGCATTAGGTACACCAAACCTGGTAATGATGAATTGATCAATGAATTCAATGATTGCATCAGAATTGGCTACCTTTAAAGGAATTTCTTCTACCCACTTTGTAAACTAATCCGTTGCTGTAAGGATGTATCTGTGTTGCTTGGAAGAATGTGGAAAAATTTCTCTAATAATATCAAGTCACCATTGTTCAAATGGTTTCTCAATATTTACTGGTTGTAAAGGAAAGGTCAGTTTCCTTTGTCTCCCACTAGCAGTTTGACAAGTATCACATTGTTGGGAAAAATACTGAGAGGGGGGGGTGAATCAGTATTTACTGCATACTCAAAAATTTTACTTTTTCATTCCTTAAAACCCATACGCTACTTTCCTTTAGTAAACTCGCGTATACACGCGGATATCTTTCATGCAACTAGCGTATACACAGAGATCTAATTATGTCATTAGTTCTTTGCTTATATCATTCCATTATTCATTCATCAGATGTTCAATAAACAATAAACATGTGCAGTAAGAACAGAATAAACCATCACACAAAGCATCACACATGAACACCAGGATTTTTAGGTGGAAACCCAAATCGGGAGAAAACCACCGCTGCAGTTGCTCAGCCTTCAATATTTTATTATAGAGAAACATCTTACAACATATGTGCTGGCGCAGACTTGACCAGCACGCAGGCACCCACCTGCGCTCGTTTACCAGCCTCTCCTGGAAGGGAGCTCCAACCCCCTGACTCGTTTACCGGCCTCTCCTGGAAGGGAGCTACGACCCCCCGTTCTCATTTACCAGCCTCACCTGGAAGGGAGCTACAACCCCCTGACTGAAGGCTACAACCCTCAGCACCACCTTGGACCATGTTTCATCAATTTTCACACTGGATCCAACAACTTCAATAGAACAACACTTGCAGGCCACATTTCATCATATTTTCAGACTGGACCCTTTCCATACTTTTAAGCACAAACATACATCACCAATAGATACTTATCAACACAGATCAGATAGCAGAAACACAACAGAACAGATCAGATATTTCATACCCTTTGCTTCAGCAAACCCTAGTTTTCATACGCGCTTTCCTTTCTCTGATGTCGCGTATATACGCGCTTCCTTCCATATAAACCAGCGTATACTTCAGTACAAATTACAAAGCTAATTTTATTGTGCATACGCGCTTTCTCTTCAGCGAAGCCGCGTATATACGTGCTTCCTCTTCGGCGAAGTAGCGTATAGATCTTCAACCATCATAGAGCAGCATACTTCTTCAGATCAGACATTCAGTTCAGATTTAACCCTTTACTTCAGACAGATGTTCGCCTCATCACAGATCTAATCACTCCATAAACAGATCTAGCAAATACAAATACATTTCAGATCTAGATATCCCGCTTCATCATTTCTTCATAGGTGCATCATAGATTCAGATCTATCATCAAACCTTAACCCTTTCCATACAGATATACTTCACAGAGAAGTATTCATTCAAGCTCAGACATCTTGCTCCCACGCTCATGTTTTGCACAATGATTTTCTTCTCCTTATATAGTTTTACCCTTTTTCAATACCATGAGCCCCTTTTTCAATACCATGGACCAAAACAATACCATAACCCCAAAACTACCTGGACGGGGTCAATTAGGCGGATCATTACCCAATACAATGGGTCAATACCATGGTGGTTACCCTTGGTTTTGCACTTTTTGAGTGCTTTAGCCCATACGCGACTTGGCACGATCTTTTCCGCGTGCATACGCGACTTCCCCTAGGCAAATCCGCGTATTCCTAGAGACATACTCTTTTTCATCATATAAATAGCACATGCTGAAATCCTTTCTTCATTGCCTTCTGTTCACACTGTAGATACATCAGATTTCCTTCATCAAGGACATATTCTATCAAGCACAACTTCATCAAGTAAGTTGTCATCATCTTCATCAAGTGGGTTGCCTTTCAAGGACAACACTCAGCATCATATTGTCATCAAACATCATATCACATCAGATTTACATCATTTACCAAGTCCATCAAGTCAAGAATAACTTCATCAGGTGGATTGCCATCAAGGACAACACATGTCAACAGTCGCATGTCTTCATCTTTATTTAGTGGGTTGCCATCAAGGACAACACTCTGCATCATATTTCCAACACACATTTCCTTACATATTCATATGCATCTTTGAACAAGGTAGGCCAATAGTAATCAACATGGATTATTTTGTGAGCTGTAGTGTCTCCTCCAAAATGTCCACCTGTTGTTCCATCATATAATTCCTGCAACACCTTGTGTGCTTTAGTTTTTTCAAGACATCTTAATAGAATGGAATCATAATTTCTTCTGAATAACACATCATCAATGATTTCGAAGTGTTTGGCTTTTAATCTTTCGAAGTGTTTGACAAGCAAACATGTGGCTAAATATGTTTATGAGTCTTCAAGAGATAAATTTCCTCTTAAAACCTATCATTCTTGAAGCCTCCATGTGTCTTCTATCCTTTAAAAGACCCTCATTGCTATTTCCATTGAAGAACCATGTTGTTTTGTGAAAATGAATGCTTCAAACAGGCCTCTGTAATTGCCCATTTTTGCTAATTTCCCTCCATTTTCATTAGGCCTCTTTTTCCTCTTTAGAACCTCCATATCCCTCTAAAAAGCCTCCAAAATCCTTTTAAGCCACTAAAAAACCTTTTTACAGGTTTAAAACACCCTTTTCCCCTTTACCGAAAGCTAAGAAATTCCTTGAAAAACCTTCATTTTGGCTTAAAAAACCCCTTTTTTTCATTGAGGCCTTAAGCCCCTTTCGGCCTAGCCCTTGGCCCCTTTTCCACATATAACCCGGCACCAGAACTAGGCGCTAAGCCCCATCATGCAATCGCAATCGGAGCTCTCTCTATTACCTTTTCCTTTGTTTCTTATAATTTTCCGATGCGATGAACATTTGTTTTATCGGCCTCCGCTGCAATCTCCACCGTTGATATCTTTAATGATCTGACAGCCTACGCTAACTCACATAATCGGAAATTGCAAGTTCTCTTATCCATGATCTTTGTCTCCTCCGACGCCGATCCTGTGATTAGATCCTAACCGTTGAATCCACAAGAACCAATGATCAAGCTCGCGTCGCGCTCCACCCATATTTCAATATCATTGCCCTGCTGATTTAGTCTGAACCGTTGAATCCACAAGAACCAATGGCCCAGATTTAATCACGCTCCACCCCTGTGCCCTCCATCATTTCCCCTCCAATCAAATCTCGACCGTTGATCTTCCCGCTGATCCAACGGTCCGTGCTAAATCACAAATTGAAAAATCAAAGAACCGAAGAATTTTGGCCTCTTGACTTTTTCCGATGCGATTAAATCTCCGCCGTCCATTCCGCCAGATCTGACGATATAAATTGCATCGCACACCGCCTTCCCCTTTTCCCGTTCCACTGTTCCGCCGATCCCCGATCAAATATTTTCCGTCCATTCTACAGATCCAACGGTTAGGATTTAATCCGCCTTTGGATCTTCCCACTTTATCGCCTGTGCATATTTCCATATCGCACTCTCATCCCCACCGTCAGAACTCTCCGCATTTCATCCAACGGCTGAGAATGCATATCACGTGATTTTTGTGTCTGAGGTTTAATGTTTCAAAATTACGCGATAAGAGTGGTTTTGGGGGGGATAGGTGTCCGTATATCATGTTTTTTTGGAAGATTTTCAAAAACACTTCAGAGCTGCGTGAAACCAGCAGTTTTCTTCTAAAAACCACCCTTCCCCGATATAATCCTTTATTTAATCCCGACCATTCATTTAATCTAGATCAACGACCCACATTATATCCCATCTCTATTCATATCCCATTCGTCGGAAGATCTCCACCGTTGATCGCTTTCATGATCCAACGGTCCACTTTCACTCTTCCTCCGCCCTCTCGGTCCCACCACCTAATGCACCCCCGTTCCTCTTATTTCACCTATTTTCCTTTGTATTTGTCCCGGCGCTAAAATTTTATGTTTAACACTAAAGTTACTTTTTCCGCCTAATTTAATCTAAAACTTGGTTTCTTGGTGTTGCGCCATGTAACCTTTACACTCATCCATCTAACCTCTTCCTCGTGCAATCTCAGCCATAGAATACCTCTGTTTGATCTAATCAGGCAGTCTAAAACCCTCCTCGCACCAACCCTTCATCAGCTCAATTTGCACATTCCGCCATGATTTTTCTGCCTTTTCTTCACTGCATTCGTTATTTCCTTCATCACACCACCATTCCCCTCGGCCCTCCAGAGCAGCCTACCCCACTCCGCTTGAATTTTATAACAGGTTTATTGTGTTTTTGCAGGGTTCATAGAGTGATGAATGCATCCTATCTCCACTGTCACCGTAATGGTGATCTAGAGCGCAGAAAGACAGTCACAGAAGCAGAAAAGAGCACCAGTGAAGAGAATTAAAGGATTAGAGCCTGTTATTGAGGATATGAATGCTATAATCCAATGTTTAAAGGACAGAGACATAGTTTGAAGACCATAAGGATGATTTAAAGGCTTAATGAGGCCTAAAGCATGCATCAAGCCATATCTGTGATTCAATGTCAGCAGAACATTTTTCTTCAAGAAAGGACTATCTATATAACTTCCTCCATCTTCCATCGAACCCCAGAAAAATTAAGAAACTGTCTGCGTGTTAGTTATGAGGCATGGAAGACTTGAAATACCATTCAGTCACCTTACTTATCACAAAAGATAGAGCAGAGTACTTATAGTCAGAAATGACTGCAAAGCACATACCTGAAGAGATTGTTAAGCTAACAAAGTCTTCTAACCAGCCTAAAGGGTACAAACAAGTCAATGTAGAGCCATTAAGCAGAGTGGGCACGAATAATTTCTTCCCCTCGGTCTTAATGGACCATTTAATTTTACATCTACTACTCCTTCTCCTCATTCCCCTATAAATATTCATTGAAAAAAAATTGTAAAAGTTGTTGGTTGGTTGATAGGGATTTTATCGACTGTTAGAACCGTTATTGGGAGAAGGTAGCTGAGTAGTTTGTGAATAGTAGGCTGGGAGGGGAAGTTTTGACTGTAACAAGCCATTGAGCTCAAAGGATGTGACTGGTTTTGCACATCAATTGAACAAGCAATTTCACAGGATCCTGGTCTATATTACGGGTGATGTTTTCCTTACTATGATTGTCTCATTTCATGTCTTTCACACTGTCCATCATTCTCTGATAAGAATCAGTAATCAAGCTTAGGATATACTACTGCAAAGTACCCTAATGCTTCCTGCTCTTCTTACATTTGATATTTTCTGCTAATTGTCTATCTGAGATCAAATTCAAATAATTTAACCGGTCAAAGATGTTGGTCTGCCCATGCTTACTGATGTAGGAATTTAGGGTTTGTTTCTTAGATGTTCTTGTTTTGTTTCAGTTGGAAAAATTTGGATACTGGGGATTTAGAGTTAGCCCTGTCCACTAGGGTCATTTTCCAATAGTTGGCCTTTCTAAGATCCCTTTGAGCTCGTGTTGAAAGCATTGAAGGTTAAAAGTCCTTCTCTGATCTTAGGCCTTGCTCTATGTTTAATCTTAAATGTTTTCTACTATTCCAAAAGTGGTTATGAGGACTGCTGGACTGTTTTTCCTTGAAGAGTATGCTGAAATCAGGTTTGGATTTAAATGACATCTGACCTGATCTTAAGCTACACTTTGTTCCTTATTGAGAGTTTCCTTTGAAGTATGTCAAAATCAGGATAGTTTCAAAGAACTTACCTGATCTTAGGCTACCCTTAGGTTTCTTTCATTCTTTCACCCATTTTTAATGTTCCATTCCACCATCTATCTAAAAGATCCTTTGGTATAGATGACTTGCCCTATGGAAAGCCTTGGATAGTTGTTATGCAAGTAATCCCCTTTCATGACTCCATAGCCCAATGGATTGACACTTTCTTGACCTATATTCCCATGTTGAAACATCCTTCTATTCAGCTTCTTCTTTACTTCCTTAACCTTCTCAATTAATGATCTCCAACCAAAAAACAAATCAAAAAACCCTTGTGCTTCATACCTAGCCTAATACCTCAATTTGAGCCTTAAAAATATATCACTTTTTACATTTATAGAGAGATCCCTCTCTGGATCCAGGAGGGCTAGATCCTAGGATCCCAAAGTGGTTTGATGTTGTCTTATCTTTTGGTCTTGCCAATCTGACCAAAACATAGGAACCACAACAAGATCAGCATATTGAGATTCAGAATCTATAATACTTATCTCATTTACTTGAACAGTATTATTTGATCTTGATGTTCTGGTACGTTGGAAGCTCCTGCTAACAATCTGCAAAAACCTTGTCCTCTAACAATTTTGGCTGGCTTAATATCAATATCATACTCTTGTAAAGCTATTACCCAATTAGCTCTCTTTTCTCCTACTTCCTTTTGTATTAACAATTGTCTCACCGCAAAGAATGGGACAATAAATTTTGTATGTGTCTTTAGGAGAAATGATCTAAAATGTTTGATTGATTTGAACACGGAAAAGGCTTGTTTCTCTACATCAGAGTAGTTAAGTTTGGCTCCTTGCAGATTTGAGCTAAAGAAAGAGATTGATGCTTCTGCTTGTTGATCATTAGGTTGTGTCAAAACGGCAGCATAGGATGTTTCAGTAGCCAAAGTATACAGAATGAAATGTTTAGAAAAATGAGGAATATTCAATGTAGGTGCATTAATGATTGCCTGTTTGATTGAATCAAAGGCTTCTCTTTCTTTATGTAACCATTTGAAAATTGAATTTTTCTTAATCATATTCTGCAAAGGTAAAACTATTTGAGAAAAATTAGGAATAAATCTCTTCACAAAATTGATTTGTTCCAAAAAGGATTGCATGGATTTCTTATTATGTGGTAAGGAAATATCAGAAATTTCTTTCACTCTATCAGGGTCAATATATATGCCATCTTTAGACACAACAAATCCTAAGAGCTTTCCTTCATTGAGAGAAAAGAAATATTTATTTGGATTTAAAGAAATGCCAAACCTTCTACAATGTTCAAATATCTGTTTCAAATCATGCAGATGATTATCCCTTTTCTTTGAAAAGATGGTTATGTCATCAAGATAGATAACAATTGATCTATTAATCAACCCTTTGAATTCTATATCCATGGTTCTCTGGAAAGTAGCTCCTGCATTGATCAAACCAAAGGGCATTTTTTGGTAGGCATAAATTCCCCAATTGGTTCTGAAGGTAGTTTTTAGCCTATCATCTGGATGTACCAATATTTGGTTATAACCTAAAAAACCATCAAGAAAAGACATTAGTTTAGAACCAGCTACTTTTTGAAGTATTTGTTCCATCGTTTTTTTTCTTCTAAGTTAAGGTATTCTATTAACAGAGGTAGTAATGTACAGCGGGCCGAAGCCTGATCATTGCCCAGTGTTGAGGCATTCTTAACAAAAAAACCAGTGATAAAGATTGCCCATCAGGAGGGAAACCAACCTTGGACAATATTCTAGATAAATCCCACGCAGGGGAGCCATAGAGTTTTGTTTCTGGAAACCATAGCTAGCAAAAACTGATATTTGAACTGAAACTACAAAAAACTCAAAAACAAGCCCGATAGTAAGGGCTGAAATTGAACAGGAAAACCAAACTGAGAAGGGGGAACTACTTTTCGGGTGGCTCTTCCACGAATCTGCACCAGAGCTCATCCGGTTCCCCGTCATCCTTGTACAGGTCCGCAATGGAAGTGACCACCCGCCTGGAGGGTGGTGGAGCCACCTGTACCTCGCTCGCTTGCCCAGTGTCTCCTTGCACTATGTCCACATCCTAAATCCCGCTTGCCTGACCCTGCATATCCTTGCTCACCGGACCGTACAAATCCTTGCTCGCCTGACCCTGCAATTCCTTGCTTGCTGGGTGCATCGACCCAACAGTCGGACCCGAGGTCTGGGCCTTAGTGTTGCACAGACCACTGGGCTCGAACTGGGAGAATCCTCCTGAGGCGCTTCGTGGAAGACAATAGTGATGGAGGCAGTGACCTGGGGGCGGTTGAGTGAACAGTTGAAGGAAAAGTGCTCGGTATGGGTCTGTGTAGGGAGAATTGGGGGTGTAGGGGATCCCAGGCAATGGCCCGAGCGGAGCAAGCGACCTCTTTGAAGTTTGGTTTGGCTATCCGTGTGAGAGGATGACTCTGAGGAGGTGCTGGAGGTGGAGGGAGAACGCCGAGGGAGGCGTTTGGTGGTGCCTCTTTGGCACCTCATCCTTTGCCGAAGGAGGGGCATGTTCTTAGTCGTGACAGAGGGACCAAGAAGCAGAGGAAGTGCAAGACTGACGGAGGACTGAGTCGAATGAAATTGTAGGAGGATAGGCACTAGCGTATAGAAACCCGATTGAGAGAAGTGGAGATCATCTCCAAAATCCAGACAGTAATTCAGCCTGCTCCGCTTGCCAGTAGCTGTGCGCACATTTGGGAGCCCTGCATCTGGAGTGCACCATTGATTAACTAGCAAGGGAGTGCTAGCTGAACCAGAGTAGCTCTAAATGATATCTATCTAGACGACCGTGCATCGATAGACCCCCTGCAATAAACCACCATGAATATGAGCCGAGGGCTGAGCCATGTCACCACACGCTATATCGTATCGAGGAGAGGAGTTGGGATTGTAACTAGTGCAGAGAGTAAATTCCATTAAACAGACAACAACCAACATTAAATTCCAAGTGCCAACCGCCTTGTGGGTTTGCAGGTGTCTCCCTGCTATGCCACACCCCCATCCCATCACGTTATGCTCTATCCTCTGCACCTGCATCTAGGAGTATTTGTTCCATCGTTGGTAATGGGAAGCTATCCTTTTGACATGCCTTGTTCAAATTTCTAAAATCAATACAAATTCTAATATCTCCATTCTTCTTCCTAACAGGCACCATGTTTGGGACCCAACTGGAATGTCTTATAGGAAAAATAGTTTTTGCCTTCAAAAGTTTATTCATTTCTGTCTTGATTTGACTTTCTAGATTGGGATGAATTTTTCTTAACTTCTGTTGTACTAGTTTTACATCAGAAAGCATTGGTATTGTATGTTGAATGACAGAAGTATCATAAGTTTTCAAATCTTCATAATTCCAAGAAAAGACATTTTTGTACTTATTCAGAAGCTTGATGAAATAGATCCTTTCCTCTGAAGTTAACTCGAGTCCTAAATTAACATTTTGTGGTTTAGACTCAGTACCAAGATTTACTAATTCAAACTTCAAAGTAGAACTTTGAAGTTTGGCATTGGTAACCTTTTTGAATCTATCTTTGATATCATATAGAGCTTCAAGTTTAACTATAGATTTGGGAATATGGTTTTCAATGTCTTTTGATGTGTTTTGAAGATCATGATCACTTTCATCTATTATTTGGTCATCATAATATTTTTCTGAAGTTAAGAAATTTAAGATATCTTCATCATGATAGAATACTCTCCAATTGGTGACATTATCAGATATACAAGGTCGAAAATTTAATTCAAATAAAAACCTATATGGACTATAATCTTCAGCTGGGAGAATCTTGGAAGCAACATTAGCTAATAAATTAGCTGCTGAATTCTGAGTTCTAGGGATAGAAGAGATGTTAAATGCTAAAAATTGAGTGGTAAGATCTTGAACAAGAGATTTATAATGTTTAAGATAATCTGAAAGACAACGGATAGTGTTTCTTACTTGTCTGATAACAATTTCAGAATCACCATACACTTTCAGGTATTTAACATTCAACCCTATTTCTTTATAAAGCCCTTGGATCAAGGCTTCATATTCTGCAGTGTTATTTGTACACTCAAACTCTAGTCTACATGACAGCATAGTTTTTTCTCCTTCTGGATCAACTAAAATGCATCCTGCTCCTGCACCATCATTGGATTTTGATCTATCAAAATACAAAGACCAAAATAAAGACTTATCTACAGGTTTATTTACATATTGATCAGAAATATTAACGCATCTTAAGGAATCGGTTTGTGAAAAAATTTCAATTTGTGAAGTAAAAGTATTTACAGAAAAAGGTGATTCAAGTTCTGTGAAATTTCCAAGGAATGATTCAGAGGAATAACCTCCGAGAATGTTATTATTAAAAGCTGCAGGTTCATTTTCTTGTTCAAATTCTGTTACAGTATGCATCATGTGTTTTTCTCGCTCGACCTTGATTTGATTCGGTTTCCCTTTGTGGAGAAGCCACATGTGAGAATAATCAGTGGCGATATAACCATCAAGCTTTGCAAACCAATCCCTACTTAATATTAATCCATAAAATTCAGGAATATCTGCAATTAGAATATCAATTCTCTGGACTATCCTGGGATCACAGGCTAACCTAATAGTGACTAAATTATTTTCTCCCACAACTTGTACTTTAGTCTGATCTAATTGAATAATATGAACTACAGATTTTTGGGGTTCAATGTTTAATTTTGAGCAGACTGAAGTAGGCATTATATTTGATGAGGCTCTTGAATCTATTAAGCAGTTATGTAAATTCTTGTTATAGATCTCATAAGTCAAGAGAAAAGGAGGTGTCTGAGAATTAGATCTATCTTCAATAAGAACAGTATCAATAGCATCTACTTTATCTAGTGGCTTACCTGATCCTTTGGCTGCTTTTGCAATTACACCATTTCGTAGAGGAGAAATAGGTGTTGCATTTAATTCTTTCAACAACAGCTTTTGTTGATGCTTGAGCTTGCTGAGTTCATGTAAAGAAATATTTGCTTTGGTCTTCTTCATGTCTTCAATAATGTTATAATCCATAGGATATGATACCACCAGAGTCTTAGATGTTGTTGTAGGAGGATTAGAAGATGATGGTTGATTTTGAGTAGGTAAGGGAGAAGCTTTCTTTACAGGGGATTTGTCTTTGGTATTCAGAGTTGAAATTTTCTTCTTGGGGACTGTTTAAGCAGGTTATGCTGTAGCTTTTCTTCTTGTAATTATTGGCAGGGCTTATTGTTCCTTTTCATTGTTTGAGTTAGGCAAAATGAAATCCCACATCCCATGTAATTTAGCTATTTCTTCTTCTTCTTCTGATAATGGAGGTGTATGTTGTATGGATTAATATTTCTTGCGGACAATACTGTTGGCAATATGATGCAGAGTGTTGTCCTTGATGGAAACCCACTGAATGAAGATGAAGAGATGAGATTGTTGACATGTGTTGTCCTTGATGGCAATCCACCTGATGAAGTTATTCTTGACCTGTTGGACTTGGTAAATGATGTAAATCTGATATGAAATGATGTTTGCTAGCAATATGATGCTGAGTTTTGTCCTTGAATGGCAACCCACTTCATGAAGATGATGGAAACTTACTTGATGAAGTTGTGCTTGATAGAACATGTCTTGATGAACTAAATCTGATGTATCTACAGTGAGTACAGAAGGCAATGAAGAAAGGAATTCAGCATGTGATAGATCTATGATGAAAAGAGTATGTCTCTAGGCATACGCGGATTTGCCTAAGGGAAGTCGTGTATGTACGCGGGAAAGAACGTTCCAAGTCGCGTATGGGCAAAAGCGCTCAAAAAGTGCAAAACTAGGGGTAACCACCATGGTATTGACCCATTGTATTGGGTAATGATTCGTCTAAATGACCCCGTCCAGGAATACCATAGGATGTAATGTGGTTTTGGCTCATGGTATTGAAAAAGGGGCTCATGGTATTGAAAAAGGGTAAACCTATATAAAGAGAAGAAATTCATTGTGCAAATCATGAGTGTGGGTGCAAGATGTCTGAGCTTGAATGAATACTTCACTCTGAAGTATATCTGAATGGAAAGGGTTACAATTGAATGATAGATCTGAATGCATGATGCACCAATGATGAAGAAGGGGATCTAGATCTGTATTGTACTTGTATTTGCTAGATCTATTTATGGAATGATTAGATCTGTGATGAGACAAACATCTAGGCAAACATCTGTCTAAGGTAAAGGGTAAAATCTGAAGTGATGTATCTGTTGTGAAGAATTGCAATGACATTTAAGGTTGAAGAACCATACGCTAGTTCACCGAAGAGGAAGCGCGTATATACGTGGCTTCGTTGAAGAGAAAGTGCGTATGTGCAATAAAATTAACTCTGTAATATGTACAAAAGTATACGCTAGTTTATGTGAACGGAAGCGTGTATATACGCGACATCAGAAAAGGGAAAGTGCGTATGCAAACTAGGGTTTGCTGAAGTCTATGGTAAGAAATGTCTGATCTGTTCTGCTGGTTTACTGATATCTGTCAGTGAGTTATATGTATCTGTTTCATGGTTGACTATGCTTAAAAGTATGGAAAGGGTCCAGTCTGAAAATATGATGAAACGTGGCCTGCAAGTTGTGTTCTAAAGGAAGCTTTGGATCCAGTGTGAAAACTGATGAAACGTGGTCCATAGAGGTGCTGAGGGTTGTAGCCTTCAGTCAGGGGGTTGTAACTCCCTTCCAGGTGAGGCTGGTAAACGAGATCAGGGGGTCGTAGCTCCCTTCCAGGAGAGGCTGGTAAATGAGTCACGGGGTTGGAGCTCCCTTCCAGGAGAGGCTGGTAAACGAGCGCAGGTGGGTGCCTACGTGCTGGTAGGAGTCTGCACCAGCACATATGTTGTAAGATGTTTTCTCAATAATAAAATATTGAAGGCTGAGCAACGGCAGCGGTGGTTTTCTCCCGACTTGGGTTTCCACCTAAAAATCCTGGTGTTCATGTGTGATGCTTGGTGTGATGGTTTACTCTGTTCTTACTGTTCATGTTTACTGTTTATTAAACATCTGATGAATAAATGATGAAAGATATAAGTGAAGATTTAATGACATCAATTATATATCTGTGTATACGCGAGTTTCATAAAGGGTATCCGCGTATATACGCGAGTCTGTATCAGGAAAGTAGTGTATGGGTGTTAGAAGCAAGAAAAAGTAAAGTTTTGAATATGCAGTAAATACTGATTCACCCCCCCCTCTCAGTATTTTTCCCAACAATTGGTATCAAAGCAGGTCCTTCTGCAGAAGCTTGATCGCTTGAAGGAGATCCGTCGCAATGGGAAGTCAAGAAGGAGTGATGTCTATAAAGCCACCTCTATTCAATGGAAGAAATCTGATATTTGGGATGGTACGAACAAAAGCTTATCTGCAAAATCTTGGTGCAAAGGTATGGGCAATCATGAAAGAATGTGAACTAGAATCTAGAGAAGAAAAGGATACTTTTGTGGATACGCTAGAAGACAATAATTTGCTTGAAGAAAACACTCAACTCAAAGTAAGCCTAGAAGAAAAGAACAAAATCATAGAGACTCTTGAAAATCAGCGTGAAGCAAGAGAAAAACGCATTGAGGAATTGGAGTGTGAAGTAGTAAGTCTAAGGAAAGATAATGAGAGAGTGGAATCTCTCAATCTTAGATTTGCTAAATGTTCAGAAACCTTAGATGAGATTATCAAGGTACAACAGTCTCCTCTTATAAAAACAGGTCTTGGATATACTGGGGAATCTTCCCAGACTTCAGCACCAAATTTTCTAAAAGCAGCCACAGCTGGTTCACTACATTTAGCCACTCAGCAAGGGAACAAAAGATCTTTACAGGTAAAGCATGATCATCTCAATTCAAGGAACACTAAGAGGGAGATCTTTCAAAGAAGCTACAACCAACAGGTAGATTCAAATAGAATATTTCATGATCGCAGAAATTCCTACTTCAATGGCCAATGTTTCTCATGTCACAATTTTGGTCATAAAGCTGTTCAATGTGTTGCATATAAAACCATCATGACAAGAGAAGCAAGAGAAAAAAGGATGAATATTGAACCAAAGAAGAACACCTATAACAACTTTTCTCCTCTTCAAAACGAAGTTGAATGTACTTATTGCAATAACTTTGGTCATGAAGAATCTGAATGCAGGAGCAAGGTCCAGCCAAAAGAACATGTTCCCTCAAGCTCTAAAGTGTGGAAAAAGAAAGAAATAGCAGTTGAAAATTGTGGGATAGCGTTATTTGCAGAAGGTGAAGAAAATCAATGGTACATTGATAGTGGGTGCTCAAGACACATGACAGGTGACAAAAGCAAACTTCTTGCATATACTGCTCTAGAAAAGGAAAAGAAAGTTACATTTGGAAATGATACTCCTGCTGTAATTAAAGGAAAAGGGTCAGTGTTTCTAAAAGAAAAGGTGAAAGCTAAAGATTTCATGTATGTGGATGGATTAAGGCATAACCTGTTAAGTGTAAGTCAAATGTGTGATCAAGGAACAGAAGTTGTTTTTAGTTCAAAAGAATGTGTGGTTCGTGATCTTGATACAGGTAAAATTATCATAAAAGGGAAAAGAAATCCAAGCAACCTGTATGTACTGAAAAACTACAAAGATCATTGTTACTTGAGCAAATCTTCAGAAAATTGGCTATGGCATAGAAGGCTGGGGCATCTGAGCTTCTCACAAATCAACAAAGCAAACAGACTTCAAGCTGTTCGTGATCTTCCCAATATTAATCCTCCAGAAAATATCATATGCGAATCTTGTCAAATCGGTAAGCAGACCAGAGTACGATTTAATGCCAAAGAAGGATCATCAAGTAAGCCTCTTGAACTCATTCATACTGACTTATGTGGACCTATGAGGAAAAAGTCACTACGAGGGGAAGAATACTATATCTTATTTATTGATGATTACTCTAGAATGTGTTGGATCGGGTTCATGAAACACAAAGATGAAGCATTTGAAAAATTTCAGAGCTTCAAAGCACTGGTGGAAAATGAATTGGATCTAAAAATCAAGTGTCTTAGATCTGATCAAGGTGGAGAATATACATCAAATGATTTCCTTGAATTTTGTGAACAACATGGCATAAAAAGACAGTTCTCTGTAGCTGGCACTCCACAACAGAATGGCGTAGCAGAAAGAATGAATAGAACAATTCAACAAATGGCTAGAGCTATGCTTAATGACACTGGAACACCTGACACTTTCTGGGCAGAAGCAACTCATACAGCAGCAAACATTCACAACAAATCACATGCTCGGGTAAACAGTGATAAAATTCCATATGAACTCTGGTATGGAAAATCTCCCATTGTAAAGCATTTTAGAGTTTTTGGAAGCAAATGTTTTATCAAAAACAATGATGAAAAGCTTGGCAAGTTTGAACCTAGATCAGATAAAGGAATATTTCTTGGTTATCCATCTTCAAGCAAAGCATACAGATGTTATAATGAAAGGCTTCGAAAGATTGTTGAATGTATTGATGTTGTTATTGATGAGTCTCCTGCAGCCCCTAAAGAGGAAAATCAAACAACAAAACAGATGATGGTGACTTATTCCCTTCTACAGTAAATAGAAATGATACAGACAATGAATCCAATGAAGAACCTAAAAATGATCTATCTGAAAAAGCTCCATCCAGATACGTTCAAAAGAATCATCCTGAATCTCAAATTTTGAGAGACAAGGAATCAGGTGTACGAACAAGGAGAACTCTTGTGGGATCTTCTAGTCATCTGGCACTTCTATCCACAATTGAGCCACTTAATTTCAATCAAGCTAGCAAAGATGAAAGTTGGAACCAAGCCATGAATGAAGAACTTGATCAAATTGAAAAGAATGACACTTGGGATTTGGTACCAAGACCACATGATAAAAATGTCATTGGAACTAAATGGATTTTCAAGAACAAGTTAAATGAGAATGGGGATGTTGTAAGAAACAAAGCTAGACTGGTTTGCAAAGGGTATAATCAACAAGAAGGTATAGACTTTGAAGAAACTTTTGCTCCCGTAGCTAGACTTGAAGCCATCAGAATGTTCCTTGCTTTTTCAAGTTATCAACAAATCAAAGTTTATCAAATGGATGTCAAATCTGCTTTTCTTAATGGTGATCTAGAAGAAGAAGTATATATAGAACAACCAGAATGATTCATTTTGGGAAATGATGCAAATCTTGTTTGTAGACTTAAAAAGGCTCTATATGGTCTCAAACAAGCTCCAAGGGCTTGGTATTATCGTCTTGACAAATATCTTCATCAACAAGGATTTTCAAAGGGGTCTGCTGATAGCAACCTATACACAAAAGTTGAAAATGATAAACTATTGATTGTAGTTGTATATGTTGATGATATCATTTTTGGGAGTAACGAAGATGAATCTATGAGTCAAAAATTTGCTTCTGTCATGCAGCAAGAATTTGAAATGTCTTTACTTGGGGAACTAACATTCTTTCTTGGCTTGCAAGTACATCAAACTACAGATGGTATATTCCTATCACAAGCAAAATATCTTAAGCAAATTCTGAAGAAGTATGGCATGGAAGAATGCAAACTCCGTATACACCAATGATAATCCGGATGTAATCTCGCTTCTCATGATGATTCTCCCACTATGAATCAAACTGCACACAGACTGCAGACAGTACTACTTTATCTCACTGACTAGACCGTACATTATGTGGCGTGGCTGGGATTGTTGGACGATTCCAACCTAGTCCAAAAGAGTCACACCTTCAGGCTATCAAAATAATATTCAAATATCTGCAAGGAACTCAAGACTTTGGACTATGGTATCCAAAGAATTCTGATCTTACTCTTCATGCTTACATTGATGCAGATTGGGCTGGAAATGTTGATGATCGGAAAAGCACTAATGGTGGTGCATTCTATATGGGACCCCGGTTATTATCTTGGTTCAGAAAGAAGAAAAATTCTATTGCCTTATCTACAGCAGAAGCAGAATATGTGGCTGCCGCATCTTGTTGCACTCAACTCCTTTGGATGATGCAAAACTTACAAGATTTTCAAATCAAATGTACACCTGCTGTCCCCATTAAGTGTGACAATACAAGTGCCATCAGTATTTCAAAGAATCCCGTTATGCATTCGAAGACCAAGCATATTCCCATCAAGTATCACTTCTTACGTGAACAAGTGCTTGAGCAAAAGTTGAAGTTGGAGTATGTTCCCTCCAAAGAACAAGTTGCTGATATCTTTACCAAACCTCTGCCCAGGGAAGCGTTCGAGTATCTAAGACAGAAGCTGGGAGTGTTCTCTGCCAGTCAAAAGAAAAAATCTGCATAAATTTAGAAGATGGTATTGGATACGCGGGTTTCCTGAAACACAGTCGCGTATATACGCGAGTTCATGCACAGAAAACCGCGTATGTCTGATTGCTGACAAATTTCTGCTTGGAGTCAGCTCTCTTCAGCACAGCTGCAGTGCTGTTTGGTATCTCTGATACTGTTTGGTATCTCTGGTGGTGTTCCAGTTCTCATAATTCTATTTCTAATATTTTGATAAAGATGCCTTGATGATTTGTTGGTGAAAGTGTTCAGGATGCACAAACTAAGGGGGAGCCTTAGTCATATGAAAAGGATGCTTGGATGCACAGATTCAGGGGGAGCAGTGACATTGCTGAGTACAATGCATTGTTGGCATTATGGTGGTTCTAAAATATGTTCTCTTTCTTGAGGACTTTCTGGTGTTGGTCTTAAATGGTCATTTTTGTAATTTGTTGAAAAGGTCTTGTTGAGACCCATGATGTAAATTTGTAATATTCAGTCATGTAAGGACTTGTCAATTTTGTAAACCCACTTGGTTGGGTAGCTGAGTCAATTTTTGTAAACCCACTTGGTTGGGTAGCTGAGTTGAAATGTGTAAACCCACTTGGTTGGGTACTTGAGTCTTATATGTAAATCCACTTGGTTGGATATTTGATGTAAGTATGAGTCTTTGGTGATAGGACGTTCATAGAGTCATGTACTTCATTTGAAAAACATGTTTGAAGATTCAGCATGAACTCAGGGGGAGCTTGGCCACTTCATTATATATCAGATCTGCAGAACACTTCTTCTACATGAGGAGAAAAGGGGGAGAGTGTGTTGGTTTTGATCTGCCCTTTGCCCTTGATGTCAAAGGGGGAGAGTGACATGGTGTTTGAAAGTGACATGGTGTTTGAATGAAGAGAAAGAATGGTGTCAAAAATGGGGAGAGTGACATGGTGTCATTGTATTCTTAATGTACCTATCTATTGTGATAACCAAACACCATCGTGGTTGCCATCAAGTCCAAAGGGGGAGATTGTTGGCAATATGATGCAGAGTGTTGTCCTTGATGGCAACCCACTGAATGAAGATGAAGACATGAGATTGTTGACATATGTTGTTCTTAATGGCAAACCACTTGATGAAGTTATTCTTGACCTGTTGGACTTGGTAAATGATGTAAATCTGATATGAAATGATGTTTGCTAGCAATATGATGCTGAGTGTTGTCCTTGAATGGCAACCCACTTGATGAAGATGATGGCAACTTACTTGATGAAGTTGTGCTTGATAGAACATGTCTTGATGAACTAAATCTGATGTATCTACAGTGAGTACAGAAGGCAATGAAGAAAGGAATTCAGCATGTGATAGATCTATGATGAAAAGAGTATGTCTCTAGGCATACGCGGATTTGCCTAAGGGAAGTCGCGTATGCACGCGGGACAGAACGTTCCAAGTCGCGTATGGGCAAAAAGCGCTCATAAAGTGCAAAACCAGGGGTAACCACCATGGTATTGACCCATTGTATTGGGTAATGATTCGTCTAAATGACCCCATCCAGGAATACCATCGGAAGTAATGTGGTTTTGGCTCATGGTATTGAGAAAGGGTAAACCTATATAAAGAGAAGAAATTCATTGTGCAAATCATGAGTGTGGGTGCAAGAGGTCTGAGCTTGAATGAATACTTCTCTCTGAAGTAGATCTGAATGGAAAGGGTTACAGTTGAATGATAGATCTGAATGTATGATGCACCAATGATGAAGAAGGGGATCTAGATCTGAAATGTACTTGTATTTGCTAGATCTGTTTATGGAATGATTAGATCTGTGATGAGGCGAACATCTGTCTGAGGTAAAGGGTAAAATCTGAAGTGATGTATCTGTTGTGAAGAATTGCAATGACATAAAAGTCTGAAGAACCATACGCTAGTTCGTCGAAGAGGAAGCGCGTATATACGCGGCTTCGCTGAAGAGAAAGCGCGTATGCGCAATGAAATTATATCTGTAATATGTACAGAAGTATACGCTGGTTTATGTGAACAGAAGCGCGTATATACGCGACATCAATGAAAGGAAAGCGCGTATGCAAACTAGGGTTTGTTGAAGTCTGTGGTAAGAAATGTCTGATCTGTTCTGCTGGTTTACTGATATCTGTCAGTGAGTTATATGTATCTGTTTCATGGTTGACTGTGCTTAAAAGTATGGAGTGGGTCCAGTCTGAAAATATGATGAAACGTGGCCTGCAAGTGTTGTCCTAAAGGATGCTTTGGATCCAGTGTGAAAATTGATGAAACGTGGTCCATAGAGGTGCTGAGGGTTGTAGCCTTCAGTCAGGGGGTTGTAGCTCCCTTCCGGGTGAGGCTGGTAAACGAGATCAGGGGGTCGTAGCTCCCTTCCAGGAGAGGCTGGTAAACGAGTCAGGGGGTTGGAGCTCCCTTCCAGGAGAGGCTAGTAAACGAGCACAGGTGGGTGCCTGCGTGCTGGTAGGAGTCTGCACCAGCACATATGTTGTAAAATGTTTTCTCTATAATAAAATATTGAAGGCTGAGCAACTGCAGCGGTGGTTTTCTCCCGACTTGGGTTTCCACCTAAAAATCCTGGTGTTCATGTGTGATGCTTTGTGTGATGGTTTATTCTGTTCTTACTGCACATGTTTACTGTTTATTAAACATCTGATGAATGAATGATGAAAGATATAAGTGAAGATTTAATGACATTAATTAGATATATGTGTATACGCGAGTTTCATAAAGGGTATCCGGGTATATACGCGAGTCTGTATCAGGAAAGTAGCATATCGGTGTTAGAAGCAAGAAAAAGTAAAGTTTTGAATATGCAGTAAATACTGATTCACCCCCCCCTCTCAGCATTTTTCCCAACAAAGACTGATCTCTCTAATACTAAAAGTATCAAGCAACAAACAACCAAATAGAATAATATTTCTCTAAGCATATATGATCTATGAAAATCTCTATATAGGTGTAAAATACTTACCGTTTGTCCAGTGCTTGTTTGAAGTTGTTGTTATCCCTCGCGCGCTTGAAGGAGTTTCGCTTGTAAACCTGCAGTCACAAACAAGCAAAATATTACATAGCACCTGTATAGAAATCATCATAAACCATGCTTATCATAGTGATCAAGGAATCTACGAAATAAACCATTGATTGAAAGCTTATTGAGAAAAATGAGTATATTTGTATTAATTTAAAAAGAAGAAAATCCTTACAACCTGAGCCTTGATGTTGCACAGGACTTTCCGGGGTCCGAAGCAGGAGTCTCCTTTACTTTGATAAGCTCTGCACTCCTCCAACCAAGACAAATAGAGGTATATAATCTCACCTCACAAAAGTCTTAGTTAACTGAGTCTAAATCTCAACAACACTTAACCTCAAATATTCTTAAGCTTGAACTCCCCTCGAGGCTACCCAATGCCTCTTTTTATAGTGGAAAAGAGGAGGTTTTCTGTTCCAAGTATGAAGGGATAGAATCCTCCTTCAAAGGGATAAGCTCCTCACATCAAGGGGTTAGCTCCATAAGGTAAGGGATTCATGCACCTCACAAGAGCGGTTCTGCCACCGCAAGATCCATTCTAGAAGCTTCCAGAATTTACTTTAATTGAGCTTTTTGGGATTTACTTGCGCCTTTTTAATCTTACAAGGGTCCGCACCTATAAAAAAGATAAAGTGCATTCAGGAACGCAGGAAAGCTGAACATTGGGTGCGGGACTATAGGCAAGATAGCCAGAAAGTGCGACACCAAAGTTTAGGAGAATTTTAGGATTTTTTTCTGATTTTCAAGGCTTGACATGAGGAACTGATATGTTAGACTTGCCAAAGGGGGAAGTATGAGTAATAATGAGATCATAATTATGGCAGAATTTCAGGATGACAAATTTTAGTGTAACAGATTTCCCCCTAAAGTGCAAAGTCTGGAATAGATGAAACTAAAGTCTGTCATATATGAAGAGTGCAATACTTTATCATTTCAAGGATCATCCTGTGGACACCCCAGTCAGCACCTGTAAAAACATTCAATGCAAAATATATATGTATACATATCATCACTGAGGTAGGCATTCCCATACTCAGATTAAACTAACTAAAAATTGATTCAACTATTCTGATACAGGAATGATTTTGAGTACATCACAGTATAGACATGTGTGAACACAGTATGGGCGCAGCCATCTGTTTATAAATAGTCCACTGTATAAATGACAATAAAATTCCTCGCACCTTGGCTGATAGAAACTAGATCCAGGGTCTTGATTTCCGTATCTCGAACTAGTACGATTCTATCCATGTCAATGAATGTGTCGAAGTTGAACATGGTAGAAACCACTTGATTACCAGTCAATGATGTAAATTGTTAACAAGTGTGAGAGTAACCACTATTAATGTCAATGGCTCTCAAAGTACCCAGTACAATCCATGAAATGTGAATGAATGAGATGAAGTCAAACATTTCACGGAATCATTCGATCGAAGGTCGATGATGTAACCCATCGTCAAAAGCGAGAAACCTGCCATTAAGGCATGTAGATTTCAAGGTACTGACGATTTCTAGATCAACTTCCCAGATAATGAGTTGTCGTTGATAGAAAGCGATCCGTCGTAGGAAAGCCCACAACACGAAATCATAGATCAAGTTTTGAAAATATATTGGCAAGGACTGACTCAGGGATGGTCAAAATGGATGACAGATATTTTACAGATGAATGGTTTATTTGAACTGTCCTCTTGAACACATAATGACACTGCAGATGGCTTGGCGACAATTGATCCAAAGCTAATACCCAGAAACTAGATGAAAAACTTTCAATGAGGTTTGATTAACCGTTAGGCAAAGGATTTCCCAACCCAGGTGAATGAAAGTGTCGTGTTCAAGAGTGGTTGACTGAATTTTCAAAGAATCAAAATACAACAAACACGCCCATTTTCCTCTCTTTCCCCCCACCATTTCTGGCAAGTACCTCTTTATTTTTGACAAGCTTGAGAAGGATAACATTTGATTGTTTATAAGCTCATCCTTCAGATGAGTCCAAATTAGTTTAAGATTCAAACCCTAAGAAGGAGTGGTTCGTTCTTGTTTGAAATTGAATAGGTCCTTTACTGTTAAATTTTAACGAGTCCAGTATAGGAGAAACTCGGTGTTTTTCAATTTTAGGGAGTCAGAAGAAAAAACTTAAGAAAACTCCATGGGTGTACTTTTTTGTAAATTTAGTCTCTCAGGCCCGAAAAAGGATAAAATAATGCGGGAGAGAACTCTATTGACCGTAATTAGTCAACGTATACCTTTTTCGTAAATAGTCCATTTCAGTCCGTAAAAGGGGTAAACTTATACTGAAGGGACGATCATTCATTTACTTTAACGAGTTCGAATGCTCAAGTACTCGGCGATCTTTTCATATTTAGAGAGTCTGAAAAGGGCTTAAAAGAGGACTCCAATGTTTCTCTTTTTCGTGAATTTTGAAAGAGTCCGAAAAAGTGATAAAAGTATGCTCTTTGTTGAAAAATGATCAATTCTCCTAAAAAATCCAATTTCTGCACAAAAACTTGAAACATTACACATACCTGTTTAAGATGAGTAAAAATGCTTCAAAAATACCCTTTTTAAAGTGAAAAATAAATAAATTAAAAAATTCATCTATTCAAAAAAACTTATAAAAAGGACTTTTTCAATTTCATTTTTACCGTTCAAGTTCAGAGTGAAAAGTAGAAGCTTTTGGGTAAAAAGTTCCTGTGAAGATTCTGGAAAATCTGTCTGTTGAAATCGAGAACCGTCAGTCCCAGGTAATCCATGACCTCTTAATCTTGCATTTCATCCATTTACAATTCGTTTTTAGGCTTTAAATTTTATTTTTAAGGAACAAATATGGTTCGAAAATCGCCCGTGGGGGTCCACAGGTGACACACATGGTACCTGCGGACCCCAAATTTTTTCTACAAAGAAAAAAGTCATGGGTCCACACTTTCCTTACAAAGCGTGTGCGTTCCTATGCACTATTTACAAAGTTAAAGCGCGGTCCCCGCGCGTTTAAATTTAAAACTCAAATTTCTCTTTTGCCGCCCAAAATTTTTCAAATTAGATTGTTCTAATCTATCTTTTTATATTGTATTGTAGGACTAACAAGATGTTGATTTCGAGAGAACGTGAGCACGAGGACATGGATGATGCTGAAATGCTCCATATGCCCACAATGCAAGCATTAAGAGCATGCGGTTTATATAAATTCTGGGCCATCCAAGGCATGAGAGCATAGGTAGAGCTCATGAAATGGATGGTAAACAGGTGGAACGTGTAGGACCAGTGTTTCATTATTGGCGGCCACCGGCTCGAAATCGAGCCGGAGGACATTTATTTTCTGACTGGTTTGTCCAAGAGGGGCGAACAAATCTCCTTGTTTGGGACTAGGCCAGGTGGCCAGACTGTCGCTAGTCTTCGGAAAGAATTCTGTAATGATGAAGCAAACCCCAGGGACAAACGGATTGATATAAAAAATATCATCCGTCTCGAGCTTAAAGTTATTTCATTTACTGTTACCAGACTATGCGGGAGTGCAACATTGCATGTAGCTACCAGTTCTCAGATGCACATTACTGTGGACTATTTTCGCGGCACCATTTTCAACTGGTGTGACGCTGTGTTGGCTAATATAAAAGGCCAAATAACTAGAGCGAAAAATGGGAAACTGAATAACTTTGGATATGGATCCATCGTCATCTCCTTTGCTCTAGAGAGGATTATTATGCTAGCTCCACATAGTATCCCTATTGATGCCGGTCGACTTAGAGAACCTAGGATGGTTCATTGGTCCGCACTGATGGCCCATCACGGTATTGAGGGCGTTGAGATTGTTCAATTTTCTTCTTCATATTTTCATTGGATGGATCGCCAAATTTTTGTAATAGAGGAATTTCCATACGCCAGGATAGATTTCCGCGGCGACCGAGAGATGACTCTCCCAGCAGGGGAACAGTGGGATGACTCAGGTAAAAAATCTTTCTTCAACAGTTTCTAAGTTCTAAATTTTTTTTATTTTCAAATTGTCTTGAAAATTAATAACCAAAAGTTTTTTGAATACAGATGTGGGCCCACGGCAACCAGCCCATCTCCAACCTTATGAAAGAAGACAACCAATTGCAGCCGCACCAGCTCCAGCAGGCCAATTAGCAGAAATCTTGACTGATTTAGAGCATCATCTAGAGCGTTTGACTCTAGATATTCCGGAGACAGACATAGATGACATTCCACTCAGATTGCAAATATACGTGATTGGTGTTCTAGGACCTTTTAGGAGGTTCCTGTGCAGGGTGGCTCGGGCAGTGGTTTCTTATCGTGATCACCATCAGTGATGGGATGATCGTATTGTAGACTCATAATTTTGACTTTTTGTGTTATCATTTGCCGATCATAAGGTGTTTCCAACCTATGATCGAAGACGATGTATATTTTTTGAAAACACTTTTATACTATGATATATATCACTATTTACCGGCTATCTGCGTACATTTTATGAATGTTGTTTGTTTTACTGTTTCGATCACTGCAAATGTCGATTTATCATACTAGAAGCAACCGTGTCTGCTAATGTATTTAAATGTCTTGGAATATGTTGATATTCAATGTAGTCAATTTCACGTTCCAAGAGACGAACTCTTAAAAATAACCGTAACAACACTGGATTTCTAATGGCATAAACCCTGTTAAGCTGTAATACAACAAGTTTAGAATCCAACCTCACAATCAAACTCCGAATCCCAAATGATATGGACTCAGATATTAACTCAATCACTGCACTATACTCGGCAATGTTATTCGTTGTTTGGCCAAGGCTTACCCCATGCATGGAAACTAACTCATCAGAGGGTGAATAGATAACCCAAGCTGCGGAAGAAATGTTCCTGTACTACGACAAGCACCATTAGAAAAATCAATGTAGGTTTGAAGAGACGTCGACATCTGCAATATCAAGAGTAAAACTCAGATAAGCAGGAATAGTGATAAAAACACACTTCTAAACTAGGCACACCTTTCTAATCTAAGACACACCAGCAGTAAAGAAATCTAACCTAAAAAATAAAAGATCTCCACACCAGGTTTAAGCATAATATTGCTTCAGATATAACCTATTTCTAGGCTTATCTAAAGGGATACCATCAAAATCTATCAGCTCGTAGGCCCATTTTGCCAGCTTTCGCTTAACAATGAAAGGACCATGCCACATGGGCACGAATTTCCCAGCTCCTAGCTTATCATTGGCTTGATCATAAACTAAGACTAGGTCTCCTTCTGAAAATTTTCGAGGGGTAACACTTCTATCATACTAAGCTTTTACTCTTTTAACATGAGCCTCGTTTGCTATTGCAACGTTTCTCCAATTTTCATCCAATTGAGCCAAATACAAAAAACGTTTCTCCTCTTCAGACGTAGCTGGGAGTAACTCTATGGATAATTTCAAAGATGGAATTTCGCATTCAATCAGCAACACAGCTTCCAAATCGTAAACGAGTTGAAAGGGAGTGAAACCAGTTGATGTTTTGACTGAGGTTCGGTATGCCCAAAGTGCTGAAAATAACATGGAATGCCAATTCGTCTTTTGAATACCAATAATTCGTCTGATCATGGTGACTAAAATTTTATTTATGGCTTCGACCAGACCATTGGCTTGCGGATAATATGGAGTGGAACTATCGTGGCGTAGGCCAAGCTGTTCTGTCAGTTCAGTCATCATGACATTCTGAAAATGGCTTCCATGATCAGTAATAATGGCTTGAGGAACATCGAACCTAGCAATTATGTGATTAAATACGAAAGTTGCAGCATTCTTGCCGTCAGCCGAAAATGTAGGCATCGCCTCGACCCACTTAGTAAAATAATATACTGCTAAGATAATATATGCATGCCCCCCGGCCGAGTGAGGGTTACATGTAATAAATAGATACCCCATTTTGCGAAAGGACCAACAACAATTATGGGATGAAGAGGAGCGGGTGGCGCACGCATCTTACGATCAAAAAGTTGACAATTGTGGCATTTCCGGACTGCATAAATACAATCTTTGAATAACGACGGCCAGAAATAACCAGCGCGCAATATCTTTTGGGCTGTGGCATACCCAGACATATGACCGCCACATGCTTCAGAATGGTAATCATTTAAAACCTTTTCAGCTTCTTCATGAAAAAGACAGCGTCGGAAAACAAAATTCGCTCCGCGATGATAAAGTGTATCAGCAATAATATTATACTATTGAGATTGGAAACGTATTTTCCGTTGCTGAGATCGTGAGATTTCAGGCTGAAAATATTGGGTTTGGAGATAAACGATAATATCTCCATACCATGGATCAAGAGTACTGATAAGAAACAGAGATTCGTCCGCAATGGGCTGCTTTGCCACAGTTTCAGTATCAGTAGAGGGGAAATCACACATTAGTTCCGCAAATACCAAACATTTCTTTGCCTTGGATTTCTCAAACTCCAAGTCAAATTCCTGCAGGATGACTATCCATTTGGAATACTTGCCCCCTAGCAATTGTTTGGTCAAAATGTACATCATAGGGTTGCAATAAGAAATTACCATAGTTTTGCGTAGCAATATGTAATGTCTAAATCGTTGGACAACTTGAACAACTGCCAAGGCCAATTTCTCCACATGTGTTTATTTGATTTCGGTCGGATGCAGATTTCGACTAAGATAATAAATCACATGTTCAGCGTTAGATTCGTCTTCCTGAACTAAAACCATCCCAATCATGGAATGAGAAGCAGCGAGGTACAAAATGTAATCCTGGTTGTAGTTGGGAGGATGCAATAACGGTGCATGGGTTAACGCGTGTTTAAGTGCATTGAAAGACCGATCAGCGATCTCATCCCAAAATAATGGAATGTTCTGTTTCAGCAACCGAGTAAAACCTTTCATAAGCTCGGCATAGTTAGGAATAAATTGACGTAAAAAGTTTGCTTTCCCCTGCAAACTTTGGAGTTGGCGTAAAGTCGAAGGAGGAGGTAATTTGAAAATAGCTTCTACCTTCGAGGACAAGTGTTTCGTGAGACTGTGGATAATCCGGCAAACTCTTCAGTAAATAGCTTCTACCTTCGATGGATCAACTCAAATACCTGCTTTCGAGAGAACAAATCCCAGTAAACGACCCGACTCGACACAAAAAACACATTTGTGTGGATTTAGCCGAATTCGATAATGCCGACATCTCATAAAGATAGCACGTAAATGTGTGAGATGGTCAGCCCTATGTGATGAATGAGCAGGTAAATCATCGAGATACGATTGCACAATGTGCTTAATGTCATGAAATGCATAAGACATTTCCCTTTGAAAATTTGCTCCAGCATTCTTCAATCCAAAGGGTAGTTTGCAGTAAGCAAATGTCCCCCATGGACAAATAAAAGTTATTTTTGGCTGATCAGCAGGGAGTATGTTTATTTGATTATACCCTGAAAAGTCGTCCATAAAGGAAAACATTTCACTGCCGGCACAATCATCGATTATTTGATCGATATAGGGAGTTGGATAATTGTCTTTAGGACAAGCTCGATTAATATCCCTATAATCGATACATACTCGTATCGTTCCTTGTTTTTTAGTCATAGGAACAATATTAGATACCCAATCCGTTAAGGGAATCGGATAAATGAAACCTGCATGAAGTAATTTTTCAACCTCTGCTTTGATAGCAGCAGCTTTTCTAGGATGCATTTGACATAGACGTTGACGGACAGGTTTGGCATCCGGGTAAGTCTTGATTTCATGTACGACAATTGACGGATCAATTCCTAGCATTTCTTCATAGGACCAGGCAAACACATCACGAAATTCTTGAAATAGGGATTTATAAGTTTGCATTTCATCTTCAGTACAACAAGCACCTATATGAATGTTTTCAATTATTCCAGGTTTTACTGAAATGTTAATTGGAATCGTTCGAGAAATATTTTCCAAATTTAACTCAGAATCAGGATTTTTCAATGGATTCTGCGGTTCCTTGACATATTTAGCAGTAAATATTGAAGCGAAATCATCTTCAAAATGATCTAGTTTAGGTAAAAACAAAGATCGGTGATGTAGATCTTCCCATGGTAAATCGTCAACAGACAAGAACTCACGAATCTGCTCATCAGTATGAACAAGTTCAGGAAATGCCGTTGTAGTTGAACTAGATATAGAAAGTGATTCCTCGTGGATCCCATTCACTGGATCAATTTTGGTTGAAGAGGGGTCGGAAAATGACTGTACAGCCTGGTATGCAAGTTCAAATGGACTAAAAGGCATCATGCCATCAATTGAATCTAACTCGGATTCGGAAGGTACGATCCAAGGATTATGAAACATAACAGAATCTGACAAAATCATATGAATAGTTGCAACAGAAGGCGATACATTAGGAGGAGGAATGGAAAAAGTTCCTAGCAAACCAGAATCTTTAATTAAACCTACCCCAACATCCTTTTACGGGATAGTCGCTTTACCAACATGCTGGATTGTTTTTGTAGAGGCTGGGTCGGAAGAAAAATAAGTTAACTAATCTATTGTAACGATCCTTCCTGATATGGAAATTTTATGAGTCGGAAGACCGAAGAGACAACAAAAGTCATAGCGTAAGACCAACTACGACCCAGGAGAAGGTTGTAATCAAGAGGGGCATCAACCACTTCCACATCTAGATTTACAATTTTACCTTCAACCCCTATGGGTAAATCCTGCAAAATACCAAAAGGGTGGAAACCTCGACCATCAAAATCCATAAGAATCATCAGAGATTGGTTCAGCGTAGGAGAACCAAGCGATTTCCAACACTGAATCGACATAATAAACGTTGAAGCTCCCTCATCAATCACAGTCCGATAGATCGGTCTGTTTTTTACTGTCACCGGAATCTGGAAAGCCATTTGGTGAGGTAGGCGAGGTGTACTATTTTCTAGATCGAAGATTATAAGATTAGAATCCTAAATATCGACAGCTCCTATGGTAGACAAAAGCAATTTACGCTATGTTGGGCATGATTGCAGCACTTCCAAAGCCGACATCGTTGAAGGAGAAATAGATAAGTCTTCAACAATGTTGTAATTCTGAGCAGCTCTCGCATGTGGATTGAAAGTTGATTTACGAAGAACACCTTTAGCAGGCGGTTTGATTATTAAGTCTGTATTTGGTTTCTCGATCTGTAGCGGACCAGAAACAGGAGGAGGTGTATTTGATGTATTTGCATTAGAAGATTCTACTTCTTTACCATCAATAGGATTCTTAGTACCGTAATCCTGCGATCGCGTTGCAATCCTTACATGAGACATCATCAAAATTGGTTCTTATGAAGCAGTCGAGGTAGAACCAACCATCTTACTATCTTGAGTCGGAAAGGGATCCTTCAAGACATCAGGTTGTGAACCTTTGACGAATTTTGCAACCTCGGCCCGATGTGGGCATTCCTTAGTAAAAGGATCATCACAAATGTAACAAGGATAATGTGGTTTATGTTTTTCGTCATTGGATTCATTTTTATCAGTTTTTTCTTTCGAATTCTTTTTGTTTTTATTCTTCCCTTTATTTTTACTACCGGATTTAGATTTAGCTGTAGATGTCTCCACAACATGAATATCAGCAGAAACTTTGGGGGAAGATTCTCCTTTCGGGGAATCAGGTAAAGTTATAATTGGAGAAGAATTATTTGAAGATTTCTTCTTACTTTTAGTATTGACCGTACCAATCATACCGTCAGCGGCATGAGACCTTGAAAGAGAAGCAGCTATTTGACCTTGTTTTGCAAGGTTTGGGATTTTTTCACGTAAAGTACCCGACTGCGTGTAAACGAGGTCAAGGTACTGAGCTTGAGCAATTACTTGCTCTTCAGTAACAACACCAGCCTTAGCTACATCTTCAGTAATCTTGGGTAACAATGATTTAACAAACCATTCTGCCAAAATTTGATTGAGAATATAAACTTTCACCAAACGTCTCGTATGTCTCCATTCATGAATATGATCAGAAATATATGTAGACATGGATTTTTTTAGTGAAGTTAATAATTATGCGCCATTGTCATATCTGACCGGCAACTAAAAATGAGTCAAGAAGGCAGTTGCTAATTGACTGAAGTTATGAAATGAGCCTCGTGGTAACTCAATGTACCATTTGGCTGCAAGACCAATAAGAGTTCTTTGGAAAAGATGTAAGCGAATCGAATCATCAATGATTGAATTAGACGCACACCAAAGGTGATAAGTCATGACGTGATTTGATGGATCCTCTCCTGAATTACCTTCAAATTTCGGTATATCACTGGGCAACTTATGCGGCATTGGCGGCCAATACGGATAATAAAAAATTGGATCATTTGTAAGGCGCATCAAATCAGGTAAATCCAAATTTGCAATAAATGGTAACTGATGGTTAGGGTCGCAAAAACCTTGAGTAGCCAAAGCAGTTCTAGGAGGCGGATATCCAGGATAACTTGGAATTGGATTTGCATTAGGAATTGTATAACCTCTTGGAAAACCAGCATTAACCGGACCGAACTGGGGTTGTTGAGGCTGTTGATAAGTATAGCCAGGGTACGGTTGATACTGATAGTTTGGATTTTGTGTATAGGGACAAAATTGTGGCTGTCCCTGGTACGGTTGATACATGAATTGCGGTTGACTTGTGACAACTGTACTCATACCGGCTTGTCCCGTAGGCATCTGAACCAAAGTCTGAACTGAAGATCCTGACTGGGGTACAAAGACTTGAGGGATTTGCACAGATGCATGGATAGAAAAACTCAGGGTTACAGATACTCCAGAAGTAGGTTTTACAGGTTGAACAGTCGTAGCAGCAGTTGCAGCAGTTTGAGGCGGAGTCTTAGGTGAACTAGGACCAGCTTGCTGAACAGTACTAGATGCAGAAGGTTGAATAGTAGGCTGGACAGGTTGTTGAGTTGGACCATAAATTAAAGGTTGTCCAGGCTGATAAGGCAACTGCACATTAGGCTGCATAGGCTGTTGATATTGGGACGGATCCCACACCATATTCATTCCGGGGTATGTCCCGCAGAAGGTTGAACGTAAGGACCATAACCTAGTTGAATGTAGGGTTGATAAGTAAGTGGTACATTTCTAGCCCCTTGAATAGATGGCTGACCAGAAGGTTGTTCGAAACCTTGAATTGGGTACTGACCTTGAGGTTGATAACCCTGAGGCGCGTACTGAAGCTGGGGTTGATAAGGACCCTGAGGAGCATATTGATTTTGGGGTTGACCTTGGGGCACATACTGTCCTGAAGGTTGATACCCTTGAGGTGTGTATTGTCCTTAGGCTTGTCCCCCAAAATAATATGATTCCACAGTTTGTCCTGGGAAAAAGCTACCTTGAGGTTGCCCCCCAGGTAGTAACTGACTACCTTGAGGTTGCCCCTCAGGCGGTAACAGATTTCCCTGTGTTGGCCCTCTAAGTGGTGACTGACTGCCTTGAGGTTGAGGATTCAGAATATTACCAGACATCATATATATTTTCTCTACGTTCGACGTTTCAGTTTTAACACCATTAAAACCAGATGACAACACTTGTTCGATTGGTTGAGGAGCTGCTCCCAAGAAAGTACCAGACAGAGCCTGATATCCCGAAGGAATAGAAGGACCACTATGTAAAAATGATTCCGGTGTCTGGGAAAACATGGATGACTCTCTGGCCATAATGGATGGCGGATAGTAACCTCTGGGTGTAGGATGAAATAGAACTCGAGGTGGAGAAAAAGCAATACCCGGATTCTCTAAAAAAATTGTTAAATATAGATACCAACCACTAGTTCGAATAGGGTTGTAGAAAATAGATTCATGCTCCCTAATATTTAAGGATTGAGGGGAGTCGGGAAGAGATATATCTTCGTCTGGATTAGTAAGTTCTTCAATGGAAATAAGACCAGCTGGAAGATCGTCAGTGACGATATTTCTTACCCTAGGTGAACCAAGATCGCTAGAAGTTGGTGAAATAAATCCTGAGGATGTTTCCAAAATAGAAGGTTCAGTTTCAGGTTCAGAGATTTCAGGTTCGTCAGCCAGTTCACTGGAAGCAGGAATACTACCAGTAACTTCAGAAACTGAAATCGGTTCTTGAATGTATTCTGTTGTAGGTATTTGATGATCAGGATGGACAACTATGGATGAACTTCCAATTTCTGTTGATCTAATCCTACCACTACTGGATGATACCAGAGCACGAAGCCCTTCAAGTTGACTTGGTGAATATTCAGGGGGTTTCCCTTGTAGTCTCCCGGATTGTCTCGGCAATTCCGCCACGATTAAATATTAACTAATCACACGCAAACAAAGAAAATTTCAATGAAAACACCTAAAGTATCTAAAGAAACAAACAGCTGAATCACACACTTAAAAATCTAAGTGTTCAAGCCACACACAAACAGTAACTTTCTGTACTAAAAACACTAGGTGGTGATGAAATCCAACTTAGTAGAAATTTAACACAGAAAGGGCGGTTGGAACAGTTACCTCGACAACCTGCTTAATGAAACAGACTGGCACAATTTTCCTCACAAAACCATCTCGTGTGAAGAGAACCCCCTAGAGATTCCAAGTGAGTCTAGTCGACGTCTACTCCAGGTACAGTGAGATCTTTCCTTCACCGTCACCTTAGGAAATAATCTTAAGATAATGGACACTAAGGTTACCAACAGTAACAAATATAACTGGGGGAACAGTCTACGATCCGATTTCATGCGCAAGGGTAGAGTAACAAGCTTAATCCCCTTGAAGGCTCCTCGACATGGTTAATCCGAGGTTTACCAAAAAGTGACCCCAGGCTCCTCGACAATGGTTAATCCGAGTTTTACCATTTGTAATACGTGCAAAATGTTCTATCTTCCCCAATGAAACAAAATTGATTGTCTCAAAGGTTCGGACATGATCTCGTGATTGACTTCTTTAAGAGAAGCTTCCTAGATTATATAAATTACAATTGGATTTATCTCCTACCGCAAGATTTGTCTACTTGTTTGTTTTTACTACCTTGGAGAGTTAACTACTCTCTACTCCAAGATACTAGCCTAAGCTATGTTGGTGATAAGAGCCCTAGAAAATAAAAAGATTGCTAGATGAATTTTAATTAAGCGTTACTTTTAAGAGTTGTTCTTTAAGTCAATGGGTGCGGAAATGAAACTTTGATGGTGTGAAATGACTCGATTTCCAAAAGACACTAAAAATGCACCTAAAAATGATAATCAGATTGTTTTCTTTCAATGAAATTCTAATTAAGGAAAAGTTAGAGAATGCAACTCTTTTAATAAACAATTCCTTCTTTAAACATAAAGAATACTTGAAAGAAAATATTTTTGTCTTTTCCAACAAATGATCAAAGCTCACAATAAAAATTCATTTACTTTCCAAAAAATTGAAGCTACAAAACAATTTTCCTTCAAAAGAAATCTAAAATTTTTAAAAGAACTCAAAACTACAAACTAATTTCGAGATCTACAAAGTTTAATAGCACACAAAACTACAAACTTTAATAATCTAAATGAATAAAAGCTTTAAGATTTTTTGAAGAATGTTTTACTTAGTTGTTCAGCAAACTAAGGATCTATTCGCCCAGAATAACAAACAGATCGAAAACACTCAATTATGTTTTTATAAAAAATGAAATTCAAAAACCAATAACAAAGTTTCTTTTCGAAGATTTGCAAAGAAACAGGTAACTCGATTTCTCAATAAAGGATGATTTCACAATCAGGTCAGATCCAGCAAAAAGACAAAAAAAAGACCAAAGTAATCCGGGGTACTTCTAAGTGTCAAATGCTTCAAATCACTACAAAGACTAAGTGAAAAGCAATCCAAAACGCAAAACTTCTAGAAAATCATCAAAACACCAATACTACTGAGATTTATTAATAGAAAGCTTTTGACAGAAACAATCACCAATCTGGGTAGAAAACAAAAACTGAAAATAAAAATAAATATGAACTAAAGAAAGAAATCTGAAGTTTTTCAAAACTTTAACAGGGTCCGTAGGCTCCAAGATATCACAGGTGTAGTCCCGCACTATTTACACAGGAAAAGAGTGAAACTGCCCGCACTGTGAAAATAAGGTAAAGTGCGGTCCCAGGAAAAACTAGAGAAAAACCCAAAGGATTTCAAAATTTTCAAAACTGAGAAAACCTAAGCTACCCAGGCAGATGTCAATCAATCAAAAACCAAGAAAAACGTTTCCTCAAATCAAAATAAAAGAGAACCAAAAACAACAAGTTCTTTCCCCAGTAAAGTCGCCAATTTGTTGTATGGATTAATCCATCTTGCGGACAAGACCAATCTCCCTAGTACTAAAAATATCTAGCAACAAATAGCCAAATAGACTAATCTTTCTCTAAGCATATATGATCTATGAAAAGCTCTATATAGGTGTAAAAGACTTACCGTTTGTCCAGTTCTTGTTTGAAGTTGTTGTTATCCCTCGCGCGCTTGAAGGAGTTTCGCTTGTAAACCTGCAGTCACAAACAAGAAAAGGATTACATAGCACCTGTATAGAAATCATCATAAACCATGCTTATCATAGTGATCAAGGAATCTATGAAATAAACCATTGATTGAAAGCTTATTGAGAAAAATGAGTATATTTGTATTAATTTCAAAAGAAGGAAAACCTTACAACCTGAGCCTTGATGTTCGAAAGGCCTTCCCGGGGTCCGAAGCAGGAGTCTCCTTTACTTTGATAAGCTCTGCACTCCTCCAACCAAGACAAATAGAGGTATGTAATCTCTCCTCACAAAAGTCTTAGTTAACTGAGTCTAAATCTCAACAACACTTAACCTCAAATATTCTTAATCTTGAACTCTCCTTGAGGCTATCCAATGCCTCTTTTTATAGTGGAAAAGAGGAGGTTTTCTGTTCCAAGTATGAAGGGATAGAATCCTCCTTCAAAGGGATAAGCTCCTCACATCAAGGGGTTAGCTCCATAAGGTAAGGGATTCATGCACCTCACAAGAGTGGTTCTGCCACCGCAAGATCCATTCTAGAAGCTTCCAGAATTTACTTTAATTGAGCTTTTTGGGATTTACTTGCGCCTTTTTAATCTTACATGGGTCCGCACCTATAACAAAGATAGTACCGTCAGAACGCCAGAGCAACATCGTGGGTGCAGACCTGTGCAAGATAGGACTGCTGAGCACTGTGCTTAGGAGATTTAGGAGACTTTTAGGAATTTTTTCTAATTTTCAAGGCTTGACATGAGGAACTGATATGTTAGACTTGCCAAAGGGGGAAGTATGAGTAATAATGAGCTCATACTTATGGCAGAATGTCAGGATGAATTTTTTTAGTGTAGCAGTGTATCTTCTTCTTCATCTTCCTCTAGATCTTACTCAGCATTGGATATTGAATTGGGTGGTTTAGATTCAGTTTTCTGATTTCTTTTAAAGTTCCTAAAAGATCTATTGGTGGAAGTTTCTGCTACTTGTTTTTTTAATTTCGACCATTTCATTGGACATACTCTTCAAAAATTTATGTAAGCCTTCCATATCATATGGATCCCTAGGTTTTTTCTTCTTTGAATCATCCTTGAAACTAATTTTTTTGGATTTTCATTCCTCATTGAAATTCTTTTTATCCAATGCAATAATCCGTCGCTCAACTGCAATTGCTTCTTTCATGTTTTCAGCTAAGGTAGGTTTAGCAGCTCTATCTACAAAGATGGCTATATTTTAAGGCAAAGCTGTTATATACCATTCACTTCGGACTTGCTCACTAGGTTTTTATGTTGTAGGAATTTTATTCAAAATTTTGTTGAATCGGGAATTAAAATCTTTGATGGGTTCTTTGGATTCTTCTCTCGAATTGGAGAGATCATTAATTAGAGTTTATATTGATCTATCATCTTCAAATTTGGTTAAGAAATGTTCCTAGAAAATATCCCAACTTGTAATAAATCCTGATGGTAATGAAAAATACCAAGATCCTGCTACCCCTTGTAAAGTATAAGGGAATAATCTGACCAAAACATCTTAATGCTCTACTGCATTTAAATTTACAAACAACATAGAGTTATTAATGTGTTCTTCTGCTTGTATGCCAAGGTCAGGACTAAATTTTGGCACCCATTTTTTAGGATGATCTGGTAATGCATGTAAAGGTGCAGGCATTGTGACAGCTCTTGGACTAGTCCATTGTCTTTGTGCCATTGTTTTGATAATGGTTGAGGGACTTGAAGAGACAATTGGTTTTTGAGTAGATGTTGTTGGAGTAACTGTACTCTTCTGGGTTTGAGTTTGGGAAGCAGATGAGTGATTTTTTGATGAAGAAATAATATCACTATCTGATTTCAATGGTTTTTTTCTGGTTTTAACTCGATTAGGTAAAGGAAATTCCTTTGGAGGAATACCAAGTTTTTCGCTTTGTGACCTAGTAAGAGGTTTTGATGATATGAATTGTGAAGTAACACTACCTTTTGATAATTCAGACCCTTCTAAAGATAATGAGAACCCTTGGAGTTTATGAACTAAAGCTTGTACTTTAGGGGACTCAGGAGGTTGATTGTCTGATGGATCTAAAGCTTTGGTAGTGGGTGTATTGATGTTCTTCTCAATTTTTTCCCTCGAGATTTGAGATGTAGAGGAAATTGAAGAAGGTGATGAGGGTGAATTACTCTTAGAATGGCCTGTAGATTTGGATTTTCTCTCCATTCATAGCTTAGGCCCTCCTTCTAGCACCAAAAATGTTGAAGCCTCGAAAATCGTCGCTTCAAACATTGGGGAAAAACCACCCAGGTTGGACCTTAGAACAACTCCTTATCCGTTTGGGATGGTGACTCTGACTGGATTTATAGGACCAATTTCATATTTATGAAATGGATTGGTGATGGGGTGTTTGTGCAAGTGGATAATGAAAATACCTAATTGAAATAATATATCTACCTTAATCTACGACTTTCAAATAACTCTAAAACTAACTCGGGTATTAAATATGAATACGACTTAAAGATTGTTTCAATTAAACAAATAACCATCAAAATGTATTATTTACTTAAAAGAAAGATGCAGTATCATATAATGATAACTCTGTTTAAGAAATTAAACAGAGTTATAATAGCACATCGCATTCATAAATTTATATCGTTTACACACACTATGAAAGATGATATTCCTATATCTTCATAAATGATATGATAAAGAAATATTTGAGAAACAAGTATATATAAGCGATAAAATTTTTTAATGAGAATATTTCATCACATAAAGAAAATAAAACGAAATCGATAGAAATACAAGATACCTTTGATATCTTCTTGATGCAATTTGATATTCTGATCCTGCGCTTTAACTTAGAACAATCTTCAAGGTATAGAAATGCAACTCTAAAAAATAATTCACCATGAAATCACAGGATGTGATCCTTTATAAAAATAAGATAGTCAAGGAGTACAGAAATGTATCATCCAAGCCCAAAATATTACAAATTCAGGACACTTTCTAAAATGCTTGAAAGGGGTTTAAATAGGAAATTCAAAAACAAATTAACTAAAACTATTGCTAAGAGAGATCACCAGAGATCCAAAAATAGAATTGCGATCTTCAATAAAACAGGTTCATTGGATTTCCATAATATCCAATGTATGAAGCTGGCAGATTTTGAGCATATCTTTCACTTTATTAGGGTGACTCAGTCGAGAATGCAGTTGATTGGTGAATGTGGCATCAGAAAGTTACGGGATGATATAATTGATGGCATTAGAAAGACATTTGGTTGCCATCTACTGACTGTGTGGTTTTATTAAATGGGACCATAAGGCATCCCATGTAATTTCCTATGTTTTATTGATCTTTTGATATTTACTGATTAATTCCTATTTCCACTTGTTATCTATTTCTTTGACCTTCGGCAGCTTGCCTAGAGTGCAATCTGAGATTAAATTTGCTGCATATAGACTATCATTAACTAGCTGTGCCAAATTATTCATTATAGTTCTTCCTCTTGAAGTAGCACATTATTTTTTAATCATTTAAATTTCCCACTCGGCAAATAGAATTTCTTTATGCCATTCTTCAATTCTAGGAAGATTTGCAATTTTACCCTGTTCTATGTCTTGCCACGTGATAAATTCAAAAATCTTCTCATAGACACTTTCAAATTCTAATCTTGTATTAACTGCTTCATTGATGAGGGATGATGCTATTTCACAAAATGGTTCAGCTTGTGATATTTTCAGGCATAGGTCATCCAATTGTTGAGATAACAACTTACTCATTTCAGGGGCTTCTGTTTTGAACTGGTATAGTTTAGGATAATCCTTGAATTTATCCAGTTTTTCCTAAAATATTTTACTTTGCTTTTCTTTGGAAACTTTCTCATTTTGCAGCAATGTCTGCAATTTTGTTACTTCCTAGGACAGTTGTTGTTGTTTGTTTAAAGCTTGCTGATCAAGCTTTTGTTTTTCAATGTTCAGTTGTTCTTATAGTTGCTTAATTCTCAGTATCTCTTCTCCCAGCTGCTGCTCCAACTGTGATATCCTTCGTTGATCATCTGTTGTCCTTTCTTCTAACAATGCAATCTGCAAGTCCTTTTGTTTTACCAGTTGAGTAACTTTAGTAGCTTTATCTATTGTGGCTGCACTATAAGCTCCTGCATATTGGGATAGTTTGGTTAGATCCTCTGAAGGGTTTACTTCAGAGTGATTCCAAACAACTTTCATTAGTTAAACCTGGGGAGTTACAAGTGGTCCTTGATCAATCCTTATTTTCTTTCTTTTTTTTCTTACTACAGCTCTATGCTTAGGGGTGTAAAAGATATCTAGAGGGGGCATGTCTTCAAATCTTAGTACAATTTCTTCAGATGGGTTTTCAGGAATGATCTCAATATCTTGATAGTCGATGTTATCAATTTGAGAATTGCCCTGGTATCCTATCTATTGAGCAAATTTTTCATATTCTTTTAACAATTGTTCATTAATATTAGTTTCAGCAAAATCTCCCTCTTTCTCACTGATCTTCTCTTTTTCAAGTTGATCATCAGGTTTGCTGCTTGTATCTTCTTTCTTTGTTTGTACATCAATTTTGCTGCCTATATCCTCTTTCTTTTGTTTTGTTTCAGTATTCTCTTTGTCTTGTGTGCTAGCCTTTAATCGAACAGGAACTGTAAGCAATATTTTTCTTCTAAACTATAAAAACTTATTCATATCCTCCATTTGAAACCTTGATTTAGCTGAATCATAAGCCTGCGAAAATTTCTCAATCGAGACAAATAGGTCATCAAAATCATCATTTTCATGCTCAAATTTAGCAATTTGCACCATAGATGTGAAGTTGAAGGAAATTTCATTTGGATCATATTGCCTACTGGGAACAGTTGCAAGCTTGAGTTCTTTTATCTTAAGGGCTTCTTTTTCTGCATGCTTGAAATCATTGAGGGTATAAGTTCTAGATTGGAAAGGAAATGTAGGCCACATCAATTTTTAGAATTCTTTAAAATTCTCGACATTCCCTTTTTGGTCAACTGGTAAGCTATTTCTCGAGCCAATAGTTTATCGGGGACATATAAGGGCAAGATGTGAGGTTCAACAATGCTTCCAAATACCCTAATATAGGTGAACTTTTCTTCCGTGAACCAATTTCCAATTAGGGCTAAATCAAGTTTTTCCTTATCTGAGAGCCGAGGATGAGGTTGATTGAAAATAGCTTGATAAATGGGCAACATGAAGCCATGGAAAACTCTGTATACATGGTTCTTGAAATGGGCTTTCCACAAATATTTATGATAGATGTGTATAGGAGTAGGATCCTGAGGAGTCCATTTCCATCCTAAAATAGGAAACTCAGAATTAAAGCATAAGGCATTTAAAATGTAAGCACAGAAATGAAATGGGGGTGTAGTTCCAGTATGCTTGTTTCTTCTATATTCCAGAATCTTATTTTCTATCTTGTCCGATAGAATGACTAACCAATCCATAATAACAAAATTTACAACAGCATTAATCAGGGGTACCATTTGAATAGAAAACCTTGAAGAATTATCACTCCCAAAAAGTCTACACATCATGGCAGCAACATAGCAATACGGAGGTGCGAGAGACTCTACAGAATACATACCTGAGGTCTCATGCTTATTTTTTTCTGGAGCTTGTCTCCATTGCTTAATAGGGTCTGATTTTATTTCGTTGCTTGAAGCGAAGTCCTCTATGCAGCCTTTGTTGTAGGTGTTCTCAGGTTTTGGCAGATGATACATTGCCTTGATGTCTTCTTCTCTAAAATACCCAAACATCTTTCCTCCAAATGTGACAAATGTTATGTCTGTGATGGTTGTGGTTTCTATTACCCATCGTATTATATCATAGTATGCAAATAAATTTGCTCGAGCTGCAATTCTATGGAGAAAAGAGTATGTTAGTTCTTTAAGATGATTGTCTGAATCTAATTCTTCATCTAGCACCGTCGCCTTTACTTTAGTAACAGTAGGGTTTTCTGCTTCATGCATGTTATAAACTTCTTCCCAGGAAATCTTTCCGAGACCGAGGCACGTAGTATCCGTAATTACCTTTATTTTCACTAGCTTTTCCTTAGGCATGATGGTAACCTTTGGGATGGTAGCACCTCTCGATTTCTTAAGCTTCTTTGACATTTTCTCTTTCTGGTATTGTCTCACCAGTTCTGCGAAAATGCAGAATTGCTGTTCTACAGACCTGTAAATGAGAAAATCCTCTTAGAAGTGGGAAGAAATCAAGTCAGAATAAACACCATTAAGTAAAAAGGATATTAGTTAAGAACAATTTTGCAAAGGGTTTTATTCATGATTCTAAATTGATTATCTCTGTATTAAAATTGAATGTCTTTAGGGAAAGTCACATTCACGCATTCATATTTGAATTTCTTGTCATAATCCGTTTGATTTGCGATTTAATGATGGTCGTACATCGAGGATCAGTAATATCAAAATCTCGATGTCAGACTTACCTTTTGGAACTTCCGATTGCGATTTGCCGATGAATGATATGTGTGAAGCATGAATAGTGATTAATGATAACTGATGGTCTATCGCATCGGACTTTTTGAAAGGGAAGCCAAAATACATACCATGTTTTTTACCGATTTGCGATTTACGATAAAGTCATGTTGCATCGGATCTTTCCAAAGGAATGAAATTGTAATGTGACTTTGCCGAAATACGATTGCGATTGTAGTGGGGTCCATTGCATCAGAACGTTTATAAAGCAAGTAACTATGATGTTGATGCACCGAAATGTGATTGCGATTAAAATTACATCACATCGGAGTTTCTCAAAAGACCTAATGAAGTATGACTTATTCGAAATGCAATTACCAATAAGTCTCGTCGCATTGGAGCTTTGCAAAGAAGATATGGAAATATAATACTCCTTCGATTTGCAAGTTGCGATTTACTTTATCGCATCGGACTTTTCAAAAGGGAAACGTCTAAACTTTGTGTCGATGCGATATAAGTCTTATGATTGATTGGATCGGAATTAGTTTGAGATCACATTTGTTTATTTTCATTTGGGATAAGCGATATGCAATTGATGCTTTTGTGTGTTTTTTAACAATGAATCTTTTTTATTGTTTTTCTATGATAATTGGATTTCCTCAAAGTTTTATTCCTATCTAAAAAGGAAAATGGGTCCTATTTCTTATTGAAATTTAACATAAAAATTAGAAATGGGGAGGGTTAGCGCAGTTCCATTGACTCATGAACTATACACATTTTTTCATAACCAAAATTCATGACATCTTTCAAGATTTCATCTGTTAGCGTAGTTCCATACTTTGTTTCATGCAAGTTTTATACCCCATAACAAATCATATATCTAATATAAAGATATTTTTGTTCTATTAATTATAGATGGAGCTAAGTAAAACAAGATCGATAAATGCTTACAAATTCCACAATTAATTCTTGTTATGCCAACATATACTCACAACCCATATTTAACCCAATGTCAATCAATTCATATGATGGTTCTTCTTTGTATGTTGGCACCTGTTTGAAGACATTCAATGATGATTTTTGTAAAACAACTTAAAATACACAAAAATGAAATCTAGTTAAGTTGTTATAAGGAAGTAACAATTACCCACAAACTTAGGTATCAACCCTTTTGTTCCTTGTTGTCCTGTTTTATGTGTTGAATGGGTTCCATTTTCTTTTCTTTTCTGCAAGAAAATACTTGAAAATTAATATTTAATGCTAAATTGTCTATTTATTGTACCCAATGATAGAAAAAATCAATGATTACATATTACATTTGAAGCACGTTGTGGTTGAGATGTCTGCTCTTGCGACGAAATTTTGTCCATTTCTTTGACCATCTCCTTGTACACCCTTTTGGACATTCCTACTGGCATGTTTCTGATACCAGCTTGTTCATCTTTTGAGATTTCCATAATTTTCCTGAAAATGTAACATGATAGTAAACTATTTAATTTTTATATTGATATATGGAAAAGTAAATATAAGAAAATTGATATTTATAAATAATTCCAGAGAAACATTTAAAGGAATATTAGTTTGTCATTCCTTTTTTGTTGTTGTACATTTTTGCTATTACAAGTCTGACATGTCTCATTGACCAATTCTCCGGAAACTCTTCCTATAGTTTAGATAAAATTTGGTTCTTGGAATAATTTGATTGATTTTTGTATTGTAAGTGGAAAGAACGTCTATACAATCGTTCCACTATATCCCTCAATGTTTTGTAAAAGTTCCCCCCCCCATTCGTTAACCTCCAGCACCACTCCAGATGAGCTAACGAGCAATTCATTTTCATTTGCATGTTCTATTTTTTTTCTTTTCTTAGAACAACATTCCCGAGTTATTGGTCCATGTATAACATTAAATATATGTGAATTAATAGATTTTTTGAAACATGTTATCTAATAATTTTAAGTATATTATTAATGAAAATTAAAAAAAGAAACTCATATTGGATCGATAGTATTTTTTCATTCACCTCATTCATCCTTTTGCAATTTTTCCATCAAGCTTTTACGCTCTTCTAGTCCTAGATCATAAATAATCTTATCGATATTTATCATTTTTTGGCTCTACATAATACACAATAAATAATACATATTAGTTAAACTTACATATAGTTCAAAAATAATATTTTTTGTAAAGAATTTACAAAGAACTTGCATTTTTTTCTTTTCTTGATGTGTTATCAGTATTTTTGTTACTTGATCTCTTGTCAGCCATTTATTTATCAATATGAAACCTGTACCATATCATTCATTAATACATTTTATAAATAAATTATCAACTTTTCAGGTAAAAAAAAATATATCAAGAAACCAGTGCGCTTTTAAATGATGTACTCACCGACGTCGGTGCATTGTTTTTTTATAAATGCACCACCAAAATAGTATAGTACAGTGCTCTATGTCAACAAGGAGCACCAATGCGTTATATGTTAACCACCGCACCGATTAATACAAACAAAATAATAAAAATCTTCTAGTGTTAGCTTTTGTAGCATATGGTGTCGTGGAGGGGGTGGTGCGGCCTATTCTTATAAATGCCCCGCGCAAAGAGGGGACCATCGTATGGTGCTTTCTGTCAACAAGGAGAACCGGTGTGTTATATGTTACATGGTGCACTGATTGACACAAAATAAAAATTTATTTTTCCCAAACAATACGTGAGTGGTGTGCTATAATGAAATAGCGCACCAGTGCCATATTTTACATATGGCGCAGAGATTAAAATAAATTTGTTTTTAAATATTTTATCAAATAGTACATGTGAGGTGTGCTAAGATAAGCCAACGCATTGGTGCGCTAGGTTACAGAGGGTGCACTGATTAAATTTTTTATGTTTTTTTAAATTCATGCAAGCGCCGACATGGATTGGGATCCGACTATGCAAGTCATCCCATGGGTTAGTTGTCATAGGCCTATATATATAGCAATACAAACCCTATAAATCTAAAGTGAAAATATCTAATTATGAAATCACACAAACAGGAAGAAGCAAGGGAAGAAACAAAAAGAATGAAGGATTTAGGGTAAAAATGGATATTTTTTATTTTATTTTATTTATTTATTTATCTATTTATTTTTTTAATTAATTAATTAATTAATTTTATTTTATTTATTTATTTTATTTTATTTTATTTTTTTTCTGAAAATGGACAGCAAATTTAAATTTTTTACTTACTGCGTAAAAAATACTGCAGAAAATGTAAAAAAAACATTTAAATTTTAATAATGAGATCATTTCAAATTCTATGCTATAGGGTTTGAATCACCAGAGGTTTGGAATTATGATTGTCTGAATAGTTCTGTTCGAAAGTATTTCGCTGCTCCATAGTTCTCTCGTGCTCTCTTGCTCAGGTATGTCTCGCGCAAATTCTGGCTGATTTTTTTTTGCAAAAATAGTGAAATAATGAAAAGTGTTTAGTATTTAAAGAATTGTTTTATGAAATTAGATTTTCAAAAATATTTTTTTACCCATTTTTTCAATTTACTGTTTTTTTTCACTTTAAAAAATAAAGTTGTGCTTTTTTTATTTTGTAATATTCCCAATTTTCCACAAGATAATTGGAATATTAGAGTTTTTAATTTTCATAATTAATTAAGTAAATAAGAGGGTGGAGGGACCCAAAAACCCCAAAGATAAATAAAATCCACTTTTGATGTGTGAATGTGGATATTGCAGATCTAGATCTACATAATGGAGTAGTGGAGTAGCTACTTAATGTGAAAGGAGTGGAGATCATGTCTCATTAATGAGAAAGATCATGGAGGGTGAAGTAGTCAACTAAGATCATGGAAGGAATCAAATGTATTATCATAGAGAATTCATGATGAGATGATGGAGGAGTAGTGCATTTAATGCAAACATGATGGAGAGGGTGATCATTACATTCACACATGGTTGAGATCATGGAGAGACAATGAGGTCAACATGGAGGCCTATGTCCAAATGTACAACGTAGTTATGAGGTGGGCCAAGGCATAGGAAGGTTCACAAATTATATTATGAAAATGGAGGCAACATTAGAGGGAGGCTTTTGGATTATTGATTTGTGATCCATTTAGATTTGGATTTTTCATTTGACATTCCATGCACTCTTATGTTGTTTAGCTAAGTCTGCAGTGTTGTTTAGCAGAGGCTGTTCCCGAGTGGGAATCCCACCTCTTTCATGGAGTGACCTTTAAGGAAGAGTTTTTTCACTACATTCATCATCAAGAATTGGTGCCATATTGTTCCTATTTTCTATAGAACATCCATATACAGAAATTGCACATTTCTGAATATTAGTATGAGAGGAGGAGGTTGTCCTTCAATATTTTAGTTGAGGAACTGGTGAAGGATTCATCCTATCACCTTGAGCTTCATGATCAGCCTTCCATTACTTCAGATCTATATCAGGCATCAGGCCATCTATTATTCATCTCCCAGCATAATCACTTCCATCAATAATTGCGTAGTCCATTCTTGTAGATCCAACGAAGAAGGGAGAATTTCAGCTAGTAATCCAATGGAGGACCATTCCTTCACATTGTATTCATTATTTCCATCATTTCTGAGCTACATTTCATATCTTAGCAACAGTATAGAGAGCCTCCTTCCTTTACAACACAATTTTTGTGAGCATCTTTGTAACAGCAGCTGCAATTTTTAGAGGAGGATTGAGGAGCAAGATCTTGAGCTTCTAGCTTGAGGGTCTAGTGAAGGGATCAACCCTTCAAGCTTATATCTGATCTTGTGACATATTGTAGCCATCTATTTGTTAGATCCAGCTTCAGATCTGCATACCCAATAGTTGTATAATGAAACCCCAAGAGGGTGATTTTCTTAGATTAATAGATCTGAGAAATCCTTTCTGGGTTAACTTGGGTTGCCATCATAGTGCCCATATCTAGAATCTTGGCATCATCAGAGCTCCAGATTTGCGTAGATATGCATTTCCCTATTCAGCTAGCAGTCATATGTACATCATCTACTGAAGGGACAACGCAGTATTTTCTTCCAACAGCTCTCCAATTACACAATTCTTGCTGTAGCATGTTTGCAGGGTCATTCTAGGACATCTCTTTGGCTAGATTACCTCATATTTTGTACACTGTTGTAACTGAATCTTCTCCACATAATAAAAAGACTCAACTTCTCTATATATTATGATGTTGTATTTAGATTTATTGTTTACTTAGTTTCAGTTCATCTATTGTGTTTTAGTATTACTGCATTCTCCCTTTTGGGATATTACAGTGGTATCAGAGCATGATCTTTGGCTCATTTTGTGGACATTATTGACAACATATGAAAAGAAGATAGTAGAGATATACTATAAAGGGATTAAGTTTTGCCTCATATTCCTTTATAGCTATGAAGGATCTCTCCAAAGAGATCAATGAAACAAGAAGAGAAAGGCAAAGAAAAACCCCAAGAAGGTTTCAGGATGAAGAAGGTCCCAGTACTTATTTTCAGCAACAAAGAAGACCAGAGAAGCAAAGAGCTTCACATTATTCCACTAGATCCACTTTCTTTGAGAAAGAGGACTGGTATGAATATGATGAAGGCTTGGGGCATGAGACCCTAAGTGAATATCTATCTGAATTCAAGTCACAGCCTAGAGCATTGAAGGAGAATCTCTCTCTCCAACAATTTTTGCAACTCAAAGAAGAAAGGAGATCCAGAAGAAGCAATAGAAGAAAGAGGCCTAGATTCTTCTTGCCTACATTTGATGGATCTTCCACAAGCACCTTGAGGGATTGGAGGGAATAATTATTTACATTCTTTCTAAAATATCCTATATCAGAAAGAGAGGCTGTGGAGTTTGCAGCGCTGCACCTATAAGGTGAAGTAAGAAATTGGTGGTTCAGTCACTTGTCACACATGAAAGTGTCTGCTTATGTAGATTTTATTCAAATACTGAAGAAGAGATATGGTAGGAAGAAACTAGAGACATCTCACATAGTAACATCTCCCATCATCAAGGAGATAGTAATGAAGATCTAAAAGAATATGTCCTCACTATCACTCAGGAGGAGGAGCCTGTACCACCACCAGTCGCAGATGTGCTTACAACAAGAGGAGTATCACTTGCACCTTTGCAAGATGGTCTTGAGTTATTGAAATTTGGAGCCCCATGCATGATTGATGAGATGCATGATGAGGAGGAGATAGTTACCATCGTTGGTACACTTGTAGAAGTGCAGCCATCACTCTTACCAGCAGTTGGAGGGACTATTGTTCCAGTTGGAGGAACTCTTGTGGCCTTGCAAGAGTTTCCCATAAATCAATTGATCCAAGGTATGCAACTGCTTCCATATCATATTGTTTTAGTACCTCTTATTGAAACTTATGGGGATATGCCATCAGGGCAAATGCATAACCAAGGGTTAGAACAACATGCTGATTTGAAGCAGCAACATATCACTACGCACAGGACCCTTAATCTAATCAAGGAAGAGATGAAGAACCATCCTAGTTTGTCATTGATGAACTACATTCAACCCTTTGAGTTGAAATGTAGAGTTTCAGAAGATGGGATGAGTATGATCCTATGTAAAGTGGCTGGCTATGAGTTCAGCATTGTGCCTTTCTTTGAGACAACACATGTATCACCTTGCAGATCTACAATGTTGTTAATGAGTAGCAGTGAGAAGAAAAGGACACATTCCTTATGGGAGCAATCAAATGGCAGCTTAATTCATGAAGCAATGGAGGAGAAGATGATAGATGGTAGACATATTGAGATGGGAAATATTTTCCCCTTTCAAGATGACACTTTCTCAATGAGCATCTCATAGCTCAAAGAGAAACTTCTAACTGCAGCAGATTGAAAACCTTATTGGTTTTGGAGGGCCATTGATGAGAAGAAGGTATCATGGAGAGATCTCATGGGAGATGCACTTCAAAATATCATGGAGTGCAAATTTCTTCAACATTTTGAGGAGATGGGTGTTCTACAATGGGAGGATACCATGTTTTTGCAGAATGAGATCCATCATCCACATAGGGATGAATGGTTGATGATATAGAGAAATGGGTTGCCAAACCACTTTAAGATCTATGAAACAGGGCAGCAAGAAGCATGGTTGTGCTGGTTGCTCTTGGGTGAGTATGGTTACCACCCAATGGGTCATATTTTTCTGATTCATGCCTTGCACATCACTAGAAGAATGTAGAAGAATAAGGCATGGTTACTTTGGTTGTTGATGAGAGAGTTTGGACATCATATGATATATCTTATGCCCTTGCATTTAATTTTTGGGATATGTCTCATTTATTTACATGTATTTTTGTTTGGATATATCTCATGTTCATTTATGTACTTGGGTTTGGGAGAAAGTATAACTCTCACATGATGTGGCATAAGGGAGATTGTTTGTACTATGTTGATGAGACACTTCACATGTCCATTAATATATTCTTTCTCCATGACTTGCATCATGATGATGTAAGGAGGCAGCAATAATCCTTTTTGTGATGGTTACTATTGGGAGAGTATGGACTAATTTCCTCCCATATATTGTATAATGAAGATAGAGGATGGAAACAAGAGGCCTTACAATGTTGGCTTTTGTTGGGGGATTATGGTCAGTGTACATGGTATGATGATGATGTGATGGAGCTTCAATATGCCTTATTATGGTGGATTCTCTTGATATAATATGGCCACTACATTTGGTGCAATGATGATGTGGTAGGCCAGCAAGAGGCATTGCTGCGGTGTAATATTCCCAAATGGGAAAAGCAGGAAATAGTGAAAAATGTTGGAAAAATAGTGTAAATATTCATTTAAAAGAAAGAGGCCAATATGAGACCTTTCATATGTTATAAAAGCAGCAAAATATACATGAATAATGGGCCATAAGATGCATAACAAGAAAGTATAAGCCTCTAATGAAGAAATCCCTCAATAAGAGGTGATTTAACTATATAGAAAATCTAGAAAACCCTCACAACATTATTTTATTGGGCTCTGCTACAAAAAATTATTATACATCAGATCTAGAGCTGATATGTGCCTCAAAAGATAGATATATATCATATCTAAGCACTATACAAGCTCCTCTAAAGAACCCCCTTGGAATTTTCAGCAAAACACCAAGTACAAGTTGTAGATATGAAATCTAAGACTGCAGATCTACTGAGAAATACAGATTTGGAGAGTGTGTCTAATCTGATATGATTAATACAATAGCCTCCTCCAATAGATCATCAAAGTGAAAGGTAGATCCCCTTCACTATAAAATCAACTCTCCAATTGGTGTGCCAAACCACCCTACAACTCCTCCTACAGAAATAACGTAGATCTGGAAGTAAAATGTGATGTAGGGATGAATAAATAGTTGGCTTGATGCCAAGGTCTGAAAATAAGCTCCAAAGCCTTCAATATTGTCCTCCCAATGAAGTGGAAACCTCCTCCACTGAAAATGAGCATTGAAATGGCCTAGATCTGAAAGATCTAGTCTCCACTTGCTGTAGCTTGCAAAAACAACCAAACCCTCAACAGGATCTGCACTGTAGTTGAAAGAAAAAGCTTGGCCCTAAGCCAGATAGTGGACAATGTAATACAAAATCTCCCAAGAGCTACTCAATGGGAAGAGGTGGGATTCCCAATCAGTAACACCCAATGCTAAACAACAATCAATCTTAGCTAAACAACAAGAGAAAGATATATGTCTAAATAGACCATATATTCAGAAAATATCATATACATCAACAACCTTATAATGCTGCCATCCTCTTCCTTTTATAAGTGAAGAGCTTGCAAACCCTAAACCACATCCAATGATAACACTCCTTTCACACAAAGCACCTCCATCTAAAACTGCACTGTCTTTCATTGATGGCCACTCCTCCATGATAACGCTGTAGATTTGGTCAAGGTTGACTGAGTCAAAATGTTCGAGCCCCTTTCACATCTAAGAGTGCTTAATTAAGCCGACAAGATTTATCCTTTTTACATTTGGCATTGATTTATTCATTATTAAGGAGAGTTAAGGATCTCCTTCATCATCCTATTCATTAAACAAAGTAGCGAAATAAATTTGAATATTCCAACTAGCTCATGGCTAATTAGGAATATTACAATCCTCCCTTTCCAAATGTTTCTTTTCCTCAAGCAACTGATAAGGTGAGTGCTAAAGCTCTTCTCCTCCACCATTGGTGAAACCAACATGTAATAAACTTCCCTCATAAGCTAAGTGTCCACTAATCCAATCTTCCATGAATTGCTCCTCCATAGTTCTTATGAGATGCAAATAGTTCATCCCACAAGGAGACAATAGTTCAAATGAAACAAACATTTTTTTCCCAATGTTATCCCTGAAACATGTAGTGCCATCACCATAGATAATATCCCCCACATAGGGCATATTCATTCCTCCCATCCTCCCTCCAAAATTTCCCATAAAAATAATAAGTACATCATCAAAGTATGGGATCAAAATCAAGTACATACAAACAGAAATTTGCATAAATGGAGGTGGGTCATAGTCCCACATGTGGAGCCAGCGCAGTAAATCTCCTGATAGCCTTAGATAATGATGTGGTAAGTGGTTTCCCCACCACTTACTTGCTACCCAAGTTATATCACAATGGCTAAAAGTGTGATATATGTTTAGTGCCTTTGGAGTGCACCCACAATGATACAATATCTCCCTTTGTCCTCCAAGGGAGTGGCCATGTTTAGAAATGTTTGTGGCCCAAAGTTGGCCATGAAGTTTATATGGAATGATACTCCTTCTTGGAGTTATGGCCTATATATACATGGTAAAAGAATGCAAACAATAATCAAATGAAACATTATTTACATGAGCATATTCTTCACCAAAATTCCTCCTTAAATAAATGGAGTGGTGCATAGATCTATCTCCTCTCATTCCAAAATGGGAAAGAGGTCGCTGAATTAAATCCTTCATAGAGCTATGTTGATCCTCAAACTCCACCTGGTTCATGCATCTTTGAAAATTTTGATATAATTCCTTTTCAAAGCCTTCCCAAGTGTAGCTTCCCATGATAGTGTTTTAGGCCTTCATGGAATAAGTATGGCTGAAAAAGAACTCTTCATAAGCTCTTTGTAGCAACTTCTCCTTGAGTTTGGAGGATCTACACAAGAAGATCCTACCATGATAATAGATGAAATAATCTTCGACTGAATAGCCCTCTTTATGTAGCTGGTCATAAAGTATCATACCTGTGAAAAGATCCTTGGAATAATCCACCAAAATTTGGGATTTCCAGTATGAATCAATCTCCCATAGTGACAACGCTGATGATATAACCAAAGAAATTTATGTCATATGGCTGTTATTCTCCTTGACGTATCCCATGCCAAAGGTATATGTTGGAAGGTTTCTATCCCCTCCTTGCTGCCCTTCTTGCATATGCACATGCTCAAGTGAATATTGAATCTTTTGGAAGTTAGTCTCCCATGGGAGGCTATCATCTATCCAATACCTTCTGGGTTTAGTCAAAGCATACATGTGTGACCACCATATTCTATTATGTATGGAAGATTTGTCTCCAAGTGATATTATTTCCTGAGTTTCCATAGCCAAGGAATGGTCTCCTTGCCTCATGATGGTGTCATCCTCCAATCCTGCAACATTTCCTCTCATACTTAGTGAGATTGAGAGGCTAGTAACCAACAAAGAGAGAAGAAAAGAGATATAAACGCCTTAGAAATGAGCCACTTCTAGGGGGCAACCTCCAATACATTATATGAATGAAAAATTCTTAGATGATCTAATTTAGAAAACCTCCTTTCTATATATAGGAGTCCATGGGGCTATAATGTAATCCTAGTGGGCCACAATGTAATCCTAGCCGACCTAACAATAATAATTTAAGGGCACAATAATAACAATATGGGGTTACAAGGGTACAATAATAACAATAAGGGGGGATACACTAACATAATAAGGGGCTACACTATTAATATAGGGACTTAACATGCCCCTCTCCTTCAAACAAGTGTTGTCCTCAACGCTTGATTATTTCTTGATGCTTCTGTATAAAATTCTCTTCCTCCCATGTGAAATCTTCTACAAGAAAGTTCTTCCACTTGCTTAGATACTCTGAAATTGATCGTACTTGTTGAGTTCTTTTTTCTATGACTGCTTCATAACTTCTTTCGATGTGATGTTGATCTTCCCGTTGTTTCATTAGATTCTGCACCAAAGTTGGGTTATCCTTTGAGAGTTGGAGAACTTGTTGTTGATGCTCGATGTGATCTTCCACTAATTTATCATCCATATTTGCTATTATTTGATCCTTCAAACCATCCAACCTAGCCTCCATTTCTGCTTTTAAACCATCTATTTCATCTTCAATTGCTCTTCGTAAGATCGAAAATTGTTGCACTTGGTACCATAATTTTGATATCTCATACTGCAGCTCTTCCTCTTCATGCGTCATCGTATAGATTTCTGAGGGATTAGTGGGTGTAGAATTCTTTTTAGGAGGAATTTCAGAATGAAATACTCAAATATATGCTCAATAGGCCCTTGGAATCACTTCAAACTGATTTTTCAAACAAGATTTATGCAATTCCGGAAAAACAATACACACCTTTTACTTGCTTTGAGGAGCTCAATATTGAAATTGAATTATATCTGTAATTGAAAATATTCAATATCTGAAATTCAGCCCTGTATTAGCCCTCTTAAGCTTCTTTCAAATGCCACAGGTCTGATCTATTTTTGATTCTCCAAGACAAAGTTATGTCCAATCTCCCACAATGACCTAATTCTGGACTGGTTCAGTAGAGCGAACTTGTACGACTTGCCACGTGTCACTGTTTTGTTCTTTGTCTCTGAAATTTATAGCCAAGAAACTACAGGCCGTTTACTTGCGACCACTTTTGACGGCACTCCAATCCAATCTCCAGAGAGAGATTTATTGAACTTTTCCCACGATCACCTCTTTGAGATGCAATTCAGGATCCTGAAAAAGCACTACCTTCCACAGATCATATCTCCAAAAATATTGCGAACCAAGCTCTGAAATTTTTTGAAGAATTTCCTCAGGCTTTGTGTTTTCACCATACGAATTCTTAGATTCTGAATGCCTGTGGTAGAAACATTTTTATAGCGAAATAAGTTATTGACCTGTTTAGGAGCTGAAAAAATACCTAACTTCCACAGATGATATCTCCTCAAATATTGCGAACCAAGATCTGAAATTTTTAGAAAACCTTCCTCAAGATTTCAGCTTCGCACCCTTGAAATTTCAGCTTCTGAAGCTTCGTAGAAAAAAAAGTTATAGCAAAAATTCCACGATGACCTGTTTGGAGCAGCGAAACCCTAGAATCCCAAAGCTCTGATACCAAATGTTGTGTAATCAGCTCCAAAGAGAGAAGAAAAGAGATATTCACGCTTTAGAAATGAGCCACTTCGAGGGGGCAACCTCCAATACATTACATGAATGAACAATTCTTGGATGATACAAATGAACAAAACCTCCTTCTATATATAGGAGTCCATGGGGCCATAATATAATCCTAGTGGGGCCACAATGTAATCCTAGCCGACCTAACAATAATAATTTTAGGGCAATAATAATAAAATGGGGGTTACAAGGGTACAATAATAACAATAATTAAATAAATTAACATAATAAGGGGCTACAACTATTAATATAAGGGACTTAACTGTAGAGTGGGTAATGAAGATAGTGGAATAATATTCCCCTCCTCCTTGGACCTACCCAAGTCTCTCAGTGCTATGTTATGGCACTCTAATGATCCCATCCCTCCTAGATCTATGAATGGAGCATCATGATGTGAGACATCTCTCACCAAATCTGGATTAGGTCGTCTCCCTGGTGGTTTTCCACAAGATAGTGATGTCTCATGGACCATTATCATATGCATAATAGATGTGTTCCTCATGTCCCTGCTTCCACTATGCAAATTCAGTTCTGTTTCATGTGTGGAAGTTTCATGAAAGTTGGGTACCACTCTTAATGATGCAATAGTCCCTCTAATTGGAGCCATTGCCACATCCTCATCTCCATGAGGTGGTGGATCATCTCCTGCAATTCCAACGTCGTGACCCCTCTCATGTTCTTCTTCTTCTTCCTCCTCATGATCTGAAAAGACCTCTATGTAATGTTCTTTTCCAACTGCATGTATATGTCTAAGTGCCCATGATTATTGGCAAGTGAAGCAAAGCTTCCTCCTCCTCAAGTCTTTCCAGACATCATCATCAAGAGGTTTTTTATATCAGCTCTCCTTTGAAGGAGGAGCCTTCTCTTCTTTTCCCTTTGATGGAAAAGAGGGGTTATGTTGAAATGTTTCCTTTGCTTTTGGTAAGGCATCTTGAAGGTCTCTAGCCCTTTCAATGGAATATTGTAGGGTAGTGGGCTTGGTAGACTTAACCAACCCATGAAGAGGTTCATCTAAACCATCCATGAACATGTACACCCTTCTTGCTACAGATAGATTAGGAACCATAACAGAATTTTTTAAAAACTCAGAAATGTATGTTTCTAGATTACCTAATTGTTTAAGCTTTTCACGGTGCTTCAAGATCTCTTCTATCAAATCTTTCCACCAGCCTTCTAGTGAACTCTGAATAATTAGTCACATTGGCATGACCCAATGTAGACAAACCATGGAACCAGCAATCATGTGCTTCACCCTCAAGGTACAGCACTGCAATCTTAATGGCTTCCATTTCTGGAACCTTGTTCAACTGAAAGTAGATGTCAAGTTTCTCTACCCATGACTTTGCAGTGCACTTGGATGACCCATCAAATTTGGGTAAAAATAATCTTCCCATAGTGTGGTATCAATCATGATTCTAAATGAATCCGCCACTTCTATTGTGATGCCTTGGTCTTCTGTTGTCCTTGATTTGACAAAAAACTTGAAAAATCAAGTGGTCCTTGAATCTCTGATTTTGAGATTCATATTCAATGAAATATTCTTCAAGGGATGCATGCTCTTGAAACCATTCATTTCCCACAACCAAAAAGGTAGGCGTTGTAGAGCATTGGGAAACTTGTTGTTGTTGTATTGGTTGATCACTCCAGTGATGAGAAATAACAGAGCCTTCACCATGATGAAATACTTTAGGGGATTCCTTGAATCTATCCATTCTCATTTCCTTTATTTCTCTTGCGAGGTCTTGCATGGCTCTAAGAAGGATCTTGGGGAACTCCTTCTCTTCATCTTCTCCTCTAGATAAAGGGGTTTTACCCTTGTCTTCTTTGTCATTTGTATAATCAAACTTTTTGTTTCTTCTTCTTTGATACCTCTTCTCTCTGTAAGTAAGAGATTTTTCTTCTTTAGCTGACATATTGGTTTTTCAAGATGCACAAGTTGTGCCAAGATTATGCTCTAATACCACTCTAATATTCCGAAATGGGAAATGCAGGAATATAGTGCAAAATGCTAGAACAATAGTGTAAATCTTCATTTAAAAGAAAGAGGCCAATATGGAGACCTTTCATATGTTATAACAGAAGAAAAATATACATGAATAATGGGCCATAAAATGCATTAAAAGAAAGTATAAGCCTCCAATGAAGAAATCCCTCAATAAGAGGTGTTGTAACTATATAGAAAAGATGGAAAACCCTCACAGAATTATTTTATTTGCTCTACTACAACAAATTATTATACATCAGATATAGTGCTGATATGTGCCTCAAAAGATAGATCTAAATCAGAACTTAGCACTATACAAGCTCCTCTAAAGAACCCCCTTCGAGTTTTCAGCAAAACACCAAGTAGAAGTTGTAGATCCGGGATCTAAGAATGTAGATCTACTGAAAAATATAGATCTAAAGAGTGTGGTTGATCTGATATGATAAATACAATAGCCTCCTCCAATAGATCCTCAAAGTGAAAGGTAGATCCCCTTCACTAGAAAATCATCTCTCCAAATGGTGTGCCAAACCACCCTGCAACTCCTCCTATAGAAATAATGCAAATATGGAAGTAAACTACACTGTAGGGATGAATAAATAGTTGGCCTAATGCCAAGATCTGAAAATAAGCTCCAAAGCCTTCAAAATTGTCCTCCAAATGAAGCGGGAACCTCGTCCATTGAAAATGAGCACTAAAATGGCCTAGATATGAAATATCTAGTCTCCACTTGCTGCAACTTGCAAAAAAAACCAAACCCTCAATAGGATATATGCTGTAGTTGAAAAAAGAAGCTTGGCCCTAAGCCAGATAGTGGAAAATGTAATACAAACTCTCCCAAGAGCTACTCAATGGGAAGAGGTGGGATTCCCAATCAGGAACACCCAATGCTAAAAAAAATTAAATCTCAGCTAAACAACAAGAGAAAGATATATGTCTAAACAGACCATATATTCAGAAAATATCATATACATCAACCAAATTCTAATGTTTCCATCCTCTTCCTTTTATAATTCAAGAGCTTGCAGACCCTAAACCACATCCAATGATAGCACTCCTTTCACACAAAGCACCTCAATCTAAAACTGTGCTGTCTTTCATTGATGGCCACTCCTCCATGACAACATTGTAGATTTGGTCAAGGTTGACCCAGTCAAAATGTTCCAGCCCCTTTCACACCTATGGTATAATGGTTACCAAGATTATCTTTACATTTTGAAGGATTTATTCTCATTATTATGAGAGAATTAAGGACCTCATTTTATTGGCCTTACTTACTAAAAAAAGTAAAGAAACAGTAATTGAATATTCCAATATCACACACTGGGGGAGTGTGACACATAAAGCAGTGGCTTCTATTGAGAGAGTATGGCTCTCACATCTATATTGATGCAGATTTGGCATGTCAATAAGAATCATTGTTGCAGTCGCTTCTTTTGAGAGAGTATGGCTCTATTGTTTGTTTTCATGATGATCTAGCATGGCATCAGAAGGCTTTGTTGCGTTGGTTGTTATTAGGAGAATATGGTTTGACATTGTTCATGTTTTCCCATATGTATCTACTTATTGTTTTTCACTATGTTGATGTGATGTTTGATTCCTACATGGCCAATAGGGCTAATGATGAGAGCACTGATAGATGCAATTTACTTTATGTATCATGGTTTGGAGAGATAGTTCATGAGTTGGGCCTTTCCACTTTGGGAATGAACCACTTCATTTTATGTATCTCATGCATAGAGGAGATATTTGGTCATCATATGGTTGCCACTTGGAGATTCAATGATGAGGATGGGTATCTAAATTTTCAGTTAGAGGCCATTCTAGACATTTTAGAGAGGCAGCTTTGGAGCTGGACATGCATGACACATTGTGATAGATGGGGAAGCCTTCCACATGAGGATGCTATCTGGAGGGAGGATGTTTGTTGTAGCATCCACTTTTGCAGTTGCTTGAGGACAAGCAAAATTTTTCCGAGGAGGATTGTAATGTTACCAATTTTCCACAAGATAATTGGAATATTAGAGTTCTTATTTTTCATAATTGATTAAGTAAATAAGATGGTGGAGGGACCCACAAACCCCAAAGATAATTAAAATCCACTTTTGATGTGTGAATGTGGATATTGTAGATCTATATCTACATAATGGAGTAGTGGAGCAGCTACTTAATGTGAAATGAGTGGAGATCATGTCTCATTAATGAGAAATATCATGGATGTTGAAGCAATCAACTAAGATCATGGAAGGAATCAAATGTAAGATCATAGAGCATTCATAATGAGATGTTGGAGGAGTAGTGAAAATATTGCACACATGATAGAGAGGGTGATCATTACATTCACACATAATGGAGATCATGGAGAGACAATGCAGTCAACATGGAGGCCTATGTCCACATGTCCAATGTAGTTATGAGGTGGGCCAAGGCATGGGAAAGTTCACAAACTATATAATGAATATGAAGGAAACATTAGAGGGAGGCTTTTGGATTATTGATTTGTGATTTATTTCGATATGGATTTGTCAATTGACATTCCATGCACTCTTATGCTGTTTAGCTAAGTCTGCAATGTTGTTCAGCACAGGGTGTTCCCGAGTGGGAATCCCACCTCTTTCCTTGAGTGACCTCTAAGGAAGAGTGTTTTCACTAAATTCATCATTAGGCATTGGTGCCATATTTTTCCTACTTTCTGCAGAACGTCCATATTCAGAAATTGCACATTTCTGAAGATCAGTATGATAGAAGGAGGTTGTCCTTCAATATTTTAGTTGAGGAACTGGTGAAGGATTCATCCTATCACCTTGAGCTTAAATATCATCCTTCCAGTGCTTCAGATCTATATCAGGCATTAGGCCATCTATTATTCATCTCCCAGCAACATCACTTCCATCAGGAATTGCGCAGTCCATTCTTGTAGATCCAAGGGAGAAGAGAAGTTGCTAGCATTTCCGCTAGTAATCTAGTGGAGGATCATTCCTTCACATTGTATTCATTGTTTCCATAATTTATTAGATACATTGCATATCTTAGCAACAGGATAGAGAGCCTCCTTCCTTTACAACACATTTTTTATGAGAAGTTATGTATCAGAAGCTACAATCTTAAGAGGAGGATTGAGGAGCTAGATCTTGAGCTTCTAGCTTGAGGATCTAGTGAAGGGATCAACCCTTCAAGATTAGATATGATATTGTGACATATTGTAGCTATCTATTTGTTAGATCCAACTTCAGATCTGCATACCCAATAGTTGTATAGTGAAACCTCAAGAGGGTGATTTTCTTAGATTGATAGATCTGAGAAATCCTTTCTGGGTTATCTTGGGTTGCCATCATAGTGCCCATATCTAGAAACTTGGCATCATCAGAGCTCTAGATTTCTATATATCTGCATTTACTTATTCAGACAGCAGTCATATGTACATCATTTGCTAAAGGGACAGCGCAGTATTTGCTTCCAGCAGCTCTCGAGTTACGCAATGCTTGTTGTAGCATGTTTGCAAGGTCATTATAGGCCATCTCTTTGGCTAGATTTCCTCATATTTTGTACACTATTGTAGCTGAATATTCTCCTGTGAATAAAATGGCTTAGCTATTCTATCTATATCTATGTTGATCATAAACTTGCATGTACATTTTCTGCGTGACAAATATTGTGTTTGTGTATCAATGCATTATTCCATTTTTGGATATTACATATTTGCATCTTTTCATCACTGGTGCATCAATTAATAACACCACACCAGTGCATTAGTTAATAACACGACACTAGAGCACAATAACTAAAATGCACCAGTGCAGTTATCTATACATAAGCATCGATAACAATAAGTCCATTTTTAAGGCACCAAAATTACTTTTAGGTGTGTGCACTAAAATTTATTGTTGATTTTGCTCAAATGCAGGGATAAAATATCATAATTATATCGAATGGAAAATTCTTCAAAATCCATCTCCTTCCATAATATTTCTCAAATTCTATCACGGATTTCTCCCTATCCATCTTGAGAATTCATATTTACTTCAGATTTTATTTATATTTTCATTATATAATTGAATTTATGTTTTTTATCCATGTCAATCAGCTTAATAGAATTTATATTGTATACAAATTTGTAGGTTCGTACAGATTCAAAATCGAGTTCAGATGCACAAAATATTCAAACAACTCCAAAACGTCGGAAGCTTTTATCAGGAGCAGCATACCGCAAGGCGCATTTAGTAGATGAAAATGGACAACTGCTTCACCCTGCCAATTGTAACAATGTTGCATCTTCTATCCACAATCCCAGGAAAATGATGGTAATAACAATTGTTTGGTATATTAATGTAATTGTTTCAACGTCAAACAAATTAATCATGCATTTTCAACGTTCTTACTAATTGATATCATATATTTTGTACTATTCATGTTTAAATATATCTTTTGAAATTATTAGGATTCTAGTGATGATGAGTGACCTACCTATCGTCTTCCGTTGCACCCCACGACAATGTCAAATCGAGAGAAGGGTGAATTAAGAGAAAAAAATCATAGAGGAACGATACCAAGACTGGTTGAATCAACCATTGATTCAATTCCCTCTACGTCCAGATTCACCAATTAGGAATGACTACAACAATAGTAGTTCTTCACAAGCTGGAAATGGAGGTAATCAAATAGAAGTTGGTATGGATGATTACTTAAGGGATATGACTGCCATGGAGACAATGTTGTTAAATGCATTCCGAAAGAATGATCGGCTAGGGGATGATGCTCATATCGCTGATACATTTTTTGAAAGCCTTAAATTTTCTTCCACCACCCCTCTCTTTGCACCTGATAGTCAGTCAAATTCTACCCAGTTGGGGACAACAATGTTACTGTACAACCTAAAAGAAAATTTTGTCTTGTCAAATGCATTTTTCTCGGAAATTTTGAGGTAAGTTACCATAAATTCCTCCCTTATATAAATTTGAGAAATATAATCACACAATTAACATTACAAATGGTCAATTTTATGAACATTAATAATTATATCGAAATTAATGTACATTTAATATTTTCCATGAACACCAACTACAGGTTATTCAAAGATAAGGTTCTTCTGAGTGATAATGTCTTGCCCGGTAGCATGGAAGAGGCAAATAAATTTTTGAAAATGTTGGGTGTTGAGTACATATCATATCATATCATGCATGTCCAAATGATTATATTCTATATAGATTAGAATATGCAGACAAAGAGATATGTCTGAAATGTGGGCATGACAACTATGATAAATCAAAAAATATGGTTAAATCGCGTGGTCCTCCTTTTAAGATATTGATGCACATGCCTAAAATCCCAAGGATTGAAAGGCTCTTTCATTACAAAGAATTAGCTATGTTGCAGGGATGGCATGCCTCACACAGAAGTGAGTTGGGATTTTTGCAAATCCCAACTGATTCAATATCTTTGAAGCATATAGAGGATACATGGCCTGAAAAATTCATGAATGAATTACGAGTTCTACAACTAGGCATAGCCATGGATGGTGTGAACCCATATTCCCTCCAGAACACCAACTATTTTGTTTGGCCTATAGTAGTGATCAATAACAATATCCCCCCATGGTTGTCTGTGAAGAATGGACATCTTATGTTGGCTATAATAGTTCCTGGTAGAAGACAAGTGAAGAATATGGATGTCTACTTACAACCATTGGTAGATGAATTGAAGGAAAATGGGATGGGATAAATGTATATGATGTATCAAGACCCATCACAACAGAGAGGAGTTCTACGTTGTATGGAATATGTGCTTACACGACACATGATAATCCAGGCATAGGAGTTTTCTCTAGTAAATTACATGTTTATTGATTTGTTTATATATGTAACAATATTATTTCGCATATTAGTTATGTAATTCATTGTAATTGTTATGATATTCATGATATTATTTAACGTGCCATGCATATAAATTGTATACAATAATCTTGTAGGTCTTGTAACAAAAAGGTATTTTGCATGTAAATGTTGTAGACCTTCTCTAAAAGCTAGATGGTCCAACAACCTACGAAAGCCAATGTATGACTGCTCCAAGGTATTCCTCCTAGAAGAACACCCTTACAGAAGAGAAGAATCCGCTTTCGATGGTAAATGAGAGAGAACCCAAAGGCCTCCAATAACGACATTAGCTGAATGGATTAGAGCATATGAGAGAGAGAAGGAGAAGGAGTTCATAGAAATGTTCGATTCAAATGGGGAGCCTATGTTCGATGATCCAAAATTATTTGACACTTATGTTGAGAAATTTCCCATTGGGATGAAAAGGATATCTACCTTTTATAACCTCCCATATTAGGAGCATCTTAAGATTACCCATTTATTAGATCCCATGCATATATTTAAAAATGTTTCATCTTCTTTATGGAGGCACATATCATCGAAACAAAGTGACACATTGGTTGTTAGGAAAGATATTATTACTTCAAAAACAAAAAATAAACAGTGGCCAAGATGATTAGAAAGTACAGGATCAGAGGCAAGCGTTGGTCCCTCTAATTCATGGTATTTCAAAGAAGGTGATGTCCCATGGATTTAAAAAAAAAAAGATCTTTCTTTGGTGAAGGAAGTTATAATGGGTGTGAGGGTGCCATCGTCATGCGGGTCTTCACTACGATGTTGGTTCATCGTGGATGACTATTTGTTGAGGTTGAAATCGCATGACCATTTGAATCTTCTAAGAGTGCGTATAATTTCAAATGCATGATTTTATTATTTGTTATATTAATAAATTTTATCCCATGCAAGGATCATAAAAACATAACTAATTTTGTATATTATTTCACGTGTTTATAAATTTACAGTGTCATTATCCTTTGTTCGTGTGTTAGTGTGTGAAACATGAATTCCATCAAGACCTAGGACGTGCCATATATAAATTATCTGCATTTGTAAGTTGGATCACGTAAAAGGAGATTCATGTGGCTAACATTCCACGGTGGTGTCAAGAGATAGTTGAGATTTTTTGTATGTTTGAGAAGGAACTACCGACGAGTTTCATGGACTTGTAGGTTCATCTTCTAACCCACCTAGTATGTGAGGTTGAATTAGTTGGGGTGGTTTCTTATCTTTGGATGTTCTTCTTAGAGAGGTACATGAAGAAATTTTAAGGTTTTGTTCGACAAAGGGAAAAACCCAAGGGGTCTATGGCAGAGGAGTACATATCATATGATTATTTCTATTATGACGGTGATTACATTAAGCAGATCGACAACAAACCAGGTGCGGTGATTTGGGACGATGAAAGGGATGAAGACAAAAGAGAAGGGGAGCTACTCCAAACGAATGGAAAAAAGCGCTTGATAAAGAGTAAGCGACTTATAATTTTTGAAATTTACACAAAGTAAATATTCATGTTGAACTTCGATATAATGTATATTTTGATCTCTATGTAATATATAATGTTGATTTGATTTCATCAGCGAATGGAGAAATTGAAGCAATCAATAAATTCGTTCTTTACAATTTTGAAGTGACACAACCGTGGGTCACATTGTATGAACAAAAGAGGATGAAATGGGATAGTGACAGGAAAGAATTTAGATGGTTGAATGGTAGAAGTGTGCCTTATCTCGATCATTTAAAATAAAATATGCCAAAAATATGCCCCAACAATTGGGTTGCTGACCAAGTCATAGAGAAATATGGTGCAACCGGTTGTTACCCGCGTGTTGAAGAGGATGTGCTAAACGTAGGGATTGGGTGCACTAACTCGGTAATAGTATATTTAATTTATATGTACATTTCAAAATTAATCATGCAACTTTCAAATGTAATTACATCTATATTTCATATTTTAACTGTTGGGTTATGATAAGACAAATGACACTATGATTTTTTAACTTTTTTATAGGTGTATTTGTTCCCATCTATGTGGGCATATGGACACCATTTTCGCAAAAAAAATGTTGATGGACACATGACACAAGACTGTGGAGTGGAAGTCGATTTTGATCAATCTAGTCGATCTGGCCACCATGATCAAAACCTAGTACGAGGGACGTTAGGTTACATCAGAAAGATACAAGAGATCATTGAAGTGGATTTCTCTTCTTTCCAATGTGTTATTTTTAGGTGCAAGTGGTGGGACACCTTTGATCGGAATAATTTAAAGGAATATCGCTATAGTAGGTTGATATCTATCAACTTTAGAAAGATGTGGGATGAAGCTAAGGAGCCCTATGTTTTCCCCAAACACTGCAACTAGGTGTTTTTTTATGCAGATGTGTTGGATAGGGATTGGTGGTTCGTATTGAGACATGAACCTAGATCAAAACATATTTTTGAGAACAATAGTGTTATCATGCCAAGCAACCTAGAAGATAATGAGGGTGATCATGAGAACTGAGAGTGATATGGTACATCTGTTATTTCATCAATATTTATACTTTTTAAGATGGATTTTTATAAAGAAGAGGACTTAATTACCTTATAACTTATAAGACTCTTTTTTTGAAACATTATAATATGTATTTTGAATTAATTGGTAATTTGCATTGTGTTAACGTTAAAATCAATATTTCACTTGATAATTTGCAATTATGTTGATCTCAAAAACAATGGTGTACTGTATAAACTTATTTTTTTTTTGTATATTGTAAGATCATAATAAAATAATGATAATTATAAATTACATGAATTTATTTGCATTATTTTCTAAACTTTATCATGTTACAAAAATTCATATTATTCTAGATTTATTATTTTACAATTGTTTAAAAATTTACAAATTTTAATAAAATCATTTCACATTAATACAATTAAAATTTTACAAATATTTTACATACAATTACAATTATAATTACAATTAAAATTTTACAATTTCACATACAATTACAATTACAATTTTAGAATTTTACATACAGTTATAATGATTTCATAGTGATACAATTAAAATTTTACAAGTATTTTACAACAATTAGAATTACAATTACAATTTTACAATTTCACGTACAATTACAATTACAATTTTAGAATTTTACATACAATTACAATTACAATTTTAGAATTTTACATAAAATTTACAATTACAATTACAATTTTACAATTTTACATATATTATAACATTACAATTACAATTTTATAATTTTACATGCAATTACAATTATACAATTACAATCATTTCACATTAATACAATTTAAATTTTACAAATATTTTACATACAATTACAATTACAATCATTTTACAATTTTTCTTTTTCTTTTGGTAAATGAAGCTAATCTATATTAATTCAAAAATAGAAACAATACATATGCTACAGGATGAGTTCGTAAGTTGCACTTAACCAATCCCAGCCTTTGTTGCAAAAATAAGGGGCTACCTCCGTGGAAGAAACCCGCCTGGAAAGTACATGAAACAAAAAATTACAAAATGTGTTGTAGCGGTAGTGAAAATAGAAATTATGTGATAATAGCAAGCATGACAAAAACTAAGAAGAGTTGAGCTTCTGTGTAGTCATTAGTATTTGGCATCATCATCGCTGTTTAGATCTTCCTCCACTATGGGACTGGCATACGCTTGCGCGGTAGCTTCCTCTTCAGCGGTGGGTAGATGCAGAGGCTTGGAGACCGGTGCGCAACGGATGGGAGCCACTGAGTAGTCGACATCTAGGATGCGTGTCAAGGGACCTTCTGAGTCCATTATCCAAACATATGTGTCATCCCCATCATCTTCCTGTGCTGGAAGAGGCTCAGTCTTGTGTGGTAAGGGGTGATCTTAGTGTGCAGTAGTGGACTTCCTTGGTCCACTTTTGCCTCTCTACAAAACATGCGAGGGAGCCTCCTCCTCTTGGTCAAGTTCTGGGCTCTGGGGAGCCTCTCTAGCGTGACTGCCCGAGGAGGAGCCTTCAACAGATTCTAGGCAATTATCAAGGCCTTGGTGGTAGCGACCAGGGAGGGCACCTCTCTGGCCTCCTCTGATGGTTCTTTGTCGCAGCCTAGGTTCCATGGTCAGCTGAAGTGAAGGAGCTGTGAAGCAAGGGGAATGCACGGTAAGGAGGGAGGTGCGAAGCAGGGTGCTAGTGGACAGGGAGGTGCACTGAAGGGGAATGCATGACAAGGGGCGTGGGATTATGGGAGGACCCAAGTTTATGAAACTGACAAGACAAATGTAGCTAGGGTGAGTCATGCAGTTAGGGGGGAGCAGAGCCCGAAGAATTCTGTGCAGTACAACACTAGGGGGGAGGTTGCGCAACAGACTGAGCATGCAGGACAGCAGGAACTAAAACAACATATAAACCTGAAGGAAAATACTGTGGGTCTCTTTGTGCTAAAGGTCCTTCTCTTTACTAAGTTTGTGACACATGTGAAGTTGTTGAACACTATTATGCCTCGCACGCAGCTGCGTGCTGTAACGGTTTTCATGAGTAGGCATGTGTGAAGAGTTATGGCTGAGCAGCATGTCAATTCAGGAGATCATTCAAAATGATTGCAGTAGATAGGTACCTCGGAGGGGGTGATGCTCTCCAAGCGTGTCTTCATTATGCCCTATCTCTGTCATTTCAAGTGGATGATTGCAAGAGTGTGCTTCCATGTTGAGTGAAGACCTGTGCTGTAGATCTTCGTCCTCTTGAGCATGGGAGAGGCAATTATCATGCGTACTTCTGCTATCACCTGCATCATGGGAGAGAATATTTTTTTGAATGAGAGTTTGGCATTCTCTTCTTAACGTATCATCCTCAACATGAGTGAGATTGGAATGATGCAACTCTCCGTGACTTTCCACACCCTTTTTCATGAGGAGGTCCGTAACTGAGTTTGCTTTCTTGCACACATGGTGAAAAGTTATTTCTTTGAGATTATGTATCATATGTTCCAAAAGTTTAAGCCTGTGGGAAAGCCTCCAGTTGGTGGATAATTCTTGTGGCTGCTAGAGTAATAATTTGTGAATCTCCCTCCATTTCTAGGGGAAAATAGTTAAACTCAATTGCTCTATAGATTCCCTGGATGAGTCCCTCAAGCTCCACAAATTTTTTGTTGTTCCATCCCATGTTGCTATAGTAGATCAGAAGTGGCTCACCCTGGGAGTTCCTGAAGATGCCTCTAAATCTTGCATTCTCAGGGTTTCCTTTGGAGGTGTTATGGCCTAAATCTACCTCAGGCTGAGGAAGGCAGAGTATAGGGTAACATCAAAACACACTTAACCTGGTAGCTAGCCCTACCAGATCGGGAGAGGGCTCTCTCCTGGTCAATCTCAGCAAAAATAATCAGTGAGGCTTGAGCTGACTTGAATAAAGGCTGATTTTAGGCTAGGTATATATGTAAAAGAGTTTGATTTGATTTTGAGGGTGTTTGTTGGATCAAAGGGAAAGGAAGATTTTGGGTCTGGGGAATGAGGCCTAGTTTTTGCAGAGATCTGAATGGGGCAAGGTAGGAAATTGTTTTGACCTTTCAATTTTGAATGAAATTGATAGCTCAGACCGGTGAGGAGTTGAAGAGGGAAAGAAAATTTCAGGAATCCTCTTCAAATAGTTGAAAACATAGAAAATTAAACAAACCTGAGGTAGAGCACTGCAAATCTAATGAATTCCACCTTTATCCTTGTTTGTTTAACTTAAGAAGAAATAAGAGGGAAGATGATACACATAAAGCACCAGTAAACTTACATTAACAGAGAGAAACACATCATCAAGAAAAAGAGCCACATGAATCCCAAGGAGTGTTGCAAACCCTGGTCTATTCCTTTGCCAAACTGCAGAGATGAATGTGCAATGATGCTCAAAGCAATCCCAAGTGTCCAACCATGAAAATGACTGAAAAAGTACAAGATATAGACAAACATAAATCATTCCCCAACCTATAGGGGTCGAGCTCACAATTTTAGGAGTTGTTTCAACAATATCTAAACTAAGAACTGGAAAATAGGTAGTGCAACAGCTTGCTTCTATAAGATAGGAAACTGATTCATTCAGTTGCAATTCACCTTTTGATGGATGAATCTACCTCCATGAGTAAAATTTAACAAAATTACATCAAAATCCATCAAAGTACATCAAATTACATCATGAGTTTAACATTTGGAAGCAATAAATTCAAAATGTCAAAAACTAGGCGAAAAACAGAGTTACTGAGTCCAAAATGAGCAAAAATCCCCAATGCACCGCGCCTGATTTCTCTATGCGTCGCGCCAGTTTGGAGATGATTTTGGAGGCCTTCCCGGTGTCCAAATTTTCTCCAAGTGGGCTTTTTGGAAATTTCTTCCTGTCTAATTTCCAACAAAAGTGGAATTTCTGAATTTGGCTTCCATTTTCCCCTCCAAAAATGAGTTCTCCCAACACCACTTCCCGTGTGTCCAAAAAGGGGGAAAAGGGTCATTTTTAGGGTGTTTTTGACCCTTTTGGAAGCCCAAAACCTGTCAAAATATCTTGGCCATAGGTAGGCATGCATAAATTTCCATGAAAAATCCAAAAATATAAATTTTTCCCCAAGAGGAGCCTCCCATCAAAAGTGCGCGCCAAGTGGCGCGGTGCGTAGAACTGGAAAATCTGTGTTTAGGCCAAAAAAATCAAAATTTGCAAAATGTGTCCCAAATTTCTTGAAATTTGGGCTGAGTGTCCTACATCATGTACTATGCTGGGCCAAGGAAGCCTCGGCCAAAATCTGAAGTCTATTTTTCCTTTTCCGACGCTTTGAGGCCTTTTCTAACTTGGCCTTCAAGATTTTGATCCTTGCTTTGCAAACATGAGTTCTTGCCCAATAATGATTGACCATGTGCCTGAAAATATTTCATCTTTGTTGGCCTTAAATAGCAATGAAAGGAGTCTTAAATCACTTTCACACCACAAATTTGAGCAAATTTGGAAGTTTTGGGGGAGTTTATGGTGAAATTGGGCTTGCAGCTCTATGCGTCGCGCCATAAGCCCAATGCATTGCGCCCTTTTGCAGGAGACTTTTGGAGACCTTCCCGGTTTCCAAATTGGGCGCAGGATAGCTCGTTGGAAATATTATTGAGTATAATTTCTAACCCAACTATAATATTTCAATTTAGAGTTCATTTTCCCTGTCAAAAATCAAATCTCCCAAGACTGGTCAAAATGTGCAAAATGAGGCTACCTCAAGGCAAAGTGCTATTGCAGTCAACTTTTGAAGGTCTTCCTCAACTCCAAATTGAGCTCATGATAGCTCATTCGAAATATATTTGTGTATATTTTTCATTTGACTCATAAAAAAAGTAATTTTTCCAACCAATCTAGGAGAAATCGTGATTTTCCCAAGGTCACTTCAGAGGTGCATCAATTCTCCTGAGGAAACTGTATTTTTGACATTTATCTAGAACCATGACACATGTGTAAAATTTGAAGGAGGTTTTTCTTCCTTGGCATATTTTGGACAAAAACCTCTCTCAATTTTCCAAAATTCATCTTTTATTTCTCAGAAACATCATTGGAGTAAAACCTATCCCGATGTGTAGAACAAGAGATTTTTCGAAATGAAGCGAAATGAACGGGAAAAGGGGCTTCTAAATTTTTGAGAAAATTTTTTGGATGTAGGGAGGGATATTAGGAAGTAGGGGAAAGTGGAATTTCAGAAATTGAGTGAGGGGAAGGGGTCCAAAAGGGAAAAACATAGGCCTAGCCTAGAAAATTGCCAAGTTGTAGCAAGAAACTAGGGTTTGTGCGAAAATGAGGAATTTCAGGGATCTCAGTGATGGGAAGTGTTTAATAAGGTAAATTAAGGATAGGGGAAGGTGTATGAACATCAGGATACAATTTTTGCTGATGATTTGACTATCCAAGAGAAATTACCTTCAAAACCCTAGGAGAGGGAAATGAACCTTACCTAGGCACAACTGAAACATGAACAAGGTGTAAAATGACCCATTGGAACTTGACATGATGATGAAAACCCTATGAATGATGGTACACTTAGATGAATGGTGACATCGACCAACATTTTGACAACTTTGAAAGGAGTGAAAACAAACCCTAGACCTAATACTTAGTGACCAAAGTTTTCTTAAAGACTCACCGAAATGACAAAATTTGACCTTAACATCTTAAAATCACCTTGTAAGAGCATGTTTGATCACTGGAGGAAGGCTACAAAGACTGACACTAACATTGACTCCAATGGGGATGGTAGCTCCTTGGAGGTGCCAAGAACTACAGATCTCTTGGAAAGTAGGTAGTGCCTTCGTCTATTGGGCTATGGAGTCAATAAATTCCATAAACCAAAACCAATATGCTGACTCAAAACATAACTCAATTATAAAGACTAAAAACTGACTCGATGCAAAAAAAAAATGACTCATGACTGACTTAACTGAAACAAGTACTTACAAAGCTTTTTGAATGGCAGCAGACCATCGAGATTTGAGGGTTTCAAATCATGATGACAACCAACTGCCTATTTATGGAATATGTACAATCATGTGTAGTGAGCCTTCCAATGTAACCAATCCAGCAGATGGCTACATACCAAAATTCTGCTCTCACTTTTCTTGAGCAGGTAGAACGATGTACATGTAGGCAACTCACAATAACCACTAAAACCAAGGCTTATGATAACGAACCAGGCAACATTTATCTTTTCTGATGCTTGCAAAAGAATGCCGAAGGGATCTTGAAAATCCTGAAGCACTAGTTGGTCTTGAGATCCAGTAGCAAAAATACAACTACTCACTTCATTCTGATTTGAAAGAACAATTGATTGTCGAGTGACAGGAAGGCACGGAGAGGTATAAGCTTCTACCATCTGAGTGTTAGCTGTAAGTTCCTTGACCATGAGAAATTCTGGCATATTGTCTCTCTCAAACTCATATTCCTCAACTTCATGGTCTAGGTCATTCTTAAACAAAAAACAATCTTCAAGATTATCAAACATGATAGCCTTATCATCTTCATGAAAGAAAATATTATCTGTTTGCTGATCTATAAAGCTAATTACAAGACCGTCATCATTTTCAAAAGAGGAAGAAGTTTCACCAACACTTTCTTGACCATGTGTGCAATGCAAATCTGCTTTAGCTTGGGCTATAACATGACCTTTCAGGAGTTGATCTATCTCATCTTCAGACAGAGGAGATAATACTTTTTGTTTTATTTTGCTCAAACAGTGATTGTCTTCATGAAATAACATTTTAAAACATGAAAAAACTGAATGACAGTCCTTAATTCCCTGATCTTCTGAAATTTGAAAACATTGTTGATCATCTTCATATGACATGGAAATCAAATTATCATTTATCACTGAGTTATTGAAAGAATATTTTTCACTTACTTTAACAAAGATCTCATCTTGTTTTTCATGAACTGACTGGATTACCTCCTCATGAAGGCTTTGTTCTAATGAAATGAGAACATTTGGATCAATAACTCTGTCTTCTTCATTCCAGATGATCTCAACAGCAGATTTCTCCTTCATGGGATTCAGCGCAAGGTATTCTTGATCATCATGATCTGAATCTAGATCTAAAATAGCTGACTTGAATTTATCACATTCTGAAATTGAAACTTGACTTTCCTGCATATTGTCTTCTTCTATAGACGGATCTGAAATAAAACCTTCTCTTTCATCATTTTCCATTGTACTAAGATCTTGATCCTGCTGCAAAGTTTCCTGAGCATCTTGATGAGTATCTTCTAAGTTCTCTTTATGCTGCTGAAATGGATTTTCGTACAAAGCCTCCATGATCTCATCTTCCATGAAGTCATCATCTTCATAAAATTTTTCAATATTTTCAACAAAACTATGAACATTGTTGGCAATATGATGCAGAGTGTTGTCCTTGATGAAGATGATGGCAACCTACTTGATGAAGTTGTTCTTGACTTAATGAACTTGTTAATGATGTGAATCTAATGTTCTACAAGTAGTTCAGAAGTAGCAGAAGAAAGAAATATCAGAAATGGCCAGAACAATGATGAAAAGTGTGTGTCTCAAGGCATATGCAGGTTTGTCTAAGAGAAGTCGCGTATGCACGCGGGAAATAACGTGCCAAGTCGTGTATGGTCAAAAGCGATCTAAATATGTAAAACAAGGGGTAACAACCATGGTATTGACCCATTGTATTAAACAATGATTCGTCTATGTGACCCCGTCCAGGAATACCATCGAAAGTAATGTGGTTTTGGCTCATGGTATTGATAAAGGGTAAACCTATATAAGGAGAATAATTTCATTGTGCAAAGGGGGAGCAAGAGGTCTGGGTTTGAATGAATACTTCACTGAAAGTATATTTGAATGGAAAGGGTAACTGTTTGATGATAGATCTAAATCTATGATGCACCTATGAAGAAATGATGAAGAGGGATCTCTAGATCTGAAATTTATTTGTATTTGCTAGATCTGTTTATGGAATGATTAGATCTGAGATGAGGCGAACATCTGTCTGAAGTGAAGGGTAAAATATGAGTGATGTATCTGTTATGAAGAATTTCAATGACCTAAATGTCTGAAGAACTATACGCTAGTTCGTCGCAGAGAAAGCACGTATATACGCGGGTTTAATGAAGAGAAAGCGCGTATGGTTGGTGAAATTAACTCTGTAAAGTATATGCGGGTTTGTATGGACGAAGGCGCGTATATACACAGGATCAGTGAAAGGAAAGCGCATATGAAGATTAGGGTTTGCTGAAGAATGAAGTATGAAATGTCTGATCTATTCTGCTGTGTTACTAATGTCTGTTAATGATGTATTCTACAGATCTGGGTTGTTTGAATTGTTAAGTTTGAGCTTAAATGTGTGGAGTGGGTCCAGTTTGAAAATATGATGAAAAGTGGCCTACAAGTTGTGTTGAAGCTGTTGGATCCAATATGAAAATTGATGAAACGTGGTCCATAGAGGTGTTGAGGGTTGTAGCCTTTAGTCAGGGGGTTGTAGCTCCCTTCCAGGAGAGGCTGGTAAACGAGAGCAGGGGGTTGTAGCTCCCTTCCAGGAGAGGCTGGTAAACGAGAGCAGGGGGTCGTAGCTCCCTTCCAGGAGAGGCTGGTAAACGAGAGCAGGGGGTCGTAGCTCCCTTCCAGGAGAGAGGGTCTGGTAAACGAGCGCGGGAGGGTGCCTGCGTTTGGTATGAGGGTACGCGCACGGCCTACATAGTTGTAAGATGTTTTCTATAATAAAATATTGAAGGCTGAGCAACGGCAGCGGTGGTTTTCTCCCGACTTGGGTTTCCACCTAAAATCCTGGTGTTCATGTGTGATGCTTATGTGTGATGATTTATTTCTGTTATTACTACACATGTATGCTGATATGTAAACATCTGATGAATGAATAAATACAAGGATCTAAGTAAAGAAATAATTGCATATTAAGATCTCTGCACATACACAAGTTTAGTAAAGGGTATCCGCGTATATACGCGATTCTTATGAAGTAAAGTAGCGTATGGGTTTTAGAGAGGGGAAAAGTAAAAATATTTGAGTATGCCCTAAATACTGATTCACCCCCCCCCCTCTCAGTATTTTTCCCAACAATGGCTACAACAGTTATGAACTAAAGTTAAGGATGGATAAGATTCTTTATACCTTTCAAAGAACATGGTATGAAAATCCTTTAAACAATAAATACAAGCAGGCGACAAACTTTCATACCAAGATCGGGCTTCACCTTCCAGAGTGGCCATGAATATCTTCATCAAGAAATCTTCAGGAAAATCAACCTTCAACTTGTGAATATGTATGTGAAATATAACTAGATGTAAAGCAGCATCCTTCCTATCATCATCTTTAAACTTAGGCAAATTCCTTTGCCAATCTACCTTAGGAATTTTATTTGGAAAACCTGGAATGTGATCTCAGCTCATGGGAGCATACCTTCGATCCAGCGAAACCATTTTGATAACAATGAATTCACCAAGAAATTCCTCAGGCTACTAATTCTTGAAGAGTAGAGTCGCCATAAATATTCTGAAACTTGGGATTCTTCGACACTGGAGTCGCCAGGTGAATGATTTTAGCCTTCCTATGTCTGATCGTTGTCCACCATCAACCATCAGATCTAATTTGATACATGTATTGGGGCAATTTTCAAGTCAGATGTTACGTTTATAAAGCTAGACCGGAGATTGACTGAAGTAGCATTCATCTACTTTCGCTAATGCAAAGCAAGAGCGTTTCGAAGGCTACCTGGCTAACTTCAGGCTTCGTCTGTAGTTTATAAAATGAATAACACCAAAAAAAAAACAATCTTGTCTTCCCCAGTGGAGTCGCCACTATGTTATGGCCTAAATCTACCTCAAGCTGAGGAAGGCAGAGTCTAGGGTAACATCAAACCACGCTTAACCTGGTAGCTATGCCTACCAGATTGGGAGAGGGCTCTCTCCTGGTCAATCTCAGCAAAAATAATCTGTGAGGCTTGAGATGACTTGAATAAAGGTTGATTCTAGGCTAGGTATATATGTAAAAGAGTTTGATTTGATTTTGAGGGTGTTTGTTGGATCAAAGGGAAAGGCAGATTTTGGGTCTGGGGAATGAGGCCTAGTTTTTGCAGAGATCTAAATGGGGCAAGGTAGGAAATTGTTTTGACCTTTCAATTTTGAATGAAATGGATAGCTCAGACCGGTGAGGAGTTGAAGAGGGAAAGAAAATTTCAGTAATCCTCTTCAAACAGTTGAAAACATAGAAAATTAAACAAACCCGAGGTAGAGCACTGCAAATCTAATGAATTCCACCTTTATCCTTGTTTGTTTAACTTAAGAAGAAATAGGAGGGAAGATGATACATATAAAGCACCAGTAAACTTAAATTAATAGAGAGAAACACATCATCAAAACAAAGAGCCACATGAATCCCAAGGAGTGCTGCAAACCCTGGTCTATTCCTTTGCCAAATTGCAGAGATGAATGTACAATGATTCTCAAAGCAATCCCAAGTGTCCAACCATGAAAATGACTGAAAAAGTACAAGATATAGACAAACATAACTCATTCCCCAGCCTCTAGGGGTCGAGCTCACAATTTTAGGAGATGTTTCAACAATATCTAAACTAAGAACTGGAAAATAGGCAGTGGAACAGCTTGCCTCTATAAGATAGGAAACTGATTCATTCAGTTGCAATTCACCTTTTGATGGATGAATCTACCTCCATGAGTAAAATTTAACAAAATTACATCAATATCCATAAAATTACATCAAATTACATCATGAGTTTAACATTTGGAAGCAAGAACGTCAAAATTTCAAAAACTAGGTGAAAAACAGAGTTACTGAGTCCAAAATGAGCAAAAATCCCCAATGCTCCGCGCCTGATTTCTCTATGCGTTGCGCCGGTTTGGAGCGGATTTTGGAGGCCTTCCCGGTGTCCAAATTTGCTCCAAGTGGTCTTGTTGGAAAGGTCCGCCTGTCTACTTTCCAACACAAGTGGAATTTCTGAATTTTTCTTCCATTTTCCCCTCCAAAAATGAGTTCTCCCAACATTGCTTCCCGTGTGTCCAAAAAGGGGCAGAAAGGTCATTTGTAGGGTGTTTTTGACCCTTTTGGAAGCCAAAAACCTGTCAAAATATCTTGGCCATAGGTAGGCATGCATAAATTTCCATGAAAAATCCAAAAATATAAAGTTTTCCCCAAGAGGAGCCTCCCATCAAAAGCTTTGTGTTTAGGCCAAAAAACTCAAAATTTGCAAAATGTGTCCCAAATTTCTTGAAATTTGGGCTGAGTGTCCTCCATCATGTACTATGCTATGCCAAGGAAGCCTTGGCCAAAATCTGAAGTCTATTTTTCCTTTTCCGACGCTTTGAGGCCTTTTCCAACTTGGCCTTCAAGATTTTGATCCTTGCTTTGCAAACATGAGTTCTTGCCCAATAATGATCGACCATGTGCCTGAACATATTATATATTTGTTAGCCTTCAATAGCAATGAAAGGATTCTTAACTCACTTTCACACCACAAATTTTAGCAAATTTGGAAGTTTTGGGGAAGTTTATGGTGAAATTGGGCTTGCAGCTCTATGCGTCACGCCCTTTTACAGGAGACTTTTGGAGACCTTCTCGGTGTCAAAATTGGGCGCAGGATAGCTTGTTGGAAATATTATTGAGTCTACTTTCCAACCCAACTATAATTTTTCAATTTTCAGTTCATTTTCCCTGTAAAAAATCAAATCTCCCAAGACTGGTCAAAATGTGCAAAATGAGGCTGCCTCAAGGCAGAGTGATATTGCAGTCAACTTTTGAAGGTCTTCCTCAACTCCAAATTGAGCTCATGATAGCTCATTGGAAATATATTGGTGTCTAGTTATCATTTGACTCATCAAGAAAGTCATTTGGCCAACCAAGCTAGGAGAAATACTGATTTTCCCAAGGTCACTTCAAAGGTGCATCAATTCTCCTGAGGAAACTGTATTTTTGACATTTCTCTAAAACCATGACACCTGTGTAAAAAGTGAAGGAATTTTTTCTTCCTTAGCATATTTTGGACAAAAACCTCTCTCAGTGTTCCAAAATTAATCTTTTATTTCTCAGAAACATCATTGGAGTAAAACCTATCCCGATGTGTGGAACAAGGGATTTGTCGAAATGAAGCAAAATGAAGGGGATAAGGGGCTTCTAAAGTCTTGAGAAAATTTTTGGAAGTAGGGAGGGATGTTAGGAAGCAGGGGAAAATGAAATTTTAGATATTGAGTGAGGGGAAGGGGTCCAAAAGGGAAAAACACAGGCCTAGCCTAGAAAATTGCCAAGTTGTAGCAAGAAACTAGGGTTTGTGCGAAAATGAGGAATTTGGGGGATCTCAGTGATAGGAAGTGTTTAATAAGGTACATTAAGGATAGGGGAAGGTGTATGAACATCAAGATACAAGTTTTGATGATGATTTGACTATCCAAGAGAAATTACCTTCAAAACCCTAGGAGAGGGAAATGAACCTTACCTAGGCACAACTGAAACGTGAACAAGGTGTAAAATGACCCATTGGAACTTGACATGATGATGAATATCATCTGAATGATGGTACACTTAGCTGAATGGTGACATGGACCAACATTTGGACAACTTTGAAAGGAGTGAAAACAAACCCTAGACCTAATACCTAGTGACCAAATTTTTCTTGAAGACTCACCGAAATGACAAAATTTGACCTTAACATCTTAAAATCACCTTGTAAGAGCATGTTTGATCACTGGAGGAAGGCTGCAAAGACTGAAACTAACAGGAGGCACCATCGAAGTTACATTTGAAGAAGCCATTTGGGGGAGGCTTCCATTTTTCAGGAGCGAGGGTTCTTCCTTTGCTCCTTGGGGTGATGTCCAGGGGTTATTTATGCTCATATGCCAATTTCTCCATATGTTATGCTCTGCAGTGGAGGTGGGGAGATATTCATTTCTCCAGGAAGTAATGGCCAAAGTTTCAGTGAGGTTTCCATGTACCCTTGCCTAGATTTTCTCTTCGGTGGATACATTTTATTTGAAGACCTGACTATTCCTTTCTTTCCATATGTTCCAGATCAGGAGGCCCAGAATTATTTTCTAGAGTCTATTCAAAAGGTTTCTGGAGTAAGGATTGTCCGTCCACCTACTGATGGTGTTGATGATGTTGCCCCTTTCTCTATTGATGCGTCTGAAAAGGATTGCTATTTTGTCCCATAGGGCATTGGAAGTGGGGCATGGGTCCAACAAATGGTCGATGGTTTCAAATTTCTCCTGGAATAGAGGGCATCTTGAGGGTCCTACAAACCCTCTCTTCAATATATTCTCCCATGTTAGGATGTGTCATTTACTGAGCAGCCATAAAATGGTAGCTACTTTGGGCCAGAGCTTGGCCGACCATAACTTTTTCCAAATGAGATTGGTAGGATCTAGGTTCTGCTGATGTAAGAGGTTATAGGCTTCCTTGGTAGAGTAGTTTCCACTTGGTGTCTAACCCCATCTAAAGATATTAGGTCCTGGTTGGGCTCTGATTTTTCTTTTAGTGCTTAGTTCCTCCCAAATGTCTGTGTGATTTTCATTATCCCAGTCTTCTTTCCATCTGTCCGTATGTATCCAGTTTATGTATCCCTGAGTTGTGTCATTGGTCCAGAAATCTTGTACGCACTTCCTCTGCCTCACCTGTAATTCTGTGCTCCAAAATGTTCTGGGAAATATGGAAGAGTCTAGGCAGTTGCTGCCAGGAGTCCTCCCAGAATCTTTCTTGAGTACCACTGCGTAGCTCCTAGAAGCTGTGGCTTTGTATCAACTGTTTTTGGTTCTAGCTGCTTTCCATATTTGAGATCCTCCTGGCTCTATGTTGAATCTGATAAGGTCCTCCTTGGGCCAGTTGCTAGCATATTTTTCTGTCGAAAATTTAGCCCACAGAGTGTGGGGGTTGGAAACCAATTTCCACTAGATACTGGCTCCCGTGATATTGTTACTATGCTCTGGGTCGCGCAGCCCTAGCCCCCCATGACCTTTTGGTGTGCATACTTCTTTCCAGTTGACTAAAGCCCATTTATTTTTATCATTGATACCACCCCACTGGAAATTCCTTTGTATTTTGCGCATGGCCTTAAGGACCCATTTGGGGGTTGCGAGTACAGAGAAGAGGTAAATGGGGAGAGATTGAAGAAATGGTTTGATGACTACCAAATGACCTGCTATATTGAGAGTGTGATGGGACCAGCTGGATAGCCTAGTTTTCCTTTTGTCTACCAGCGCTCTCCATGAGGAATGATTAAATGGCAGTGGTTGTGAGAGGGGCACCAAGGTATTTGGAGTGCAAGGAGGCTATGGAGAAGCCTAGAATGCAGAAAATATTGCACTGAGTGATAGGGAGAGTGTGGAAGAAGTAGATTTGAGATTTGTCAGGGTTGACCTCTGTGCCATAAGCTTCAGAGAGGGAGTGTAGAAGAGATTTGAGGGAATGGGCTTCCTAGACAGAGGGGTATCCCATGATCATGTTTTCGTCCACAAATTGTTAATGGGAAGTGGGGGGAAGATTGTGGAGGGGTATACCCTATATAGTACCTGAATGGACAGAGATTTTGAGAAGGCATCCTAGCCCTTTAGCCATAAAGATGAAAATGAAGGGTGAAAGGGGATCCCCTTGTCTAATACCTCTTAAGGGATTGAAGGTTGTTGAAGGTATACTATTGACCAAGATGGAAAGAAATGGGGAAGTTATGAGGCTTATGATCCATCTTACCCAGGTGTGGCTGAAGCTAAAGGTAAGAAGGACATGTTTAATGTAGTCCCAACTGAGTTTGTCAAAAGCCTTGGATAGATCGATTTTGAGGAACATACCAGGTTTTTTGGAGGTTTTGAGTGAGTGAATTACCTCATGGGTTAAAATGATTCCATGAAGGATTTTCCATACTTCTACATAGCTCATTTTCTCTGAGGAGATGATCAGGGGAAGGAGCTGCTTCAGCCTGTTAGCAATAACTTTGGAAATTATCTTATAAATGAAATTGCAGAGTGTTATGGGCCTGTACTTACTTGATGTAGTAGCATTGTATTATTTCGGTATGAGAGTGAGGAAGGTGGCGTTTAGAGTTGGAAGAAGCCAATGATTGGTGTGTGATTCCTCTATGACACCCCAGACCTCGTCTTTGATGGTTTCCCAAAAGAAGTGGAAGAAGTTGGTGGTGAATTCATCAGGGCCCAGAGCTTTCCCTTCCTTCAATTGAAAGACTTCTTGTTCCACCTCATCAATAATAGTGGCTTTGAGCAGCGTCTGGTTGTGATCTTCCGTAACCAACTTAGGTATGTGCTAGGTGATTTTTCCTATTGCCTCATGCCTCTGATGATTAGGTTCTTGAATAATGTCCTTGAAGTGGTTGCGCATATCCTCCATGATGTCCTCTTTCTTTTTCAAATGCTCTCCATTTTGATTTTTGAGAACTGTGATTCTATTATGCATCTTGTGTTGAATGGTGGAACGATGGAAAAAATTTGTGTTTCATTCTCCCTCTTTGAGCCACCAAATCCTATATTTTTGTTTCCATAGGATCTCTTCATGGCTCCTTCTCTCTTCCATCTGAGTTGTTAATATTTTCTCTTGGTTCTATGAATCGGTAGAGCAACCTTTCGTGATGATAGTTTGTTGAAGCTTCTTCAGTTGCTCTTCCAACTCTTTTTGATCTTTGAAGATATTGTCGAAGGCAGATTTGTTCCACACCTTCAGTTTCCCTTTGAGCATTTTCAACTTTGTATGGAACTCATGCATTTTTGTTCCTTATGGTGGTAAAAGGGAGGACCACCAATCAGAGATCATTTCCTTGAACCTTGGATGTATGAGCCAGCAGTGTTCAAAGCAGAATGGTTTGGGCGCAGGCATACCTGGTCTTAACCATTGAAGTTGCATTGGCCAGTGGTCAGAGCTAGTGGCCAAGATTATGGTGGCTACTAGATCACCCCCCAGATGTATGAAGTCTTTTGTGATGAGAAACTGGTCTAGTATTGAAGCAATTTTATGGGTGCCTCCTCTTCTATTGTTCCAGGTGAAGATGCCATTGGACATTTGAAGATCTATGAGGTGGATGTCTTTGATGAAGTTCTTGAATCCATTGTTGTCCATGTCTAGATGGAGCCTTCCTCCCTTTTTTTCCCCGTATATTTGTTATCATATTGAAATCTCCTCCTAGCATCTAGAGTGGTAGAGATATTTGTTTATTGAGCTGAGCCATGTTTTCCAGAAGCTCTGTTTTTTGGTGAATATTATGGGGAAAGTAGAAATTCATTAGAAAGCCATGGATGTCCATTCCAATCAAGTGAAATTTGGCCTGAATGAAATGCCTATTGAAATGGTAGTTCTCTAGGGAGATGATTTGGGGGTTCCAGATGATTTCCAGTCCTTGTGAAGCTCCATTGGCATCTACCACTATTTTTCTGCATCGTTTCCATATCTTTTTGAAGATTGTTTCCAGAGTGGAGCTAGAGCATTTGGTTTCTTGCATGTAGAAAATTGCAACGTGTTCCTTAGTGATTATTTTCTTGATGATCCTATTCTTGGTGGGGTTGTTGAGCCCGCTTATGTTCCATGAGATGATTTTCATTGAGGGGGTTGGTAGAGTATGTGTAAAATCGGGTTAACTTGGGGAATCTCCTAGAATCCACCATTCCTTTGCCCATTTCTAATATTCTTTGAAGTGTTATTTTTTGTGCTCTTTTGTGGGATTCTTTTGTGAAGTATTTTGTATTTATGAGCATACCCCCCTGTATTCCCATAGAGGGGAGTTGTAGTGATCAGGTGAGGATTTCTTCCAACTTTTCGATCTGTTGCTTAGATATTGAGCGAAAGTCCTTCTTATTGCATGCATCCTCTAACCCTATGAGGTCCAGGCCCTCAATATCAATGCTCTCTGGTTCTTCCTCCATAGATCCTGCGATCGAATCCAACACATGTTCTTTACCCTTCGATGAAGAGTTGTCCCCTATGAGGCTAGGGGTTTGGAGTTTCAGAAAGGCCTCTGGTTAGATATTTTCCTAATATTTCTTGGAGGTCTAGGGATGCTCCTACGAGGTTCACCCTGCTTCTTTGGTTGTTTCATTCTCATTTTCACTCAGTTGGTTTAGGGTTGCGAAGCTATTGCTAGTCGTAGGGCCTTTTTTTTTTGGTGAGAATTAGTTCTCTTTTTATGCCTTTTCTTGCTTGCTACCTTTATGAACCCTTTTTTTTCTTGGTCATTTGATTCATTTTCAGCCACCGCTTGGTTGTTTAGAGGGTAGTATTTGAATAGGTGCCCATGTTGGGGACATCTATGGCATCTAAAAGGAACATGATTATAATCAACAGTTTGTGTCCATTCAAAATATTCATGCAACATCCTTACCTCACTCGGTAGCAACTCCGATATGTTCATGTAGACCCAGATTCATGCATATGTTGTGTCACGATTGATATTTGTTTCCTGCGTTGTCTTGACGAATTCACCTAGGGCATTGCCAATTTCCCTTAGGGTCAGCTCATCCCAGTAATCCTGGGGGAGGGAATAGAACCAGATCCAGACTGGGGCCCATGTAAGATCTTGTTTGTCTGGGTTGAATCACTCATTCCAATGGCAGAGGTATAAGCCTGCATAGTTGAAGAAATAGGGTCCTCCATCCATGATCCTATTTTTGTCTTCAATACAGGTAAAGATCACATTGAAGAAGACTTTAGCACATACTTGAAGGTCAATATGGCCCTTGGGTTTCCATTTGGAAGCTATCCATCCTCGAAGGGATTTTTTAGTGGGCCAGAAACCCATGAACTTGCCTATCAATGCATGATCCTTCATGAACTGTATTCCTTCATTAATGCAATGCGCAGGGAGCTCGATCATGGTTCTTTTGGGGTTCTTCGGAATGCATGTGACTGATGTAATATTTTCTTCTTATGCTACTGACATAGATGTTTTTGGCACTGTGGGAGTCTCCCGTGTAGTGTCATGAGGCGGGCCAGAGTTTTTTTGAATGTCGATGTCATCCCCTGCCGCCGCCCCTATTAGCGCTCAAATCTACCTTAGGCTAAAATAAGGTAAAACTCAAGGCAACATCAAACCAAGCTCAGCCTCGTAGCTAGCCCTACGAGGACAGGAGAGGGCTCTCTCCGGGTCTATCTCGGCAAAAGGTCTTCAAAGGGGCTGAGATGACTTATAATGGATATTGATTTTAGGCTAGTAAATAGATAGGAAGGTTTGATTTAAATTTTTTGGGTTTTCGTTGGAAATATGGGAAAAACAATTTTGGGTTCGGGGATGAGGCCAGATCTTTGCAGAATTCGAGTTGGGGCAAGGTAGGCGGTAGTCTTGATGCTTTTTGATTATGTGTATGGATGGATTAGAATGACAAGGAGCTGAAGAGGGAAAGGGAGAATAGGGATCCTCTCCAAACTGGCGAAAACATATAAAACTAAACAAATTCAAAGGCAAAGCACTGGAATCAATGGATTCTACCTCATTTACTCATTCATTTAGTTTCAGAAGAAAAAAAAGGGAATGGCATACATTAAAAATTAAAGAAATTACAAATAACTGAGAGAACACACCATCAAAACTAAAAGCCACAAGAATCCCAACAGGTGCTGCAAAACCTCTGATCTTTTTCCTTAGCCAAAATGCAGAAAATATGTACAATAGTGTGCCAAACTTTTCCCAAGAGTCCAACCCTGAAAGTGTCTCAGAAAATACAATAAATAGACAAGTCTAACCCCTTTCCATGCCTCTAGGGGTCGAGCTCATGATTCTAGGAGCATTTTGAACCAATTCTAAACAAGGAGCTAAAATCTAAGCAGCCAAACAACTTGCCTCTATAAGCTAGGAAACTGATCCATTCACTTGATTTTCACTTTTTTGTGAATGAATCACCTAGAACAAGTAAATAAGTGCCAAAGTTGCATCATGTACATAAAATTACATCAAGAAAAACCAAAAATTACATCAAGAGGTGAAACTAGTCACAACTGGCCGAATTCCTGAGCTGGAAGGTCAAAATTTGGTCAAAATCCTCTATGCGTCGCGCGCTAAAGCTCTATGCACCGCGCTAATTTAAGACTATTTTTGGGGCAATTACTGGAGTCCAAATTGAGCTCATGATAGCTCGTTGGAAAGACCTGGATGTTGGCTATCCAACCCAAGTGGAATTTCTCAATTTGGAGCTCATTTTCCCCTCCAAAACTTCATTCTCCCAGAAGTACTTCCTGCTGGTGCAAAAGGTGGCAGAAAGGTGGTTTTCATGGTGTTTTTGGCCCTTTTGATCATCCAGAACTTGATGAAATGCTTCAGAAATTTTTGAGCATGCATAAATTACCATGAAAAATCCAAAAATAAAATTTTTTCCTCCAATATGTGTCCCAATCATAAGCGCGCGTCGGGACGCGCGACGCGTTGGGTGGAAAAACCTGTTTTGTGACCAAAATTTTCAAAAATGACAAAAAATTCTCCAAATTTGCTGAAATTCGGAGCGAAGATCCCCTATCATGCCTCATGTTCAGCCAACAAAGCCTCGGCCAAAATCCGGAGTGGATCAAGCCTCTTTCACTGTTTCAGTGCTCTGCTCAACCTTCTCTTCAAGATCTTCATTTTTGCTCTGCAAACGTGCATGTGGGCCCAATAATGACCTTTCATATGACGGAGCATGTCTTTGTCTCTATTGGCCTTTGCCAACAACTTCTTCAGATGAATGTTAACATGCATGAGTTCGGTCTCTCGCTAAATTGGTGTCTTGTCACCAGGTCTCTTCCGGGCCAATTGTCGATCTTCCCGGATTCGCCGCAGCTCTACAAGTGTGTGCTGATCCTCCAGCTGTTTGTTCCGCTGATCCAGGTACTTTATCACCCACTGTGCTCTCTGCAAATTCTCTGTCAAAGTACCAATCTCAGCTCTCTGCTCCTGGATGACCTCCCTCAGTTTCGAGCTAGGAGAGCTCGCATCAACATCGATGAGTATAAAATCAGTGTCTCGGCCTCCTGAAGGGCCCTCATCGTGCATAGGCCTCTTGCCTCTTTCCTGAACCTGTACCTATGCTGATGTCGAAGGCGAGACCCCTTCCACCCTGGGTGGAGATAGTACTCACGCTGCTGATGAAGTCAACGAGACCCCTTCCACCCCAGGTGGAGATAGTACTCGTCGTGTAGCTGCAAATAAGGCTCTGTGGCCTTGTTGATATCTCACATACACTGGAGAACTGATATGATCAGTCTTAGGAATATCAAACTAGTGTGAAGGCTCTCCCTCATCATGAACTACCTCAGGAGGCGGCTGTGGCACTGCAAAGAAGTCACGGGAGATGAACTCATCCCATGCGATGCCCTGTTGTGCAAGTTGATGTACCACCATGATTTTGATCAGCGCGTAATGATATATACTGTTATGCTGTTGTGCTGGGGTCTTCTTCTGTACAAGAAATGTCGTCTGATCTATGTTACGGTACATGAAGTATGGAATGCTCATCAACCGCACTCTCGTCAAGTGCATCAACAGCCGGATGTGATATGCATACAAGCATGAAAAGCGCCCTTCACAACTGAAATAACGAATGATGAGTTTCATCAATGGTGCATACTCATCCTTCAGAAATCGGAATGGAAATACCCTGCTCAGCTGCCTCATATATCTAGGTCTGATATATGGCTCATAATAAGCTTTATCCAACTGATGCCGCTTATTCCACTCTTCCCCGATGTTTGGTATCCCAGTCGCCTCTGAAATGGTCTCTGGTGACAAAGTAAAATCCACCCCAGCAAGGTTTACATGACCGTTATGCAAATGTAAGACAAATAGGCGAGCTAAATCATGATGATGCTGAGTTCGGGAAATCATCTCACAATAATGGAAACATGACTGACACTGAAAACAATCCATTGCAAGCGGGCAAGCCTGCAGTTGGGTCAAAGAAGTGGGCTCCTCCCTGACATGCCTGCCACTTTTGCCACTTTTGTGAGACCTCCTTGGCACATTAACCTCTGTAGATGAATCACTGTCCTGCTCATACCCCTGCTCATAAGGTGAATCTGTCTCTGACATGGTGCTAAAAGTATGACAAATATATGCTGATATGGTAATGATGAAAACAAGAGTTCAGTGTATGCTCTAATCCCAAATGTGTCACATATGTATCAAGATGCTATAGGAAAACCACAATGAGGAAAGTACTGTCAAGTGTGAGGACAACCACTGCTTGAGGGACTTAGGAATATGGACAATTTACAAGTGATATAGGAAAACAGCGATAGTGAGGGGAGTATTTTTGGGAATGGGAATGGGTGAAATGACAAAATGTAAGTGAAATCTAAGGCATAATCCTTGAATGTTGTGGCAATTAAAATTTTGTCAATGGAGGGAAGGGATAACAAGTGATAAATTTAGAGTTTTACCACATGGAAACAAAAGGGAATGAAGGATGTGAAACAATGGTATAAAAATGGGACTGTGGTATAATAACAGTGATCACAACAGTGAGGAGAATGATACAATGATAGCAGTGATAAAAGCATACATAACAATGGCATAAGAGTATTTTGGCAAATGCAAGTTTTGACACCAATTTCAAATGACAATCATCACTCCTCAAACCCTATGGAGCAGATTTCGAAGTGGACATAGGGTTAAGTTTTGCACCATTCAAACACCAATATTTTTGCTTCTAAACCATAGCACCATTGCCCAAAATCATCATACAGACTTTGACAAACTTACTTGGAGGCGAAAGAGCCGATTTGAAACGAATTTTGGTGAAGGAGGGTGATTTTTCGGCCTTAGAGCTCTATGTGCCACGCGCATTCCTAGTGCACCGCGGTCCTTGGGTGCGCCGCGCGCAAACAAAAATGCACTACAAAAACCTACCAAGTGCACCGTGCGCTCCTTTGTATGCGCCGCGCTTGTCTTAACACACACAGTCAGCTTCAAAACTACAATTCCGTCCTTACATTCTTCAATTCGACCTCTGCTCGGATTTTCTGAATATGTCTTGATGCAAATTGGTTAAATAGCTATGAGAAATATCTTGCAAGAGATGGTTTTTATTTTTAGTTCATCAAGAACCCACTTCATAATGTTTTTTTTTTTGGCACTTATCCTTTCATTGAAACTCTGTCCTTTGGCTTTTCACTGATTCTCTGAGTTTTGGAATGATGAAATGATTTGATTTTTGCAGGGATTTTGGCGTTTGGACTTCAGCAAAGACCAGAGGCTGCATTGAAATTTTTTATGGTGGAAAAAATACATGATTATTACAAAAAATGAATTTGACAATTTCTTGTTCAAAACAGAGTTTTGAACAAAAAATGTCCTCAGATGTGTTTGATGATGAAAATTTGAATTAAGAACCTTTTTGAAAACCATCCTCATGGCCTGCAGGCATTTATTAAATATATCAAAAGACTGAACCCTAGACTCTAAAACTAAAAGACTCTTGTTGACGAAAATAACCATTTATGACCATGAATGACGTGAACTGAACTTCGATGACTTTTGAGGAGTTTTAATTAGCCCAGCAGGTACAAGCATGAGGGAATACAAGAATACCAAACCCTCTCGTCAATCAATGGCATGCCCCTAGCGAAAATGCAATGAAGTGAAGTGAGCGAGACACCTAAAAATGATATGCAAAAAGCGAAATGATCTTTGACGGAGGGCTGTAAGGACTGACTCTAACATTGGCTCCAATGGGGATGGTGGCTCCAAGGAGATGCCAAGAACAACAGATCTTTGGGGGAGCAGACAGTGCCTACATCCATTGGGCTATGGAGTTCATTATTTGACAAATCGACACGACTGTTGACTCAATTTTTAAACTAGACTCAAACTAACTCAATCTCAAGACTGAAATGACTGATAAACTGACTCGACAAATAACTCATGACTGACTTAACTAAAACCAGTATTTACAAAGTTTATTGAAGGGCAGCAGTCCATCAAGATTTCAAATCATGATGACAACCACCTGCATACTGATGAAATATGTGCAATCATGTGTAATGGGCCTTCCAATGTAACCAATCCAGCAGATGTGAGAAGGATGTTGCTTGAGAGTGCTTCAACCAGGACACAGATGCAATTGCTGGTAGCCACACATGCACATAATGAGTCTAGTTATGTAAAAGACAAGTTGATATATCATTCAGACTGAAAAAAAATTCCATATACGTTGCAATAGGATCGCAAAAGCCAGACTCTGTTTGCTGCCCTAACTCTGCAATACATACCTCCAACTGCACACTGTCAATGCAAACATCTACAAACAGCTCTATTTTTTCTTGTTTTGAAGGAGGAAGAGTTTCCAAGAACATTCTGGGATCTCGAAATTCATATGATTGGATCTGATCATTCAAATACTGAATCTCCTTCTCAAATATTTCAACAACTAACTCGCAGACACCAGTTTTAGCTTCAAGAGGAAACTTCGGAGATTTCAAACATTGAAGCAAGACAATGAAAAATTATTCATTAATTTCAATATCCGCTAACTGATCTCTAATTTCTTTTACAACTTTACAAAGTGCAGGGTTTTCCACATACCCTACCATTGTATGAATGGATCAGTGAGCACTGGAATCTCTGGATCGAGTTGGAGTCGCCAAGTGAACATTTCAGCCTTCATATGTGTCTGACTGCTATCCACCACCAGCAATCAGATCTAAACTTTGTCATCCTTTACTGGGGAAGACTTCCCCAGTATGGTCGCCACTATGTTAGCACTCAAATCTACCTTAGGTTGAAATAAGGTAAAACTCAAGGCAACATCAAACCAAGCTCAGCCTCGTAGCTAGCCCTACGAGGACAGGAGAGGGCTCTCTACGGGTCTATCTCGGCAAAAGGTCTTCAAAGGGGCTAAGATGAATTATAATGGATATTGATTTTAGGCTAGTAAATAGATAGGAAGGTTTGATTTAAATTTTTTGGGTTTTCGTTGGAAAAATGGGAAAAACAATTTTGGGCTCGGGGATGAGGCCAGATCTTTGCAGAATTCAAGTTGGGGCAAGGTAGGCGGTAGTCTTGATGCTTTTTTATTATGTGTATGGATGGATCAGAATGAAAAGGAGCTGAAGAGGGCAAGGGAGAACAGGGATCCTCTCCAAACTGGCAAAAACATATAAAACTAAACAAATTCAAAGGCAGAGCACTGGAATTAATGGATTCTACATCATTTACTCATTCATTTAGTTTCGGAAGAAAAATAAGGGAATGGCATACATTAAACATTAAAGAACTTACAAATAACTGAGAGAACACACCATCAAAATTGAAAGCCACAAGAATCCCAACAAGTGTTGCAAAACCTCTGATCTTTCCTTAGCCAAAATGCAGAAAATATGTACAATAGTGTGCCAAACTTTTCCCAAGAGTCCAACCCTGAAAGTGTCTCAGAAAATACAATAAATAGACAAGTATAACCCCTCCCCATGCCTCTAGGGGTCGAGCTCATGCTTCTAGGAGCAGTTTGAACCAATTCTAAACAAGGAGCTAAAATCTAGGCAGCCAAACAACTTGCCTCTATAAGCTAGGAAACTGATCCATTCACTTGATTTTCACTTTTTTGTGAATGAATCATCTAGAACAAGTAAATAAGTGCCAAAGTTACATCATGTACATCAAATTACAACAATAAAAACCAAAAATTACATCAAGAGGTGAAACTAGTCACAACTGGCCGAATTCCTGAGCTGGAAGGTGAAAATTTGGTCAAAATCCTCTATGCGCCGCGCGCTAAAGCTCTATGTGTCGCGCTACTTTCAGCCTGTTTTTGGGGCACTTCCTGGAGTCCAAATTGAGCTCATGATATCTCGTTGGAAAGCCCTGGATGTTGGCTATCAAAACCAAGTGGAATTTGTCAATTTTGAGCTCACTTTCCACTCTAAAACTTCATTCTCCCAGAAGTACTTCCTGCTGGTGCAAAAGGTGGTAGAAAGGTGGTTTTCATGGTGTTTTTGGCCCTTTTGATCATCCAGAACTTGATGAAATGATTCGGCCATTTTTTATCACGCATAAATTACCATGAAAAATCCAAAAATACAAATTTTTCCTCCAGAAGGTGTCCCAATCATAAGCGCCCGTCGTGACGCGCGACGTGTTGGGCGGAAAAACCTGTTTTGTGACCAAAATTTTCAAAAATGACAAAAACTTCTCCAAATTTGCTGAAATTCAGAGTGAAGATCCCATATCATGCCTCATGTTCAGCCAATGAAGCCTCTGCCAAAATCCAGAGTGGATCAGGCCTCTTTCGCCGTTTCAGTGCTCTGCTCAACCTTCTCTTCAAGATCTTCATTTTTTCTCTGCAAACGTGCATGCGGGCCCAATAATGACCTTTCATATGACGGAGCATGTCTTTGTCTCTATTGGCCTTTGCCAAAAACTTCTCCAGATGAATGTTAACATGCATGAGTTCGGTCTCTCGCTCAATTGCTGTCATGTCACCAGGTCTCTTCCGTGCCAATTGTCGATCTTCCTAGATTCGCCGCAGCTCTACAAGTTTGTGCTGATCCTCCAACTGTTTGTTCCGCTGCTCCAGGTAATTTATCACCCACTGTGTTCTCTGTAAATTCTCTATCAAAGTACCAATCTCAGCTCTCTGCTCCTGGATGACCTCCCTCAGTTTCGAGCTAGGAGAGCTCGCATCAACATCGATGAGTATAAAATCAGTGTCTCGCCCTCCTGAAGGGCCCTCATCATGCATAGGCCTCTTGCCTCTGTCCTGAACATGTACTTATACTGATGTCGAAGGCGAGGCCCCTTCCACCCTGGGTGGAGATAGTACTAGCACTGCTGATGAAGTCAACGAGACCCCTTCCACCCCGGGTGGAGATAGTACTCGTCGTGTAGCTGCAAATAAGGCTCTGTGGCCTCGCTGATATGTCACATACACTGGAGCACTGATATGCTCAGTCTCACGAATATCAAACTGGTGTGAAGGCTCTCCCTCATCATGAACTACCTCGGGAGGCGGCTGTGGCGCTGCAAAGAAGTCACGGGAGATGAACTCATCCCATGCGATGCCCTGTTGTGCAAGCTGATGTACCACCATGATTTTGATCAGCGCGTAATGATATATACTGTTATGTTGCTATACTGGGGTCTTCTTCTGTACAAGAAATGTCATCCGCTCTATGTTACGGTACATGAAGTATGGAATGCTCATCAACCGCACTCTTGTGAAGTGCATCAACAGCCGGATGTGATATGCATACAAGCGTGAAAAGCGCCCTTCACAACTAAAATAACAAATGATGAGTTTCATCAATGGTGCATACTCATCCTTTAGAAATCAGAATGGAAATACCCTGCTCAGCTGCCTCATATATCCAGGTCTGATATATGGCTCATAATAAGCTTTATCCAACTGCTGCCGCTTATTCCACTCTTCCCCGATGTTTGGTATCCCAGTCACCTCTAAAATGGTCTCTAGTGACAAAGTAAAATCCACCCCAGCAAGGTTTACACGACCGTTATGCAAATGTAAGACAAATAGGCGAGCTAACTCATGATGATGCTCAGTTCAGGAAATCATCTCACAATAATGGAAACATGACTGATGCTGAAAACAATCCATTGCAAGCGGGCAAGCCTGCAGTTGGGTCAAAGAAGTGGGCTCCTCCCTGACATGCCTGCCACTTTTGCCACTTTTGTGAGACCTCCTTGGCACATTAACCTCTGTAGATGAATCACTGTCCTGCTCATACCCCTGCTCATAAGGTGAATCCGTCTCTGACATGGTGCTAAAAGTATGAAAAATATATGCTGATATGGTAATGATGAAAACAAGAGTTTCAGTGTATGCTCTAATTCTCAATGTGTCACATATGTATCAAGGTGCTATAGGAAAACCACAATGAGGAAAGTACCGTCAAGTGTGAGGACAACCACTGTTTAAGGGATTTAGGAATATGGATAGTTTACAAGTGATATAGGAAAACAGTGATAGTGAGGGGAGTATTTTTGGGAATAGGAATAGGTGAAATGACAAAATGTGAGTGAAATCTAAGGCATAATCCTTGAATGTTGTGGTAATTAAAATTTTGTCAATGGAGGGAAAGGATAACAAGTGATAAATTTAGAGTTTTACCACATGGGAACAAAAGGGAATAAGGATGTGAAATAGTGGTATAACAATGGGACTGTGGTATAATAACAGTGATCACAGCAGTGAGGAAAATGATATAATGATAGCAATGATAAAGCATACATAACAATGGCATAAGAGTGTTTTGGCAAATGCAAGTTTTGACACCAATTTCAAATGACAATCATCACTCCTCAAACCCTATGGAGCATATTTCGAAGTGGACATAGGGTTAAGTTTTGCACCATTCAAACACCAATATTTTTGCTTCTAAACCATAACACCATTGCCCAAAATCATCATACAGACTTTGACAAACTTACTTGGAGGCGAAAGAGCCGATTTGAAACGAATTTTGGTGAAGGAGGGTGATTTTTCGGCCTTAGAGCTCTATGCACCGCACGTATTCCCAGTGTGCCGCGGTCCTCGGGTGCGCCGCGCGCAAACAAAAATACACTGCAAAAACCTGCCCAGTGCGCCGCGCGCTCCTTTGTATGCGCCGCGCTTGTCTTAACACACACAGTCGGCTTCAAAACTACAGTTCTGTCCTTCCATTCTTCAATTCGACCTCTGCTCGGATTTTCTGAATATTTCTTGATGCGAATGGGTTAAATAGCTATGAGAAATATCTTGCAAGAGATGGTTTTGATTTTTATTTCATCAAAAACCCACTTCATAATGTTTTTTTTTTTTGGCACTTTATCCTTTCATTGAAACTCTGTCCTTTTGCTTTTCACTGATTTTCTGAGTTTTGGACTGATGAAATGATTTGATTTTTGCAGGGATTTTGGTGTTTGGACTTCAGCAAAGACCAGAGGCTACATTGAAATTTTTTATGGTGGAAAAAATACATGATTATTACAAAAAAATGAATTTGACAATTTCTTGTTCAAAACAGAGTTTTGAACAAAAAATGTCCTCAGATGTGTTTGATGATGAAAATTTGAATTAAGAACCTTTTCGAAAACCATCCTCATGGCCTGCGAGCATTTATTAAATAGATCAAAAGACTGAACCCTAGACTCTAAAACTAAAAGACTCTTGTTGACGAAAATAACCATTTATGACCATGAATGACATGAAATGAACTTCGATGACTTTTGAGGAGTTTTAATTAGCCCAGCAGGTACAAGCATGAGGGAATACAAGAAGACCAAACCCTCTCGTCAGTCAATGGCATGCCCCTAGCGAAAATGCAACGAAGTGAAGTGAGCGAGACACCTAAAAATGATATGCAAAAAGCGAAATGATCTCTGACGGAGGGCTGTAAGGACCAACTCTAACAGCCCCTATGGGAGGCTGGCCTGTGATGGGGGGAGCAATGGTCCCCTCACTGGTTTCTATCATAGATGAGCCTCAAGGCTAACCATAAGTGTGATCGCGGCCTAAAGGCCTAGGAGGGAGGTTTGCCTGGGGCAGCCTGCACTGAAACCTCCAAACCCTAGGTCATGGCAGTTGGCCTGGTGCATAGTGTTTTTTTACTTTCAATTCTTTTAAGTTTCTTCGGTTTTTACAATCATTTCACAATAATAGAATTAAAATTTTACAAATATTTTACATACAATTACAATTACAATTTTACAATTTCACATACAATTACAATTAAAATTAAAATTAAAATTACAATTACAATTTCAGAATTTTACATACAATTAGAATTACAATTACAATAATTTCACAATAAATTAAATATTACAAGTACAATTAAAATTTTACATACAATTACAAATACAATTACAATTTTAGAATTTTACATAAAAATAGAATTACAATTACAATTTTACAATTTTACATATATACAATTACAATCATTTCACAATAAATTAAATATTACACTTACAATTAAAATTTTACAAATATTTTACATACAATTACAATTACAAATACAATTACAATTTTACATACAATTAAAAATTAAAATTTCAATTACAATCACGACATAATATTTAATAAATATCATGATTTAATATTAAATTAAATAAACATCACGATCATGATAACCATCATACAAACATCATATTTGACTAAAAAACACATTCAAATTCGCTAACATCATCTAATCATTGTGATCATGATCATCTAAAAAAACAAAATTAGCATTGTATAACATCCTCACAACACAAACATCAAATATACATCTCATGAAAAATAACTACTATCACATACACATCTATCTGCAAGTTTCACATCAAATGGACATATCTAACATGACCTAACAATATACACATCATGATGATCACCAACATGTAAATTAAGTACAATTGCAACATGAACATAAAATACATGGACTATATATATATATATATATATATATATGTATATACATATATCTATATATGTATATACATATATCTATATATGTATATACATATATCTATATATGTATATACATATATCTATATATGTATATACATATATCTATATACATATACATACATATATCTATATATGTATATACATATATCTATATACATATACATACATATATATATATACATATATATACATATATATATATATATATATATATATATATAATGTCAAAAATATACAATTGTAATATAAATGTCGAATATCAGCTAGTGGTGGTACATCATGATTAATAGTAGTACTAGTCGAGGCCTGCTCAGTCAATGGTGTAGCCTCGACAAGATAAGATAAATTCCAATCATCACGTGCCTGTTGATCTAGTGGTGCCTCATGCTGATCACGATCAACTGTCAGCTGCTCATGATGACTCGATATGGATGGTCCAACCTACTCATGATCATGAGTATTGCTGGATGTTGCAAGCTCCTGACCATGATGACTCGACGTGGATGGTCTCGCCTACTCATGATTATGAATGTTGGATGTTGCAGCTTGAGAAGGATGACTCGACGTGGATGGTACAGCCTAATCATGATCATGACTATTGGTCGATGCTGCAGGCTGCTCATCTACAGCGCGAGGTGAATGATGATCACTCCCTTGATCGTGATAATAATTTGATGTGTCGTTTCTGAACTGTCGACTGCGTACTGTGTCTCAACCATGCCTAAGCCAAAGGGCCCTCCTCAACCGCGTAACTAAGTTGAAAACTCCTACGACATGCCGCATCAGGGTGAACATGTCACGCAGCATGCCTATCCACATTTGTACCAGCCTAGCATCAACTTGTATCTCTCTCATAGTGGCGAGCCTGACACCCACCTCCACAAACAGTGCACAGAGTTGGTCTACCAACTCCATCCTAAATCTACTATCAGGCCTATGCCTCGCAAAAGGCGGTACCGGCGCACCATGAGGACCAAGTCTATCTGCACCGACTTGATCCTTGGCATCTCCTATCTCCTAATTGTCATCAGGATTTACACCTGGATAATTTGGTGGCGGTGTCATCTCATCACCATCAAATGACCCAATGTATGAAAAATATATATAAGTACACAACAATAATTAGACAATTTCATTAAAAAGTTTAATAAAAACAAGTTAAAGAACACGTTAAAATAAATTTAAATAAAACAGTAATATTACCTCTATCATCCTATGGCTCATCATATGTGAAGAGGATGTTGCCACACCCTCGCCAATCTAAACCAACATATGGATAGGGGACCAAAATTAAGGGATGCTCATCAACACTCGCTAGCAACTCCAGTGCATCATGCGATATCCTCGCAAAAAACTCTGTCTCACCCCTCTTGGGCATCATATGTCACCACATCTGCATCCGTACATGCAGCATCGGCCTATGAGGCTACCGAACAAAAGTAGGCCTCGTCTCTGGAAACCTCTCAAAAAATAAACCAAATAGCTCTGAAGAAAAGGGGAATTTCACCCTCCCTTGTGCCTAAGAATGACATCTATCTAAAGTTTTATAGAACTGCTACAAAAAAATGGTAGACCACCTCACAAGTCGTGGCTCCTGTAATAAAGAATCAACATAAACTAGAAGCAGGCAACTCATGCATTTCCTGTCGCTAGTATTGTGTGAAATGGTCGAAATAAGTAGTGAGAGGAACCTCACCTCCTCTCTACAAAATGAAGCAATACGTAACTGACCTCTGGAGACCTGAAAATTTGAAGGAGATAATATAACTGCACTAATGTATCTATGGGAGTACACCAATTGAATCCCTGCTACATAGCCAACGGGGACCTCTGGGAATGAGGGAAATTCCACCCCTCTCCTCAATAGGTTAGTAATGAAATAGATGTCCTCCTCATTGGGCATGTACCTCTGGTTGGGACCAACCCGGAAAGCCTGTAGGTGGGCATTCCACTTGCGGATAAGCTGTCACAAAAATGCACCATGGCCCTTTAGGGATGTAGCCTCCTAATAGAACTTGAGGAAGCCTATTTGTCTTAGGAGCCCCTGGGTGGTTGCTGTAATAGGGTGAACGTACGTATCTCTCTCCCTCTCTAGTGCCTCCCACAAGCGAACCATTTTATACTGGTCTGCATATTATTGTTGTTGTTCCCTCACTTCTCTCCTTTGATGTCTCTGAATGACTAACATATTAAATACACTTTTTTTTATTAATGATACATGTATTTAGGAATATACATATATAATTTTTTTTTTTTTTTAAAAGAAACAGTCGGTGCGCCACAAAAAAAGGCATGCACCGGTAATGATGCGTCTTTTTTTTTCGTGCAATGGAGTTGGTGCACCTGAAAATTTTCAGTGCACCACCCTCCTGGAAAAGTTACAAGGTCAACGATGTTGTGGTATAATAGATTGCACCGTTGACTATGTAGTGATGTCTGGAGGGTGGCGCGTTGACCAAACTGTACGCCCCGCGGCGTATAGTTTAAGAAGCGCACAACCCTCCTGACATCACTGATAGTCAACGATGCGGTCATTTACATGACCGCACCATTGACTATGTCAAGTTCAGGATGGGGCAGTTCGCTGACAAAATTACCCCCCCCCTGGGGGCAGATATTTCCATCAACATTCATTCCCGCAATTCGACATGGTTAATGATGCGGCTAGGTAATCGACCGCACCGACATTTTTTTAATTTAAAAAAATAATGGTGCGCTATTTCGGTATCGCCCCGGAACCGGTGTCGATACCGTTAGCACCGGTTGTAGTGCGACCGGTAAATTTATAGGCAGCACTGTGAACCGATGCGAGCCAAACGGCTCGAGCGCATAGTGCGGGAATTTTTTTATTTTAAATAAGGTGAATTTTATGCTATTTTAGAAAAATAATCCACTAAAAGGTTTAATTATGGAAAAACAAGGAAAATACCTGTACATTTGGGCATTGAGGAGGCATATTGGCTGTAGAAATTGAAAAACTAAATTTTCCCACTGTTTTGCAAAATTTGAAATGGAGATGGTGGGCAATGGACAACAGTAGTGTGTGCAATGAGAGCACCGATGGAAAAGCGCCTCACACAAGGTAAATTTTCACCGGTGCTTGAGAGATCTAGAGCAATGAAAAGTGAAAAATGTGTATTTTTGTTCGTTATTTTTTTTTATTTAACCCTGTTTCGATGCACGGGTTTTATAGGTGCACCAGTGTGGTTTCTTAAAACCGCACCGGGCTGTTTCAGTTTTGGCATAGGGTTTTAGTACACACTAGTGTGAAATTTTTGTCGAGCACTAGTGGACTACATTAATGAGACGCACCAGGCGGGTTTGTACCAAGCACACAATGTCCCGGTGTGCCAATTTTTTGTGTGCACCAGTGCTTTCTCTAGTTGAACACACTGGTGTATTTTAGGATGATAAATGCATCAGAAGAAAAACATCCACAAAAACCTCAACCCACCATCCTCCTCTAGTAACCTCCACTACTAATAGATTTCTAGGCTATTTTTATAAGGGGTTCCTGAAACAAATCCCTAGAGGGTCTTTTCCTTGTAGTGCAAACAACTTTTTAGTAGCTTGGAGGAGAAGGATCTCTAGATGCATATCGAAATGGGTGATGGAGGGAGGTATAGCGCTACCGAGATTGGTACAGTTACTTTCTAGAGATAGTTAGGTAAACTCTTCTTATTAAAAGATGTCATGCATGTACCAGGCTTGAAGAAAAATTTAGTTTCAGTTTCTATGTTGGAGGATAGAGGATATGATGTGGTGTTTAGTAAAGGGAAAGCATTCCTTCATCACAAATCCACAAGAAAAGTTAAGAAGATTGGGGTTCATGTGAAGAATCTCTACAAACTTAATGTAGATGGCTACGCAGCATTGATGCGTAAAGAGGACAGAGTGGTGATCTGGGATGACGGTGAGTTATGGCACAAGAAATTGGTCCATCTACACCACGATGCTTTAAAGGTCATGCAAAAAATTTCTACGGGGCTTCCAAAGGGTACCCTTGTGCAGATAGACACATGCAAGGGATGTACCATCGGGAAGTATACAAAGGCCACTTTTCACTAGAGGGATAACCAAGCAACAGAAATCCTTGAGAGAGTTCACTCAGACGTGTGTGGACCATTCTCTACAGCTTCTACAACAAAGCATAGGTATTATGTGAATTTTTTTGATGATTTTTCTAGAAAGTGTTGGATCTACTTCATGTAGAAGAAAGATCAGACATTCTAAAAATTTTGTGAGTTCAAAGCATTGGTTGAGAAATACATGGGGAAGCATGTGAAGGCTCTGAGGAGCGAAAATGGTGTTGATTACATCTCCAATGAATTCAATAACTTTTGTAGAAAAGAAGGAATTCAGAGAGAGTTGATTACACCTCATAACCCACAACAAAATGGGGTTGCAGAAAGAAAGAATAGAAAAATTGTGGGTGCAGCACGAGCGATGTTACATGATGAGGGACTACTGTTGCATACTTGGGTAGAGGCATGCAACACAGCCGTATTTGTGCAGAATCGTAGTCCTCAATGGATACTTGGCATGAGTAGACCAGAGGAGGCTTTTTCTGGTAAGAAACCTAATGTTTCATATTTTAAAATTTTTGGCTCATCTTCCTATTTCCATGTGACCAAATATTCTAGGAAGAATCTAGAACCATCAATAGAGATTGGGATATTTTTGGGGTACACTGATACTCCCCATAATTATCGAGTGTATTTTCCAAATAGTAGGATGACTATTATGAGATGGGATATAAAATTTGATAAGGATAAAACCATGCGATCATCCCTTGAGAGGGAGCTTGATTTGCATGCATATGAGGAACTCTTGGTTCCAAAGGATGAACCTCAAGATGTGGAGCAGCCATATGCGGAGGATCATGGAGTGGCATAAACCAATCATGAAGAGCTACCCACCAGACATGGTAGAAGGTGCACCATAGAAGCTGACAGATTGAGACTTGATGTGGCAGAACATGTAGGAGCACCTACATCACTGCGCGGACAAAGAGAGTATCTAGACATGTTTACTAGATACATGTCTCTTATGAGAAAGTGCATTGTGATAGAACCATCCTCGTTTGAGGAAGCAGTGCAGCAACCAACTTGGGTTGACGCCATGGTTGAGGAGTATGACTCCATCGTCAGGAACAGTGCATGGGAAGTTGTCCCAAGACTAGTTGGGAAGTCGGTGGTTGGATTTAGATGGATCTATAAGGTAAAGCAGGAAGAAAATGGGAGTGTGGAGAAGTACAAGGCTAGATTTGTAGCCTAGGGATTCTCACAAGTTGAGGGGATTGACTATGAGGAGACTTTTGCATGGCTACGAGGTACTCATCGATTAGATCTATCCTTGCACTCTCAGCACAGATGGGGTGGCATATACATCATATGGATGTGAACACTGCATTTCTAAATGGATTTATTGAGGAATAAGTGTACATTGAGCAGGTAGAAGGTTTTGAGACCTTTGACAGTGAGTCACAAGTGTGAAAACTCAAGAGACCACTGTATGGGCTGAAGCAAGAACCTCTTGCTTGGTACACCAGGATTGACAGCTATTTCACTGGGTTGGGATTCACAACAAGTGAAGTAGATGTGACCCAGTATCTGATTTTGGTTGATGGTAAGCTTTTGATTATCATATTTTATGTTGATGATATTATTTTGACAGGTGATGAGAAGTTCATAAATTCTTGCAAATAAGACCTTCCAATAGAGTTTGAGATGAAGGACATGGGAGTACTTCACTATTTCCTTGGTTTGGATATATGACAACGTGATTGGGAGCTATTTATTTCTCAAGGAAAGTATGCCAAAGAGATTTTGAGGAAGTTCCATATGGAGAGTTGTAAACCCATGGAGGCTCCTCTTCCAGGAAACTGGAGGAAGGAGGATGCTACTTTAGGTGAGGTAGTGGATGCTATTTTTTAAAGGAAACTTGTGGTTTCACTCATGTACTTGGTGAACACACAACCATACATGTGCTACATAGTTAACCAGCTTATTCAAGCTATGGTTAAGCCGACCAAGATCCTTTGGAAGGCGGGGAAACATGTCTTGAGATATCTTAGGGGCACTACAGAGTATGGATTATGGCACACATGGAAAGAGGGAGTGAATCTTCAAGGCTTCATCGATGTAGTTTGGGCAGGCAGTCCGTCAGACAAGAAGAGCACATTAGGAGGTATCTTCAGCATAGGATTGACAACATTTTATTCATACAACAGGAAGCAGATATCAGTTGTGTTATTCATTAGTGTTTTTACCTGTTTTGATGACTAGATTCCTTGGCTGAGTTTTCTAGAAGCTAATCTAAATCTGTCAATTTGTCATCTAGAAAACACCTCAAACAATTTTTTGTTTTCCTACCCCTCTCCTTCAGCCTATAATGATAAAAACCCTTCATTTTCCCTACCTATCACAATTTAGCAAAGCCTCCCTGTCTACAGCTGTTATAAGTTTGTCTCTCTACCATCAAAATCCTTTGTTTTCCATACAACCCACTGTCTAACATTTGACAAAGTAACTATCCCTCAATCCCTGATCATCTTGTCATGTGATAATCCACTCATGCCTAAGAAGCCATTCAAAATCCATGAAAAAGTATGTAGGTCTAGGTGGTGGTGTTTTAGGTAAAATTCCTTGGTGAGACCGTTTTAAGTCAAAAACCATGTTTTCAATATCAGTCAGCCATCATGTCTTGTTATTTTCCAAAGCCAAAACCCTTTTCTACCCCTAGGTCATGCACCATCAAAGAGGTCACTTTGTTTTGTTTCTAGCAAGGCTCAGAAATATTCAAATCAGGAAAAGAGAAGGAGCTTTCCTTATCTGAAGAAACATGATTAGATCAAGCATGATCCCCATGAAACATCAAAGAAGCCCTCCCAACTTAAAAAGAATCTGTTTTTACATCTCTGCAGGGATGTACTGATTGATGACACTAATCAGAGTGTGAGAAAAAAGAGCACCTCAGGAGAAAGTTTCATGCTATGTCAGTTTACTATGGGAGTCAGAGGAAGTGAAGATTGTGGCCAGCCCTACAAATCAGCCTTATACCACCAACATTAATAATCTTCTGGAAAAATGAGCTTTAAATAAAATTAGGCATCACGATGAAGGTACAAGAAGGACAGCTACTTCTTATACCTTATCACAAACTAAAATTTGAAAGACTATCGCAAACAATTTCACTGCACCCTGTGAAAACACAGTCAAGGGAAAAGAGCTATTTCAAGGATGCATAACAGTGAGCGCTCACCATTTACAAAGAAAATTATTTTCTCCTAAAATTTGCACAATGATTTCATGCAAATAGGGATATTCATTACTGACAGTTCCTCATGAAGCAAAGGGCATTATGATCCAAATGATTTCATCAATGATAAGTACCAAATTTTCGCTATTGCCTTATATTTGTATTTTTCAAACAAACACATAGGGGTCACAGTTTTGAAATAAATGAAGTTTTATAATTTTCAGGACCTCCATTAGCAAATAAGTAGGGTGCCTTATAGTAGATCTGAAGGGTCACAAAGACTGTGTTTTGGAAGCCTCCTTCAAAGGATAGGCAGAGGGTAAAGGTACAATCTCAAAGGGCCTAGATTTGAAAAAGGTAGCCTTTCTCAAAGGTTAAACACTGATAGATCAAAGAACTCCTTCCAGAGGAGAAAGGACACCCCTCACAGTCCTAAAGAAACCCCCCTTGAATGACAAGCACAAGATCTCTCTTGAATGATAAACATGGTTTGTCTAACGAGCCACAAAAAATTTGTTCATGGACATTTTTCATCTAGTTAACAGAGGTAAAAAAGCGCCCATACAGTTTTTCAGACATGGCCTCCTTCAATTATGAGCAGATGGAAAAAAATCAGTGCTTACAAGGCCTCCTTCACAAATAAGCAGAGGGCCCACATTTGTTTAACGATATTCAAGAGTGACAAGTGGAAATATCACATTTTTTCACTAAATGGTCTATTTAAAAAGAAATAGAGAAAACAATCAATTTTGTGCTTAGTACCTCCATCAGATGACAATTACAAGGTTCAAAGGTTGAAGAGAAACTTCTTTAATTGATAAAAAAGGTTGGGCAAGGTTCTGTTTAAAGGGAAATTTTGTAAATGATAAACAAGAGAAGTTACAAAGCTAGTTTGTTTAAAAAACATTCCTCATTTACAAAACAGAGACAGACCCTTAGAAAACTATAAGAGGTTGAAAGCCTAATGTATACATAAAGCGCCCATGCAGTATGTCAAACAAGGCCTCCTTCATAACAAGCAGAGGGCCCACTTCCCACAGTTGTAGATGACCTCCTTCAAAATGAGCAGATGGTCAAGTTGCCCAGTGTTAATTCTGTGGTTGAGAAAAAGTGTCATTAATACACAGTGAGAGCCTTTTTTCATGTCAAATGGAGTTTTAAAAAGCAATGTTGTTTGAAAAGAGCAAAGTTATTTTATTTCAATACAAAGGCAAAGGCACAATGTCAAAATCACCACAAGGAGGGAAAGAGTGTTCAAAAATGTTTTCAAAGGAGCTATAAAAGCTCTCAAAATTAAAGATCATTTTCTATTGTGCAAGGGGACAAAAGAAAATGTTTTTTTGAAATTTGGGTGAGCAGTTTGCAGAAAATTGAAGATGCGACGCACCTGTAAGTTAGCGTGACGCGCCTATAAGCGCCTTTGCAAAGGTTTCTGCACGCGGTGCGATGCGCTTGTAGCATCGTGCGACACGCCTGTGCATGTCAACCAACCGACGTTCAGAGGGTGCCCAGTGCCCGACCCGACAGCACCAACATGACAAGTAGGTGCTATGCGCCTGTGCACAAGAGCGTAGCACTGCTCAACACACCTTCATTTCAGCTCAAAGAGTATTTTTTGCATAGTAAACTTATCTCCAATGCAGCCCATACATTTTTAAGAGGTATTTTACTGTTCTCCTCGCCTAAGTTGTTGAACTTGAGAGGGTTAAGAATCAATTTTGTTAAGGAAAAAACACAGTCTTATGAAGGAAAAAAACACAGTTTACTTTAGAAACCACCATGTTACACCAATTTTTTGGTCATCTAACCTATTATCATTAGATGAACCCAAGTACACCATGTAAGACCAGTTTTACCCTAAGTAAAATTGCTTTCACTATGTGAAATAACTTAGTAAAACAACTTTATTAAGTTGTTTATGGTCTAAATAGGAAACCCCGAAAGGAAATAATAAACAAATCTATATTTGTTTATATTTCCTGGTCAAACAAGGAAATCAATTAAATAAATCCTTATTTATTTGATTATTTCCTAGGAATAAGTTATCTAAATCCTTATTTAAATAATATTCCTAGTTAAATTTGACTAAATCATTTATAAATAATTAAATAAATCATTATTTATTTAATTATATTCCCACCATTTCCTTAAAATAATAAATAAATCATTTATTTATTTATTATTTATAAATAAAGGAATTGACCCAAGTCAAAAATCCTTTTCCCTCCAACGAATATAATAAAATATTCCTAAAGGGTGGTTATAGAATTTGATTAATAATATTTTATTCATGCACCAAGTTCTAGAACGCCCTAATATTTTGTTATAAATAGAAGGGTTTTCCCCATTCATTAGTCACCTTTCATTGGATTAGATCACTCTAGCTATACTCTTGGTCACATTCTCCATTTTTTCCTTGTGAGCTCCCTTTGAGTTCTATGTTTGTCTGGGTTTTCTACACCAACAAGAGAGAGAGATTTTAGATCTGAAATGTTGAGGACTTTCAAGAACCCATCCCATTGAGGAGAATCAGAAACACCTTTCTTGTTTTCCTCTCAGGTGCCCCCTTTTAATATAAAACACTTTTTATTTTTATTTTGACGCAAGTCAAGGAGGCACTGCGCAGGTTCGATGAGTGGAATTTTGAACCACTCTCCGGTTGTCATTTGGCAACTTGGTTTTATTTTGTATTTCTCCTTGTATTTCAGATGTTGGTACACTCATGAGGAGCATTTCTTGGAGAGTGTTGTATGTATAGCCCATTGGAAGCATGATTCTCCCCATTGTATATGTTTATCTTGTAGGAGACACCATGGGCAAACCATGATTGCCACATTCCTACTTGTCTCTTCTTGTGGGAGGAATACATTGTTCTTGTCTTGTCTATTGGATGCATGGAGCCACATTTTATTTTTACTACTTAATGTCTTTTATGCTTAGATCTGGATTTGTGCAGCATTATTTGGATCAACTAACTGCAAACTTAAAGATATTGGCAGTCGTAATTGATGTTACGGCTATTTGTTACACTTAGCTAAAGTGGTCTTTTTTGACGAAAGATTCATACTAACAATTGGCGACTCCACACGTGTTTTCTTTTGCGACCATTGTCGTTTTATCTATTCCTGCATATCCAACTATTTCATACCCTAGGGTTTCTCTTCAGTTTTCTATTTTTCCTATTTTTATGGTTCTTTTTACCTCTAAAACCCTTAAACATTAAATTTTTTAACTTTCGTGTGTTTCTGGCCCTATTGCGCAGGTGACAGACATTAACCGCAGCTGAGACGACAACTTTTTTTGAAATCTGCCGCCAAGAGACCCAGATCTGTAGGTCGCACTTATTGGCCCAAAAATTGCGACTTGGACTTGAGGGCACACTTTTCTGCCCCAAAAATGCGACCTGGACTGAAAACAAGTCAGAACCTGTGCCCTGCACTTTTTTTTGCAATTTTCCAGCAACTTTTCTGTGTTTGTCTGAAGCTTCTGTCAAGGTTTTCCAGCCTCCATCTCTGCCTGTTTAGACATGTTTCTGATTTGTTTCACTGAACTAAGTGGGAATATTTCCCCTTAGGGCTTTAGTACCCTCCACTTTTTGTGGGCGAGTTTTAACTGTTTCAGACGTCTGAATTTTCAGAGTTTCAGCCTTCTTCTTTTCAAATCTGATACCTCATTTTCAAATCCCTCTAGATCAGCTCTTCTCCCTTTCAAATCACCTCATTTAGTTTTTTTTGGGTTTATCTCTAGGGTCACCTCCTTGTCCCTTCTACCTTTAGCTGATTCTCTCCTTTGTAGCAGCAACCTTGCTTTTGCCTCTTTGTTGTTCTCTGCACCTCTTTTCAACAGATTTCTCCTTTAGATCCCTGTCCCTCCTGACCTTGGATCTATTGGCCTCATTTTAGTGTGTTTTGATTAGATTTTTTCCCTCTTCTAGACTAGTTTTGAGAGACCCGCCTTCTTGGGTTAGATTGATGCATTGTTAGCTACTAGATTTCTGTTATTTCAGTCTTATTTACTGTTCTCTGCAGATTTATTTTCAGTTACGCAACACACTTTTTCTTTTACTCTCAAAACGTCTGGGTTTAAAAATTAAAATTAACACATGCCACATACTGACCCTAAGTGAAGAAGAGCCTGGTTAACACCGCCTGGCAAAGAATTTAAAATCAATTGACACTGCACCTCTCTGCCCTTGTTTCGACATTGACCTCACTTGATTTTGCACCTCCCTGCCCTTGTCGATTTTTCTTCTTCCCATCATCATTACGCCTCCAAAGCGTTTATCCCAGATACTTATTGGCCTTCACCCTCAGTTTCTGATTGGTCGACTTCTTCCTTCCTGTCGTCATCGAGTAAGTCCTCCCCCGAGTCTGCACTCCGACTCTTCTTCTGATTGTTCAGGTTCTCCCCATACTCCTGGTTCTCCACCTATTACCTTCACCATGTCTAGTTCAGGGCCTAGCGCTAGCGGCAACCCCAGTTCTACCGCTAGGTCTGTTTCCAGTGGAACCACTATGGGAACAACCTCAACTGTCCCTTTGCTCCCTTATATGGCCAGTCTCAGTCTCCCCGATTTCAATCAGTTGATCAATGATCCTATCTGCCACAATGTTAGTTGGCCTGCTATACCAACCAAGCTCCCCTTCGACATTCCCAAGTTCGAAGGCCTTGCTAGTGAAGATCCCTCCAACCATATCCAATCTTTCCATATGTGGTGTTCATCCAATTCCATTACTGATGACTCCATCCGTCTTAGATTGTTCCAACGCACGCTTACCGGTGAAGCTTCTAAATGGTATGTTGATCAGGCCGCCTCCTCCCATACCACCTTTGCGACCATTGTCGAAGCCTTTTTATCTTATTTCTAGCTCCTTCTCCGATACAACACTGGTATGGAACTCTTGACTTCCTTCCGTCAATCCTCTTCGACCCGCCTTTCCGCTCATGTCCAGGAATGGCGGAGACGAAGGAGCTTATGTCGAGCTCCCACATTTGAAGATCGGGTTTATATGGATTGGTTCCTTCGCTCTCTCTTCCCTCCCATCGGCAAAGATGTCGCATCCCAGTTCCCTCAAACCAAAGAAGCCGCCCTCCAAACAACCTTGAAATATGACCTTATCTATGCTCAATCTGGTTATGTTTATACCATCCTTCCTGACCTCCCCAAACCCGGTGATGGTAACACCCCAAGGGCATCTCACTCTACCGACAGTATCATTGGAGCTCTTTCTCATACCTCTTCTCAACCTCTTATGGGCTATGGTTTCCCTCCAAGAGGGGCCAGCACCTCCAGCACTTTTCCCCCTCCAGGTAGCATGTATCCAGGATACGGCATGCCTCCTCCTTTTTCCCACCCTCTTGCTTACCTCAATGTTGCCCATCCTAACCCTTATCCTTACCCACAGCCTGGTGTCCTAGCTCCTCTAGCATTTGGACCTTTCACTCCCTTGCCTTCTCAACCCCCACAGCCGCACTTACTACCCCCTCCAGGGCAAGTATTTGCATAGCAGGGCGCGACTAATTCTCTTCCTTCTCAAAGAAAGAGGAAAGGCAATCAATTTGCCTCTAGTAATCGTGGATCCAATCCTTTAAGTATTTATTCTAACACTGCCAACTAGCAACAAGGCTCTCAGCCCAAGCCGGATAGGCTGCTTCGCACCAATAAGCCCTATTCATGTTGTTGTGTTTATGGTCATTACACTCACGATTGTCCCCTATTACCACAGATGCAGCAGATGTGGGAGTATCAGGCCACCGTGCGGGGACAACATTCCTCCCCTATTGTCCCTCCCAATACGGCTGCTTCTCAACCCGCTGTGTTTATCGATCCTTTCCCTCAACAAGGATTCGTGGCTGCTCAACCACCTCATGCCCTGGCGGCCACTCAACCTTCCCCTTCTGGTTCCTTCGATTACTAGATTCTCATGATGAACTCTAATCAACCTTTACCTGTCGACCTTAACCTTCAAACTCGGTCTCGTCAGTACCCTAAGCCTCCCGCTTCATCTATCCCCGAGTCACCTTCTTCAGGTTCTATAGAGCCTCTTTCGACATCTAATGGTCCCTTGCATATCCCTGTTGCACTAGAAAATGTCACCTTGACATTCTGCTGACTGTATGAGCTCATTAAACACTCATACATGCCTCCTTTGCAAGTCTTACAACCTTTGGTCTTCATTCCATGCCCTGAAAATGGAGAAAAAACCCTAAAAAGCTCAAAAAACCTTGGGTACGCAGTTAATATGAAGCCTACCTGCGTTTTTAGCTAGGGTACGCAGGTAATGTGAAGCTAAACTGTGTTCAAGAACGCACTTTTCCAGTGTAATACCTGCGGTACCCTTGTAAAGTTAAAAAAGCACGGAATTAAACTGAAAAAGTTGAATTTTGGTCAATTCTGGAAGGTTCTGGATGAGATTTTTTGGGGATGAGTACGCTTTGATAAGGTGCATGTATCCCACACCTTAAGGAACTAATCCCTTGATATGAGGAGCCTATCCCTTTGAAGGAGGATTCTATCCCTTTGAAGGTGGAATCCTAACCTCCTCATCTGCTCTATAAAAGGAGGCATTGGGTAGCCTCAAAGGGTTAACACAAGTTTTGTTAAGTTTCTATGTTAAGGAAACTAATGGAGGATTGAAGAATATTTTGATGGGTAAAATATTTGAGTTGAAGTGCTGTTGAGATTTAGATTTCCTTCTGCTGAGCTTTTGAGAGGAAAGATCACATACCTCTTTATGCTTCTGGAGGAAGAGTGCAAGACTTATCAAAGTAGAGGAGATTCCTGCTTCGGACCCCGGGAAGACCTTTCGAACATCAAGGCTAAGGTTGTAAGGTTCTTCTGTATATTTTAAGATTAATACAATCAAGTTCTGTTTTTCTCAATAAATTGACGTTCGATTGTTTATTTCAATAAGCTGTCGTTTGATCATTTATTTCATAGATTCCTTGATCACTATGATAGGTATGTTTTATGATTATTTGTTATACAGGTGCTATTGATATTTTCTTGTTTGTGATTGCAGATCAACGAAAGATAATACTTTCTTGTGACAAAAGGGCCCTTGTTGCGATGAAGGATTATTGATGCAACAGAAGCACTGCGACCGCAAATAAGCATTTGGATCTAAGGTAGGATCGACACCTTCATAACATTTATTTGTAAAACGAATATATCTAGAGAAAGACAAACTTAGTTGTTCGTTTGTTGCTAGATTGTCTTCTGACACTAGGGAGATCGGTCTTGTCCTCAAGAACGATTTATCCGGCCAACAAATTGGCGACTCCGCTGGGGAAAGAACTTGTTTTTTTTGGTTCTCTTTTATTTTGATTTGAGGAAAAGTTTTTCCTGGTTTTTGATTGATGGATATCTGCCTGGGTAGCTTAGGTTTTCTCTGTTTTTTTTGAAATCTTTTATGTTTTTCTTGAAGTTTTCAGGGGACCGCACTTTGTCTTCACACAAAGTGCGGGCATCTCCGCACTTTCCTTAAGTAAACAGTGCGGGACCGCACCTGTTATTTCTGGAGCCTGCGGACCCTGTTAAAATTTTTGAAAAACTTCAGATTTCTTCTTTTAGTTTAGATTTAATTTAGGATTCTTAGCATCTACCCAGATCTGTATTTTTCTGTCAAAAATCTCTTGTTTCTAAGTTTCTTTCAGCAAAATCTTCATCTCATCAATCTCCATTAAGTTAATTGGGTGTTTTGAGTCTCTTTTTTGAGAAATTCTTAATTTGATTTCCTTTGGTCATTAATTGAAGGTTTGTCTCAGTCTTTTCACAATTTTGCATCTTTTTGCTTTTGTTTTTGCAAAAAAAATTTCCCCCTCATTCGCCGTAGGGGGCTAAATTGTGTATGAGTGTTAATCGCCTTTGAGTGTTTTTTGATCTTTGGAACTCTCACCCGATTTTCTTGACTTCCACTTGATTGGTTCTTAGATTACATTAGAATCATCTTGTGTTTGAGAATTCTCTTGCATAGATCAAATTTGCATAATTAGAATTCTCATTTTCAGAATATGAATGAAAAATGTGCATAGATTACATTTGCATACTTTTCAAGTGAATTGTGCATAGATTACAATTGCATAGTTTACATTCTGAAAAATCAATTGTAGATTTAGATTTTTTCTTTGATTTGAATTTAGATGTTTTTATGCTTGTTTAAAAATAAAAAAACACAAAAAATAAAATAAAAATTGTTTTGGGATTGATTTGCATTAGTTTTTCTTGATAAAATTAGTGCATTAGAGAATTTGTTATATTTTCTCTTATTTATCAATCTTTGCATTGTTGGAAGTGATGGAAAATCTCTCCCTATTTTATTTAGGATTCATCGAATTGAAAATATTACATTATCATATTCGATTGCATTCAGTTTTGGTTCGGGTCATAACACCATTGGTTTCATATCCATTTACCCTTTTGAGTAATAACAGCCTAAATAACACAACGCTTAAATAAAATTCATTTAGTAATTTTTACATTTTTAGGGCTCTTTCCACCAACATAGCTTAGGCTAGTGTCTTGGAATAGGTTTTAGTTAACTCTCCAAGACAATAAAACAAACAAGTAGTCGATCTTGCGGTAGGAAAAATTCCAATTGTTGCATGTATGCTCTGGGAAGCTCCTCTTAAAGGAGTCAAGCACGAGATCATATCTGAACCAGTGAGGTAATCAATCCTTCCTCATTGGGAATGATAGCAGATATACACGTATTAAAAACGGTAAACCTCGGATTGACCATTGTCGAGGAGCCTGGGGTCACTTGTCGGCATACCTTGGATTATTTCAAGGAGCCTTCAAGGGGATTGAGCTTTGTTACTCTGCCCTTGCGTGTGTATCGGATCGTAGACTGTTCCCCCAGGTATATTTGTTTCTATTGGTAACCTTAGTGGCCATAATCTATAGGGTTCTTTCCTAAGGTGACGGTGGAGGGAAGATCCCACTGTACCTGGAGCAGACGTCGACTAGACTCACTTGGACTCTCTGGGGGGTTCTCTTCACTTGAGATGGTTTTGTGAAGAAACTTGTACCAGTCTGTTTCATTAAGAAGGTTGTCGGGGTAACTGTTCCAACCGCCCTTTCTGTATTAAATTCTATGATGTTGGATTTCATCACCAACTAGTGTTTTCAGTACGGGAAGTTACTGTTTGTGTGTGGTTTGACTCCTAGATTTGATAGCGCGTGTTAATTTGTTTGTTTTTACTTTTAGAGACCATAGGTGTGAATTGTGAATTTTAATTGTTAGGTGTAAATTGTGAATTGGTAATTTTAGTTTTTAATTTGTTAATAAAATTCACTGAAGTTGAATATAATGACAACTGTTCCGGAATTTACCAACCAAGGAACCCCTTTTAACGAGAATCCTAGTCCTTTTCCTTGCTTTGGAAATGTTGGTCCTCCTTATATGGCTACATTATCATTACTTGGATTTACAATAGGTTTACCGATATGGTTATTTTCAACTTCGTTGGCCCTGAATACTCCATTTGTTCCACCTCAACTGAATGCTTCACCTAAACAGAGTTCACCATCTCAACATCACCAACCTTCTGTTGACCCTTTACCTTCTTCATCTAATATTTCTTCCTCCATTTCTTCCTCTTCGCCTGGTAAAAGCCTTGAAGCTAGTAACCAGGTGGCGAAGAAGAAGAAAGGGAAGAAGAAGAAGAAGCAAGATAAGAAAGAAGTCAACCAACCAACCATGGCTGTAAATGTTAGTTGTGTTGAGGAAACCTCCAACAGGACGTAGTTTATGAGGATAGTTCCTTGTACTGTGTCAACCTCGTTAAAAAATGAATTAGTGAGGGTGAGGAGAGTTCCTTTTACTGTGTCAACCTCGTTAATAAATGAATCAGTGAGTGAGGATAGTTCCTTGTACTGTGTCAACCTCGTTAAAAAATGAATCAGTGAGTACTGAGGATAGTTCCTTGTACTGTGTCAACCTCGTTAAAAAATGAATCAGTGAGGGTGAGGAGAGTTCCTTTTACTGTGTCAACCTCGTTAATAAATGAATTAGTGAGTGAGGATAGTTCCTTGTACTATGTCAACCTCGTTAAAAAATGAATCAGTGAGGGTGAGGAGAGTTCCTTTTACTGTGTCAACCTCGTTAATAAATGAATCAGTGAGTGAGGATAGTTCCTTGTACTGTGTCAACCTCGTTAAAAAATGAATCAGTGAGTAGTGAGGAAAGTTCCTTGTACTGTGTCAACCTCGTTAAAAAATGAATCAGTGAAGGTGAGGAGAGTTCCTTTTACTGTGTCAACCTCGTTAAAAAATGAATCAGTCACTGAGGATAGTTCCTTTTACTGTGCCAACCTCGTTAAAAAATGAATCAGTAGGCGATGAGGACAGTTCTTTTCCTGTGTCAACCTCATTAAAAAATGAAACAGTAGGTAGATTGTAGAGAGTAGATAGATAGATTAGAAATAAGTAGTCTTTGAGGATAGTTCTTTTCCTGTGTCAACCTCGTTAAAAAATGAATCAGTTGGTCAGAGGATAGTTCCTTGTACTGTGTCAACCTCGTTAAAAAATGAATCAGTGTGGGTGAGGATAGTTCCTTGTACTGTGTCAACCTCGTTAAAAAATGAATTAGTTAGTCGAGAGCATAGTTCCTTTTCTTGTGTCAAGCTCGTTTAAAAAATGAAACAAGCTTCAGAGGACAGTTCTTTTCCTGTGTCAACCTCGTTAAAAAATGAATCAGTTAGTCAAGAGCATAGTTCCTTTTCTTGTGTCAAGCTCGTTTAAAAAATGAAACAAGCTTCTGAGGACAGTTCTTTTCCTGTGTCAACCTCGTTAAAAAATGAATCAGTTGGTTTGAGGATAGTTCCTGTTACTGAGTCAACCTCATTAAAAAATAAATCAGGTATGAGGATGGTTCCTGTTACTGAGTCAACCTCGTTAAAAAATGAATCAGGGTATGAGGACAGTTCTTTTCCTGTGTCAACCTCGTTAAAAAATGAATCAGTTGGTCAGAGGATAGTTCCTTTTACTGAGTCAACCTCATTAAAAAATGAATTAGGTATGAGGAAAGTTCTTTTCCTGTGTCAACCTCATTAAAAAATGAATCAGTAGGTTATGTAGGTAGATTAGAAATAGGTAGTTTATGAGGATAGTTCCTTTTACTGTGTCAACCTCGTTAAAAAATGAAACACGTTGCCATGAGCATAGTTCTTTTCCTGTGTCAAGCTCGTTAAAAAATGAAACAAATCCTCCCCTAATTGAGTCGAGTCTTTGAATAGACCTCGTAAATGTTAAGTAATAGATTTAGGTTAGTTTTTAGGTCGAGTCTTTCATATGATCTCGTAAATGAACCTTCATTCCATCCAACTATTTATTACTAGTGTACGTAGTTGAATGAAATGAAGCTGGGGGGGCATGTGCTCTAGCAGTTACGCATAGGGGGCATCAAGCACAGTTTTCACTTTGTTTCAAGCTTGTGCAAAAATGAAACCACTCTGAAGCATAGTTTTTATCTGTTTCAAGCTTTTGTAAAAATGAAACCTATCTTGAGTCAATTTCGGTTATTTTCAAGACTCGTTAAACTCATTAAAATCCCGAGATTATTTTGCTATCTTTCATTCTCGTAAAACATATGAAAATGCCGAGTTCTTTCCGTCTTTTCCTGCTCGTAAATTAAATTGAAAGTCGGTCATAGGAGTATATTTTTATCCCTTTTTCGAACTCGTTAAAACTTACGAAAAAGTGAAAACCATGAGTACATTTTTATCCCTTTTTCGAACTCGTTAAAACTTACGAAAAAGTGAAAACCATGAGTACATTTTTATCCCTTTTTCGAACTCGTTAAAACTTACCGAAAAAGCGAAACCTTGGAGTTCTCTTTTAAGCCCTTTTCAGACTCTCTAAATATGAAAATATTTCCGAGCACTTGATTATTCAAACTCGTTAAAGTAAATGAATGATCGTCCCTTCAGTATAAGTTTACCCCTTTTACGGACTGAAATGGACTATTTACGAAAAAGATATACGTTGACTAAATACGGTCAATAGAGTTCTCTCCCGCATTATTTTATCCTTTTTTGGGCTCGAGAGACTAAATTTACGAAAAAGAACACCCATGGAGTTTTCTTAAGTTTTTCTTCTGACTCCCTAAAACTGAAAAACACCGAGTTTCTCCTATACTGGACTCGTTAAAATTTAACAGTAAAGGACCTGTTCAATTTTCAACAGGAACGAACCACTCCTTCTTAGGGTTCGAATCTTAAACTAAGTTGGAGTCATCCGAAGGATGAGCTTATAACCAAGCAAATGTTATCCTCCTCAAGCTTGTCAAAAAATAAAGAGGTACTTGCCAGAAATGGTGGGGGAAAAGAGAGAAAAACGAACTTGTTTGTTACATTTTGATTATTCGGAAAACCGTTGACCACTCTTGAACACGACACTTTTTTGTCCACCTGGGTTGGGAAATCCTTTGCCTAACAGTTAATCAAACCACATTGAAAGTCTTCAGCCGGTTTCTGGGTATTAGCTTTGGGTCAATTGTCACCAAGCCATCTGCAGTGTCGTTATGTGTTCAAGAGGATAGTTCAAATAAACCATTCATCTGCAAAATATCTGTCATCCATTTTGACCATCCCTGAGTCAGTCCTTGCTAATATATTTTCAAAACTTGATCTATGATTTCGTGTTGTGGGCTTGCCTACGACGGATCACTTTCTATCGACATCAACACATTATCTAGGAAGTTGATCCAGAAATCGTTAGTACCTTGAAATTTGCATGCCTCAATGGCAGGTTTCTCGCTTTCGACGACAGGTTACATCATTGAATTTCGATCGAATGATTCCATGAGATGTTCGACTTCAGCTCATTTATTCACATTTCATGGATTGTACTGAGTACTTTGAGAGCCATTGACATTACTGGTGGTTACTCTCACACTTGTTAACAGTTTACATCAATGACTAGTAATCAAGTGGTTTCTACCATGTTCGACTTCAACACATTCATTCACACGGATAGAATCGTACTAGTTCGAGATGCAGAAATCAAGACCCTGGATCTAGTTTCTACCATCCAGGCTGCGAGGAATTTTTTTATCATTTATACAGTGGACTATTTATAAACAGATGGCTGCGTCCATGCTGTGTCGACATATGTCTATACTATTGATGTATTCAAAATCATTCCTGTATCAGAACAATTTAAGTTAGTTCTAGTTAGTTTTTGATCTGAGTATGGGAATGCCTACCTCAGCGATGATATGATTACATATATATATATTTTGCATTGAATGTTTTTACAGGTTCCGACTGGGGTGTCCACAGGATGATCCTTGAAATGATAAAGTACTTCACTCTTCATATATGACAAACTTCATCTTCATCTATTTCAGACTTCGCACTTTAGGGGGCAATTTGTTACACTGAAAACTGTCACCTTGACATTCTGCTGACTGTATGAGCTCATTAACACTCATACATGCCTCCTCTGCAAGTCTTACAACCTTTGTTCCTCATTCCATGCCCTGAAACTGGAGAAAAAACCCTAAAAAGCTCAAAAAACCTTGGGTACGCAGTTAATATGAAGCCTACCTGCGTTTTTAGCTAGGGTCCGCATGTAATGTGAAGATAAACTGCGTTCTAGAACGCACTTTTCCAGTGTAATGCATGCGGTACCCCTGTAAAGTCAAAAATGCACGAAATTAAACCAAAAAAGTTGAATTTTGGTCAATTCTAGAAGGTTCTGGATGAGATTATTTGGGGATGAGTACGCTTTAGTAAGGTGCATGTATCCCACACCTTAAGGAACTAATCCCTTGATGTGAGGAGCCTATCCCTTTGAAGGAGGATTCTATCCCTTTAAAGGTGGAATCCTAACCTCCTCATCTGCTCTATAAAAGGAGGCACTGGGTAGCCTCAAAGGGTTAAGTGAAGTGAAGATTTTTAAGTTAAGAAAACTAATGGAGGATTGAAGAATTTAAGTTGAGATTTTTGAGTTGAAGTGCTGTTGAGATTTAGACTTCTTTCTGCTAAGCTTTTGAGAGGAAAGATCACATACCTCTTTTTGCTCCTGAAGGAAGAGTGCAAGACTTATCAAAGTAGAGGAGATTCCTGCTTCAGACCCCGGGAAGGCCTTTCGAACATCAAGGCTAAGGTTGTAAGGTTCTTCTGTATATTTTAAGATTAATACAATCAAGTTCCGTTTTTCTCAATAAATTGTCGTTCGATTGTTTATTTCAATAAGCTGTCGTTTGATCGTTTATTTCATAGATTCCTTGATCACTATGATAGGTATGTTTTATGATTATTTGTTATACAGGTGCTATTGATATTTTCTTGTTTGTGATTACAGATCAACGAAAGATAATACTTTCTTGTGACAAAAGGGCCCTTGTTGCGACGAAGGATTATTGATGCAACGAAAGCACTGCGACCGCAAATAAGCATTTGGATCTAAGGTAGGATCGACACCTTCATAACATTTATTTGTAAAACGAATATATCTAGAGAAAGACAAACTTAGTTGTTCGTTTGTTGCTAGATTGTCTTCTGACACTAGGGAGATCGGTCTTGTCCGCAAGAACGATTTATCCGGCCAACAATCCCTTAGCCCAAAGTTGAGGTTCATACCAAGATTCCTAAGCGCCCATTACGCCGAAACGCTGCTTCTAGTCGAGCTACTCATTCGTATAGCATAGTAGATGATTTGGCTCAGTCTCCTGCTACCATTTCAACACTAGAGCTCCTCCAATCGTGTCCTTCTCAAAAGAAGGCTCTACTATCTGCCATGGGCACTGTAGATCCTGCTGATGACCAATTGATTGTTTTCGACGCCCGTCAATCAGAGCATCCTCCCCTTCCTACTTCCGTAGCTTTCCAAACCCCAGTCAAAATCTGGAATGCTCACATTTCTCAGTGTATTATTGATGAGGGGGCATCCATCTGTGTGATTTCTGCTTCGGTTTGGAAACAAATCGGATCTCCTGAGCTGGCCCCTTCCACAATCACCCTTCGTGCATGGGATGGCCATGCCTCCCAGCCCATTGGCCTATTCCGTAATTGTCCTATCACTCTTGTGGGCAAGATTGTTTGCGTTGACGTTGAAGTCATCGACACCCCTCTTGATTATAACATTCTTTTGGGGCGTAGCTACAGCTATGCCATGTCTGCTGTCCCATCCGCAGGCCACCGCAAGATGTTTTTCCCTCATAATGGAAAGATAGTCACCATTGACCAGTTGACATATCATGAGCCAAAATCTTAGACCTCCCCTGAGTCGACCATCTCTTCTGTAGCCAATAAGCAAACCATTGATTCTTTGACCAATGTCTCCCCCGGCGTCTACAAAGACTCCTCCTTACTTGGAACTTTCCTTGGTATTCCTCCTCCTCCTGTCTCTTATCCCAGCTTAGCAAATGTTTTCATGATGCAATCATCTCGGGATGACCTTAAACAACCCACTTCGGCTAGTCAGAAACCTCAACCTCAACCTTGCTCACCGCAACCTGCTCCTAGCCCTTCGCCTCAGCCAGCCAGACCTATTCCTTCTGGCCCTTCTCCTCCGGCTGGTACCCATGAGCCCCTCTATCCTCCTGGGTCGGTTCCACTAGGTCTCAACCATCTTGGAGCCGTCCCTCCTGGCCATTACCCTGCTGGTCAGATACCTTCCCTTGCTCCCCCTCCCGAAGTCTATTTGGTTCCCATCATGGCCACCCTCTCCCTCCCCAATTTGACCCTGAGCATACCCGTCTGGTACCTTGACCCTCTAGCCACCACCCCGCTTGTTCAACCCAAACCTTGTCTTTCTTTGACCCTAGTTCAACTGGTCCCCATGACTTCTCCCGCTGCAACAGTGCCTCAGTCACCTCCATCGGAACCACCTCTTGTTGCGACTGCTTCGGGTAATAATGGCAACGCTCGCAGGGGGCATCAAAGGACAAGGTTGCCTTGACAAAACCTGCCCCTCCTCGGCATCCAAAGCATACCATCCAGTCTGCTTTGTGTGATGTTGTCGATCACGCCACCCATACCTGTCCTGAACTGCCTCATCTCAAGCCCATGGTTAATGTTACGTTCCCTGAGTCCATGGTCTTGGAAGCCTTTGTTTCTTCCGCAACTGCAGCCAAGAACCCCAAGACTATTCACACCAACCACCCCTATGCTTTGTGTGATCTTCATGGCCATTACACCCACCTTTTTTCCTGCCTCAAGGACTTCTACACCTCTCTAGCTGTGGTCCACCAATTCGAGGCCAAGCGCAACGAGTCCACCTCTCCCCTATTTGCGTTTTTTTCTTCGGCAGAACTACTAGACATGACGGCTCCCATTGACATTCTCCCTCCTGATGTCGAGATGACGGAGCCTTCGTCCACCATCCTCTACCTATCATCATCCATGAGATCCTCGGGGAACATTCCCTCTGAATCCTCCCCTGTTGTTTTGCTTGACCTTCCTTTAGCGATCACCCTAGGCTCAACATCAGTAGATCCTTTATCTTCTTACTCTTCTGTCACCCCTTGTGGTGATGTGCATGTGAACCTCTCTTCTCAAGATGATGAGTCAGGTAGCTTCGCCGCGTCAGGTGGTATTTCTTCCACCAGTCACCCCATCTTCTATCACGATGATGACATTCTGGAAGAAATCCCCACCCCTGACTTTATCTATTCCCCATACATCGAACCCATGTGTTTGCACCACATACACCTCGTGGCCATTACATTGAAACCCCATGTTCGGGTATGGGGGCACCCATATTTGAGAGACCAGGAGAAGCAATTCTCCACAACTCTCCTAGTGTATCTAGTCATGTCAACTTTAGTACCATTATTCTTCCACATTTAGACAAACCTCTAGAGTCCCATATCACTTAAGATCACTCTAGGGATGATACCCCTTATCGTTCCTTCATCTTACATCAACGACCCAATCTCTTAGACATTGTTGTTGACCAACCTATGGGTTTTCTAGGAGAGCATCAATTCATTATCTCCAAATCCTCTCTTTGGGATCGTGACACCAGGTACGCCAACCCGGAAACTTAAATTCCATTTGATTCATATATGCAGTACTAAAAGAGATTGGTAATCCTCCATTTCATTTCTCATACTGCATAACCATAACGAAAACAAATGGTGCACCACATCATTAAAATGTGTTTAGATTCCCCTTTATACATTTTTTCATGACCACAACATGCTTGGGGGCACCTATGCCCCTCAACCATAACCCTCCTCAAAATTGAATTTTTTCACTTGCAACACTCATACTAGGGGCACCACTTGGCCTCCATACTTGTCCATGCTCGTGTTGATGTTCATCGTGAGTTACCATCTTGTACTCATGCTTTTATGGTCGCCCATTGGACCTTTACTATGTGGCAGCACCATCGCGTCGCCCTTGTTTAGAGCATACAAGTTGATTCATCATCACATTCATGGAGTCTATCTCGAGTCCCTTTGTATCCCGCTATATTTCTCCATCCTTCATTACTTGGTCCCTCTCTCGTGTCGCACATTATGGCCTTCTGTCCCACTGTCCCCTATCCCTCATGATGTTGTGTCAGTCACTGCTAGGTCATCCATGCCCTTTATGCTTTAACAAGGGAAGTTGTCCATTCGCTACTCAGTACCCCCCATTTCATCATCATCACTGGTGTCAATCTGTCAGTCACTCTACTATTTTCTCTTGTGCCTTAGTTGAGGATTCCTTATTTCCTCACCTATGGCGGACCTCCTTCTGTTGACATAAGCTCATTCATTCCAGAAGACAGGTCTAGAGAGCAGTGTACCTTGGTTCGAGCTTCCACACTTGTTCGGTGCCTCGGATTAGGCAAAGGGATTTTTCATTACCCTTTGACTTGATTTTTTCTCAGCTCCATCTCCTTTTCAGCATGATCGAGATCCATATACTTGATGGTCCAGTGATGCAGCAGCAGATATCCATGATTCCTGGGCATGTGTGACATGCATCAACCCTCATGAGGGGGTGGCCCCGCAGGTAGCCCCCCACATGCCCGGATGACCTCTTCCTCGCAGCCTTCGATGCAGCTCAATACATTTGATGATGTTGGCCTTAGCCACTTGCAACACCTCTTCGTTTTGCATGTATCAGTTAGATTTTGTGAGCCCTTCCTCGTGTATAGGGGGCATTTGGGTTGTATTTGTATCTCATGTACTAAAATATTATTGTATAAGTCCTGGTTGTTATTCCAAGCATAGCATGTATGTGGAATTCATCATTCTATTTTTCTGGCTCATATTTATGCCAGCATGTACTTTATAGTTCGTTTCCTTGTTTACTGGACATATTATTCTTTTGTACTTTGTCTTGGCGGGCATAGGTATGCCTCCCCCGCCGCCTTTAGCACAGGTACAACTTCATAAACTAGAGACTTGTTGCACTTGTAAGTCTCATCTCCTCAGGGTCTAGTCCTTTAGCACATTAGACTACCTTACATTTCTCTCTCTGACTTCCCTCTTGATGTCTAGTTATTGAGTTCTTACAACGTACTTCGGTCATACGATTTTCTCCTAACACTCGTACGTTGGGGGGCAATCTGTTACACCATTTTTTGGTCATCTAACCTATTATCATTAGATGAACCCAAGTACACCATGTAAGATCAGTTTTAACCTAAGTAAAATTGCTTTCACTATGTGAAATAACTTAGTAAAACACCTTTATTAAGTTGTTTATGGTCTAAACAGGAAACCCCAAAAGGAAATAATAAACAAATATATATTTGTTTATATTTCCTGCTCATATTTAACCCAAAACAAGGAAATCAATTAAATAAATACTTATTTATTTGATTATTTCCTAGGAATAAGTTATTTAAATCCTTATTTAAATAATATTCCTAGTTAAATTTGACTAAATCATTTATAAATAATTAAATAAATCATTATTTATCTAATTATATTCCCACCATTTCCTTAAAACAATAAATAAATCATTTATTTATTTATTATTTATAAATAAAGGAATTGACCCAAGTCAAAAATCATTTTCCCTCCAACAAATATAATAAAATATTCCTAAAGGGTGGTTCTAGAATTTGATTAATAATATTTTATTCATGCACCAAGTTCTAGACCGCCCTAATATTTTGTTATAAATATAAGGGTTTTCCCATTCATTAGTCACCTTTCATTGCATTAGATCACTCTAGATCTATACTCTTGGTCACATTCTCCATTTTTGCCTTGTGAGCTCCCTTTGAGTTCTATGTTTGTCTGGGTTTTCTACACCAACAAGAGAGAGAGATTTTAGATCTGAAATGTTGAGGACTTTCAAGAACCCATCCCATTGAGGAGAATCGGAAACACCTTTCTTGTTTTCCTCTCAGGTGCCCCCTTTTAATATAAAAAATTATTTCAAATACATTATTCTTGTCTTGTCTATTGGATGCATGGAGCCACATTTTATTTTTACTGCTTAATGTCTTTTATGCTTAGATCTGGATTTGTGCAGCATTATTTGGATCAACTAACTGCAAACTTAAAGATATTGGCAGCCATAATTGATGTTAGGGATATTTGTTATGCATAGCTAAAGTGGTCTTTTCCAATGAAAGATTCACACTAACACACCATGTTTACAAAGAGGAAACAAAACAGTGATTGAGGAGGAAGGGCTTATTGTCTGGTTGCCAAAAGCCTATTTGTTGAGTAAAGAGAAAAAAACCCAGTTTTTGAGAAAGGGATTAATATCAGTTGAAAGGCCTGCTTTGATTAAAAATCCAAACATAGTTTTAAAAGAGAAAAATAGTGCTTAAAGAGAAGTTCTGTTTTTAGTTCATTTTGAAGGCCTGCTTTGATAAGAGAGTGAAGGAAAAGCCTAAACAAAACTATGCCTCAAAAGAAGGCCAGCAAGGGTGGATTTCATAAAAGGTTTGAGCCAGTTACAACTCAGGAAATTAATGACTCCCCTTCGGTTATTTTCAACTTCCATGAGGTAGGCTACCTTGATTTTTGCCAAAAATTCCAGGAGGTCACCAATTACCCTCCCTTAACATAGCTATTCACCCTGAGGCTGCAAGTAAAACATGTCCACCTAGCAGGTCTGGACATGAAACTCACTCCTAGGGTTGTCTCCAAAGCAACTAAGATCCACTATATAGGAGAAAAGTGGTTCAAACAGGCATACTGGGATCTAAATCACTATAAACCCTTCCTAAAACCATACCATCAAGATTTTTGCCAAGCTATATTTCCTTTTTCTCACTTATTGAGTAGCTATACCCCCCTCATGAGAGTTATCATGAAGTATTTCACATGTGAAGGGAGGTTTCCCGGATTTATTCCTATCACATCAGGCTTCTCATGCATTTCATAAGGAATCAGTTGCTAAATCTCCCTTTCTTCCTCTGTAAAGGCATAGACAAGATGTCTTCCTTTGTTCAAAAGAGACCTCTTGCTTAGCAAAAAGCTAGCCTTTTCCATCATTCTCTTATAAAAATAATCATCCTTCACCAGCTTGAAAATAAAGGAGTGTCTTGGGAGACTTTCATTTCTCATCCAGATTTTTCCACTGCCTCTTCATCTCATGGCCCATCTCACGTATCCTCCTCACCCTCCACTCACTATGTCTCTCCTCCATCAAGTCAAAATACTCCTCAAAGGAAAACATCACCCATGATTGATAGTTAAAAAGAGTAGTCTTATGAAAGCAGGCATGGGGTTAGTCGTGATGAGGAACATAGGGACACTAAGCAAAGTAGTGAGCACGAACCAAGTGACAAATCACAGGGCAGTGACCATGAGCAGTAAACTAGTGATGGTGAAGAAAACTCACGAAGGGATAAGGAAGTCAGTGGCACTCAACAAATTAGTGATGATGAAGAGAGACAGAGAAGTGAAAATGAGCAAGGAAATAGTGATGATGAAGAGAAACAGAGCAGTGAAAATGAGCAAGGAAATAGTGATGATAAAGAGAAGCAGGGTAGTGGTGATGAAGAGCAAAGGGAATATGTTCAAAGCAGTGATGAGGAACACCATAGTCCTCAACAAAGTCATGAAACCAATCAAAGGGACAGTGAAAAAAGTGCCTCCCTTTCTTCCTCTCGTAAAGGCATAGACAAGATGTCTTCCTTTGTTCAAAAGAGACCTCTTGCTTAGCAAAAAAAGCTAGCCTTTTCCATCATTCTCTTATAAAAATAATCATCCTTCACCAAATACCTGAAAATAAAGGAGTGTCTTGGGAGACTTTCATTTCTCATCCAGATTTTTCCACCGCCTCTTCATCTCATGGCCCATCTCACGTATCCTCCTCACCCTCCACTCACTATGTCTCTCCTCCATCAAGTCAAAATACTCCTCAAAGGAAAACATCACCCATGATTGATAGTTAAAAAGAGTAGTCTTATGAAAGCAGGCATGGGGTTAGTCGTGATGAGGAACATAGGGACACTAAGCAAAGTAGTGAGCACGAACCAAGTGACAAATCACAGGGCAGTGACCATGAGCAGTAAACTAGTGATGGTGAAGAAAACTCACGAAGGGATAAGGAAGTCAGTGGCACTCAACAAATTAGTGATGATGAAGAGAGACAGAGAAGTGAAAATGAGCAAGGAAATAGTGATGATGAAGAGAAACAGAGCAGTGAAAATGAGCAAGGAAATAGTGATGATAAAGAGAAGCAGGGTAGTGGTGATGAAGAGCAAAGGGAATATGTTCAAAGCAGTGATGAGGAACACCATAGTCCTCAACAAAGTCATGAAACCAATCAAAGGGACAGTGAAAAAAGTGCCTCCCAGCAAAGTAGTGACCATGGTGGCAGCCCACACACAGATTCTAAATAATACAGTGAAGATAATGGCATCATGCAAAATGATAAAGAAGACAGTCATAGTGAAGGAAACCCTCAACATATTCAAGACAGTCATGAGGGTAAACAAGGAAGTCTACAGGCAGACAGTAAAGATGGTCAACCAGCAGAAAAGGATGAGGAAGCTAACAACCCTAAGGAACATTTTCTAAACAAAACTAATGAGGTTGAAGGCAACATATGTCTAGAGGTTCAAGACAGTGATAAAGGTGAAGGTGGTAGCCCTAAACAAACTCAAAAAAGTGAGGAAAATAGTGAACAGGGAAGTAAAGCAGATGATGATGAAGGCAACAATGTAAAAAATCAAGTTGAACAAGTGCAAGTAATAAAACCTCCTCTCTCTTCTCCTCAACACAGCCAAGAGCATGTGCTAGTTGCCTCTCCTAGGCAAGGGGCCATGACTCTTCCTACAAAAATAGTAAAGCCTAGAAACACTAGATCTACGAAGAAGAAAATCACTCCAGCAGTGACTAGCAATTTCACTAGGGTGCTAAGGAGTAGAGGAAAACTGCCTAAGAAGAGTATTGTTGAGTTGCCAACAAGAAAAAGAGCCAAGAAGTCTATCCAAAGTAAGGGCAAAGAAAAAGTTGAACAGCAGGAGAGTAGCCATGAAAAGGAAAGAGAGTTTGACATCATACAAATAGACAGTGACGCTGGAGATGATGAAGCTAGAATTCTTGAATATCTTTTACAAAATAGAGAATCCCAAATCCATGACTTAGAAATTGATCTAGAAAGGTCAAAGGATGTCATAAATGTTCTAAAAATGAAAAATAAAGAAATGAGTGGGAAAATGGAAATTTATGAGGCACAGGCATTCAAATACCAAAGGGAAGCATATAAAGCACAAGTCAAGCTTGCAGAGTATATGGGAAAATTTGATGATACTGAAGAAGAAGAGCAGCTAGTAAGAAAAATGACTAGGACTATGGGTCTTAGGAAGGCTTTGGAGAAATAGAAGGAAGAAGAAGCAGCCCTTGTTCGATCTTATCCTCTCACACAATTTCTTGCCCAAGAGATAGAAAATGATAAAGAATCATGGCTTGAAAGAAACAACAAGCATTTGGAGGATAAATTAGAGAAGGCAAACAAATACTTGGGGCTGCAAAGGAAGATGACCGAGCACTACAAGAAGTTGAACCAATTTTCCCGAAGAAAACTCAAACTTGCTCAAGAAAGGCTCAAAACTGCTCGAAGGAGGCGCCCTGTGGAAAAAGAGGAAAAAGACATATCTAGGCTTGAAATTTTGGCTTCAGCTTTCTTTCATGCTTCTAAGAACCCATAAGGGGCTTGCTCACCAAAATTGAGCAAATTTTAACATGATTTTTTTTTTTGGGGCCCTAATTGCACATTTTTCTAGGCACTGCCATGTGTGCTAGGAGCATCCTCAGCTCATGAAAGGCATTTTTTTGGATGTATTAAATTTTGGGGCAGCTACTCACAAATTTGCAAATCAAAAGGAGGTGTTTTGGTCCCCCAAAGAGGCAAAAATCAGTCAAAATTCACCTTTCTACCTCACATATCAGCAGATGAGACCCTCCTGAGTTTTTTCACTCAGTCCACCTTTTTAAAAAATTCCAGGAATCAGTTTGGTAAAAATCAAGTATTTCTAGAAACTAGACATCTAGGGCTTTCCAACGAGCTATCACGGGCCTTATTTCAATATCGGGAAGTCCCTCAAAAATTGTCTGCAAAACAGGATTCTTTCTGCTGCTACGCTCCTATGGCATTTTGACTGAAAAGGCAGTTTTCTGAAGGTGGCCATCCAAATGTGTGTTTAGCTATTTTTAGCTCTCGTCAATAGTATAAATAATTTTTACTTGTCATTTTTATCATTTTAAGATATTTTGTGCCTTGGGCTTTGCAAAGCCTCAAGGACAAAATCGTATATTTTTATTAGGCCAATGGCCTTCTAGATGCTCTAGGAGGGTCTCTTTCTCTTTGGCCTATATAATCCAAGAGAATTCATTGTAACCAGAGGCTGAACTTGATGTTATAGAGCAATACATAGAATTACAAGCTTTCAAGAAATACTTGGTCTCATGAAGTAGATGATCTCTTGTTTGACTTGGATGGTGGAGGAGGATTGTTTGTAGGATTCCATGGCTTGGTGAATGGTATTGTGTTCCTTATCTGTTATTTTTCCTTAGTTTATCATAAATGTTTTCATGCTTCTTGCTTGTTGTAGGTCAGTAAAGAATAGATTTGAGACATGCCCATGGAGGCACCTCGAGTTTTCTGATTCATTACAACTTCTATGTTTTTCGTCTTTCTTGGTTATGTCAAAGAATTCTTAATTGCTCTTTGGTACCCTAAGAATTTGTTATCAGTTTCATTAATGGTTATTATGTATGCTATCTAGTATGATTCATGGTACGCCCTGCTTACTCATAGCTAATCAAAACCCCATCACTGAAATCTTTCTTTGAATTATTGGTTGTCTTAGTTAAGTCAAAGAGGTCTTGTTTCGATCTTGCCCTTTGTCCATGCTCTGCAGTCTTATTTCAAAGTTCCCAATAGCTCAAAATATGATGTTTAGGAGTTCCCTCTTCATAGATTGAGTTGTTTTTTTGCCTTATTTGTTTTCCCAAAATTCTGGAGATGATTTTCCCAAAGTTAGAGGGTCTTATACTTCTATGTATCACCTGAATGTTTAATTTATGCATCTATCAGTTTGAGTTTCATTTATTGTGATTAATGGTCAGCCCTACCACATGAATGTTTTATGTTTAAACTATTTATGCTTAAAACCTCTTTGTCCTTCACAAACTTAGTGTCCATCTCATTTCACTTTCACCAAAAGAATCCATTTATCTCGACCAAATTGGCCCTGCAAAATAACTTATCCACCATGTTAGTGTCAGTCTAGCCATACTGCCATCAGTGATCAAAACTGCTCTTTTTGCATTTGCATATTAGGTGTCTCATACCAATAAATTTCACCATTCCGCTAGGTCATGGATTCATTTATGGCAATAATGTTTCATCATTTTTCCCTCATGAGGTACTTGCTGATTTTCCTCCCTATGGTTTTCAGTCATTAGTCACTTCATTCTCAAAATCATATCAGTAGGTCATAGGATGGGTCTCATTAGTATCTAAGGTCTCATCACGGTCAAATTAATGAGTCAAATGTCAATAAATATCAGCAAGGTCATGAGGAAATCAATAAACTCAAAGTCACTACACCTGGAAGATCAGAGATATTAGCTGTTCAGTTTGATGTAACTTTCACCTCAAAACCATGTTTTGAGGTGAAAACATAATACTTTGCCTTTCAATCACAATTTAGAAGCTGTTATCTCCACAAAGTGATGTCCCTGCCTTCAAAGAAGTTTTCCATAGCATGTTCAATGCCAGAGCATCTTCAAAGTAGATCCAACAGAAAGAGCCCGAAAAGAGCTTTCCAACGATATACTACACTCTCAAAACTGGCCTCTGGATTGAAATTTATGCTTAAATGGAGTAAAAGCCCCTATACCCCCTATTTCCCCATGTTCCCCTTAAAACTTATGATCAAATTTTTTATATTTCCTTTAAAAACCCCCTTTACCCCTTTCTGATTACAAAATCGTATTATAAATTGTTTTAATACATATGCAATTTGATTATAAAACCACTTCCCCTCCATGACCCTTAGGACTTTATAATAAATAACTTCATATTATAAAGCCCCACCCCTTAACCACTTCCCCTTTTCACCCCGTAAAATTTAGAAATAAATTTTATGCCATATATATTATAAAACCCACCGCCCTTTAATCGCAATCGCAATATGCAATGTGTGCCTCCCGATCACCACAATCGCAAAGAGTCCCGATCGCAAAAATTTCCGACTGCCCCAATCGCAAACATATCTTCTTTCTCCCGATTGCCAACTCCCGATCATCGCAATCGCAAGTCCTGCCCCGATCCCTCTGATCGCATCACCCCCGATTAACTCACAACCATCGATCTTCCCCCTCCGATCTGATGGTCCTCCGCCAATCGGGCATTCCAATCGCAAGTTCTCCTCCAATCTCCCGATCCGCTCCTCCGATTAATCGCTTCCGATCATCCCTCAGCCGTTGATCTCCTAGTCCAATCAGACAGCCCGCATCCAATCGCACCATCGCAATCGGCACTTCCATAAGTCCCCTTCCGATTAACACCCTCCGATTGACATACTCCCGATTACACCATAGCCATCGATCTCATCACTTAATCCGATCGCCCTCCGCCAATCGAAACTTTTCAATCGCAAATCCTTCCTCCGATCTCCCGATCACACCCCTTCCTCCGAAACTCCCGATTACAACGTAGCCGTCGATCTCATCACTTAATCCAATGGCCCTCTGCCAATCGGAACTTTTCAATCGCATCTCCCCTCCCGATTGTCCCGATTGCATCACACATCCCTGCCTCCCGATTGCGATTGGTCCTTGAGTCCCACCATCATTACTGACGCTCGTTCATAAATAAAAGGCCTAGCCCTTTGTTAATTCAAAAATTTGGTTATATTTGTTCATTACAAAGGGCTTCCTCCCCATCGCATCGCATATTTGTAATATGTCAAATCCGTCTGTCCCGCTCCGGTTCCGATTGCGATTACTGTTAGTTGTATATATCTCTCCGCTCTCCTCCGATCGCGATTGCGATTTCATTTCTCCACTGTATATCCCTCTTCCGCCTGATTTGCGATTGCGATTTCCATATGGGTCTCGCCTCCATTTCCCTTCCCTTTTCCCCATTTAAATGCATTTTCCCTTCACGAAAAAGCATAAATTCATTTTATCAGCATTCTATTAAAGACCAGAGAATGAAGAACTAAAGGAAATCGAAACGTCAGGAGGCGAGAAATAAAATTGTAACAGTCGCATCTTCAGCAATGATTCTAAAGGATCCACGCTACAGGTTTTGCCTCCGCATTGGATATCCAAAAATTTCAGGAGGAATAATGCAACGCAGCTCTTCCTTTCCGAAAATATTATGAGCTCTTGGTCTTCCATCTTCAGATATGATTCCTCCTATTCCCATCGATCTATATTCCCAAAAATTATGTCTATTTATTGTAAATTCCAATCATTTGTAAGGGGCTGAAAGTCTGAGGTCTGAAAACTCGGAAGTAGGGGAATAGTGTGGCAGTGAGCTCTGTGCTCCGTTGTACAAGTTTGGCAAGGAATCAATAAAGTGATGCAGCTCTGATTTGTGGGATTCATGTGGTATGAGTTTTAGCATATGTCTTTTCTTGGTGTTTCATATGTACATTGTTATGTTGTGACATCCATTCATAAACATTTCCAGTTGAATGTTTTCAAGTTAGAAAGGTAGAATCCATTTTATATTCTCTGCCTTGGGGAATCATTCATACTCTGTGTATTTTCTTCTGTTTGAAAAGGATCCATTTATTATGCCCTTTTCAGCTTCTCAACAGTCCTTCCAATCCATCTTATCTCAACTAGATTGCTAAATCTCCTGCCTATCTTGCCCCATGAAATACCATGTGTCCTGATTTAATTCCTCAGCTCATGCTGTCCTTTTTGTCCCATACATCCCTGAAAATTTAGTCATTTATCAAAACTCTTTTCATAGTCATATATCTAGCCTAAAATCAGTTTCATTATTGTTTTATTGGATATCTATTTTACAGAGAGAGCCCTCTCCTGTCCTTGTAGGGTTAGCTACAAGGCTGAGCATGGTTTAGTTGTTACCCTGATTTGCCTTTTTCAGCCTGAGGTTCAGATTGGGTGCTAACACACCATTTGAGACAGTCTCGACCTTTTCAACCCCATAGCCCAGTTGATATGGAAAACTTTTTATCTATTTATCCTTTGATCAGTTCTCCCCCAAAAATCCAAAACAAACTAAAAACATACTTAACAACTAGCCTAAAATCAAATATACAAAAAGAAAACAAGTTTACATCCTTTGCATAGAGAGAGCCCTCTCTGAGTCCAAGAAGGCTAGGTCCTAGGGCTTCAAAGTTGGTTTGATGTTACCCTGTCACTTGGCTTGCCAATCTGCCAAATCACGGGACCCTAACATAATGGCGATCATGGTGGGACCTACTGAGTACATAACAGTCTAGCAAACTCTTGTAGACTCATTAGTCCTTCAAAATCAAAATCAGACAAATAGCCTATAAAATCATTTAGAGTAAACTGTTATTGTTTCACCATCTTAGCAAAATTATGATTCAGCAACAGAACGCTCTTGTAAACTAGGCTGCATATAAGAACTCAAAAAACCCCCAAAACATCCCTAGATTGGCCTTTTCTCAATTATTGGTGGTGGACCATAAATACATATCTCTAAAAACAACAAAACATCCACCTGGCGACTCCACTAGCCTCTAGTAGGTCTACTACTCCATAAAAAAACCAAAAATTTCACAAATCATACTATCCTGTTGACTTGTCTTTCCAAAAAACACAAAGTTCATGATGCAATCTCTGAAATCAGTGAAAAACTAAGTACAACTTAGGGACTCAAAAATCTTCATCTAAACATAGGAAATCAACAGAATAACTAACAAATAGAACTATATCTTTCTCAACAATCTAGCAAACTGTTGAACTAAGTTTTAAGTCATTCCTGCAAGTTTTCACATAAAATTTTCCTAGAAAAGAATTTTCCTAAAAAACATCTTCGTCAGTATTGGTGGTGGACCATTAATCTCAAGAAAATCCACCTAGCGACTCCACTAGCCTTAATTTTGATTTTACCTTACTCACATTCGTGAAACCCCTAGAGAGGACAACCATCCAAAAAACAACCACCACTATAACCCTCTCTAAACTTTGACTTTGAAATCTGGCTTCACGAAGAATTAATACCAGATCTCACCCGCACCCAAATCCCCCTATCATAGTTGATGACCTAGAAAATATTTTGTGGCAAACTTTTGAAACTGGTAACTTAGCTACCAATAGGACCATCCACAAAGCAAGCTCTATACCTGAACATCTTACATCCTTGCAAGATTCCCAGTTTGACTTGAGTTCAGCAAAAGCCCTTTTTAGAAGCAAGTCGCAAAGTAAAATCAACCTTGCCGATTTTGAGCCCTTAGATTTGCAATAGAGTCCTAGCAGAGAAGCCTCACCCACTACACCTCCTGAGTTTCAGCTTCTCCACCACTTTGGCTTGTATCACCCCAAATCTGCTCAGAATCAGTCTACAAGTCCAATTACCTCGACCACACCCATTCAGACCACCACTATGCAAATCACCTCATCACATACCACAAATCCTCATACTGTAAATCTACCATTAGCTCCCATCATGGCAACTTGGTATGCGCCCTTAGTATTACCACTGCCTTTGGTACCTTTGCAAAATGATTACCAATCCTGAATCCCACACTTCTCCGGAACTGAGGCTACTACTTCTCAATAGCATGTAGATAGAATCAGTGATGCTTTTGACTACATGGAATTAGAAGATGAAACCATAAAGATGAGAATGTTATCCCAAAGCCTAGGCGGAGAACCCAAGAAATGGTTTAAAAGCTTAGCTCCTAACAATATACATGATCTCCCAGCACTTTACCAAACTTTCATAAACAGGTGGGAAATTAGGAAAAAACCCCATCCAAATCCTTTCCGAATATAACAATCTTAAAAGGAATATGATGGAAAATGTTCAGGACTATTGCACTAGGTGCAACAGTGTTTATAACGCCCTCCCACCTCACATGAAACCTCTACTTGGCTCAGCATTAGCAAAAGTTCCCGAAGGTTTCGATCCAGATATGACATACCAACTAAGAGAAAAGACCCCGCAACTTTAGAAGAAATGCAAAAGGTAGATATTAGTACCGAAGCCAACCTAGCTGAAAAGAGAGCTAGGATCAGATCAGAAAATAATGTCACATACCAAGATGAGGCCATGCCTTTAGTTTCCTCCTCAGATCCCAGAATAGAAAACCTGGTTAGATCCATGGAAAAAATGTGGGAAAGGATGAATCTGAATGAAAAATCACCTCTTAAGGACAACCAGCCAAACCCTCAAAATAGAAACCGAAACCAAAACTTTAGAAGAGACCCACCTCAAAACATACCAAGGGAGAATGATCAACAGATCATGCCACCTTTCCATGAAAACTATGTTGATGAGGTGGAAAGAGATATGGAACCACTTGATGAAAATCACTTAAACTTGATAGGTTCTGATAGCGAGGGTGAGGTTTTCCTCACAGAAGAAGAACAATTTTTCTTCTCCTCAAACCAATATGAAACAAATTATGAGGACCCCGAAGATCCTAAAATAAGATTACAAAACACCATAATGGAAGCTCATTGGAAATATGATCTTAGGAGTAAGAAAAACCAAGATAGATCTAAGAAAGGTAGCTCAGACACTACTGTTACAAAATCCCCCGGTACCACTCTTAAAAGAACAGTAGATAGTAACAAAATCATGGCTAAGAGAACTGACCAAAACAATGACAAAACTAGCCAGGCAAGCCTTGATCCTAACTGTCCTAGTACCTATGCTAGGATCCCCGAAACAACTGTATTGAAAAAAACTCCAGATCAAAAACAACAAATTAATAATATAGAGAAATTCATGGCTGAGAAAGCTGAAGAAAATATATCTAAACTACAAGTACCCTTCAATTTTGAAGGGGAAATCGCTAAAATTAAGATCACCATTCCTCTCACTGAAATTATTGCCCAAAGCTCGTACAAATCTCAAGTGCTAAAGGTCCTAAACATAGGAAATGATGTAGATACTTTACACCTAGCTGATGATACCCCTGAGGTGTTGTTTGGACCAAAAATAGAAGGGAAATATCAAGAAGGAACCACTCTTCCTTTTTACATTAGTCTGAATATACATGACCAAATACTACATAATGCCATGCTAGATTCTGGGGCCTCTCACAATCTCATGCCGAAAGTAGTAATGGAAAGATTAGGCCTAGAAATAACAAAACCTTATAAAGACTTATATTCATTTTATTCAAGTAGAGTCAAGTGTCTAGGCTTGATAAAAGATCTTTGTTTCAGTTTGGCACAAATACCTACAAAACACCTGGTCATGGGCATAGTGGTAGCAGATATCCCTCCCAAGTACGGGATGCTTTTATCCAGATCTTGGGGGGCCAAGCTCCAAGGAAATATTCAATTAGATGTGTCTTACACCACCATTCCTGTGTTTAACCAAACAAGAATACTGTATCGGCAATCACACATGAAATATATGGTTAGCAGCCAAGAAAGGCCAAATAACATCCCTATGTACTCCATACATTCCGACTTGAATTCCTTCATTTTACATACTGACGAAGACATTGATAAACAAGTAGGAGAAATTGAAAAAGATCTGGGCACACCGCATCAAACGCCCCAGATTCTTTATGATGAACTAGATGCTCAAAGCTAACATGACCCTGAACAATTGTGTCTTGAAGAGAGGGAATTTGATTTTCTAGAAATAGAGATAAATCAAAAAACATAATACATTCTACACCCTCAAGCAAGTTGCTCAAACTAAGGACAAACATTAACAATAAAAACATAAACTTTTTTCAAAACAGAAGCACTAGAAGGCTTACATAGTACAAACCTCTTTGGAAATCAGGAGCAGGGAAGTCTTATGTTCTTACATACTTAAATGCTTCACCATCCCAAGATTTTACCTCTCCAAGTAAAACTTTGACTTTTGCAAACACTTTTATGAATCCAGGGAAAACGTCTGATAAATTTAATATAGAGAAGTATGACAACAGCAACCCCAAGACATATGAGCTAATTGAACTAACTAAACTTCTGTCATTTCACCAGAGATTAAGAACTGCTAGAATATGTAAAATTGTTCAAGATACTAATACATGTTGAGAAAACAACTTGAAACACTATGACACTTCCATCATTTCAACAAGTAACCCTTACAAAAAGAAATGCAAAAATCTTGATCAAACACTAACAATTAAAGACAAAACAAATGGACATAGGATATGTGTAGATTTCCGAAACACAGATAAACCTCCCCAGAACAACACTTATATCTTTCCTAAAACAAATCATACCATGCAGAAGCTAGGAGTTTCTAATCATACGTCTTTGCAAAGTTATGTTTCAGCATATCATCAGTTAATTCCTCTTCAAAGCAAACAGCTTAAAGATTTTTTCAAATACACTGGAAGAAGTTCCAGATTCAAACCTAGAGTTGCAAAACTGCCAGACACCAAAGACATGTTCCTGAAGGCCATGTTTCCATTTTTGAATTTCTTCACTATGATGTACCTTGATGATGTCATCATCTGTTTTAAAAATGACAAAGAGTATTTGTATTACCTAAAGAAGATGTACAACAAAGGCAGGAGTGGAAGTCAAAGGTATAGAGAAAAACAATAAGCAGATACATATTTTTTCAAAGACTCTTGCAAGAACCCTTATGTTGTGCTTGAAAACGAAAATTTTCCAAAATTTTCTTTTCAAGAGCTGACCAGACCGAGAGCATCGGGAGATCCCTTTGGAGACAAAATTCTCAAGTTCCACCATTTTCAAGATTTCTAGTTTCAAAAACATTTTTAACTCATTGTACATATCACTTTTTGAAGAAATAAATAAAAAACAGAAAATACAAAAACAGTAGAAAAAGTTGAAAAGAGGACAGTTTTAGAAAATAGCAGAAAAGCCCCATGTTCAAAAAATAGTCATGCTGAAGTGCGCAAATCTAAATGCCACTACTAGTGTTCAAAAAATATCTTGTTCAATTATCTAGCCTAATCATAACTGGACATGTTTTAAATTGATTGCTGATAAGTTAGTGAAAGAAGTGATAGTTAAATTGTGTAAGCTTGACTTGTCAATGAAAGTAGATTAGGAAAATATATTGGTTCCACATGCTTAAAATAGAACCAAAGAGGAAAACAGGGATGAAAAACAAACTATGTATCCTAGCCCTAGTTTTTCTAAATCTCATTTTGTGCGAAAATAATATTTGTGTGTAGCTTGTCTTTTATGCCACAAACACATGACAAATCAGACCATCTAATCCTAATTTGGTCATTTTTCAATTTCATGTTTTAGTTTAGTGAATGAAATCTTGTCAAACAGCTTAATCCTGATAGTCGATCTAGCATAGGTAGAGAAATCAAAGGAGTTCATCAGTTTAATCTGAACTCCAGGAAGATATAAGTGTAGAATTGGAGAGTTTTCCTTTTTTCAAAAATATCATGTCAAAGGGTTGCTAGTCCAAGCGCACCTAATGAAGAAAAAATGTTAGTAGATATATCTAGGTAGGTAGAGATGAGGTTGATGCTAATCATGCTGTAAATTTTAAGAAATAGCATCAAGAAAGAGAGAAATTTGTGCCAATGGATAAGGCACTGGTCTTCACAAGCCAAAGATCTGCAATTCTGGACACCTCCAGAAAGGGAGCTGCCCTCCCCAAATGGAGCCACTATTAGTCATCATTATTTTTACCTGTTTTGATGACTATATTCCTTGGCTAAGTTTTCTAGAAGCTAATCTAAATCTGTCAATTTGTCATCTAGAAAACACCTCAAACAAATTTTTGTTTTCCTAACCCTCTACTTCAGCCTATAATGATAAAAACCCTTCAGTTTCCCTACCTATCACAATTCAGCAAAGCATCCCTGTCTACAGCTATTATAAGTTTGTCTCTCTACCATCAAAATACTTTGTTTTCCATACAACCCACTGTCCAACATTTGACAAAGTAACTATCCCTCAATCCCTGATCATCTTGTCATGTGATAATCCACTCATGCCTAAGAAGCCATTCAAAATCCATGACAAAGTATGTAGGTCTAGGTGGTGGTGTTTTAGGGAAAATTCCTTAGTGAGACTATTTTAAGCCAAAAACCCTGTTTTCAATATCAGTCAGCCATCATGTCTTATTATATGCCAAAGCGAAAACCCTTGTCTACCCCTAGGTCACGCACCATCAAAGAGGTCACTTTGTTTTGTTTCTAGAAAGGCTCAGGAATATTCAAATAAGGAAAAGAGAAGGATTTTTCCTTGTCTGAAGAAACATGATTAGATCAGGCATGATCCCCATGAAACATCAAAGAAGCCCTCTGAACTTCAAAAGCATCTGTTTTTACATCTCTCTAGGGATGTACTAATTGATTACACTAAGCATAATGTGAGCAAAAAGAGCACCTCAGGAGAAAGTTTCATGCTGTGTCAGTTTACTATGGGAGTCAGAGGAAGTGCAGATTGTGGCCAACCCTACAAATCAGCCTTATACCACCAACAGTGATAATATTCTGGAAAAAATAGCTTTAAAGAAAATTAGGCATCGCGATGAAGGTACAAGAAGGACAGCTACTTCTTATACCTTATCACAAACTAAACTTTGAAAGACTATCGCAAACAATTTCACTACACCCTGTGAAAACACAGTCAAGGGAAAAGAGTTGTTTCAAGGATTCATAGCAGAGAGCGCTCACCATTTACAAAGCACATTATTTTCTCCTAAAATTTTCACAATGATTTCATGCAAATAGGGATATTCATTACTGACAGGTCCTCATGAAGCAAAGGGCATTATGATCCAAATGATTTCATCAAGGATAAGTACCAAAGTTTCACTGTTGCCTTATATTTGTATTTTTCAAACAAACACACAGGGGTCACAGTTTTGAAATAAATGAAGTTTTAAAGTTTTCAGGACCTCCATCAGTAGATAAGTAGGGTGCCTTATAGTAATCTGAAGGGTCACAAAGACTGTGTTTTGGAAGCCTCCTTCAAAGGATAGGTAGAGGGTAAAGGTACAATCTCAAAGGGCCTAGATTTGGAAAAGGTAGCCTTTCTCAAAGGTTAAACACTGACAGATCAAAGACCTACTTCGAAAGGAGAAAGGGCACCCCTCATAGTGCTAAAGAAACCCCCCTTGAATGACAAGCACAGGATCTCTCTTGAATGATAAACATGGTTTGTCTAAAGAGCCACAAATATTTTGTTCATGGACATTTTTTATCTGGTTAACAGAGGTAAAAAAGTTCCCATACAGTTTGTCAAACATGGCATCCTTCAATTATGAGCAGATGGAAAAAACTCAGTGCTTACAAGGCCTCCTTCACAAATAAGCAGAGGGCTCACAGTTGTTTAAGGATATTCAAGAGTGACAAGTGGAAAGATCACATTTTTTCCCTAAATGGTCTATTTAAAAAGCAACAGAGAAAACAAGCAGTTTTGTGCTTAGTACCTCCATCAGATGACAATTACAAGGTTCAAAGGTCGAAGAGAAACTTCTTCAATTGATAAAAAAGGTTGGGCAAGGTTTTGTTTAAAGGGAGTTTTTGCAAATGATAAACAAGAGAAGTTACAAAGCTAGTTTGTTTAAAAAACATTCCTCATTTACAAAACAGAGACAGGCCCTTAGAAAACTATAAGAGGTTGAAAGCCTAATGTATACATAAAGCACCCATGAAGTATGTCAAACAAGGCCTCCTTCATAACAAGTAGAGGGCCCACTTCCCACAGTTGCAGATGACCTCCTTCAAAATGAGCAGATGGTCAAGTTGCCTAGTGTTAATTTTGTGGTTGAGAAAAAGTGTCATTAATACATAGTGAGAGCCCTTTTTCATGTCAAATGGAGTTTTCAAAAACAATGCTATTTGAAAATGGAAAAGTTATTTTATTTCAATACAAAGGCAAAGGCACAATGTCAAAATGACCACAAGGAGGGAAAGGGCATTCACAAACGTTTTAAAAGGAGCTATAAAAGCTCTCAAAATTAAAGATCATTTTCTATTGTGCAAGGGGACAAAAGAAAACATTTTTTTGAACCTTGGGTGAGTGGTTTGCAGAAAATTGAAGACGCGATGCGCCTGAAAGTTAGCGTGACACACCTGTAATCGCCTTTGCAAATGTTTTTGCATGTAGCACGACGCACCTGTAGTGTTGCGCGACGTGCCTATGTGTGTTGACCAACCGGCGTTTAGAGGGCGCCAAGTGCTCGACCCGACAGCACCAACAAGGCAAGCAGGTGCTATGCGCCTGTGCACAGGAGCGTAGCACCGCTCAACACACATTCATTTCACCTCAAAGCATATTTGTTGCACAGTAAACTTATCTCCAATGCAGCCCATACATTTTTAAGAGGTATTTTACTGTTTTCCTCGCCTAAGTTGTTGATCTTGAGAGGGTTAAGAATCAATTTTGTTAAGGAAAAAACACAGTCTTATGAAGGCAAAAAACTTAGTTTACTCTAGAAACCACCATGTTTACAAAGAGGAAACAAAATAGTGATTGAGGAGGAAGGGCTTATTTTCTGGTTGCCAAAACCCTATTTGTTGAGTAAAGATAAAAAACCCAGTTTTTGAGAAATGGATTGATATCAGTTGAAAGGCCTGTTTTGATTAAAAAGCCAAACGTGGCTTTAAAAGAGAAAAACAGTGCTTAAAGAGGAGTTCTATTTTTAGTTCATTTTGAAGGCCTGTTTTGATAAGAGAGTGAAGGAAAAGCCTAAACAAAACTATGCCTCCAAAGAAGGCCAGCAAGGGTGGATTTCACAAAAGGTTTGAGCCAGCTACAACTTAGGAAATTAATGACTCCCCTTCGGTTCTTTTCAACTTCCATGAGGTAGGCTGCCTTGATTTTTGCCAAAATGTCTAGGAGGTCACCAATTACCCTCCCTTAATACAGTTGTTCGCATTGAGGCTACAAGGAAAACATGTCCACCTAGCAGGTCTGGACTTTAAAATCACTCCTAGGGTTGTCTCCAAAGCAACTAAGATCCCCTATATAGGAGAAAAGTGGTTCAAACAGGCATACCTGGATCTAAATCACTATAAACCCTTCCTAAAACCATACCATCAGGATGCTTGCCAAGCTATATTTCCTTTTTCTCACTCATTGAGCAGCTATACCCCCCTCATGAGAGTTATCATGAAGTATTTCACATGTGAAGGGTGGTTTTCCCGGATTTATTCCTATCACATCAGGCTTGTCATGCATTTCACAAGGAATTAGTTGCTAAATCTCCCTTTCTTCCTCTACAAAATCATAAACAAGATTTCCTCCCTTGTTCAAAAGAGACCTCCTGCTCAGCAAAAAGCTAGTCTTTTCCATCATTCTCTCATCAAAATCATCATCATTCACCAACTTGAAAAGAAAGAAGTGTCTTGGGAGGCTTTCATTTCTCATCCTGATTTTTCCACTGCCTCTTCATCTCATGGCCCATCTCACATATCCTCCTCACCCTCCACTCACTATGTCTCTCCTCCATCAAGTCAAAATACTCCTCAAAGGCAAACATCACCCATGATTAATAGTGAAAAAGAGCAGTCTTATGAAAGCAGGCATGGGGTTAGTGGTGATGAGGAACATAGGGACACTAAGCAAAGTTGTGAGCACGAACCAAGTGACAAATCACAGGGCAGTGACCATGAGCAACAAACTAGTGATGGTGAAGAAAACTCACCAAGGGATAAGGAAGTCAGTTGCACTCAACAAATTAGTGATGATGAAGAGAAACAAAGCAGTGAAAATGAGCAAGGAAATAGTCATGATGAAGAGAAACAGAGCAGTGAAAATAAGCAAGAAAATAGTGATGATAAAGAGAAGCAGGGTAGTGGTGATGAAGAGCAAAGGGAAGATGTTCAAAGAAGTGATGAGGAACACCATAGTCCTCAACAAAGTCATGAAACCAATCAAAGGGACAGTGAAAAAAGTGCCTCCTAGCAAAGTAGTGACCATGGTGGCAGCCAACACACAGAGTCTAAATAATACAGTGAAGATAATGGAAGCATGCAAAATGATAAAGAAGACAGTCATAGTGAAGGCAGCCCTCAACAAATCGAAGACAGTGATGAGCATAAACAAGGAAGTCTATAGGCAGACAGTAAAGATGGTCAAGCAGCAAAAAAGGATGATGAAGCTAACATCCCTAAGAAACATTTTCTAAATAGCACTGATGAGGTTGAAGGAAAAATATGTCCAGAGGTTCAGGACAGTGATAAAGGTGAAGTTGACAGCTCTAAACAAACTCAAAATAGTGAGGAAAATAGTGAACAGGGTAGCAAAGTAGATGATGATGAAGGCAACAATGTAAAAAATCAAGTTGAACTAGTGCAAGTAATAAAACCTCCTCTCTCTTCTCCTAAACATAGCCAAGAGCATGTGCTAGCTGCCTCTCCTAGGCAAGGGGCCATGACTCTTCCTACAAAAGTGGTAAAGCCTAGAAACACTAGATCTACAAAGAAGAATATCACTCCAACAGTGACTAGCAATGTCACTAGGGCGCTAAGGAGTAGAGGAAAACTGCCTAAGAAGAGTATTGTTGAGTAGCCAACAAGAACAAGAGCCAAGAAATTTATCCAAAACAAGGGTAAAGAAAAATTTGAACAACAGGAGAGTAGTCATGAAAAGGAAAGAGAGTTTGACATCATACAAATAGACAGTGATGCCGGAGATGATGAAGCTAGAATTCTTGAATCTCTTTTACAAAAAAGAGAAGCCCAAATCCATGACTTAGAAACTGATCTAGAAAGGTCAAAGGACCTCATACATGTTATACAAATGAAAAATAAACAAATGAGTGGGCAAATGGAAATTAATGAGGCTCGGGCATTCAAATACCAAAGACAAGCATACAAAGCACAAGTCAAGCTTGAAGAGTATATGGGAAAATTTAATGATATTGAAGAAGAAGAGCAGCCAATAAGAAAAATGCCTAGGACTATGGGTCTTAGGAAGGCTTTGGAGAAATAGAAGGAAGAAGAAGTAGCCCTTGTGCGATCTTATCCTCTCACAAAATTGCTTTCCCAAGAGATAGAAAATGATAAAGAATCATTGTTTGAAAAGAGCCAAAAATCATTTAGAGGATAAATTAGAGAAGGAAAACAAAGACTTGGGGCTGCAAAGAAAGATGACCGGGCACTACAAGAAGTTGAACCAATTTGTCTGAAGAAAACTCAAACTTGCTCAAGAAAGGCTCAAAACTACCCAAAGGAGGTGCCCAGTGGAAAAGGAGGAAAAATACATATCTAGGCTTGAAATCTTGGCTTCAGCTTCCTTGCATGCTTCTAAGAACCCATAAGGGGCTTGCATGCCAAAATTGAGCAAATTTTGATATGATCTTGTGTTTTGTGTTTTTTGGCCCTAATTGCACATTTTTCTAGGCGCCGCCATGTGTGCTAGGAGCATCCTCAGCTCATGAAAGTAATTTTTTTGGATGTATTAAATTTTAGGGCAGCTACTCACAAATTTTCAGATCAAAAGGAGTTGTTTTGGTCCCCCAAAGAGGCAAAAATCAGTCAAAATTCACCTTTCTGCCTCACATATCAGCAGATGAGACCCTCCTAGGTTTTTTCACTCAGTCCACATTTTGGCATAATTTCAGGGGTTATTTTGGTAAAAATCAAGTAGTTCTAGAAACTAGACATCCAGGACTTTCCAATGAGCTATCACACGCCTCATTTCAATATCGGGAAGTCCCTCAAAAGTTGTCTGCAAAACAGGCTTCTTTTTGCTGCTACGTTCCTGTGGCATTTTGGCTAAAAAGGCAGTTTTCTGAAGGTGGCCATCCAAATGTGCGTTTAGCTATTTTTAGCTCTTGTCAGTAGTATAAATAATTTTTACTTGTCATTTTTAGCATTTTAATATATTTTGTGCCTTGGGCTTTACAAAGCCTCAAGGACAAAATCAGATATTTGTATTAGGCCAATGGCCTTCTAGATGCTCTAGGAGGGTGTCTTTCTCTTTGGCCTATATAATCCAAGAGAATTAATTGTAACCAGAGGCTGAACTTGATGTTATAGAGCAATACATAGCATTACAAGCTTTGAATAAATACTTGGTCTCATGAAGTGGATGATCTCTTGTTTGACTTGGATGGTAGAGGAGGATTGTTTGTAGGATTCCATGGCTTGGTGAATGGTATTGTGTTCCTTAGCTGTTATGTTTCCTTATTTTATCATACATGTTTTCATGCTTCTTGCTTGTTGTAGGTTAGTAAAGAATAGATTTGAGGCATGCCCATGGAGGCACCTCGAGTTTCCTGATTCATTACAACTTCTATGTTTTTATTCTTTCTTGGTTATGTCAAAGAATTCTTAATTACTCTTTGGTACCCTAAGAATTTCTTATCGATTTCATTAATGGTTATTATGTATGCTGTCTAGTACGATTCATAGTACACCCTGCTTACTCATAGCTAATCAAAACCCCATCACTGAAATCTTTCTTTGAATTATTGGTTGTCTTAGTTAAGTCAAAGAGGTCTTGTTTCGATCTTGCCCTTTGTCCATGCTCTGCAGTCTTATTTCAAAGTTCTCAATAGCTCAAAATATGATTTTTAGGAGTTCCCTCTTCATAGATTGAGTTTTTTGTTTTCCCTATTTGTTTTCTCAAAATTCTGAAGGTGATTTTCCCAAAGTTAGAGGGTCTTATACTTCTATGTATCACCTGAATGCTTATTTTATGCATCTATCAATTTGAGTTTCATTTATTGTGATTAATGGTCAGCCCTACCACATGAATGTTTTATATTTAAAATATTTATGCTTAAAACCTCTTTTTCCTTCAAAAACTTAGTGTCCATCTCATTTCACTTTCACCCATAGAATCCATTTATCTCGACCAAATCGGCCCTGCAAAATAACTTATCCACATTTGAGACAGTCTCGACCTTTTCGACCCCATAGCCCAATTGATCTGACAAACTTTTTATCTATTTATCCTTTGATCAGTTCTCCCTCAAAAACCCAAAAAAAACTAAAAAAATACTTAACAACTAGCCTAAATCAAATATACAAAAAGAAAACAATTTTACATCCTTTTCATAATAGAGAGAGCCCTCTCTGAGTCCAGGAAGGCTAGGTCCTAGGGCTCCAAAGTTGGTTTGATGTTACCCTGACACTTGGCTTGCTAATCTGCCAAATCACAGGACCCTAACAAGTTGCACTTAGTTCATCCGAGGCAAAGTACATGGTAGCTAGTCAGACTGCATGTGAGGTCATCTGGATGAGGAAGATACTTGTCGGTTTTTTCGATCATCAGATGGATCTGACAGTGATACATTGTGATAACCAGAGTTGCATAAAACTCTTGGTTAATCCATTATTCCATGATAGGTCCAAGCATATTTACATTTGGTACCACCATCTTTGATATTATGTTCAGAGATGCATTATTTTACTTCAATACATTCCCGCGAAGAATCAGGATGCTGATATTATGACGAAGGAGCTCGCCAGGAGCAAATTAGAATACCACAGATGCAGGATTGGGGTAGTTGATAATCCATTTCTTATTGAGATGGAGTCTTGAAAGTCAACAAGAAAATGCAACACACACATTAGTGTGGGATCATGGATCCTAGAGATACATTAGTGTGCAAGCCAATTTATTTAATAAATTGGAACTATGTCTAATTTAATTTTCCCTTAATTAAATTGGACAATAAATTTTAATATTATCTCATAAACACTTGTAATAGTTAATTGAGTGTGATAGACTCAGTTAGCTCATGGAATTCGAGTTGAGGGTGGTTGGTGAGGCATGTATAGTGATTCTATTTGTTTTAGAGTCCAAGTTGCAGTTAGTGTATTATTTTAATGCATGAGAAATCAGTTAACTCAATCTAAGTGAGTTAAATTCAGTCTAACTAGTTGTAACTGATTGTGGCACTAGTGAGAGGTCAAGTGAATTAAATAAGATTTAATTCACATGCAGTGATTTTTCAAGTGAGTGATGATTTACTATTAATAACTGCATGCATGTCAGTTCTGATGAAGACCCAATAGAGACAAAGGTTAAAGGGAACTTAACTATCAGTTGTATTATTAGCAAACTGCCCAGATGCATTTAACATACTGCATGATTTCCCATGATGTTTGCACATTCAAGGCAGGCCAAAATTAAAAAAGAATAGGGATTTCATTCCACATGAATTGCGCAAGGCAAGTTGAGCAAAGGCTGGAAATTGGCTAAATGTTGGTCAGTTTTGTTCGGATCAGTGTGAGATAGTTATTGGAGTGCAATAGACGCTTGTGAGAAGAGTGTGTTGTAATTGTTTCATGATTCCTTGGTTGAATATACAATAGAAGAGAGATGGGTTTTGAGTAGCAAGCTTTCCCCAGGAAGATATCTGTGTTGTGGTTTGATTTTCTTCTTTCTTTTACTTGGCATGATTATGCGATCGCGTTGAATTCCCACAAATTAATTGTTACAAGGATTCAGTATCTTGCTTTAGAACATTTCATGATCGGATTGAATCCATTAATATACATACTTTTTGTATAATTTCTACAAGAAAGAGGAAGAAAAGAGGGCTCTAGCTATTTTCTTCCCTAGATGCAGTAAAAGACATCCTAGAAATGAATGCCCTCTGAATTTCATAGAAGTCTTCTTATTCTATGAATAAAACCACACAAAAAATAAATTCCCCTATTTTCCAGGTTTAAAATTTGTATACCAAGGGGTAGAAGGTGGGTCAGATAAAATTTTCTTCATTAATCAAAGAGACCTCAAGGACCTAGGCCATATCAACAGGGCCTGCAAGATGCACATTATTCTTATTACAATCCATATTAGAATTTACCTTTGCAGCCTTGGTACTCTTTCACTCATCCATCATGGTCCACACCTCCCTTTTGGCCTTATTATCCTCCAAATCCTCTTTAACCTATCAGCCATCCTTTTTCAGTAATATCTTCCGCAATCTTCTCAATGTGGAAACCCATCACAAGGGTCAAGGCTTCAAGTCAATAGGACTCTTAGTTTACTGCCTCCAACCCAACCTCAACCACAACTCACCCATCCTACTCCACCTAAGAAACCTCAAATTCCTCCTCATCCCAATTCGAACCTAAACAATAAGAAAACACAACCAGTCTACAATGGAGATACATCCTATTCTTCTTATGTTGTGGAAATCCAGGAGATCAAACTTCAGTCTAGGAGAGTTCTCGTAGATAATCAACCACCTTCTCAACTTGAAGAGCTTGAATAAGAGAAGAAAGAAAGTGATCCTCAAGTAAATCCACCTCCTTTTCTTGAAATTTTGATCCACCTTAGCTAGCACACCCTAGAAGAGATTGAACTTCTGGTAGAATTGAAGAATTTGTGTGTCAAGTTACCCCTTCTCAAAACTATTAATTATGTTCCCATCTATAATAACCTTATCAAGGATAAATGTTTCAAAAATCCACGAAGAAAAATAAGAGACATCCCCACCATCAATTTTTTTTGGAAACTATCTGATCTAATGTTGGGGAGGGTGATGTTCTCGAAATACCTAGACCATGGAAGACGAGTAGTGAATGTGCCCATTGATGGAATTATAGTCCCTAATACTCTTATTTATATTAGGTATAAATCAATGTGTTGACTAATGACACCATGATAAAGTTAAATATCCAAGGGGATTTGAGGAGGACCACCACAATGTTGTAGCTTTTAGAGAGATCCACAATAGCTCCTAAGGGAATTGTTGAAGATGCCATGGTCTCAATTGAATCTTGGAGTATCATACTAATTTCCAAGTTATCCATCCCAAAAACAATTTTAATGACTACCTTCTCACCTTAGGAAGACCTTTTTTGGCCACTATTGATGCCTACATTAGTTGTAGGGATGGTAACATGACTTGTTAGGTCCCTATATTACTAGTATAGTCCCTTATTGTTATTAGTGTAACCCCCTTATTGTTATTATTGTACCCTTGTAACCCCCATTTTGTTATTATTGTGCCCTTAAATTATTATTGTTAGGTCGGATAGGATTACATTGTGGCCCACTAGGATTACATTATGGCCACATGGACTCCTATATATAGAAAGGAGATTTGTAAATTGTATCATCCAAGAATTGTTCATTTATGTAATGTATTGGAGGTTTCCCCCTCGAAGTGGCTTATTTCTAAGGTGTTGATATCTCTTTTCTTCTATTTCTGGAGCTGGTTACACAACATTTGGTATCAGAGGAAAAATCATATTGGAACCTGAAGCGGTCACGGAAACAAGAACTCGATAGCTACGGAATCGATCAATTTCAGAGTATCTCATCAAGTGGAAGAACTTAACCACTAAAGATATTCCAAAAACAACATTTCGAACTCATGAGGGTCATTATGAATTTTTGGTCATGCCTTTTGGCCTTACCAATGCACCTTCTACATTTATGGACAGACAAAAGCTACATGGAAGCCCAAGGGTTATTGTGAGCGACAGAGATCCCATTTTTACTGGAAATTTTTGGACGGAGTTATTTTCTTGTTTGGGTACTCAATTAGCTCATAGCTCATATTATCATCCTCAATCTGATGGTCAAACTGAGATAGTAAATAAATGTTTGGAAGGATATCTTTATTGTTTTGTATCTGATAAACAAACACACAAAAGGTACGCATTGCAACTTTACATTTAGAACAAAATACATTTGTATGGTATCGATGGCTTTGCTCTCGTAAAAAAATTGTCACTTGGTCAATTTTTATGGAGGAAATGATAGCACATTATGAGGATACAAAGAGCTACTCAAGCGTTAAGGACAACACTTTTTTGAAGGAGAGGGGCATGTTAGGTCCCTATATTACTAGTATAGTCCCTTATTGTTATTAGTGTAACCCCCTTATTGTTATTATTGTACCCTTGTAACCCCATTTTGTTATTATTGTGCCCTTAAATTATTATTGTTAGGTCGGCTAGGATTACATTGTGGCCCACTAGGATTACATTATGGCCACATGGACTCCTATATATAGAAAGGAGGTCTTGTAAATTGTATCATCCAAGAATTGTTCATTTATGTAATGTATTGGAGGTTGCCCCTTCGAAGTGGCTTATTTATAAGGCGTTGATATCTCTTTTCTTCTATTTCTGGAGCTAGTTACACAACATGACTATTAAGAATGGACCCTTTTAAAAAAAACTGGTATTGTATCCTCCTGCTCAACCTTCTATTTAACATGATTTACCATTCTGGTTAGAAGATGAGGAAGAGGATTAATTGTATCACACAACCCCCTACCCAATTTGAACTCTATATATTGTTATAGGATGGGGGCAACCTGATGAAGATTACCTCATTGACCATATCCTTCAAAAATAGCCTCCCACTACCATACCACTTGATGAACTGGTGAAAGAATCTGGGTGTAGTTATTGGAATGAATTGTGCTCGGTTGAATCAAGTCCTGAACATGTCAAGATTGTAGAATATGGCCCTTCTAAAAATTTAAATATCAACCCCTCTCTCTCGGAAAAACAAGAAGAACAATTGTTCAATGTACTGAGGGAAAGCTTATATTATTTTGCTAGGGATTATAAGGAAATAAAAGTGGTGCATCCCTCAGTTTGTACTCATCATATTTACATCAAAGAGGGATGAAAAACTATGCACCAACCCCATAAGAGAATGAACCTAGCTCTTAAGGACATTGTGAAGGAATAATTAAAAAAGCTACTGGATGCAAGGTTCATATACTCCATCTCATATAGTGACTGGATGTCCCCTCTAGTTTTAGTCCCAAAGAAGAGTGGGAATTGGAGGATATATGTTGACTATAGAGAGATTAAAAAGGACACAAAGAAAGACCATTTTTTGTTGCCCTTCATTGACCAAGTCCTAGATGGTCTTGCACGAAAGAAATTATTTTCCTTCTTGGATGAATTTAGTGGTTACAATTAGATCTAGATCATCTCCTAAGAAAAATATAAGACCACATTTACATGCCCCTAGGGAAATTTTTCCTATAGAGTTCTCCCATTCAATCTGTGAAATTCCCCTGCTACTTTTGAGAGGGAAGCTTTAAGTGTATTTTTTGAACTTATTCATGACTCTGTTGAGATATACATGGATGATTTCACTCCTTATGGATGTGACTTCCAGGAGACTCTCTCTAATATATGTAAAGTCCTGAATAAATGTATTGAAATTAATCTCTCATTAAGCCTTGAGAAATGTGAATTCTTAATGAATGTAGGGAATTTCCTTGTCCATTCCATATCCATGAAATGGATATAGGTTGACCCAAACAATATTTCCATCATCATAAGGGTACCTAACCCTCAAAAGAAAAGAGATGTTAGGAGTTTCTTAGGATTAGTTGGGTATTATAAATTTTTCATCAAATACTTTAGTAAAGTGGCTTCACCATTGCTTGAACTACTGGCCAAAAAATCAAATTTTTGTTGGACAAACAACTGTGAGTAGACCCTTGAAATATTGAAATAAAATTTTACTATTGCACCCATCCTTATAGGTCCTAAATAAGAATTTCCTTTCTGTATCCATAATGATGCATTAGAAAAATTTGTGAGGGAAACCTTGGGACAAGTATAACATAAATTACCTCATGCTATGTATTTCATTAGTAAGAATTTGTCTAAAGCTGAGTTTAATTACACTTTCACCTCTAAGTTTGTATGAAACCCAAGTTGATAAATAGATTTGAGAAGCCCTTGGAATTCACAACACCCTTGGAGAAATATCAGAGCTCACCAAATACACCCCAATATTTGATTATAGCCTCGAGTTTTCCTAAGACGAAGTGATGGCCAAAATGACCTATATAACTGAGTGCAATGACCCAATTCCAATTCAAATGTGTTAGCCTTCTTGGCTCGACAGATACCCTCTTTCATAAATCTATTTCCTCTACTTAACACCCAAAACATCCACAATTATTGATATCCCATGAATAGGAAATCATTGTTGTAAAAACTTCAATTTGTTGGGCTTGCCAAAATGGGACTTCCTACCTCTTTTTGGTAGTTTTCTCACAAAAATTTATGTCTTCCTGGTAGGGTGGTAGTGGCATATGAGATGACACTTAACACCAGTATTGCTATCTATCATGGTCATTATTTCACAAATTGACACAATGAATTTGACAATAAATAACTCTTAGTGGTCTTGATGGTATAGCACTTGATGGTCTTGCTGAAGGGGATTCTTGGTATTGTTTCAACTACTTGATCTTATTTCCAACCACAATACTTGTTCCATGCACAATTTATCATCTGAATGGATCAATGGTGGATTTGTTCCTTTATTGGAATGCATCATTTCCTCTATCTTAAGTCAAGAAACACTTGTTCAAACTCATGCATTGACATAGGGTTTATACACACAAAATAAAACACAAATGGATTCAATGACACAAATAATACATGGATTAAACTCAAGCCCAATTACATACTACAAAACCTCTCAAGGCCTAGCCGTGCTCTCAGCCTTATCTACATTACTCTCTCTCTCTCTCTCTCTCTCTCTCACTTTGACTCTCACAATGCTCATAGGTTACATATAAATAATTATTACAATAAGTATCTAATCATTTTCGATTTGATCTACCCTAACCATATCGCTAATATATCTTAGGATATCAAAATAATCCCTATCATTTACACCCAATTCGATGAAAATGTGTCATTTTTCCATGATGCTCCTTTAAGAAGATTCCAAATTTTGATTACGAATTGGGGGTTTATGCTCCTACATAAAAAAAAAGAATCATTTTCTAGTTGGTTAGGTAGCACTACTCTTTATGTGTGTTTGAATTATCCAATTTCAAACCTCATCAAGGTTGTGTTCTACAATAGACAACAATATAGATTTTTTTCATTGCAAAAGTATAAATAAATTAATGAACTTTGGAGGAAAATTGTGGCTTTATTATGACATACAATGGCACTTTCACACATAGTTTAGATTCCAAAATATAAGTATATTTAAACTAAGCGGAAATACTAGCTATTATATAGCACTTCTTGTATAATGCTAATATATCCATGTTAAACTCAACATGAAAACACATAATATAATGTAATTTTACCTGTGGATTGTACTAAATTGTAGTGCCAATTTAATTTTGGATATTACAATATGGCTTTTTAATTGTTCCCTTGTATTGTTTATATCAAAGTATTTTTTAATTTCTTCATAGTATGATTTAGTATTTCGCTGATAAGAAATTACCTGGTTTACTTAAAAAACAAAAATTAACCGGCGGCCTGGATTGACTCGCAAGGGAATATCCTCAGCATATGCTTCATATGAATGCTTATCAATGGTTGTGGTGTTACAAAAGCTGAAGTGTTGCATTGCATTTTAATAAAAATTTTAAAGAAAATTTGAAACAACGAAAGCCACGTTATGGTAGATGGATCGATTCAATAGAGAAAACATTAATTTTTTGTTAGAATTTCACGTAATCACCACATAATTGATTTCGAGTCGTGTAGTGGGAGCACTTCAAATTGTTAATTCTTTATAGATGATTCAAATATTCATCCATGCACGTCCTCGCTAACACTGCCATGGCTAAAGCCATATCCAATGGATGTTTATCCTTCAGTGCCAGATCCATGAAAGTCTTGAGTTTCTCTTTGGGAATAGGATAATTTGTTTGTAAATAATCGACGAGAAAGCCATTGTTGGCATAATTGAAAACGATATATGAACAAATTCTTGTCACACAGATCCCCGAGAGGTGTGCCACATTGAAATGGTTCGGGTTTTGAAGAACCCCAATTTTCTAAGATTCGTTGCCCTGAATATACTTCACAGCCACTAGGGTTTCGTCGATGACGTCGTGGTGGAAATACCCGATGATTATGTTCACTGGGTTGAAATTCGTCGTCGTGAATTCCATTTCCTTAAATTTGTACCTAGGTAGTATCTGCCTCATTTCTTGAATTCAGACAGGAATATTTTCGGTTGACGCCTTTGTCTTGGCCTTTTTAGCACCGAGTTCTGGTTCCCCTCAGCTCACAGTTCGACTGCTTCGGGCAGTCCCAGGTCGTCTTGTTTCCTCTTAAGAGAACAGAGATGATTGTCACGACCATCACCAACACCATGATGACGCAAAAAGGAGACGGTGGCTAAAATCTCAATGTTTTTCCATTTCTAATTCATAGAAAAATATAATTTTAGATAATAGAATTTATCATAAAATTGTTGATTATAATCATGCATTGTAAGTATCAAATTAGTGTAACAACCCCGGCTTAAAATTTTATGTAATAAAATTAGTAAAGGAAAAATAATACCAAAGTCATGGGACACTTATTTCAAGATGAATGTTGGGAAAAACATCCTAATGGGGTGTCCATTTGGCTTATTATGGCTAAGAAATTTAGAAAATGAATTGGTGAAGGTTTAGAAAGGTGAAGTGGCATTAATTGGAATTATATTTATAAAATAAAATAAATTAGGAGAAAAGGGAGATGAAAGGTCACATGTTGCATGTGAGGAGGAAATTGAATGAAAAATAGATGAAATTGAAGAAAAAAGAGACCTCAATAATAAAAAGGCTTCCGAGGATCAGTTCACAGTTTTTTTTCTATTTGGTTTTGGAATTAGTCTTAGAGAGGATAAGAGAAACAAGAGGATAAAGTAAGAAAAATAAGAAAAAGAAAGAAAAGGAAGGACAAGGAAGCAAAGGACAAGCAAATGAAATTTGGATCAAGCAACTTCAACAAGAATAATTACAGGCAATAGGTTGAATGTGTGATTTCCTAGTTGGTTTGTGCATGCATGGTGTATGCATGTGTTCATTTGGTTCTCTTTCTTTCATTGGCATGGGATTTTCTAGGTGTGATAGTGGTTTCATCCTTTCCTTTCCAATTCCTAGATAGCCATCATATCATGGGATTCATTATTGGTTGAGCTATGGATTTCTAGAAGGTTTTGGATCTGAGTGAGGTGGTATTAGGAAAATACCAAGGGTTGGGGGTGGAGATGGTTTTCTCGAGGAATCCCTCAATAGGTGGATGGAGATAGGAAAATTCCTCAAGGGATGTTGAAGGAATTATGAGGCATCCAAGCTTGGTATGGTTTTGTGATCTTGGGACTCGTTTAGGTGAGATCACAGTAGTGTGAGGGTGGAGGTGGTTTAACCTTTGGATTCCCTCGGTTGTTTATGACTTGGTTTATCCCATGAGATATGACATTCATGATTGGAATAGGGCACATGGATGATTAGCTTAAATAAATATTTGGTTCATCCTAATTTATGGTCAGGCAGTACGTGGAAGTCCCTGACTTGGTTGGATTTTGCATACAGCAACAAGAGCTATTTTCCTCTTGTATTTTATGAGTAAATGTACTTGTTATTATGTGGCTTTGATAGTTGTTCTATCACTATTATTATTATGGTTATATGTTGGTTATAATAATGGTTTCATAATAGGTTTTGGTTATGGCTCATAACATGTTTTGATTCGTAAATGATTGGTTATTGAATGCATGAACTAATAGATGTTATTGTAGTTATTATGAAAGGGTATTAGACATTATTGATGATTCTCAGATAAGTATCAAACCCTTATGTTTAATTATGCATTCATGACATGTAGATTACATTTCCACTATATGCTTGACGAAATGATTGTCATGGTTAGGCTAGGTTAGGTCAAGTCCTTGATCAAGTTTTGTATTAAAGGCTTTTTATTTGTATCATTTATGCTTTCTGAAAGTCTCATTAATTTTTGGGTAGTGGTTGGGAGTTAGGCCCTGAAAAGGTGGCTCAAATGTTGGGTCATAAGCTCTGAACTAGGAAATATAGACTACACTCGCTGGGAGGCAGGGTTATTCATGTGACTGGAGGGTTACAGTCACTGTATTTCCTTTTCATTAGAGTGATTTTGGATCCAAATCACTAAAAAATAAAGTTAACTCGGGTTTTGGGCACCTCGAGTGGTTCTTTATCTCCTTGGGGTAATGTAGCACACGAGGGAAGTTAGTAAAGTTTCATATTGTCGATTCCAATTCCTTAACTATAGTTATGGAGTTTATTGATGTCATAGTAGCCCTCAAGTCATGTTTACCCTTGCATCCTAGTGAAGTGGTTAAATATGGGAGGATTGGCTACAGATTGGTATCAGAGCATGATTCAACACTTGGACTGGTTGGGCGGAATGTGATTATTATGGATACATGTCGGTTGTGTGCATGTTTGATAGTGGCTATGGTTGTCATGTATATATCCTATGTCATATTTTATGTTATCAAGTATGATACTATTGTGTTGGCTGAGATAGAGCAGGAGATGTAGATTATCAAAGCAAAGTTATAGCATTGGACCTCAGTTTAAGGGAAAATCGTCATATAGGTATTCTATGTTTGGTGTGTAGGTATGTTGGTTAATGGTTTTTATATGCATTATGGTTATGTACATGCCTTTCATTCTATTCTTGTTATGGTTACACACATGATAAATGCTAGTTGATTAGTGCAATCATAAGCACATGCGTTAGGTAGTCATGCATAGTAATTAACTTGTTGTTATATGCATTATGGTCATTTCATTTAAGATATTGATGTTATATGTATCATGTTAATCTAGATTGGCCTATGAATATGGTTATGATTGTGATATTCAGGTATGAGTCGATATACTTGTGATATTATGTCATTAATTAATGTGGGTTGACTTGTACATACGTGATAGCCTCTAATGAGATACATTGAGGTATGTGTTTGATTATGTCATCTATTGGTCTTCTCTAACATGGTATGCTTATAGGTTTTTTGAATGTTTGATTAATTGCATGATATGAGTATGTGTGTTTATAAGATTGCATGAATTAATGATCTTTTTTAAGCCTTGGTTGTACTAACACAATATGTGATGAGACAACTGATATGCACTTGAGAACAAGTGGGTGCTAGTTGTAGTATTATGGATAATGACTATGAGTTGAGTATGAAATTGTTGTTAGTGATGGTAAAGGATGATTTAAAATTAATAGATATAATGCCTTGATATTTGGAACATGCGGCTAGCATGTGTGAACATTTGTAGGGAAACATGTTTAGTATTAGCATGAAAAGGTAACAATTGATTTGTTTATATATAACTAATGGTTGGGTGATGTGATAGCATGTAATAAGACTCAATTGTATCAAGGTAAAAAGGTAAAATAAAGGAATTGGGCGAGGATTCCTTTGGATATGTTTGGAAACTTCAATTCCACTAAATGAGTGCTTTGCATGAATACAAGAAGTCTTCTTAACAATGATTTTTTCTAACATTATGTGGATATGTGCTATTTTCGTGAACATGTATTTGACAGGTATAATAGTTGGTTCCCAATTATGTATGGATTCATCAAGGAATTGGAGTCCCTTGATAGATGTTTTATGTATTCGTTTAGTTACAAGTCGGCATGTTGGGTACAATAAGGTAAGATAACTGGTATATTGTTATATTTATTTATACACTAAAAGTTATCTGTTTATGGAAGTATGATGCATGGAATTGAATGGAAAAAGAGAGTGCCAAAAATCTTGAAGAAGTATCGGGTTGAGATTTTCCATGGAATCACTGGGAACCCATGGAGCTGAGTCATGGCATCTGTTGCTAGTTTTGTGCTTTCAGAATTTTGTGATTTTTTTTCGCTTGATTTGAATTTTTTTTTTATGTCTAGTGCATGGCCATGCAACTTTGTTTGTGGTGTCTTATTACTATTGGTTTTTCAAGGTTTTATTATTGTTTGTTTCTTGTTCTTTCCTTTTATGCTTTGAGGGTCATGGGAATTGGATGGGGAAAGAGGAAAGTTAATGGAGCATTGAGCGAGCTGAATGAAACCTAGCAGGTAATCAAAGACCTGAATGAATTCAGTGCATGAATATAGGGCACATAAAGGTAAGAATATAATAACTAGTTGGATTATTTGGGTCCATTGGGATAAATATACGATGGCAGGACAATCATGTGAAAGGTAACAAGAAAGGTAAAGTGAATGGATGTGAGGCATCAAATTCCTTGGCTAAGTTGGGAATTGTTGTTCTCAATTTTATGCATTCTTTTCACAAATAAAGGCTCGTTCTATTACAGTTGACCTTATGATATTTGATAATTATGTTGAGATCGTGATTATGTTGATGATTACATGCATATATATGTATGTATGCCATCGTATAACGGGGTCGTTACAGATCATGATTGTTTTATGATACTTTTTATATGTATGTATGTTGTTTTCTGACAGGGTTTCAAGGATCATTCTGGTGGAGGAATGATTTCTTAGGCGGGTTAATGCATGAAGAGGTTCCTAGTCTTATGAGGAATCATTTGGGAAGAGTATCCTTGACAGATCTATAAGGCTAGTACCATGTGGATATGAATTGATATTATGTCCTTATACCATGCCTATGTTTATGTTATGGATAGGTAATGTTGAGGGATACATTAGGAGAATGAAAGTAGTGTGATCTGTGACATGCTAGAAAAACATGGATAGTGGAGGGACACTAGAAACAATGTTTCTTGAAAGAGATGGTGTGGTCTCTAGATGTGAAATAATCGTGTTGTGTACATATTTTATATGCGGTGCTATTTACATATTGTATATGCAGTGATGTGTACATATGTTTTTATGTACATGTTGTATATGCAACATTGTGTACATATGGTGTTGTGTGCATGTGGTGTTGTGTAAACGTTTTTCAGTTGGTGTTGTGTACATATTGTCTATGCGGTGATGTGTACATATGTTGCTATGTACATGTTGTATATGCAACATTGTGTACATATGGTGTTGTGTGCATGTGGTACATGTGGTGTTGTGTACACGTTGTGCAGGTGGTGTTGTGCACACATCGTGCAGGTGGTGTTATGTACACATCATGCAAGTGGTGTTGTGTACATGTGGTGTTGTGTACACACTATTTAGGTAGTGATATGTATATGTGGTATTGTTTTAAGTGTATTATTTATTTTTTGTATCATGACATGTATATTCATGGTATTGTATGGTGCGTACATATATGTGTCATTTTGTACACGAGGTTTAGGTGTATGTGTCGTTTTGTACACGAGGTGATAGTGTATGTGTTGTGTTTTACATCATGTGTAGGTGTATGGGTAGTGTTTTACACTGGGTTTAATTGTGTGTTTTGTTGTACACTATGTATGTGTATTCATTGTACAATTTTATGGGATAAAGTATGAGACTTTCGGGGCCCTTGTTGTTGATATTGAAGCTTGAGGCAGTTTAGTCTCAGGATACCCTTGTTGCTATTGAGCGTTGAGGTGGTTTAGTATATGGATTCCATTGTTGCTACTATTGAGGATTGAGGCATTTTAGTCTCTCGATACCCTTGTTGCTATTGGGGGTTGAGGAATTTTAGTCTCTAGATGTCCTTGTTTTCGATATTGAGGGTTGAGGCGGTTTAGTCTTGGAATGCCCTTGTTTCTATTGACGGTTCAGGAAGTTTAGTATTTGGATGATATTGTTGCTGATAATGACGGAGAAGGTGGTTTAGTCTCCATTTTCCCTTGTTGATTAAAGAGAAGGCACTAGGTGCTTCCCTAGTTTTGAAACTAATTCAGTGTGTGTATGAAGAGGACAAAGAAAAAAGGCAAAAGAAAAGTACCATTTGAAGGATAAGTATCGATATTTCATTTCATTTTTTTACTATGCATATAATCTATGATTTTATTTTATGATGGTTGTATGTGATCTATGATTATGATTTATGACAATTACATGTGATATATGATTTTGATTTATGATGGTTGCATGTCAAGATAAATAGATGTGATATGTTTATACATGATGATTTGATCAAAGATCTAGTTTGACTTGTTATAATGGGAAGTAAATAAATTCACAAGTCTACCTTATTGAAAATCCACCAATGAGGTATTATTTGAATTTATTTTGAATCTAATGGAAACTATGTGCTTGGTACAAGAAAGCAAGGAAATTCCCAGTTTGGGGTGGTTGAAAATGACTAAGAATTAGTAGCAACAATGAAAGGAATTGGAATACACAACAATATGATGGTAACGCATTCAGGAGAGGTGCCATCATGGGACAATGGTATCCAATAATATATATTGATTTCCATGGTAATGTTATGATTGGTATGATGGTTTTGAGGAAGAGATATGCCTTGGTTTTTGGAACTTCCGATGCAAGGAAATATTTCGAAGGGATGGATTGCTCGGGAAAGGGGATGTCAGGGAACTTGGAAGGTGAGAGAGTGCATGGAAGTGTCGGGTGACAGGATTTCCCAAGGGAATGTGTAGCAAATAAGGTAAGGCCAAGGGATTTATTTGTTTTTGTCATTTTCATTGCTAAATGGAATCATAAGCACATTGGGATTGTACCCTAGAATAATGAATTGGTAATTTTTTACTAAGGGAACAGGTAGCATATAGATCATAACGTTATACATTAAATGCAGGTTTGAATTTGGTAGTGGATTCTGGTCTTCCTAGGAAGGAGGTGAATCTTGGTATTACTTTGAGGGTGGAGGTGTGAGCCTCTAGATTCCCTTGTTGATTGAAACAAAAATCATATCATTTTTTTTACTAGTTAAAGAAAATGTGCATATGTATATATGTGTATATTTATTGTAAATATCATGACGAGTTGAATTTATAAAGATCCATAAGCTATATAATTATTTTCGAGTTGAAGCAAATGTGCATAAGTATATGTGGTTGTTATTGTAAATACTGTAATGAGTTTTTTTATAAAGCTCTAGTAAACAGTATGATTGTCATGTTTTCAACAAGATGTCATTGTAAATATTGCAACGAGATGGGTTATAAATATCCATAGGTAGTAAATTTTGTTCTCATTGGTTTGTTGGTCATAGGTGTCATAGAACAATAAGGATGACATTCCCCTAAGGGGGAGGGGCTTGTAACCCCCTCGGGTTAAAAGTTCATGTAGTAAAATTAATAAAGGAAAAATAGGACCAAGGTCATGGGACACTTATTCCAAGTTAAATGTTGGGAAAAACATCCTAGTGGGGTGTTCATTTGGTTTATTATGGCTAAGGAATTTGGCAAAGGCATTGGTAACGGATTTAGAAAGATGAAGTGGCATTAATTGGCATTTTATTTATAATTTATAAAATAAAGGAAATTAGGAGAAAATGGATATGAAAGGTCAAAGGTTACATGTGAGGATGAATTTGAAGGAAAAATAGAGGAAATTGAAGAAAATAGAGGTCACAATAATAAAAAGTCTTATGAGGATCAATTCATAGCTTATTTTTAGTTTTGTTTTGGAATTAGTCTCAGAGAGGAGAAGAGCACCAAAAGGAGAAAGAAAGCAAATGAAATGGAAGTAAAGGACAAGAAAATGAAATTTGGATCAAGCAACTTGAGCAATAATGCTTGAAAGTAATAGGTTATATGTGTGATTTACTAGTTGGTTTATTCATGCATGGTGTATGGATGTGTGTATTTATTTCTCTTGTTATCACTAGCATGTATTTTGTCAGGTGTGACAGTGGTTTCAACCTTTACTTGACAATTTTTGGATAGAAATGGTGTGATGGCATTCATTCTTGGTTGAGCTATGGATTATCAAAAGTTTTTGGATTCAGGTCAGGCAGTCTCAGGAAAATCCCAAGAGTTGGGGGTAGAGATGGTTTTATCTAGGAAGCCCTCAATAGGTGGGTGGAGACAAGAAAATTCCTTAAGGGATGGTGAAGGATTTATGAGGCGTCTAAGATTGATTTGGTTTTATGATCTCAGGAATGGTTTAGGTGAGATCATGGTAGTGTGAGGGTGGAGGTGGATTAACATTTGTATTCCCTTGGTTTTTTATGACTTGTCTTATCCCATGAGATCCCACATTCACGCTCAGAAATTGGCACATGGGTGGTTGGATGAAAGAAAGATTTGGTTCAGCCCAATCTATGGTCGGGTGGTACTGCATGGAAGTCCCTGACTTGGTTGGATTTAGCATAAGTCAACAAGTTCTCTTTTCCTCTTGTATTTTATGAGTAAATGTACATTTTATTATGTGGCTTTAATGGTTGTTATATCATTGTTATTATTCTGGTCATATGTTCGTTATAAACACAGTTTCACAAAAGGTTTTGGTTATGTCTCATAACATGTTTTGTTGGTAAATGAATGGTTATTGAATGCATGACCTAAGAGATGTTATTGCAGCTATTATGAAAAGGCATTAGACCTTCTTCATTATTGTCAAATAAGTATCAGACCCTTCTTTTTTATTATGCTTTCATGACCTGTAGATTACATGTTGACTATATGATTGACAAAATGACTATCTTGGTTAGGTAGGGTTAGGTCAAGTCCTTAATGAAGTTCTATGTTAAAGGATTTTTCTTTGTGTCATTTATCCTTTCTGAAAGTCTCATTAATTTCTAGGTAGTGGTTAGGATTCAAGCCCTGAAAAGGTGGCTCAAATTTCGAGGTCACAGGCTCAGAATTCGTAAATTTAGACTGCAGTTGCTGGGAGGTATAGTTATCAGAGCAAATGGATGGCTACATTTCATCGGAGTAACTAGAGGTCCATGTCACTGAAAAAGAAAGTTAAATCAAGGTTTGGGCACCTAGAGTGGTTGTTTAGCTCCTGGGGGTCCTATAACACTTGAGGGAAGTTAATAAAGTTTCAGATTGTCGATTCCACTTTGTTAACTATACTTAGGGAGTTGATTCATTTCACAATATCCCTGAGCTCATTTTTACCCCGACAACCCAATGAAAGCAGGTAAATGTGGGAGGAGTGGTTATAATTGGTTTCGCCTTCCATGTCTTTTCGCGGGTATCAAAATTGTTAGTATGTGAGGACACCAAGGTAATTGAAATAGGATCATGAGGTATATTCACCCATTCCCTCAAAAAATTATTGAATATATTCTTAGGAACGACCTTGTTTTTCACTTGTAGGGATGAGTTGGCCCATCCAGTATTGAGAATTACAGGTTTCCCTCTGGGAAGTAACGTTGTTGAACCAGATCATTAGCCTTTTATATCATACCATTCACTCGGAACAATTGCATGATATTGCTAGATAAATATGTAAAGGGAGTGTCATTTAAATAGGGAGTATTGATATGCACTAATATCTCTAAGGCACTAACGAACATATATCAAACTACGACCGACAGATTATCTAGAGCCCACCCTTGGATTTCTTATGTGTTAGCTCTGGAATTTAGTCTTATCAAAAGAAAAAAGGTAATTCTAAGACACACACCACTACAAGGGCCAGATAACCATTATCACTTTCATTTATCCTATTATCATAACATCTTGTTTCCATATTCTAGAGCATACCAAATCACGATTGTTTAAAAATGAGGATACCGACGAAATGCAACACATACCACTTCGAAATTGTTTCCATTTTAATCATTTGTGTGCCTTCTTTTTCCGAAATATCATGAGTACAAATGAATTTGGTTGTTTCTTTATATTTAATATGTTTGTGTGAGTGTGTGTGTGTGTGTCTTGGCTTCCCAAGAATGTTTGGGTTTTTGTCAAAGTTTGCATAGGGATGATACCCTTAGCCTAAAAAAAGAGACTTTCAAAAGACCAAAGACATTAATATATTTCAGAATCAATTATTTTTTCATCTTTACATTTGATTGATATTATGCACAACTAATTTTGAGATCGCTTTTGGAGGTGATTATGTTAGGTATCAGGATAAGTTTATTCAAAGTTATAAGTTTACCTTAACTCAACAAAGAATTAGGTTACTATGATATAAAAAAATTTGTTTTCTATTTTTTTCTAATTGAAATTTAATAAAAGTATTAAAGTTTGATCATTATTTTTGTTATTTTACCTCATGTTTAATCATAGCTAAATCAAAGTTTGTAACCTAAGAAAAGGTAAGACTTATTTTAAAATTTATCAAATTATTTGTATGTAGAAATCTAGAGTTTTAAACGAAGTTTTATTATTTAAATATTGTTTTATCATTATTTTTATTATTACATTACCTTTATTCTCTAAATTATTTAGGCAATTTTTGTTTTTTTCTTTTAATATGAATCTATCTAGTTTTATAATCATTTATTTTGTATGTAAAAATAGATTGTTTCTTCAAAAGGGTTTCACATTCATTTATTTTCTTTCATAAAATATGAAATTACTTTTCTCTTTTTTTTCATGGTATTTTTGCCTTTTTCTATTTCAAATGATTCATCATTGCATTTTTTTCAATAACATTTTTGTTGGAATGTTTGAGAGAACAAAAAAATTGAGAGCCTAAGGTGAAATACTAATGGTAAAAATCAAAAGTTTTGTTCATTATTCTTTTGATTCTATAGCATATGAAGATAATGGTTTTTGACTAGTCTCTAAAGTAGGTGTTCTTGGTAAAACAATTTCTAGATTTGGTAAACATTACTAAAAATCGAAGTGTGTTATCGTTAAATCACATATATCTTATTCACATCTCTGAAATTAAAAAATTGATTGAAATATTTTATGCACAACAAGTTATATATATAAATCTTATGCAAGGCAAGTTATACAAATCTTTACTGTTCATCTATTAGTTATTAATAATTGAATTAAAATTTTGAAATCTTTATTCCAAAAGAAACATACTTATCAACTTAATTGTTGTGAATATACATCACACCCATTTGGTAGCCATAGTCATCGCCTCAACATCCATGTTGGTCTATACTTACTATATGAGTAAGCTGACATAGTACACAGTCCATTTCTTGATAAACTAGCATAACCACATTTATTATTATTGTTATGTACTATTAATTAACCAATTAATAAATAATATTAATATTAATATTAATAACTAATAAAAAAAATTAATATTAATATTAAAAATTAATAGCTACAATATTATTATTAATTATAAAAAGGATTAATTATTAATATTTATAAATTATTAGTAATTATTAATTAATAATAATTATTAATAGCTATAGTTATTGTTAGTAAAGTGATAAATATTATAAATCAAATGGGTTGATATTATAAACCAAATCATGGTCATATTAATAATAATTAATTAATTGTTAATTATTAATCATTATAATTAGCCGAGAGGTTCACTCTACACCTAGTGTGGATGTGTAAGTTTGTCCATTCGTCTACCCCCCTTTAAAATAAAAATAAAAAATAAAAAATATGTTCTAAATAGAAAAATAATGTCGGCTATAATTAAAAAAAAAATTAATATGATTTAAAGTAGTTAGAAGTAAAAAAACAAATGTGTGACTGAGATGTTTAAATCTTATACTTTTCAAAAATATTTCGACAAGAGATTTAAATAAACTATTCGAAGATATATGTTATCTAATTTATGTTGGTTTTTAATAATTAATGCTAATTATAATTATTGTTCATAAATGGATAAAAATTATAAACCAAATGGACTGATAAAATAAACCCAAGATATTAATATTTTAAACCCAAGATATTTAAATTAAACCCTAGGATTAATATTGTTAACCTTATAAATAATATTATACCCTAGGAATATGAACCCAATGGATTTATAAACCCCAAGGGATTGATATCATAAACACAAGGGACCAATAAACCCAGGGGGATGATATTAAACATAAGGAATTAATATTATAAACCTAAGGGATATCAAACCTAAGGTAAACATTATAAACCCTAAAATAAAAATCAAAGCCTAGGATTAATATTAAATCTTGTGAATGTAAACCCTAATATTAATAAACCCAAGGGATTGATATTATAAAATCAATGGATTATAAACTAAATGGATTAATATTAGACCCTAAGATTAATATTATAAACCCTAGCATCAATTTTATAAACCCATAGGATTAATAAACCAATTAGATTAATATTAAAAACCATAGGGATTATAAACCCAAGGGAATAACATTAAAACATGTGATTAATATTAAAACTTAAGACTAATATTACAAACTTTAGTATTAATATGACAAACGCAAGAGATTAATAATATAAATCCAAGGAATTAATAAACCTAAGGGAGTGATATTATAAACTCAATGGATTTTAAATTGAGAGGAATAATTTTAATCTCAAGGGATTAATATTAAACACTAAGATTAATATTATAAACCCTAAAATAAACATTAAACTCTAATATTAATATCATGAACCTTATGATTAATATCAGAAACCCAAGGGGTTAATGTTAAAAACCCAAGGGAATAAAATTAAACCCTAGGATTAATATTAAAACCTAGGAATATAAACCATAAAATCATTAAACCCAAGGGATTAATATTGTAAACCCTAGGCTTGATATTAAACCCTAGGAATATAAACCCTATGATTAATATTATAAATCGAAGGAATTTATATTATAAACCTAATGGATTATAAACCGAAGGGATTTATATTAAACCCTAGGATTAATATTATAAACTCTATCAATAATATTATACCCTAGGAATATGAACCCTTGTATTAATAAACCCAAGGGATTAATATTATAAACACATGACAGTAATAAATGCAAGAGATTAATACTAAACACCCAAAAAAAAATATTAATATTGTAAACTCATGGTATATAAACCCCTAAAACAAACATGATTGACCATGGTTGATTTTCATATTGAGACAATCATTGTTACAATGCGACGTTGGATGATGGTTGACCATGATTGATTTTCATATTGAAAGAATCGTTGTCACAATACGACGTTGGACCATGGTTGACCATGATTGACCATGATTGACTATGGTTGATTTTCATATTTAGATAATCTTTATCACAATGTTATGTTGGACCATGAGACAATATTTGTCACAATGTGACCATGGTTATTAATGATAATTGACTATGATTGACCATGGTTGACCATGGTTGACCATGTTGATTTTCATATTGAGACAATCTTTGTCACAATGTGACGTTGGACCATGGTTGACAATGATCGTCCATGGTTGGCCATGGTTAATGATGGTTGACCATGGTTGATTTTCATATCGAGACATATTTGTCACAATATGACTTTGGACCATGCTCAACCATGATTGAACATGGTTAAATTTCATATTGAGGTAATCTTTGTCACAATGTGGCGTTGGACCATGGTTGACCATGATTAACCATGGCTGAAGATGGTTGACAATGGTTGAACATGGTTGATTTTCAAATTGAGATGACCTTTGTCACATGTGAATTAGACCATGGTTGACTATGATTATAAACCAAAGTGATTTATATTAAACCCTAATATCAATATTTCAGACCCTATGAATAATACTATACCCTAATAATATGAAATCTTATATTGATAAACCCAAGAGACTGATATTATAAAATCAAGGGACTAATAAACACAAGGGATTAGCACTAAAAACATAAGGGATTATAAACCCAATATATATAAACACTAAGATAAATATTATAAAACCTAAAATAAACATGGTTGACCATCATTGACCATATATTATTTTCATATTGACACAATATTTGTCACAACGCGTCATTGAACCATGGTTGATTTTCAAAATGAGACACTATTTGTCACAATGTGACATTGGACTATGGTTTACCATGCATTACCATGGTTTTCATAATGTGATGATGGACCAAGAGATAATATTCATCTGGTTGACCATGGTTGACCATCATTGATATTCATATTCAAACATTTTTTGTCAGAATGCGACGTTTCACCATGGTTGACCATGATTTACCATGTTTGAATATGATTGACCGTGATTGACCATGGTGATTTTCATATTGAGACAATGTGTCACAATGTGACGTTGGACCATGGTTGACCATAATTGACCATGGTTGACAAGAGTTTAACATGGTTGATTTTCATATTGAAACAATCTTTGCCACAATGTGATGTTGGAACATGGTTGACCATGGTTGACCATAATTATAAACCCAAGGATTAATATTAGAAACACTCTGAATAATATTATACCCTAGGAATATGAACCCTTAGATTAATAAACCCAAGGGACTAATAAATGCAAGGGATTAATACTAAAAACCCAAGAGAATAATATTAAACCGAAGGGTTTAATATTATAAAACCAATGTATATAAACCCTAATATAAATATTATAAACCCTAAAATAAACATTGTTGACCATGGTTCATTTTCATATTGAGAAAATCCTTTTCACAATGTGACATTGCACCATGGTTGACCATGCTTCACCATGATGTATTTTCATATCAAGACAATATTTGTCACAATGCGATGTTTCGGTTGACCATGGTTGATTTTCATATTGAGACAGCCTTTGTCACAATGCGACGTTGGACCACGGTTGACCGTGGCTGACCATGGTTCAGCACGATTGATTGTAAATCTAAGGGAATAATAAATCCAAGGGATTAATACTAAAAACCCAAGGGATTATAACCCTAAGGGAATAATATTAAAGTCAAGGAAATAATATAAAAAAAAAAACTATATAAATCGCAAGATAAATATTATAAACCCTAAAATAAACATGGTTGATCATGGTTGACCATGATTGATTTTCATATTGAGACAATCTTTGTCACAATGTGACGTTGGACCATGGTTGACCATGATTGACCATCGTTGACCATGATTGATATTATAATTCCAAGGGAATAATAAACCCAAATGATTAATAATAAAAAGCCAAGGGAATAATATCAAACCCAAGTGAATAATATAAATCCAAGGTATATAAGCTCTAAGATAAATATTATAAACCCTAAAATAAACATGGTTGACCATGGTTGATTTCCATATTGAGACAATCTTTGTCACAATGCGACATTGGACCATGCTCGACCATGGTTGAGTGTGATTAATTTTCATATTATGACAATCATTGTCACAATCAGATGTTGGACCATGGTTAATTTTCATATTGAGACAATTTTTGTCACAATGAGACATTGAACCATGGTTGTCTCAATGTGATGTTGGACCATGGATTTTGAGCATGGTTGAACATGGTTGACCATGGTTGACCATGACTCACCATGTTTGACCATGATTGATATTATAAACTCAAGGGAATAATAAAACCAATGGATTAATACTAAAAACACAAGGGATTATAGACCATTAATGAATTGTACATTTATTAATGTGGTTGGCCATGGTGAACCATGGTTGGGTTTATTAATAAACCCAACCATGGTTCACCTGTAGCCAATAAATGTTGATTCATTAACTTGAAAACGGAATATTAAACCCCAAGTGATTAATATACCTAAATAAAAATGGTTGAACATGGTTAATTTTGATAATAAGAGACAATCATTGACGAACAGGACGATGGTCAGCCATGGTTGATAATGGGTAAATGATTTATTCTCTTATTAGGAACAATCTTTGTCATAATGCGACGTTAGACCATGCTCTCCATGCTTGTTGTTGATTTTCATATTGGGACAACCTTTGTTACAATGTGACATAGGACAATAATTGCCCATGGATGACCACAATTGATTTTATAAAACATGGTTGACTATGGTTGACCATGATTGATTTTATAAACACAAAAGAATAATAATAAATCCAAGAAAATAATATTAAACTCAAGGAAATAATATAAACCAAAAGTATATAAACCTTTAGATAAATATTATAAAAAATACTTGATTTTAGGTCATAGTTAACCATGATTAATTTAATAAAACATGGTTAATCATAAATAATAATATTATTAATATTATTCAAATTTATTAATATTTAATAATCTTGTGGTTTATCAATATTTTGTTGTTGTTGTTAGAAATTAGTTAATTTATTAAATTGCAAATTTCTGATTCATAATTTATATTGAATATCTTCCCAATCAAATCACATATAGATTTAGAAATCTACCAGTTTCAAACCACTTAATATAGTAATTGATTCCAAACACTTCCACTAATAAATCTATATGTGATTTGGTTATAAAGATATTTGATATAAATTAATTTATTTTATAAGAACTTTTTATATATTTAAAAATAATCACAGCTTTCTCCACAAATAAAATGTGTATTGCGTCAGCTTACTCATACAGTAATTCTTGATAAACATGGACATTGAGGTGATGACTATGGCTACCAAATGGGTGCCCTAATTACTAGGACGAAGGAACAAAGATTAATTTCAAGGTTATAGGCTATGTTATAGAGCACGAGAATCACTGCGATATAAGGTAAAACGTAGTAGCATGTACTTTTTACGCAAGGGATAAACGAACAACAATGAAATGAGAGAGACGAGCAGAATTTAATTAAAAAATTACGTGTTAGCATTGGATTAGCATGAGCACAAAAAAAAAGTTGAGAGGATTCAACCTTAGGTGTAATTATCTTTGACCATGACTCATGAATTGAAGTTTTAATATGTCATGGTGAAAATATTATAGCAAGCAATGATTAAATATGGAGTTATCTTTGAGCATCACTCATAAATTTAAGTTTTAATATGTCACGGTGCAAATCTTACAGCAAGTAATGGTTAAAGATGAAAAATATTATTAAGTGTTAAAAACAGAGGTGTGCACACACAAAGAAATTTTTTTATTAAATTACCACAAATCACACAAATACATCACAATATTTATGGTGTTGGTGAGATCTAACCAATTCTAAATATGAGTATGGAGGTTGAGATATTCTCTCAACATCCTCATACAAATATGCAACTAATTCTAATATGAGTATGGAAGAATTATCTTCCAATACTCCCCTTTAATTCTTACATACATATTATAACACATATTATATAACAAAAAATGACCTTAGTCTCATTGGTCTTCATCGGAAACTCTACCTACTCTGCAGTCGTCTGGACTCTTCTCTTTCTCTCTCCACATCTTCAAGCTTACCTTACGACTCATTTAAAGTACACTTGCATCTGACCACCAATAATGAACTTTGCAAGATCAACAATATTAAAAACTTGGTTCGTCGAGGTTTCCGTGATAAGAGATGAAAAGTGATGAACCATCCTATGGACTAATCAACATATGTTGGATATTTTGTTGTGAAACCAACTCCAAAAATAGAAGAAAAGAGATATCAATGCCTTATAAATAATCCACTTCAAGGGGGAAACCTCCAATACATTACATGAATGAAAAATTCTTGGATGATTGAAATTACAAAACCTCCTTTTTATATATAGGAGTCCACAGGGCCACAATGTAATCCTAGCCGACCTAACAATAATAATTTAAGGGCACAATAATTACAATATGGGGGTTACAGGGTTAAAATAAGAACAATAAGGGGGTTACACTAACAACAATAAGGGACTATACTAGTAATATAGGGACCGAACATTCCCCTCTCCTTCAAAAGAGTGTTGTCCTCAACGCTTGAGTAGCTCTGGGTACTTCTATATAAATTTATCATCCTCCCATGTAGAATCTTCAGTGGGTAAGTTCTTCCACTTGATGTGATACTCTGAAATTGATCGATTTCATGGTATGGGAGTTCTTTGTTTTCCGCCAGTCGCTTCGAGTTTTGTGCCTGATTTTTTCCTTCCTCATCAAGTTCGGGAAATATTGTTTGAACTGGAAGATTTTCACCTGTAACCTTGTTTAAGCATGAAACATGGAAAATTGGATGCACTCTTGAAGAAGAAGGAAGCTCCAATTTGTATGCCATAGTACCAAATGCTTTTACAACACCTTGTAAGAAGAATTATAGTACTTTGGTGATAATTTATATCCTTCTTAGCTTGCTTGAGGGACATTTGTTTGTATGGACATGATAGTAAAAATACCCAGTCTCCGACATCAAAACTTCTCTCGCTACGATGTTGATCTGCCTATTGTTTCATTCGATTTTGTGCCAAATTCGAATTATCCTTTAAGAGCTGGAGAACTTCTTATTGATGCTCGATGTGATCTTCCGCTGCTTTAACCTTCAAATTTTATCTTAAAGATGATGTGATGGATGATGGATGATATCCATTAAGTGCCATAAATGGGGTCATTTTTGCTGCAGTATGGAAGGAAGTGTTATACCACCATTCAACAAGAGGTAACCACACGACCCATTGTGTGTTGCCAGATACAAAACAACAAAGATATCTTTTCAAATGTTTATTTACTATCTCTGTTTGATGATCAGATTGAGGATGATAAGATGAGCTATGAGCTAATCAAGTACCCAAACAAAAAAATAACTCCGTCCAAAAATTTCCAGTAAAAATGGGATCTTTTTCGCTAACAAAAACCCTTGGGTTTCCATGTAGCTTTTGAATTGTGTCCGTAAATGAAGTAGCAACTGTACTTGCTTTAAATGGATGAGATAATGCACAAAAGTGTGCATAATTGGTAAGTCTATCAACTACCACCATGATGACACTCTTTCCTTCGGGCTTAGGTAAACCTGTGATAAAATCCATTGAAATCTCCTCCTAATGTTGGCTTGGAATGGATAAAGGTTGTAGAAGACCCGGGGTCTTAATTGTCTCATCTTTATTCTGCTAGAAAACCAAACATTCTGCCACAAAATTTTGAATATCAGATTTAAGGCCATCCCAAAAAAATTATTTCTTCACCCTGTGGTAAGTTTTTAAAAATCCTGAGTGTCCTCCTAAAGGAGAAGTGTGCAATTCAAGAAGAATCTTTTGTTTTAGTTGGGAATTCTTACAAAGATATAAGCGATCTTTGTACCATAAGGAATCATTTTTCCAACTAAATGTATCGGATGTACTAGGATCTTGCTGCAACTTTTGAATGAGTGTCCATACATCTTTGTCCTTCTTCCATTCATCTCTTGCTTCAGTTATCCAATCTGGTTGGATAATAGAAATGGCACAAAGCAATGCTTCCACATCTTCATTCTTTCTTGAGAGTGCATCTGCAACAACATTAAGCTTTCCTTTTTTGTAGATTATTTAAAAGTCATAACCCAACATCTTTGTGACCCATTTTTGTTGTTCTTCTGACGATAGTCTTTGTTCCAAAAAGTGTTTAAGACTATCATGATCAGTTTTTACCTTGAATTGTCTTCCCATTAGGTAAGTTCGCCATTTCTTTAGTGCATGTAGTATTGCTAACATTTCCTTCTCATAAATAGGTTTTTGTAAATACTTTCCTTTGATTGGACGACTTTCAAAAGCAATGGGTCTTCCTTCTTGCATTAAAATAGCATCAATTCCATTTCCTTAGGCATCACATTCCACCATAAAGGTTTTTGTGAAGTATGGCGTAGATAAGACCGGTGTTAGGTGTTGAGCCCTAAAATTGTCTTCTCTTTTGCCAAACTTCACTTCATTTCATCATTCCTTTATCATTTCATAAACCTAAAACTCAATGAGAATGACTAAGATTAATTAAGGGTTGCATACAATGATTAAATTATTGTACTTTTGTGATTTTTGTTGTCTTAATGATTTTTGAATAGTTTAGCTACAGAATGTAGTCATTCTGTAGCCAGTTAAGCGTTCCGTAGATGTTTTGGTGTTTAAGTATGTTACAAGTGTCATCTGGAGAAAAGGCACACATAGGTGGATTCAAAATATTTCCTACATCATTCCTTCCCTTCCACGAGGTCTAGATCGATAGCTGGAGGTGCCTAAGCATGTGGTCAAAGAAAAGGTCAAGGAAGTTGTCTTCTATAGAAATCAGGACTCCTGATTTGCTTTACAACAAATCATGAGTCCCAAAAGAGTCCTAATTTGATTTTAACTTCAAAACTACACCTGTACCTATTTTTGTTCAATGTTAGTTATGAACTTACCTATAAATTAAGTTCTGTAACACCGAGAGAAACAAGTTGATACTTATTTTATCATTACGGTGATACTCTATTTTCAAGACTTGTGATTAATAAAAAAGATTTTTTACCTTGATTCTTTTCTGAATACAACCTTGAGGAGTTAAAAAATTGATGCCGAATTGATAGCAGAGGGCCCCTGCTATTCGAGGAGGCTTTACATGTTTTCTAGATAAGTCATTTTCAATTCTGTTATGTCATATTTCCTTATTTAGACTGCTTTCTGAAATTACAGTTGTTAGCATTATGTTTCATGCCATTTTCTTAGATAAAGGATCCTCATGATATTACAGTTGGTCTCTTTCTCAAGATTTTCCAATATATCTCTATTAAATGAATGGGATTCAATTATGATATTCTGAGTTATTAGCATTTCATTTTCTGTCATTTAGCTAAAAATAAGATCCTCATTATACTACAATTAGTCTCTTTCCAAAGCTTTTCCAATGAATATCTAATCCATGAATGAGATTGAGTTGTAATATTGTGAGTTATTGATTTTTTTTCTTTTGTTGAAGCCCCAAAAATCGGGTCTACAACAAGGGGGATACCCACCCGGTCCGGACCTTGGTTAGCAGCTCCTTTTCCGTTTGGTGTAGTGGGTCCGACTAGGGATAATGGGACCAGTTTCCCAATGTGTATGTGTGTGTTGAGAATAGATATTTCCTATCTAAAAATGTTCCTAAGTGAAATTATTTTATTCTATTTCTAATCTAATCATATGCAAATTGTATTCTAATTTAAACAGAAATATCTAATTCTAAACTAAACCCGAGATGTAATCTTCTTTATGCGATCTAAAATAATTTCGAATAACAACTGATAATAAAGATTATTCAACTGTTGTAAGAAAAGAATTCAATAAAGATAAACCATTTCATATAAAAAGTTAGATGAAACAGTTATGAAAAACATATCACATAATAAGCTATTCATACACTAAGCATAAATAAATAGTTATCACCATACAAAAGTGCCAAATGATAACTTAAGCATTCAAGCATCAATATATAAATAACTGAATATAAATATTACTTTAACACAGAAGCATAAATAGTTAAGAGATAAAAGTACCATTTATAACTGGTTCTACTCATGAGCTAGAAGCAATAATGATTTATCTCTTCCTAATCCAACATCTACTAAGAGTACAGAAATGCAACATCAGTAGCAGATATTAGACACAGATATCAATAAATCTCGTTCCATTCATTCATCAAAACCTCCTCCAAGGGTGCAGAAGTGCATGTTCTAAGGATAAGTTTTTGACAAATTTCTGGACCCTTCTCTAAATGCATGAGAAGGGTTTAAATACTACTAACTAAATCTAATTATAGTTTATTACAAAAATTTAGGATTCGGTTTAAATGATCGTCCTTTTTCTAGGCAGAAAATAAGTAAAACTAACACTAAATCTAAAATTAAAATTAACAACTAACTACTTATGACGCTGGTCTTTGAATTTGCAAGCATCCAGCATTGATTTGAGAAGAGGAGGCTGGCCGAATTTAGATTTTAATTGTCCTGAAAAGACGGAATCGGCAAGTGTTGGCGCGATCTTCTCAGGAGAATTAATGATGCAATTAAGAGCACTGCATTGACTGTGTGGTTTTACTAGATATGTCCAGTAAGAATCCCAATTTAACTTAGTCAATTCTTGGATTGATTTTGCCTTTTCCCCAATTTTCTGTTTCCACTCTGTTTGCAATTGTTGCGCTTGTGGTAGATATCCTGGAATAGTTTCTGAAATCAAATTAACTTTGTGCAAATTCTTATTTACACAATCAGTAATGTTGCTCGCCGCTGTAGTTGCTTCCTCTGTTGCTTTTTCTGCCTCTCTGATCTGTGCATCCCATTTATTGAAGAGCATTTCTTTATGGTTGTCATTGATAATTGGTGCTCCTACTCTTTTTCCTTCCTCTGTATTTTTCCATGCCAAATAATTAGTAACTATTTCATTAGTTAAATAATAATCATGTCGTAATTCTACGACATGATTAGTGATTTTATCACTTTCTTGACAAAAAGAGTTCCACTGTGAAATCTTTTGGCATAATATATCTTGTTGTTGCAGTAGTTGATTATTCAAAGAAATAGATTCTGAGATGAACTCTGTAAGCTTGGGGTCTTCTTTATGCATTTCTTGCATAATCTGTATTTGTTTCTCTTTCTCGGCCAAGCTTTTCTGATACCTGATTTACATTTGCTGAAAGTCTTGCTGTAACTTTTCAAATTGTCTATGTGCTTCACTATTGGCATGTGCTTGTTGCAATTGTTGTCACAGAACTTGTATTTGATCCTCTTTTTCATTTAATAACAACCGTACCTCAGATGCTTTTTCAATAGTTGCGGAGGCATAATCTCCTGTAATCTGAGATAATTTAGTAAGATTTTCAGTGGGATCCATAGTAGGATCTTTCCATAAAACATCCAATTGTTCTACATCAGTAGAGAGCGCACTTTCTATTTTTCTCTTCTTTCTTTGCTTCCTTACTACTGCTTTATGTTGAGGGCTATAAAATATATCCAGAGGAGGAATTTCCTCTATTTTAGACCTCTGAGAGACAGTTCTTTTAGACCGGTAATTGAAAATAGCCGTGGCTAAGTTATCAGACAATATTTTTGCCCAGTCCACATTGGTAGCGTTAACAACAACATTCAATAGGGGAAGCCATTCAGGCAAAAACTTATTAATGTCAGGCTTTCCAAAAAGCCTACATAACATAGCAGCAGCAAAACAATATGGAGAAGTGAGTGAACCAATACTGTACATACCGTGTTTATCTTTCTTCGGTGGTTCATCTCTTATGGACCATTCTTTTGTGCATTTCGCTAAGTTTGCATTTTCCTTGGCAAATTTCTCCATAAATTGTTTGTTGTAAGTTGCCTGAGGCTCCGAAAAATGATACATAAGCCTCAAATCTTCTGGAGTGAATGACCCGAGGAGCTCTTGACCTTGGGTTTTGAATTGTCTGTCCATAATATCAGTGTTATCCAGCACCCATTTTACCATGTCTGTATATGGAAGAATTATTGGTCTTGCTGCTACCTGATGTAAAAATGAACAAGCCAACTCTGTAAGAGATGCTTAAGAGGAATTACTTGAACCCGCAGTAGCCAAAACATCCATTACTCTTGGGTTTTCTTCTTCAAGTAAATTAAACATACCCTCCCAAGTGGTGATGCCAGCGTATTTGTTGCAAGTAGTGTCTGCGTACAAGGATGCGATCTCTTTATTTTTAGAACTTGGAACTTTATCTTTCTTTCCCATAATGCTCTGAATATTGCTTTATATAGTCTCTTGTTCTTCGCGCCTGCAGTTTTACGAATTAAGTGAGAATAATGATATGAGAAAGGTGACGGGATAGTTTTAAATGCTGAAGGCGTATGAAATATATTATTTAATCGTGAAATAACCCTTCGATCAAAACAAAATCCTTTTCATTAATAATTTACAATCCATTCATTAACTTGACATTAAGGTGCATAACGGATATCGATTTATGGAAAGATTTTCTTCGTACAATGAGCTTTACGAATGTGCGATACTGCGATCTGTGATTTGCTTTGCAATATCGCAAAATCACAATTTTGCAAATCGCAATTTACGCAAATCACAATTAGTAATATCGCGGGATCACAATATCACGGCATCACAATATCGCGAAATCGTAATATCACAAAATATAACATATGAAAAATATCCGTTAATATATTTTCTGCGATACGCGACTTGCGACAAATATTTTAATGCATAGTTATTGGATCGCGCTTATCGCAATTTAGAAGATTCTGCTTTGCAAAATATATCTTGTACTTTTTGTTGCGATGGATGCGATATTTTCTTCAAAGAAAGGTTTTATTCTAATCTATCATAAACTTAAGTTTATCTAAAGATTTTCTAAGGAATTTTCTTAAGTTAATGATAGTAAGTTTTATTTGAAAAAGAAAACAAGTACTAATTTAATTTTTTGGATTTTTTAAACTAAGGGTCTCCACTTGTTTAGTATTAAATACTAAATAAGAAGGGGGGTTGTTGCTGGCCACAACAATTGGCGATTCACTTGGAAGAACCAGTTATCTCTGCTTTTCTTTTAAATTCTTTAAACTTTTCAAAACAAAAAAATTTCCAGAAAATCAAATTTTATTATAAAAATACAAACTACATTATGCTTTAATCTATAAATAATATTTCATTTCTTCTATATTCAACTTTGATTATTTACTTCCTCAAGCTAGTCCTTGTATCTACATCAGTCATTACTTGGTTTAAAAGGATAAAAACAAAAGGCTTCTCTGTAAATCAGTTTTTAAATATGCTCTTTTGTCGTAGGTAGAGCCACTGCTGCCAACAAGCGTCTATAACCTCGACAGGGTTACCTATTACCCAGCAATGATCCTGTGTCCTACTTAGAGAAATATACAATTTTCAAAGAGAAATCCATATTCACACTTATTGCTTTTTATTTTCTTTTTACCCTTAAAGAAAAATGTCTTGGTTTGATAGCCAATTTATGACAGTGCCATTCACTTGATTTATAACTTTGCTGAACAAGCTGGCTCGTGATGAGACCCCTTGCCTTTTGATTGTAGTAATCTTGAGTCATTGCCCTGTTGTGGTATGCAGTATTGGCAAAGTCAGCAAGCTATAATATCTATGATCATGATAAGTTGGCTCGTGATGAGACCTCTTACTCTTTAAGTAAAAAGTGTATCATTGGATTATTCCCTGAACTTTGTAATTTTCTAGGTAGGGAGGAAGTCATTGTTTCCTTAAGATAGCTCTGGACGACAATAATAGAGTTTTTTGGGAAAGAACGTTTCTATAGAGAACTTTCGTTTTGTTATTGATACCTTTCATTGAACTGATATAAAACAATCTTTCACCAAAAGTTGTTTTTCATCAAAATTTTCAAAGTTGAAACTAGTATCATTTCTAGACTAAAGCTTTTAACTGTATCTTTAAATAATAGTGATCAATATTCTAAAAAAGAATTCTATTTATATAAGTGAAGAAATTTAAAAAAAAAAAAAAGAGAACCTGTATTTTTTTTCATGAATTCCAAATGTAACCATTAACAACTGGTTTTATTATGACAAATAAAGAAAACTAATCTACAAAATAGAAGAATAATCTCCTATGGAAAATATTTTTTAAGGATCTGTCCATTAAAAGGTCAAGATTCTCTTTTCCCTGTTAAATCTTGTAACATGAAAGTAGATAGACCTATGATTTCTGCAATTTGAAAAGGACCAAGCCACATTCGTTGAAATTTTGTATGTTTTCCTTTTTCCTCATGGGCCTTGTCCCATTTTAGAAATAAATCTCCTATCTGAAAGTAATTTCTGGTTATCATGTTTGAATCAAAAAAAGCTTTAACTAATGCTTGATGATGAGCATGAGTTACTTTGGCCTTTTCTCGTTGTTCTTCTAAATTAATTATTTCTATTCACCTTAATTGTAAAGAAGAAGTTGGTTCTTCATCAATATACTGAACTAAGGCTAGAGAAGGAATCGCTAGATGAGTTGGAAGAACCACTTCTCTCCCATAAACTAAATTAAAGGGAGAAGTGCCAATATAAGCCTTCTGCATTATTCGATCTGCCCATAAAGCATATATTAAAGACTTATGCAAATTTTTATGATTTTGATCAATGGTTCGCTTAATGATTCTGATTAAGTTTTTATTTGTAGATTCATCGAACCCATTCCCTGTGGATAATAATTGGCAGAATATTTAAGTTTAAAACCTCTCTTGAGTGCAAATTTAGTCATAGCATTACCAGAAAAATATGATGCATTATCAAACATTAAAGCAGAAGGTAAACCAAAACTGGTGATTATGAACTGATCTATAAACTCGATAATATGCTCAGCATTAGCAGTCTTGAGAGGGATTGCTTCTACCCATTTCGTAAAATAATCAGTTGCTGTAATGATATACCTATGTTGTTTAGAAGAGTGAGGAACGATCTCACCTATTATGTCCAATCCCCATTGATCAAAAGGCTGCTCAATGTTGACTGGTTGTAATGGTAATGATGGTTTCTTTTGTCTTCCAGCTGCAGTTTGACAAATTTGACATTTCCTTGCATAGTTATGTGAATATTTGAATAATGTGGGCCAGTAATAGCCTGCACGGAGGATTTTATGTGCAGTAGAATTTCCAGCATAATGTCCACCTGCTGGCCCATTATGAAGTTCCTCCAAGACTTTTTCAGCTTCAGATTTCTCCAGACATCTAAGAAGAACAGAATCATAATTCATTCTAAAAAGAACATCATTCACAAGCTGATATTGTTTAGCCTTCAACCTTAGAGCTCTTTTCTTGGTATGATCGAGATTTAGAGGAGCATATCCATTCTTCAGATAAAATATGATATCAGCATATAATGATTCAACATCATTTAGGCTTACCTCATATGTTTGTATTTCCTCAGATGGTTTTTCAGAAATAAGTGATGCTCCAGCTAGTATTTTGCAAAAACCTTGACCTCTTACAATATTTGTTGGTTTGATTTATACATCATATTCTTGTAAGGCAGTAACCCAATTGGCTCTTTTCTCACCCACATCTTTTTGGACCAAAAGATTTCTTACCGCTGGAAATGGTACTATGATTTTTGTATGGGTTTTGAGTAGAAAGGGTCTGAAATATTTAATTGCTTTGAAAACAGCATAAGCTTGTTTCTCCACATCTGAATAATTCAATTCATCTCCCTGTAAATTTGAATTGAAAAAGGCAATTGGAGCTTCTTCTTTGTCTTGATTTGCTTGAGTGAGTATTGCAGCATAAGATTTATCAGAGGCAAATGTATACAAAATAAAAGGATCGCAAAAATTTGGAGTTGCTAAAGATGGAGCATTAATAATTGCTTGTTTGATCAGTTTGAATGCCTCATATTCGTCTTTGCCCCATTTGAAGTTTGAATTCTTTTTAATCATTGCTTGCAAGGGTGATATAATTCTTGAAAAATCTGGCACAAATCTCTTTACAAAATTAATCTGGCCAAGAAAATATTGCATAGCCTTTTTGTTTTGAGGTAAAGATATTTCAGAAATTTCCTTGATTCTATCAGGATCAATATGAATTCCAGATTTTGATACTATGAATCCAAGAAGTTTTCCTTCATTCAATGCAAAAAAGGATTTTTTTGGATTAAGTGAAATTCCATACCTTTGACAGTGTTGGAAGATCTGCTTTGAATCTCTAAGATGATTGCTTAGTTTTTTGGAATATACAGTTATATCATCCAAGTAAATTACCACTGATTTGTTAACTAATCCTTTGAAAGCAATGTCCATGACTCTCTGAAATGTGGCACCAACATTAATCAGATCAAAAGGCATCTTTTGATATGCATAAGTGCCCCATTTGGTTCTAAATGTAGTTTTCAATTGATCGTCAGGATGGACTAATACTTGATTGTATCCAGAGAAACCTTCTAAGAAAGACATTAATTCTGATCCTCCAACTGCCTGTAATATTTGCTCCATGGGAGGCAAAGGAAAATTATCTTTTTGGCAGGCTTTATTAAGGTTTCGAAAGTCAATGAAAATTCTAATATCTCTGTTCTTCTTTCTAACAGGAACCATATTGGAAACCCATTTAGAACGTCGAACGGGAAAAATAATTTTGGCTTTCAATAACTTATTGAGTTCAGATTTGATTTGGTTTTCTAGATTGGGATGGATCTTTCTCAATTTCTGTTGGACATGTTTTTCATCATTGATCATTGAGATAGTATGTTGGATGATAGAAGTGTCATAAGTTTTGAGTTCATCGTAGTTCCAAGCAAAGACACTTTTATATTATTTTAAAAGACGAAGGTATGCTAACTTTTCTTCAGGAGCTAGGCCAAGGCCTAGGTTGATATTCTGTGGTTTGGCATCAGTTCCTAGATTTACTAATTCATAATTCAAAGTTGAACTTTGCATTTTTGAATTGGTAGATCTTTTAAATCGATCTGTCAAATCATAAAGGTCTTCTAACTTGACTACTGATTTTGGCATAGCATTATTGGTGCTATCTTGGAGCAATTGTCTGTCATGTTGATCTTCATCAATTATCTGATTAGTGTAAGATCCTTCAGATGTGAGAAAATTTACAATATCAGGATCATCATTGAAAATCCTCCAATTGGTAATGTTATCAGGAATCGAGAGTCTAAATATTAATTCAATTGAAAATCGATCAGGACTAAAGTCTTCTACAGGAATGAGCTTGGAACCTACATTAGCTAGGAGGTCTGAACTAGCATTCTGAATTCTGGGAATTGATGAAATATTAAATGCTATAAAGTGTTTAGTCAGATCTTGGACTAAAGATTGATAATGCTTTAAATGACCTGATAAACAATGTATAGTATTGCGTACCTATTTAATTAGAATTTCCGAATCTCCAAAAACTTGTAGATATTTGATGTCTAGTCTGATTGCTTTATATAATCCTTGGACTAAAGCCTCGTATTCTGCAGTGTTATTAGTGCAATCAAACTCAAGTCTACAAGTTAACATAATTTTTTTTCCCTCTGAACTAACCAAAACGCATCCTGCTCCTGCTCCTTCATTAGACTTAGAACCATCAAAAAATAATTTCCAAAATAAAGTTTTATTTACAGGAGTATCTACAAAATTAATACATTTAGAACTATCTGTTTGGGAAAAAATTTCTATTTGAGATAAAACAGAATGTTCTAAATAAGGTGAAGTATGAGCATTAAAATTTCCTAAGAAAGAATCAACTGAATAATTGCCAATGATATTACTGCTGTATGCAACTGGTTCATTCTCTCCTTCGAGTTCTGTTACTATGTATTTCTAATGTTTTTCTCTTTCAACCTTTATCTGATTTGGTTTACCATTGTAAGGAAGCCACATATGCGACCAATCAGTTGCAAAATATCCATGAAGTTTTTCTGACCAATCTCTGCTAAGAATTAAGCCATAAAATTATGGAATATCTGCAACTAAAATATCAATGACTTGACATACCTTTGGATTTGATGACAATATTATGGTAACCTGATTTAATTCGCCAATTACTTCAACTTGCGATCGATCTAGCTGGACTATGCGTACAGCAGATTTTTGTGGTTGAATGTTCAACTTTGCACATATTGATTTTGGTAGAATATTAGATGAAGCTCCAGAATCCACTAAACAATTATGCAATTTTTTAATGAAAACTTCATAAGTAAGAAGAAATGGAGGAGTATGAGATCTTGACCTTCCTGAAATTAAAGCGATATTTTCTAGATCAACTTTACTGATCGTATTAGCTGGAGATCTTCCCATCTCATTGGAAGCTTGAGAAATCACAGGATCAGCTAAAGGTTTTTCTGGTGCAACATGCAATTCTTTCAAAAGTACCTTTTGTTGGTGTTTTAACTTGCTCAATTCATAAAAAGTGATGTTAGCCCTAGTCTTCTTCATGTCTTCTATGATATTATACTCCATTTCATCTGGAACAATCAGTGTTTTTAATGGAGTTGATGAATCTGTCTGGACTGGGCTGGTTTGAATTGCTTTAGATGTCATTTTCTTGGGTGCAACTTTATCCTTAGTCAATGAGCTTGAGTTTTTTGACTTAGGAGTAGGTTGAGGAGGATCAAGTTGATTTCTACTTCGTGTGCTAACTAGGGATGCTTCTTGATCTTCCTCATCTGGAAGGATGAAATCCCACATACCTTGTACTTCTACGACTTCATCTTCGTCAATAGTTTCTTCAGTAGCAGTTTCTTCTTCTTCTTCTTATGATTCAGCATTAGTTATAGCATTTGGTGGCTTTGGATCAGTTGAAGGATTTCTTCTAAAAGGCTTGAAAGACTTTTTAGAAGATGTTTCTGCCACTTGTTTCTTAATGTCAACCATTTCGTTAGACATGGTTTTCAAAAATTTCTGCAATCCTTCTAAATCAAATGGATCTTTTGATTGTTTTTTCTTGGGGTCTTCCTTAAATGTAACCTTCTTGGATTTTTGTTCTTCTATTGCATTTTTCTTATCTAGAGTAATGATACGTTTCTCTACCGCTATTGCCTCCTTCATGTTTTCTGCTAAAGTTTTTTTGTTAGCCCTATCAACAAAGATTGCTATGTTTGATGGTAAAGCAGAAATGTACCATTCACTTCGCACTTCTTCACTAGGCTTGGAAGTAGTAGGAATTTTGTTTAACAATTTATTGAAATGTGAATTAAAATCCTTGACAAGTTCTTTTGAATCAGCTCTAAGATTAGACAGATCATTGATTAATGTCGTTGTAGACCTATCATCACCAAATTTAGTCAAAAATTGATCTTGAAAGATATCCCAACTAGTGATGGATCCAGATGGTAATGAGAAATACCATGATCCAGCTGCTCCTTGTAGAGTATAAGGGAAAAGTCAGACAACAACATCTTCATTAATAACTCCATTGAGATTTATGGACAACATAAAATTGTTTATGTGTTCTTCTGCTAGCATGCCTGCTTCAGGGTTAAACTTAGGCAGCCATTTTTCAGGATGGGCTGGTAATTGACTCAAGGGTGCAGGCATTAAGACTGCCACTGGATTATTCCATGGTATTTAGGCCATCGCTAAACTACTAGCAGAGGAAAGTGTAGAAGATGATGTCTGTGATTGGGAAGATGAAGATATTACAATTATAGATGATTGAGAAGGTGATGTGGAAGTTCTAGTGGAGTGAGGGACAATGGTCTGAAGTGGAGGGGTGGATGGTTGACTTCACGGTGAAGAGGTTGAGATGGATGATGATGATGAAAGAGTCTCGCTATCAGACCCTTTAGGTGATTTCCTAGCTCTTTTCCTTGTAGGTAAAGGTAATTTAGTTGGCTGAATGCCAAGCTTCTCACTCTGTAATCTGGTAAGAGGATGAGCAGGGTTATATTGCGAAGTCACACTGCCTTGAGATTTATCAGATCTTTGAGGTGATATTGAAAATCGCTGAAGCTCATGAATCAAAGATTCAACTTCAGGAGGTTCAATAGCAGATTCTTCTGAAAAGTCAGGGTTTGTAGCAGTGTTTGTTCTTCTTTCGACTTTTGGCTCTAGATTTAAAATTTCTGAGTGCGATGGAGAAGTCAGGGAAGCTAGTGAGGGTGATTTACTCTCATAATGGTATTTAGATTTAGATTTACTTGCCATTCATAGTTCGTGGCCCTCCTTCTAGCGCCAAATATGTTGAAGCCCCGAAAATCGGGTCTACAACAAGGGGGATACCCACCCGGTCCGGACCTTGGTTAGTAGCTCCTTTTCCATTTGCTGTAGTGGGTCCGACTGGGGATAATGGGACCAGTTTCCCAATGTGTATGTGTGTGTTGAGAATATATATTTCCTATCTAAAAAGGTTCCTAAGTGAAATGATTTTATTCTATTTATAATCTAATCATATGCAAATTGTATTTTAATTTAAACAGAAATATCTAATTCTAAACTAAACCCAGGATGTAATATTCTTTATGCGATATAAAATAATTTTGAATAACAACTGATAATAAAGATTATTCAACTGTTGTAAGAAAAGAATTCAATAAATATAAACCATTTCATATAAAAAGTTAGATGAAACAGTTATGAAAAACATATCGCATAATAAGCTACTCATACACTAAGCATAAATAAATAGTTATCACCGTACAGAAGTGCCAAATGATAACTTAAGCATTCAAGCATCAATATATAAACAACTGAATATAAATATTACTTTAACACAGAAGCAGAAATAGTTAAGAGATAAAAGTACCATTTATAACTGGTTCTACTCATGAGCTAGAAGCAATAATGATTTATCTCTTCCTAATGCAACATCTACTAAGAGTATAGAAATGCAACATCAGTAGTAGATATTAGACACAGATATCAATAAATCTCATTCCATTCATTCATCAAAACCTCCTCTGAGGGTGCAGAAGTGCATGTTCTGAGGATAAGTTTTTGACAAATTTCTGGACCCTTCTCTAAATGCATGAGAAGGGTTTAAATACTACTAACTAAATCTAATTATAGTTTATTAAAAAAAATTAGGATTTGATTTAAATGACCGTCCTTTTTCTAGGCAGAAAATAAGTAAAACTAACACTAAATCTAAAATTAAAATTAACAACTAACTACTTATGACTCTGGTCTTTGAATTTGCAAGCATCCAGCATTGATTTGAGAAGAGGAGGCTGGCCAACTTCAGATTTTAATTGTCCTGAAAAGACATAATTGGCAATTGTTGGTGTGATCTTCTCAGCAGAATTAATGATGCAATTAAGAGCACTGCATTGACTGTGTGGTTTTACTAGATATGTCTAGTAAGAATCCCAATTTAACTTAGTCAATTCTTGGATTGATTTTGCCTTTTCCTCAGTTTTTTGTTTCCACTCTGTTTGCAATTGTTGGGCTTGTAGTAGATATCCTGGAATAGTTTCTGAAATCAAATTAACTTTGTGAAAATTCTCATTTACACAATCAGTAATGTTGTTCGCCACTGTAGCTGCTTCCTCTGCTACTTTTTCTGCCTCTCTGATCTGTGCATCCCATTTATTGAAGAGCATTTCTTTATGGCTGTCATTGATAATTGGTGCTCCTACTCTTTTTCCTTCCTCTATATTTTTCCATGCCAAATAATTAGTAACTATTTCATTAGTTAAATCATAATCATGTCACAATTCTACGACATGATTAGTGATTTTATCACTTTCTTGACAAAAAGAGTTCCACTGTGAAATCTTTTGGCATAATATATCTTGTTGTTGCAGTAGTTTATTATTCAAAGAAATAGATTCTAAGATGAACTCTGTAAGCTTGGGGTATTCTTTATGCATTTCTTCCATAATCTGTATTTGTTTCTCTTTCTCGGACAAGCTTTTTTGATACCTGATTTGCATTTGCTGAAATTCTTGCTGTAACTTTTCAAATTGTCTCTGTGCTTCATTGTTGGCATGTGCTTGTTGAAATTGTTGTCGCAGAACTTGTATTTGATCCTCTTTTTCATTTAATAACAACCGTACCTCAGATGTTTTGTCAATAGTTGCGGAGGCATAAGCTCCTGTAATCTGAGATAATTTAGTAAGATTTTCAGTGGGATCTGTAGTAGGATCTTTCCATAAAACATCCAATTGTTCTGCATCAGTAGAGAGCGCACTTTCTAATTTTCTCTTCTTTCTTTGCTTCTTTACTACTGCTTTATGTTGAGGGCTATAAAATATATCCAGAGGAGGAATTTCCTCTATTTTAGACCTCTGAGAGACATTTCGTTTAGACCGGTAATTGAAAATAGCCGTGGCTAAGTTATCAGACAATATTTTAGCCCAGTCCACAATGGTAGCGTTAACAGCAGCATTCAATAGGGGAAGTCATTCAGGCAAAAACTTATTAATGTCAGGCTTTCCAAAAAGCCTACATAACATAGCATCAGCAAAACAATATGGAGAAGTGAGTGAACCGGTACTGTACATACCGTGTTTATCTTTCTTCAGTGGTTCATCTCTTCTGGACCATTCTTTTGTGCATTCCGCTAAGTTTGCATTTTCCTTGGCAAATTTCTCCATAAATTGTTTGTTGTAAATTGCCTGAGGCTCTGGCAAATGATACATAAGCCTCAAATCTTCTGGGGTGAATGACCCGATGAGCCCTTGACCTTTGGTTTTGAATTTTCTGTCTGTAATATCAGTGCTATCCAGCACCCATTTTACCATGTCTGTATATGGAAGAATTCTTGGTCTTGCTGATACCTGATGTAAAAATGAACAAGCCAGCTCTATAAGAGATGCTTCAGAGGAATTACTTGAGCCCGCAGTAGCCGAAACATCCATTACTCTTGGGTTTTCTTCTTCAAGTAAATTAAACATACCCTCCCAAGTGGTGATGCCAGTGTCTTTGTTGCAAGTAGTGTCTACGTACAACGATGCCATCTCTTTATTTTCAGAACTTGGAACTTTATCTTTCTTTCCCATAATGCTCTGAATATTGCTTTGCATAGTCTCATGTTCTTCACGCCTGTAGTTTTACGAATTAAGTGAGAATAATGATATGAGAAAGGTGACGGGATAGTTTTAAATGCTGAAGGCGTATGAAATATATTATTTAATCGTGAAATAACCCTTCGATCAAAACAAAATCCTTTTCATTAACAATTGACAATACATTCATTAACTTGACATTAAGGCGCATAACGGATATCGATTTATGGAAAGATTTTCTTGGTACAACGAGCTTTACGAATGTGCGATACTGCGATCTGCGATTTGTTTTGCAATATCACAAAATCACAATATCACAAATCGCAACTTTTGCAAATCGAAATCATAACAACTTTCGCAAATTTCAATTTATGCAAATCACAATTAGTAATATCGCGGGATCGCAATATCACGGGATCGCAATATTGCGGCATCGCAATATCGCGAAATCGCAATATCACAAAATATAACATATGAAAAATATCCGTTAATATATTTTCTGCGATGCGTGATTTGCGACAAATATTTTAATGCATAGTTATTGGATCGTGCTTATCGCAATTTAGAATATTCTGCTTTGCAAAATATATCTTGTACTTTTTGTTGCGATGGATGCGATATTTTCTTCAAAGAAATGTTTTATTCTAATCTATCATAAACTTAAGTTTATCTAAATATTTTCTAAGGAATTTTCTTAAGTTAATGATAGTAAGTTTTATTTGAAAAAGAACACAAGTACTAATTTAATTTTTTGGATTCTTTAAACTAAGGGTCTCCACTTGTTTAGTATTAAATACTAAATAAGAAGGGGGGTTGTTGCTGGCCACAACAGCTTCATAAAAATATCCTTATCACATTATGATTAATCTCTTTCAAAAACCTCTTCCAACAAACCTCTAACTCATGAATGAGATTTAGTTGTAATGTTATAAGTTGTTTCAAAATTTCATAGGAGATCCTTACTACATTATAGTAATATTTTTCTCAAGCTCTTCCAATAAACCTCTATCATATGAATGAGATTTCATTGTAATGTTCTAAGTTATTGTTTGTTTCAACACTTCCTTTTATGTTTTTAGGAGATCCTCATTGCATTATAATTAATCTTTTTCACAAGCTCTTCCAACAAATCTCTAATTAAATGAATCAGATTAAGTTGTAGTGTTTTGAGTTACTTTTCATTTCATGAATGTTCATTTAAAAGCTGTAATATCCATGGATTAGGACTCTCTGTTTTCATCATTTTCTAATTAGGAACGAAACTTGCAAATAAACTCTGTTTTAATTCATTTTTTAAGATTTCTCTTTCTCCCTTTTGACATAGATTCAACTTCATCTTCTTAGCATAGAGTAGCATACTAAGAATCAAACATAAAAACCCTAAAACATTAATAAAACGCTAAAAAACAATGAATAAAAAAGGATACTTAGGCACATATAGTGCAGTACACTTCATCAGTTTACTAGCCCTGGTTGATAATTTATGCTATCAATTTAGGACACTGAATTGACTAAAAATTTTGGCACCATTTCTGGGGAAGTGTAACTAGGTAGCCCTATTTCCTATTTCCCAAAAACAATGATATGCGTAGAGAAAGAGATTCTAGGGGTAGATTTATAAGAGGAAGAAGCTTAATTCCCACAACTCAACTCACTCCACCAAGACCAAGAAGTAGCACACCTCCAACTCAAACCGACATTCCATACTATATTGGTCATAGGCTTTCAGAAGTTTCAAGAACAGATATCCCATCAGGAATATCTCCCACTTCATCCACTGAAGCAATTCTAGAGGAAGAAGATCCAAGGACTCCTATAGAAGGGATAACCTTTTTCACTTCCATAGGAGAATATATTCCAGCAGAAGAATTACAAATCCCTAGTGAAGAGGAAGAAGAGGACTATTTCTTCAATATGCCCTTGATAGAAGAACTAGTAGAACAACTAGCTCTTCCAACTAAACCCTATATAAGTTCAAAAGAATATATCATGGCAGAAGAAGGGGAAGGAGAATTCTTTAATGGAGAACATATACTATTTGGAGGAGGTAGAGGTAGAGGAGGAGATAGAGGAGGAGGTAGAGGCACAAAAGAAGGTAGAGGAAGAGGAAATGCAGAAGGAGGAAGAGGTAGAAGGGAAACTAGAAGTCCTTTTGGATTCCCTATAATAGATGAAGAGACTAATGCAACTATGAGAAATATCTCACCCTCTATTCTTCTAAATTTTCATGGACTAAAAAGTGAAGATCCTGAGACCTTCTTATTTGAATTTGAATTTCTATGTAGAACCTATGATTACCTACAAGATGCTCAGAAACTTAAACTGTTCCCTTCAACATTGAAAGGAGCAGCATTAAAATGGTTTATGAGTTTAATCACTAGGTCTATTAGGACATGGGATGAAATGAGAAAAGCATTTCTAGACAGATATTTGGATTACTGTATACCAGTCAACCATAAGGAGGAAGTGTTCAAGATGATGCAAAAAGAGGATGACAATCTGGAAGATTTGTTGGAAAGATTTAACTATAACATCAAGAGGGAAAAAATGGAAAACTTAGACCAAGATACTTTGAAAGCTCTTTTGTTGAAGACAATTAGGGATGAATGGATATATATCCTTAATATGATAGGGAAAGGATACATATCTCAACTTACATTACCTGATATAGTAGAATTATGTATTAATATTTCAAGAGGAAAATCTAAGATTCTAAAAGGACCAAGAGACCCTGCCCTTGCAAGGGAAAGCAAATCTGCAGTTGGAACAGTAAGTAGGGCAGAAATAGGGAATATGCTTGATGAATTCAAAACTGACATTCTGGGGAGTCTTAGTGAGCAAATAAACACCCTTAAATTACAAAACAAGCAGAAAGCCGAAACTGATGCCTTAGCAATATTTTGTTCCAAATGTAGGAAGAAGCATGCCTTAAGGGAGTGTCCTTTGGATGCTAAAGTAATAGAGACATGTGCAATTTTTTCAGAGAAGCATGAGACCAAGAATTTTCCTTCAATCCTTGGTCTTAAAGCTATCTTCCAAGAAGAAACAACCACAACTTCCACATAATCTCTTAATTTTGTCTCTAGAAGACCTTGGCAGGGACCTCAAACACAAGGGTTTAGTAATAAAATGTATAATCAACCCCCACCTAATTGGAACTCTTGGTAGCAACCTTGGCCCCAATTTCAAAATCAATCTCAACCTTGGGCTCAAGGACCACAAAATCCTTATGGAAGGTTCTCCCAGTATTATCAATATCCACCCTCTTATCCATCATATCCATCATATCCAAACTTTCCTCGTCAACAAAATCCTCAGTAGAATCCACAACATCAAAATCAAAATCCACCACTTCCATTACCATTTCCTCAAAAAGAAAATCAGTTACCTGCCCAACCAATACCAAACCCCAACAATAAAAACTCTCAGAATACATATATGATAGAAGGTCAACAATTTCCAACGTATTTGATTACTCCTTTAGACCTTAATGATGTTCAACTTAGGTCTGGAAGAATACTTGAAAGAAAGAAACCTTCTATAATTATACAAGAACAAAACACTTCTAAGGAAGATTCTCTACGGGTAAATAAAATTTTTGAATAAAACACATCTCTTCAAGACCAAAACAGTGAAAAAGAAAATCAGAAAGAACCAATAATTTCAACTCCTATGTTAGAGTAGCCATCAACATCTACTACTACACCTGCTTTTCCTAAAAGATTACAAATTGATAGAGGTGTAGAGAAACAAATTATGATGCCTAACTTTGATTTCCTAGATGAGTTAAGAAATGTTTGTATTAAGATTCCATTATTACAAGCCATCAAGGAAATCCCAATTCTAGCAAAGACAATAAAAGAGTTGAGTATGAAAAAACTAGGAAAAAGAATAAAGGAGATAAATAAAATACAACTAGTAGGAAAAATAGCAGACATAATGATGGGAAATATTGCCATTCCAAAATATCTAGATCCCAAAAATCCAGTTGTTAAGATACATATCAATGGAATTGAAATTCCAGACACACTTATTGATCTAGGAGCAGCAATCAATATCATGAGTAGGCAAATCATGGAAAAACTAAAACTTCCTAATCTTCTTTTTACACCCACACTATTACAATTAGCAGATAGATCTGTAATCAAACTAGATGGGGTATTAGAAGACATTCCAGTGTCCTTAGATTCTTGGGAGTATCCTGTGGATTTCATGATCCTAACTCCTAAAAATGATCTAGGAGCACATCCTATTATATTAGGAAGACATTGGTTAGCTACAGTTGATGCTTTCATTAGCTGTAGATCCGGTGATATGTAAATCTCTGATGGAAGTTCAACCAAGAAATTCACCTTGTATCCTCCAGCAAGAAAAATCACAGAATTAGATGATACTCAATGAATTGATGATGAAGAAGATATCCAACCTCTCTTCACTATTTCAGAAATTATTGAAGATAGTCAAATTCTGAATGCCTTAGAAAATCATGAATCTTCTTCAGAATACAAACATGAACAATTCCAAGAAGAATCCAAAATTGAGTTTTTGTCTTCAAGAAAAATGTCTCTTTACTCCATGGAAGAAATTGGTAGCTCTACAATTGAGATATTTCCAGGAAAAACCTTAAACATAAACAAAAACCTAGAAAATTTTCAATAGGAAAAGCTAGTCAAAATATTACAGAGACATTCTTCTGCATATGCATGGGAGTACACTGACATGAAAGGGATCAAACCTAAGACTTGCACTCATCATATTTATATAGAGGAAAACTGTAAACCAATCAGACAACCTCAGAGAAGGATGAATCCAAACCTTAGGGAGATTGTTAAAGAAGAGTTGCAGAAATTGTTAAATGTCAACTTTATTTATCCCGTTTCAAACAGTCAGTGGGTCTCTCCTTTGGTGATTGTACCCAAGAAAAATGGTAAATGGACAGTATGCATTGACTACCAAGAATTAAACAAAGCTACTCTTAAAGATCATTTTACTTTACCCTTCACAGATCAGGTGTTAAATACATTAGCAGGAAAAAAGTACTTTTCATTTTTGGATGGTTTCAGTGGTTACAATCAAATTCAAGTTGCACTTGAAGATCAAGATAAAACTACATTTACCTATCCTTGGGGTACATATGCCTACCGAGTATTACTTTTTGGATTGTGCAATGCACCTGCAACATTCCAAAGGGCAGTATTGGGAATCTTTTCAGATCTAATACATGACTGCGTAGATGTTGTGTAACCAGCTCCAAAGAGAGAAGAAAAGAGATATTCACGCCTTAGAAATGAGCCACTTCGAGGGGGCAACCTCCAATACATTACATGAATGAACAATTCTTGGATGATTCAAATGAACAAAACCTCCTTCTATATATAGGAGTCCATGGGGCCATAATATAATCCTAGTGGGCCACAATGTAATCCTAGCCGACCTAACAATAATAATGTAAGGGCACAATAATAACAATATGGGGGTTATAGGGGTACAATAATAACAATAATGGGGGCTACACTAACATAATAAGGGGCTACACTATTAATATAGGGACTTAACATGCCCCTCTCCTTCAAACAAGTGTTGTCCTCAACGCTTGATTATTTCTTGATGCTTCTGTATAAAATTATCATCCTCCCATGTGAAATATTCTATAGGAAAGTGCTTCCACTTGCTGAGATACTCTGAAATTGATTGTACTTGTCGATTTCTTGTTTCTATGACTGCTTCATAACTTCTTTCGATGTGATGTTGATCTTCCTGTTGTTTCATTAGATTCTGCACCAAAGTTAGGTTTTCCTTTGAGAGTTGGAGAACTTGTTCTTGATGCTCGATGTGATCTTCCACTAATTTATCATCCATATTTGCTATTATTTGATCCTTCAAACCATCCAACTTAGCCTCCATTTCTGCTTTTAAACCATCTATTTCATCTTCAATTGCTCTTCGTAAGATTGAAACTTGTTTCACTTGGTACCGTAATTTTGATATCTCATATTGCAATTCTTCCTCCTCATGCGTCATAGTATAGCTTTCTGAGGGTTTAATGGGTATGGAATTATTTTTTGGAGGCATTTCAGAACCCAATACTGAAATATATGCTCAATAGGCCCTTGGAATCAATTCAAATTGATTCTTCAAACAAGACTTATGCAATTCGGAAAACAAAACACACCTTTTACTAGCTTTTAGGAGCTCGATATTGAAATTGAATTATCTCTGTAGTTGAAAATCTTTGATATCTGAAATTCAGCCCTGTAGTAGATCTCTGAAGCTTCTTTCAAATTCCATAGGTCTGACCTAATTTGGATTCTCCAAGACAAATTTGTGTCCAATCTCCCACAATGACCTAATTCTGGACTGGTTCAGTAGAGCAAACTTGTACGACTTGCCACGTGTCACTGTTTTGTCCTTTGTCTCTGAAATTGATAGCCCAGAAACTTCAGTCTGTGTACTTGCGACCAATTTTTACGGTACTTCAATCCAATGCCCAGAGAGAGAGTTATTGAAGTTTTCCCACGATCACCTCTTTGAGATGCAATTCAGGAGCCTGAAAAAGCACTACCTTCCACAGATCATATCTCCAAAAATATTGCGAACCAAGCTCTGAAATTTTTTGACAAATTTCCTCAATATTTCAGCTTCGTACCATATGAATTTTAGACTCTGAACCTTTGTACAAAAAAAATTATAGTGCAAATTTCACGATGACCTGTTTATGAGCCTGAAACAATACCTAACTTCCACAGATGATATCTCCTCAAATATTGCGAACCAAGATCTGAAATTTTTAGAAAAACTTCCTCAAGATTTCAGCTTCGCACCCTTGAAATTTTAGCTTCTGAAGCTTCGTAGAAAAAAAGTTATAGCGAAAATGCCACGATGACCTGTTTTGAGCAGCGAAACCCTAGAATCCCAAACCTCTGATACCAAATGTTGTGTAACCAGCTCCAAAGAGAGAAGAAAAGAGATATTCACGCCTTAGAAATGAGCCACTTCGAGGGGGCAACCTCCAATACATTACATGAATGAACAATTCTTGGATGATACAAATGAACAAAACCTCATTCTATATATAGGAGTCCATGGGGCCACAATATAATCCTAGTGGGGCCACAATGTAATCCTAGCCGACCTAACAATAATAATGTAAGGGCACAATAATAACAATATGGGGGTTATAGGGGTACAATAATAACAATAATGGGGGCTACACTAACATAATAAGGGGCTACACTATTAATATAGGGACTTAACAGTAGAAGTATACATGGATGACTTAACAGTCTATGGAAACATATTTGAAGAAGCCTTAGCAAACTTGGAAAAAATTCTAAAAATATGTAAAGAAGCAAACCTTTCATTAATTCATGAAAAATATTTCATGATGTTCATTGAAGGGATTGTCTTAGCACATCATATTTCAGGAGATGGGATTAGAGTTGATGAGTTAAAAGTTGAATTCATCTCTAGACTATTAGTTCCAAGTTGCCAGAAAGATGTTAGGAGTTTTCTAGGATTTACAGGATATTACAGAAAATTTATAGAAAACTTCACCAAGATAGCATCTCCACTTTTTAAACTACTCTCTAAGGATTGTGAATTCAATTGGAATCCTGACTGTCATTTAGCATTTGAAACCCTGAAAACAAAAATATCTGAAGCACCTATTTTAAGGGGACCTAACTAGAAATTACCTTTTCACATCTTGACAGATGCCTCAGATACAACTTTAGGAGTTGTGCTAGGACAAAAAGACTTGATTCCTTATGCCATCTACTATACAAGTAAAAATTTGACTCCTTCAGAGTTGAATTATACTATAACTGAAAAAGAGTTCTTAGCTGTTGTTCATTCCATAAATAAATTCAGACACTATATAACAGGCTATGAAACCTTTGTGCACACAGATCACTCTACAATTAGGTATTTAATGAACAAATCAATTACTAATGGCAAAGTCACAAGATGGTTATTGCTTTTACAAGAATTTAACATCAACATTCTAGATAGGCCTGGAAAACAAAATACAGTGGTTGATTTCCTATCTATACTCCAAAACATTAAAGACAATACTCCAGTTGAAGATCAATTCCCCAATGAATATCTCTTTGCAATTACTACTCAAACTCCCTGGTTTGCTGATATTGCCAATTATCTAGTTTCAGGAAAATTTCCTTCAATTATGAATGCAAGAGACAAAATAAAAATCATTTATGACAGTGAAAAATATTCATGGATTGCTAATGAGTTATACAGAATAGGTCCAGACTTTATTATCAGAAGATTTGTTCGAGAAGACGAGACACCTGAGATTCTCAAGGCATGTCATGATGAACCTTGTGGTGGACACTTTGTTGATAAAAGGACAGCTTATAAAATCCTTCACCTAGGATATTATTGGCCATCCCTCTTCAAAGATACTAAAGAGTATGTCAAAAGGTGTGACAATTGCCAAAGGGTAGGGAAACCTTCCCCTTCAGGTGAAATGCCATTGCAACCTCAGGTACATATTGAACCTTTTGAGAAATGGGCTTTCGATTTTGTAGCACTTATTAATCCTCCATCAAAGCAAATAAATATATATTAGTTTGCATTGATTATGTTACCAAATGGATAGAGGCCAAGCCATTACTTTCTGCTATTGAAGCATCTGTAGTTAATTTTCTTTTTGAGGATATTTTTACTCGTTTTGGTGTCCCAAGAGAAATTGTTACAGATCAAGGAGCTCAATTCACATCAAAAATGGTGGAACAAATGGTAGAAAAGTACAAAATCAGACATAGGAAATCTACTCCCTACCATCCACAAGAAAATGGCCAAGTAGAATCTACCAATAAGGTGATTTAAGGGATCCTAACAAAGACTGTTCATTTAAATAGAAGAGATTGGGCAGAAAAGCTTCCTGAATCCTTATGGGCCTACAAAACCATATGGAGAAACACAACAGGACATACCCCTTATGAACTTGTTTATGGAAAACAAGTCATGTTTCCCATAGAGTTTTAGATCCAAACTTTCAAAATGGCAGTCCAGCTAGGACTTGATTTGACAGAAGTACAGAAGCATAAACTAGAGCAGATTAATGGATTGGATGAGATTAGACAAGATGCAGTCCAGAGAACAAGCATAGTCCAACAACAAAGGACTAGATGGCATGACAAGTATATCAAAGAAAACAAATTTAAAGGTGACTAGGCATTCTTGTTTGATTCAAAATTCAAGTATTTTTGTTTGGGCTTCAAAATATCATACAAATATCACTCATTACCATACATTTTTCACCTATGCTTCCATTATATCACTCATTATTCACTACCATGTCCCTTCATTTTCCCTAATGTTCATCATTAATGGGTCTCATTTATATTTTCCAAATATTATTTATTTTCAAGATTTTTTTAGAGAAATTCTAGATTAAATATTAGAAAATAATATATTTTACTTCATATATGGAAAGTGGATTGTTTTTTTGACATGTGTAGGTTCCAAGGAAGCTTCCAAGACACCTTTATGTGCCCTTGAATGATCAAATTCGAATTTGATAAGATAATAGATCATGATCTCATGGAGAAGATCAAGGACAAAAGGGAGTTATGTGTCTAGATGGTTGAGATATGTATGGAACTAAAGAGAGATTAGTGGATCATAATTATGAGTTTTTTATCTCATCCCATTGTATAAATAGGAGTACAATCTCCTCAATTTGTAATCTTAGAATTAGAGAGTTGTAATCTTAGAATTCAATTTGTAATCTTAGAGTTGCTTTGTACATCATGATATAGATGTTGAAATAAAGAATCATACTTTGATTTTTTTGCTTCTACATTTGAGTCTCCTTTGAAGAGTTGTGCTTGTGGAGTTATGGAGGGCCCCCATAGCCTCACTTGCATGCTTATTTTAGGTATAATTTAATTTATGTTTTTGTTTCATTTCAGCTTTTGAGTTTTGTTAGATGTTCTAATATTGAAAAGAGTCTTATTTGAAAGTGTTCTTGTAAGAGAATCGTAAGATCTCAGACAATTATTAGATTTAAGGTTTGTTTCATTTCAGCTTTTAAGTTTTTGTTAGATGTTCTAATATTGGAGGAGATCCTAAAATTCATGTGTTCTTGTAAGAGAACCTTAGGATCTTGATGAATGTTAGATTTAGGTTTGTTTAATTGTTGGAAGAGAACTTGACGAATGTGTTCTTGTAAGGTAACTTTAAGATCTCAGACAAATTAGGAATCTTAGTTGTTGGAAGAGATCTTGATGAATGTGTTCTTGTAAGAGAACCAAAAGATCTCGGAAAAATTAGGAATATTTTTAGATCCATATATTTTAGATAAGTACTTCTTAGTTTACCTTCCCGGGTTGACATTAAATTGAACTCTGATTGACATCATCAATTAGAACCAAACATTTTGGCATCGTTGCCAGGGAAGTGCAACTAGAAGGATTTAGTAATTATTTTATGAATTTGTTTTTATGGAATAATTTGTGGAACTTGGTGACAGCAGGTTCATAAAGGAAGTTGAAAGTTTGGAGCATTTATTTTTATTTTCGCACATAATTAATTTAAATTTAGTTTTTATTTAAAACCCCCCATTTCTTACTAATTCATCTACAGATGATAAATTTGAAGATGATAAACAGGTACTTCTTGGAGAGCAAGAACAATAATGAAGACTGGTTTCAAGAGAACCTTGCACAAACTCCAAGAATAAGACAGGTTACTCACATCCTTGCAAACAATCAGGTAAAAATTTTAAATCTTGATGCGAGCATGTTCGAATTTTTATTCCATAGATGGCTTCAGTGGAAGCATTATTTTACCTAGGAAATAAAAGACTTTTCAAGCAAGTTAGATAGAATAAATTAGGAAAATGAAACAAGATATCGTAGAATTTTCTTTTAGTCTTGTTTTTTAAAACTAAAAAATAAAAATAAAAAAAATCATTTTGAATAATTTAAAAGAGTTGCTTCATCATCGCATCTCTCTATCTTGTTTCTGTATCACAGGTAAGCCAGGAGCTTGATTATCGGAAAGCTTTGTCTTCCGAGAGTCTAAAAGCCCCCGCGACATTGCAAAAAGAGTATAGAGAATGTGAGTTTTTGTCGCAAATATTGATTCTGTTTATATCCATCCACACTAACATGCATAAAAAAAACAAATCAAGAGATTAGTATGCTCTCTTCCTATGCTTCGTGCGATCAAGAAGATCAGAAAATCTATTGATTTATTCGAATAAAAATACTTTTGCTAGAAAATTGATCTGCATGAGCAAAAAATCATCTTAAAAAATTTTAGATAAAACTTAGTTTTTTTAAATTTTAGTTTAAAAAATAATAAAAATCAAAAATCAAAAAATCAAAAATCCCCACATAATAGTATATATCATATATATATTATTATTAAAAAAAATCTTTTTGAAAAGTAGCCATTTTTTTAGAGATAGGCTCAATATCATTTTTTTAGATTTAAAAAATTAAAAAAAAAAAAAAAAACACCAACTTATTTAAAATAAAAAATTTCACAAAAAACAAAACATTAATAAATACAAACCATAAAAAAATTGAACACCATCTCCTCCCCTCGACACTAGAGGATGTTAGCGAAAATGTACGTCACTCACTTCACTCAAATGAGGATTAGTGACTGAGGATTGGTTAAAATACATGATTACTACATGATTACTTGAAAGAATAAGATTGGTAGAAGTACGAGGAAAATAAATAAATCAAGCTTTGTTGAAGCGAATATAAATCCATCGAGCTTTGTTGAGTCCCCATCTGACGGCTAGTACACCTTACACTCATGAATGCTCACCTTGAAAGAGAAGGAAAGTGAAGACTGAGAATTAAGAGTGAGTAAAGAGGCTTAAGTGAACGGAAAACCTTATCAATGGCCGTTTCAGTGCATTCTAGCATCACTTCCATTATACCTTTGATGACTCATCCATACGATCTATGACTTACACTTTGGCTTTTAAAGAAATATTTCATCGCAGCGCTGGATCTAACGAAAAAGACACGGTGCTGTGCTTCCACGTTCACGGTGCTCATGCTGCGTTCACGGTCACACGAGAACTCCCCATGAGATTATGATCTCTTGCAGATCTGGCTGGAATACAAATTCCTGTCCCTAATTTTCACTTCACATGTTGCCAATAGATATGTGCACCTTTCTTCCTCTAATCCTAACATCCTTCCATCGATCCACAACCTTAGTTCCTATCTGGCGATATAGAAAATTTGGACGCCCCGCCGTATCACTCATCATCCTCCTCCTCTCCACTTTCATCATCTTCTTCGTCATTGATTTCTGACTTTGATTTGTCAGACTCTTCAGCTAGTTCTTCGGGGCTCGCATCCTGTTGTTTATTATATGAAGATAGCGACCTTTCATATTCAGTGTTATTCTTCTCAGCTTTAGCCACAAATGGAGCCTTATCCCCATCGCTCATTGTCCTCCATTTTTCTCCTCCTACTTTCCCAACCACCGAAACTGAATTCACGGTGGGGTTTGCTTTCTTGTATTCCTTTCCACACTCACCTAAGAATACAAAGAAAGCACTGGGGGTCCTTTTTGTCTTGTTTAGATCCTTCTTTGCTTTCTTTTCCTTTTCCATTTTCCGTTTAGCTTGGGCCTCAGTCGCAAGCTTCCGCTTTGCAGCTTTCTTCTCTGCAACTTTCTTCTGTTCAAACTTGGCCTTTGTGCCCTTCATCTTCACCACAATATATGCACAAAATCTGAGAAGATAGTAGACAAGGCTATGATCACTGCTCCTAAAAGTTTCCCTCGCCACCACTGCCACCTTTTGTGCCCATGCCGCCTCTAGCTTTAAGTGCCAGCACCAGCTGGCCATACTGGAGAATGAAGACTATGGAGGATGAATCTGGACCTTAGTCAATAAAGAAGCCACTAATTGGGGGATTCAATCTCCTGATCTGTCGACAGTAATGGCCAGGGAGATGGTGCTCCAGAGCGACACACAGAATGCGCTAACCAGACAACTGGCTTACACAAAATCCTTTGATGAGTTTGGACAAAAACCCATAAAAAAAAACTTCATTTTAGTGTTAGTTTATTTTTAGGAATTTTCTTTATTAGTTTTCGTTGATTTCTCTATTAAAAATACAATTGAAAAAAACTCAATTTAAAAAATAAATTAAAATTTTTCTTTGTTTTTTTAATTTGTTGTTAAAAGATATATATATATATATATATATATATATATATATATATATCAACATAAAAATAAATAAATAAATAAAAAATAAAAAAAATATTGTCTTTATTTATTTATTTATTTTTGATAAAAAAAAAAATTTTAAAAAAAAAATTTTAAAATTTTTGTTTTTTAAATTTGTTGTTTAAAAATATATATATATATATATATATATATATATATATATATATATATATATATATATAATTAAAAATAAATAAATAAAAAATAAAAATAAAAACTTTGTTTTTTTTTTTTTTTTTTTTAATTTGTTGTTTTAATTCAACATCAATCATCAATAACAAAATAATTTTTCTTTTTAATTTTGTATTTAAATTTATAAAAAAAAAAACTTCGCTCCACATAAAATTCGTAAAACCAATTATTTCTTCCCAAAATTCATAAAATGACTAAATTGCATGAGGACATGCAATATTTTAGTTCGAGGGAGGGATGTTGGGCTTTTCGAATTGTCATACAATCTGTCGCGTTTGTGCAAAGAACTGAAACACAACTTCGAATAGGGAGTAAATTTACTTTTCATGGTTAAGAATGGATTGATACTAATATCATGAATTAAGTCAATTTAAACACTTTGATTGTCCTTAATTTTTTTTATTTCGTACAAAATTTTTGCGTAAGAATTATGAAGGAACTGGTCATTTCTTCTTGAACACACTTATGTTTTCTTTCTGCCAAGTTTTTTTTCACAGGTTACAAGTTAATCAATTGATTCGTAAGGAGATTACATTGAGCACACAATTGGTCTTCAAATGACTAATTTCATGAGAAATTCTAAAGAACCAATCCATGATTATCAACGAAATTTTCGGAAAATTACAAGTTCTTGCAACTTCTTGTAATAGCTTAATGGTTTGACATGTTGCATGATAGATAGAAAAATTCAAGTGTTGGGGTTTGTTCCTAAATGTACAAGGATGGATAAATACCTATCCACACTTGAATTCGATGTCCACATGTGGCTAGTCAACGCTGGTCAAACTCAAATATTTTAACAAGTAGTCCAAAACTAAGGAGCAGATTTTCTATATTTGAGAGTTTGCATTCCATTGTCATATTTGAGAGTTTGCATGCCATAATCAAATTTTCTTTTCCAGCAAGAGTCATTATCCATCTTCCATTACCACATACACTTCATTATATTTTCCCCATTCCTAACCCACCAATAAAAGCAAAGAATTTTACTTACAAACTTCTTTCCATTTTCCATTTCCATTTCCTTTTTCCTAGCATTTTTCATTTCCCACCAATAAAACCCTGCTTCTACATATCATTGAGTCATAGTCCTTGAGTCTAAATTTTTTTCTAAAAACACCTAGAGGCTTGCATGCCTTAATGGCAAGTACTCTTGCCAATGAACAATGGGAGTACATTAATATCCCTTGTTTGTTGGATCTTGTAGGTGACTCGACCACAACAAACTTATTCATACCTACAAAGATATGTTGGCTAGTGGCATTCATTAATGGCCACTATGTCAACAACTTCTTGTTATGTTCGACAACAAGACATTTATTCACATAGCAATATTTGTGCCATCGAGCATTGAAGACTTGAAGACCCATATTTTGTAGCAGATGAAGCATATTTCCTTTCATTGTTTTTAAGTTTGTCATGACTTAAGGACAAGACAATAAATAAGGCTGAAAAAAATGTAACTTCTATTTTTTGTATACCTTCCAAACCTTATACATTTTTAGTCATATTCAGCAGACTCGTTAGATTCATGAGACTATCCAGCAAAACATCTAGTAGCAGATACAACAATACAGATCCATCTTTCATCCACAACTTGCAGAAAAAGTTTCAGATTAGAATTGCAGCAGCTAAACATGCATGATTCATCCACTTCTTTAGCTAAGTAAGGTATGATGTTTTATAACCTTTAATCTTGAAATTCTTTTTAGATGCTAAAATGATGATATTTGGAAAATATTCCACTATTTCACTATTCCCTTTCTCATTAAAAATTGTCAAAAACCATCAGTTGGGGGGAATTGCACACTTCATTTCTTTCTCTCATTCATATTACATTTTAACCCACATAGTCTTCCCACAATAAAAACTACTACAAAATGATGAGCATATTAAATGACTTCTTAAAAATGATTGATCTAAACAAAGTAAATAATGATTGTAACACAAGAACCAATCATTCAAAGATGCAAATGCTTTGCAAAAATAAAATTTATCAAAAGATGTGCAAAGTTAAAAGGAAGTCCATGATTGAAAGATGGTTGTTACACAAGAACCAAACATCTTGTAAAAGGAAGCTCATCTAAGAATCAAATCAAATAAGTCATTGTAGTAGCTTTCATGAGGACATGCAAGAGCTTCAGTTGGGGGGTATGTTTGGGCTTCAAAATGTCATACAAATATCACTCACTACCATACATTTTTCACCTATGCTTCCATTATATCACTCATTATTCACTACCATGTCACTTCATTTTCCCTAATGTTCATCATTAATGGGTCTCACTTATATTTTCCAAATATTATTTATTTTCAAGCATTTTTTAGAGAAATTTTTTATTAAATATTAGAAAATAATATATTTTACTTCATATATGGAAAGTGGATTGTTTTTGTGACATGTGTAGGTTCCAAGGAAGCTTCCAAGACACCTTTATGTTCCCTTGAATGATCAAATTCGAATTTGATAAGATAAGAGATCATGATCTCATGGAGAAGATCAAGGAGAAAAGGGGGTTATGTGTCTAGATGTTTGAGAGATGTATGGAACTAAAGAGAGATTAGTGGATCATCATTATGAGTTTGTTATCTCATCCCATTGTATAAATAGGAGTACAATCTCCTCCATTTGTAATCTTAGAATTAGAGAGTTGTAATCTTAGAATTCCATTTGTAATCTTAGAGATGGTCTGTACATCATGATAGAGATTTTGAAATAAAGAATCATACTTTGATTTTTTTGCTCCTACATTTGAGTCTCCTTTGAAGAGGTGTGCTTCTAGAGTTATGGAGGTCCCCCATAGCCTCACTTGAATGCTTATTTTAAGTATAATTTAATTTATGTTTTTGTTTCATTTAAGCTTTTGAGTTTTGTTAGATGTTCTAATATTGGAAAGAGTCTTATTTGAAAGTGTTCTTGTAAGAGAACCATAAGATCTCAGACAATTATTAGATTTAAGGTTTGTTTCATTTCAACTTTTAAGTTTTTGTTAGATGTTCTAATATTGGAGGAGAGTCTAAAATTCATGTGTTCTTGTAAGAGAACCTTGGGATCTTGACAAATGTTAGATTTAGGTTTGTTTAATTGTTGGAAGAGATCTTGACGAATGTGTTCTTATAAGGGAACTTTAAGATCTCAGACAAATTAGGAATATTAGTTGTTGGAAAAGATCTTGATGAATGTGTTCTTGTAAGAGAACCAAAAGATCTCGGACAAATTAGGAATCTTTCTAGATCTATATATTTTAGATAAGTACTTCTAAGTTTATCTTCCCGGGTTGACATTAAATTGAACTCTGATTGACATCATCAATTAGAACCAAACAATTTTCAAGGTAAATTTGAAACTCATTGGCTTGGGCCATATGAGATTGTGAAAATCGTTGAAAATAGAGCATTAAAGATCAGGACAATAGATGATGGAAAGGTACCATTTCTTGTAAATGGACACAGACTGAAATCGTATCATAAGCCACTTTCAAGAGAAAAAAATTTCAAGATAACATTGATATGAAGTTAGTGAAGAAGAACTCTTCTTCTTCACTAACTTAATTGTATTTTTCTTCAATAATTCATAATATATATATATATATATAATAAAAGTATAAATGTGAAAACCAATCATTGATTGGCATGTTTATATAGAAAGTGTAAGGTGAAAATCAGAATTCTTCTAACACTTTATACTTTCAAATTGTTCTTGTTCTGCAACTAAATATCATAAAATCACAAATTGCAGATTCATTTTCACTCCATACTTCATTTCATTCATATTCCATTCCATTTCACACTCATGATCCATCTCATTCCATTCCATATTCATGATTCATTCCATTCCATATCCATATTTCATGATTTTTAACAGGTACATTCTGCAGCTGCCTATTCTGTAGCCAATCTTGTTCTGCAACCAATTTGACCCTGCAATCCTACTTCAATACATAAAGGATGGCAGTAAAAGAATATTATGGAGCTTAGAAGATCAATATTCTACAAAATGAAGGACAAATACAACAAGCAATAAAATAAAAAAGGATGAGGTAAACTATGTGAAATTATTTGTATAGCAAAACATGAAAGATATAGTATAGTTAAATCATATGTTTCCTAAATTTAATCTATCATTCGAATTGATCTTTGCCTATCATAAAAACATTTCAACTATATCCCTTACCATCCACTACATAATGGTTCATCATTAATTGAATAAACGGTCAAAAACTTAGATGTGACCTATTAGGTCACGTCTTTAGATCGTATCATTTATTGATGATTTTTTAAAATAATCATAAGATATCTTCGCGGTATTCCATTTAATATCAAACTCTTAACCCAATCATTTTTATCATTCACCATTACCTTGTTCATTCATCCGTGTCCACTCACTGCCATTACATTCCGTAGCCAGTTTCATCTGTAGAGAAGTCATTTTAAGGGAAAAACAACCTTCCATAGTTACTCTTTCTTCAGGCATGGGATCAGAGACAGAGCAGTATACCTCAGCCAAAGAAAATAAGCAATCAATACCAAGGAGAAATGGGGCTAATTGTGAGAATAGAGCCAATTGGGATCAAATATTTAGAAGAATAACCTCAAGTTAAGCGGCTATTACAGCAGGTTGGGTGGCTGAACTTTGTGGAAAATTTCAATGGATTCCACAAAGAAGTCACAAAATTATTTGCTAGGTCATTCGATGGATTAGAGGTAGAAATTGGGGATATTAAGTTCACAATCACAGAAACATTAATAGTTGAAGCCATAGAATTGCCAAGGCAGGGAGAACGTTGGTTTAAAAACAAGGAGTTCCATAATGAAACTTGGAAACAAATGCTAAAAAACCCAAGTATGGACATTTCAGTGTTTAGAAAGGGGATTCCTAGTACAAATCTGAAAAATAAATGGAGGAATATGTTGTTAATTTTACAAAAATTCATAACATGTGAGGGTAGGTTTGACACCTTGTATGTCTATCATATCAGATTGATGATGAATTTCTTAGATGATGAAATAAGTTTACCTTTCTTCCTACTTAATAGTTTGAAAAGGATGGCCTCTAATGTTCAGAAAAGACTCCAATTCTTAGAAACTACTCTACACCATCATGGTCTAATCAAAATATTGATTGAGTTCCATTTGAAGAAATTAGGAGATAGTTGGGATGAATTTCTTCTAAGAAACCATTTTGAAGAACCAGAGGAAACACTATCTAGAAAGGAAAATGTAAGAAGAAGTAGGAGGGGAAAAATTGATAAATCTGTTGAAATCAAACCTGATACATCAACACAGGAAAATAGTGAAGAAGTACTCTTTGAAAAATTGACAAAGATCAAGAAACAAATCAAAGTTAAGAGAAAATAGAAATTAACAAGTGAATGTGCTGAGGAAGAAGATGAAAATCCACCCAAATTGAGGAGAAGCTCTAGATTAAAAGGCATGATGAAAAAGATAGGGACTAAGGAAACAGGGGTCATAAATATTGAATAAGAAGAAACTCCAATCCAATCACCAATTGATAGATCTCCTTTACACCAGTATGAAGAATACCCTAACAGAAGAACCCCAGATATAGATCCAGCTCAACAATAGATTTATGACTATGTGGAATCCCTAGAAAAAAAAGGCCTCAGAAAATCGAGAAAGATCTCTCAGTCCACAAGAACCTCCAATAGAAATTTTTAGAAGAGATAGTTATGAATTGGAGATATTGAATAACCATATCAAGAATGAAAATGAAATCTTAAGAGAGCAAGTCAAATTGAAGAATAGCGTGAACAACACTCTCTCTCAGCAAATGCAAACACTGTATGAAGCAAACAGGAAGTTAAAGAAGAGAAACAAGAAATTGAACAGGGCACTCATTGATCTTAGGTTCAAATTATTCATGAGGAAACCTAGAATGGCATTGACTACCAAAAGAAGCAAGAAAAGGAGGTTGGATGTTCTTGCAAAATTATCAGTGAAAATGGAATAAAGTTTTGATGAAATTGCATGAGGACATGCAAGAGTTTTGCAGTGAGGGTATGTTGAACCCTGAAATTGTCTTCTCTTTTGCCAAAATTCACTTCATTTCATCATTCCTTTATCATTTCATAAACCTAAAACTCAATGAGAATGACTAATATTACTTAAAGGTTGCATACAATTGTTAAGTTATTGTACTTTTGTGATTTTTGCTGTCTTAATGATTTTTGAATAGTTTAGCTACAAAATGCAGTCATTTTGTAGCCAGTTAAGTGTTCCGTAGCTATTTTGGTGTTTAAGTATGTTACAGGTGTCATATGAAGAAAAGGCACACATAGGTGGATTCCAAATCTTTCCTAAATCATTCCTTCCCTTCCACGAGGTCTAGATCAATAGCTGGATGTGCCTAAGCACGTGGTCAAAGAAAAATTCAAGGCAGTTGTCTTCTTTAGAAATCAGGACTCCTGATTTTCTTTACAGCAAATCATGAGTCCCAAAAGAGTCCTAATTTGATTTTAACTTCAAAACTACACCTGTACCTATTTTTGTTCAATGTTAGTTATTAATTTACCTATAAATTAAGTTCTGTAATACTGAGAGAAACAAGTTGATACTTATTTTATCATTACGGTGATACTCTGTTTTCAAGACTTGTGATTAATAAAAAGGAGTTTTTACCTTGATGTTGTTCTAAATACAACCTTGAGGAGTTAAAGATTGATGTCGAATTGATAGCAGAGGGCCCCTACTATTCGAGGAGGTTTTACATGTTTTCTAGATAAGTCATTTTCAATTATGTTCTGTCATATTTCCTTATTTAGACTGCTTTCTGAAATCACAATTGTTAGTATTATGTTTCATGTCATTTGCTTAGATAAAGGATCCTCATGATATTACAATTGGTCTCTTTCTCAATCTTTTCCAATATATCTAAATTAAATGAATGGGATTCAATTGTGATATTCTAAGTTATTAGCATTTCATTTTTTGTCATTTAGTTAAAAAGAAGATCCTCATTATACTACAGTTAGTCTCTTTCCAAAGCTTTTCCAATAAATATCTAATCCACGAATGAGACTGAGTTGTAATATTGTGAGTTATTGATTGTTTTTCTTCATAAAAATATCCTTATCACATTATGATTAATCTCTTTCAAAAATCTCTTCCAACAAACCTCTAACTCATGAATGAGATTTAGTTGTAATGTTATAAGTTGTTTCAGCATTTCATAGGAGATCCTTACTACATTATAGTAATATTTTTCTCAAGGTCTTCCAATAAACCTCTATCATATGAATGAGATTTCACTATAATGTTCTAAGTTACTGTTTGTTTCAGCACTTCCTTTTATGTTTTTAGGAGATCCTCATTGCATTATAATTAATCTTTTTCACAAGCTCTTCCAACAAATCTCTAATTAATTGAATCATAATAAGTTGTAGTGTTTTGAGTTACTTTTCATTTCATGAATTTTCATTTAAAATTTGTAATATCCATGGATTAGGACTCTCTGTTTTCATCATTTTCTAATTAGGAATAGAACTTGAAAATAAACTCTGTTTTAATTCATTTGTTAAGATTTCCCTGTCTCCCTTTTGACATAGATTCAACTTCATCTTCTTAGCATAGAGTAGCATACTAAGAATCAAACATAAAAACCCCAAACCATCAATAAAACACTAAAAAACAATGAAGTAAGAAAAAAGGATACTTAGGCACATATAGTGCAGTACACTTCATCAGTTTACTAGCCCTGGTCGATAATTATGCTATCAATTTAGGACATTGAATTGACAAAACATTAGGCACATTGCCCCTTACGATGTTCAAAGGACTTAGTTGCTTCAGGAGTCCATGAAAATGCATATTTCTTCAATAATGTTGTTAGAGGTGTTGCTATTCTCCCATATTTATTAACTAACTTGCGATAATACCCTGTTAACCTGAGAAATCCTCGCAACTGCTTTATGGTTGTGGGGAATTTCCATTACTTAACGGCTTTAATTTTGTTAGGGTCTACCTTAACACCCTTGTGAGATACAATATGACCCAGATATTCCACCTCTTGTACTCCAAAGAAACATTTGGATGTTTTTGCATACAGTTGTTTCTCCTGCAATAGTTTGAGCACCCTGTCAACATGTTGAACATGATTCTTCCAAGACCTACTGTAGATTAGTATATCATCAAAAAAATACTAGCACAAATTTTCTAAGGAAGGGTTTGAAAATGGAATTCATCAAACCTTGAAATGTAGAAGGTGCATTGGTAAGGCCAAAAGGCATGACCAAAACTTCATAATGACCCTCATGGGTTCGAAATTCTATTTTTGGAATATCTTCAGTCTTCATTCTAATTTGATGATATCCTGAACAAAGATCCAACTTGGTAAAATAAATTGCTCCATGTAATTCATCCAATAATTCATCAATCACAGGAATGGGAAATTTATCTTTAATGGTGAGCTTATTGAGCTCCCTATAATCCAAACACATGCGCCATGATCCATCCTTCTTGTGTACCAATACTACAAGAGCAGAGAAAGAAATTTGACTAGGTTAAGTTATACCTGCCTCTAATATTTTTGCAATCATACGTTCAATTTCGCTCTTTTGGACATAAGGATATATATAGGGCCTGATGTTCGAAGGAACGCTTCCTGGAATCAAATGAATAGAATCATCATGAACACGAATGAGTGGGTGTCCTTTGGGAGTTTCAAACACCTTGGAATGATTGTCCAAGACTTTTTGGAGATCTGCAGAAATAGATGATTTTGATGTTGGAACTTCTAGTGAGCATAATTGTGCAATTACGCCTCGTTTTTCTTCCTTTAGAATATTTGTCATGACATTAGAGCTTATTATCTTTCTCGGCTTCCCTGTAATACCCCATAATTCGACTTCCTTTCTTTCTAAAAAAAAATTCAAGAAAAGTTCTTGAAAATTAAAAGCTACCGTCCCCAAAGATTCTAACCATTGTACTCCTAGTACAACATCAGCACCTCCCATAGGAATGGAAAGAATTGGACTATTCAATACATATTCCCCCATGGTTAGCTTGATATTATGTCATTTTCCAGAGCAATTTATAGTTCCTCCATTTGCAACCATCACTCGACATTCTGCTGTTGGGTGTAGGAAACAATTCAATTCCTTGGCTACCTTACAATGAATAAAATTATGGGTGCTACCTGAATCAATCAACACTATTACCTTTTTCTTCTTGATATGTCCTTCTATCTTGAGAGTCTGAGGAGTGGTAATTCCTGCCAATGCATTACACGATATGTTCAGACTCATTTCTTCCTCTTCTAGGGCTGGTTCCTGGTGTATATCCTCTTCTTTTGAATATTATTGTTCATTTTCTTCTTCCTCTTCACAATCTATGTAAAATAATTTCTTCTCAGCACTCTTATGACCTTTAGTGTATTTGCTATCAAAACTGTACCAAATCAATTTTTCTCTTTTTTCTTCCAATTGTTGTGGTGTCAACCTTGCAGGTTATGGAAATCTAGGAGTAGCAACACTTCCATATTTATAGAAGTGAGTGGTAGGCTTCCTTGTCGCCATAATTTTACATTCAATTTTTCTTGCCAACCTGAATGCCTTTTCCAATGAATCAAGTTCCAAAATGCGAACTTCATGTTGGATTTTATCCTTTAAAGTACCTATGAAGAGATCAATCCTGTGTTCCTCTGGAATATCAGTTACCCTTATATTCAATTTTTGGAAGTCCTCAATGTGCTCCCCCATTGAACACTTTTGTTTGAGATTTAACAATTGGCTAAAGAAAGTGTTTCTCTTTGTATCCTCATAATGTGCTATCATTTCCTCTGTAAAATTGACCAAGTGACAATTTTTTACGAGAGCAAATCCATCGATACCATACAAATGTATTTTGTTCTAAATGTAAACTTGCAATGTGTACCTTTTGCGTTTTTTGCACATTATTGCGATCAAAATATTGCTCCATCTGTAGTATCCATGTTACAAGATCCTTTCCATCAAACTTTCTCGTATCCATTTTTGGAATATGGTGGTTCTTCCCTCCAACATTAGAGTTTATGAAATCATGATTAACATTTATTTTATTCTCATCATGAGTTTCCTCTACTATCTTTTCACCATTAGGAAACATTTCTTGTATCAACTTTGTCAAACCTTCCATGTCTGCTTTTATATCATTCTTCATGTTTTCCATCTTAGCTTCCATGTCATCCATCTTAGATTCCATGCCAGCTTCCATGCCATCCATCTTAGCTTCCATGTCATTCTTCAAAACATCCTTCTTAGATTCCATGCCTTTCTTCAAACTATCCATATTACTTTCCACGCCTTTCTTCAAAGCTTCCATGTCATTTTTTGTTGCTCTTTGCGAAAGTGAAATTTTTTGCACTTTCTCTTGTAATTTTGATATGTCATGTTGCCATTCTTCGTCTTCATGAGTCATAGTAGAGCCTTCTAAAGACTTAATGGGTGTTGAATTCTTTTTAGGGGCCATTTGAGAATCCAATACTGATATCTATTCTACAATATGCCCTTGCAATCAATTCAACTTGATTCTTCAAGCAAGACTTATGCAATTCAGAAAACAAAATACACACCTTTTACTTTCTTTTGAGGAGCTCGATATTGAAATTGACTTATCTCTATACTTGCAGATCCTTAATATTTGAAATTCGGCCCCATAGTAGCTCTCTGAAGATTCTTTCAAATTCCATAAGTCTGACTTGATTTGGATTCTTCAAGCCAAAGTTATGTCCATTCTCACATAATGACCTAATTATGGACTCGTTCAGTAGAGTGAACTTGTATGACTTGCCACATGTCACTGTTTGCTCCTTTTGCTCTGAAATTTATAGATAAGAAACTACAGTCAGTGTACTTCCAGTCGCTTTTTACAGAATTGCAATCTGATGCTTAGAGAGAGAGTTATGAATATTTTCCCATGATCACCCCTTTGAGATGAAATTCGGGAGCCCGAAAAAGACCTAACTTCCACAAATCATATCTCCGAACATATTGCAAACCAAGCTCTGAAATTTTGTGATGATGTTCCTTAGGATATCGGCTTCATGCTTTAAAATTTTCAGCCTTTTAACCTTCGCAGAAAAATAGTTATAGCGAAAATTCCGTGATGACCTTTTTAAGTGAAATTCAGGAGCCTGCAAAAAGCCCTAACTTCCATAGATCATATCTCAGAAAATATTGCGAACCAAGCTCTGAAATTTTGTGACGATGTTCCTCAGGATTTCGGCTTCGCACTATAAACATTTTAGCTTCTGAACATTCGTAGAAAAAAATTTATAGGGCAACAGCCACGATGACTTGTTTGGAGCAGTGAAACCCTAGAATCCAAAGCTCTGATACCAAATGTTGTGAAACCAACTCCAAAAATAGAAGAAAAGAGATATCAACACCTTATAAATAAGCCACTTCGAGGGGGAAACCTCCAATACATTACATGAATGAACAATTCTTGGATGATACAAATTACAAAACCTTCTTTTTATATATAGGAGTCGATGGGGCCACAATGTAATCCTACCCGACCTAACAATAATAATTTAAGGGCACAATAATAACAATATGGGGGTTACAGGGGTACAATAATAATAATAAGGGGGTTACAATAACAATAATAAGGGACTATACTAGTAATATAGGGACCTAACATATTTCACTTTCGACTATCCATTAGTGGCTAGGAAAATGGTCTCAATACTAAATGTGTTCAAGAGTTGATCTAACAACTTGACTTGCTTCACACAAATGGATTTCATACTGTAACTTGTAGTTGATTCTCTTGAAGCCCGAATCACAACAAGACCCATCAATGTATAACATATTCACATAATCAAATTAGCCATTCGTTCTCTCAGCACTGAAGAACTTCGAGAACGACTAATGTAATTATATTTCATTGTTCAATAATTGGTTCTGCACCTTTACAAAAAGAATATAAAACTAACAATAAATTCAATAATCATGACATTATCATCTGTCATCGAGGCATAGGACAACTCACCACATCTCTCTTTGGCATAAGTTAAAGGTCGTTCATCTAGTTCAATCTTTATCTTGGAGTTTTCCTTCTGCATGAGGCAATTGTTAGAGAGGTAAATTCTAACAAAATCACACTCACTTACTAAATTGACCAAAATAAATATGTATAAAAAAATAAAACTCCAAATAAGTTTTAAAAACATAAGTCCTTTCACCTTGACCAAATATTTCGATGATCATAATGCTCTTTCGCCAACTCATCCCTTCCTTTTCCAGTAACTGTAAATCGCACACAGGTAGCCCACTCGGCAACTATTTCGACAGTTGATGTGTGTAGTCCTATTTGTAGCACACCACATAGCCAATTGTCCCAGGCCTCTAAAATATAGCTCACATCAAAATGCAAGACTCCAGCCAAAACCTCGGAAGCAAGGCACTGCTTTCCCTTTTCTTCCTTCACAACCAACTCTTCTAAAGGGCTCCACAAGGATTGGAGTACTATTTCTCTACACTCTCTAACAAGACATTTAAATAAATTAGAAACACCAGGTACAAATGCTTCTCCCTTTAGGAGGTCAATCCAATTTCTTGAGCGTGGCCATGGAGCATAGAAGCTTCCAACCATCTATTCACCGATTTATCTCGAATACTTTGGGACATAGGTTGCCACAAGACATGACCTTCGGCTTATTAAGTTAACACCAGGCTCAAATTCATGTGTGGGATAGATTTCTAAATTCCACATCATGAAAATTAACAACTCACAATATATATATATATATATATATATATATATATATATATATATATATATATACAGAAACCTAATACTTACACACCTTATACGTTAATCTATGTATTGAGTATCAAATGATAGATATCTTCATTTTCCTAGGCTCTCCCATGAGGGAGTCAAGCCCATAGAGGCTCTGATACCATGTTAAAAATAGAGGTGTGCACACACAAAACAAATAATTTTTATTACACACCATAAATCACATATTTATGGTGCTAGTGACATCCAACCAATTCTAAATATGAATAGGGAGGTTGAGATATTCTCTCAACGTCCTCCTATAAATATGCAACTAGTTCTAATATGAGTATGGAATAATTATCTTCCAACATTAATCACTATAGAGTCAGTAATATCCAATATATAAGTTGAAAAAGCAAGAAGCCAAACTACATAGTAGTCATTGTAATATATGCATGTGAAATACGGGTCCCAAGAGTAAATTCTAGAATTCCAGGAGTACTGCCACAGGCCGTCAAATTCTAGAATCAGATATATCCATTTGTTTTTGGGTATTTAGTTAGAGTTAACTTTTTATATAGTAACTTGAGTTAAAGTCTTGGGCTCCTTTGGTTTTCTATTATATTCTAAAATTTGATGGTGAAATAATTAACCTCTTTTTCGAAATATTTCTAAAATTTATAAGACATAAGATTTCTAATTTCACGTCTACGGGGTTTTGGATAGACGATGATCGAGTTCTCTATTAAGGTACACCTTGATGTGAAGTCACTGGCTTAATTCCCTGCCCCGATCTAGGTGATATATTAGACATGATGAAGATATAGTCCTACCAAAATTAAGAAAAAACATATTGCTCATTTCACACTCCACATAATTAGAGAATTATAAATGACATGTGAATCTAGATTTTCAACTCCATGTCAAGATAATTGGTTTTCGTAATAAAAAAGTGGAATTAAATGTAAAATAATTTAAAATGTAGGGAATATAAATCCCAATGACATTTAATCATTTTTTAAAACAATATTTAAATTTTGAAAAACCTTTGCATTGTGTACGTGCAAATTTGCACATTTTTATGGTTTAATATTCAAATCATATTATAGATCAAATTAAACAATGATATATAGTATTTTAAAAAAAGTAATTCTTATTAGAATTATGAGGAAGAAATTGTACGTTAAAATGTGCATTACGTCAGATGCATTATTAAACCAAATGATTATGTTGTGAAACCAACTCCAAAAAGAGAATAAAAGAGATATCAACGCTTTAGAAATAAGCCACTTCGAGGGGGAAACCTCCAATACATTACATGAATGAACAATTCTTTGATGATACAAATTACAAAACCTCCTTTCTATATAGAGGAGTCCATGGGGCCACAATGTAATCCTAGTGGTCCACAATGTAATCCTAGCCGACCTAACAATAATAATTTAAGGGCACAATAATAACAATATGGGGGTTACAAGGGTACAATAATAACAATAAGGGGGTTACACTAACAACAATAAGGGACTATACTCGTAATATAGGGACCTAACATGCCCCTCTCTTAAAAAAATTGTTTTCCTCAATGCTTGAGTAGCTTTGGGTGCTTCTGTATAAAATTCTCATCCTCCTATGTAGAATCTTCAGTGGGTAAGTTCTTCCACTTGATGAGATACTCTGAAATCGATCGATTTCGTAGCTGTCAGGTTCCAATATTATTTTTCCTTCCTCATCAAGTTTGGGCAATATTGTTTGAAATAGAATATTTTCACCTATAACCTTCTTTAAGCATGAAACATGGAAAATTGGATGCACTCGTGAAGAAGCAGGAAGCTCCAATATGTATGCCATAGTACCAATATTTTGCAAAACCTTGTAAGGACCATAGTACTTTGGCGATAATCTATTATCCTTCTTAGCTTGCTTGAGGGACATTTGTTTGTATGGTTGTAGCCGTAAAAATACCCAGTCTCCTACATCAAAACTTCTCTTGCTGCGATGTTGATATGCCTGTTGTTTCATTCGATTTTGTGCCAAATCCAGGTTATCCTTTAAGAGTTGGAGAACTTCTTGTTGATGCTCGATGTGATCTTCCACTGCTTGAACCTTCGAATTTTCTCTTAAAGATGATGTGATGGACGATGGATGATATCCATAAAGTGCCATAAATGGGGTCATTTTTGCTGCAGTATGGAAGGAAGTGTTATACCACCATTCAGCGAGAGGTAACCACTTGACCCATTGTGTTTGTTTATCAGATACAAAACAACGAAGATATCCTTCCAAACATTTATTTACTATCTCAATTTTACCATCGGATTGAGGATGATAAGATGAGCTATGAGCTAATTGAGTACCCAAACAAGAAAATAACTCCGTCCAAAAATTTCCAGTAAAAATGGGATCTCTGTCGCTCACAATAACCTTTGGGTTTCCATGTAGCTTTTGAATTGTTTCCATAAATGTAGTAGCAATTGTACTAGCTTTAAATGGATGAGATAATGCACAAAAGTGTGCATACTTGGTAAGTCTATCAACTACCACCATGATGACACTCTTTCCTTCGGACTTAGGTAAACCTGTGATAAAATCCAATGAAATCTCCTCCCAACGTTGGCTTGGAATGGATAACGGTTGTCGAAGACCTGGGGTCTTAATTGTCTCAAATTTATTCTGTTGGAAAACCAAGCATTCCACCACAAAATTTTGAATATCAGATTTAAGGCCATCCCAAAAAAAATCTTTCTTCACCTTGTGGTAAATTTTTAAAAATCTTGAGTCTCCTCCTAAAGGAGAAGTGTGCAATTCCAAAAGAATCTTTTGTTTTAGTTGGGAATTATTACAAAGATATAAGCGATCTTTGTACCATAAGAAACCATTTTTCCAACTAAATGTATCATATGTACTAGGATCTTGCTACAACTTTTGAATGAGTTTCCACACTTCTTTGTCCTTCTTCCATTCATCCCTTGCTTCGGTTATCCAATCTGGTTGGATAATAGAAATGGCACAACGCAATGCTTCCACCTCTTCATTCTTTCTTGAGAGTGCATCTGCAACAACATTTAGCTTCCCTTTTTTCTAGATTATTTCAAAGTCATAACCCAACATCTTTGTGACCCATTTTTTATTCTCTTCTAAAGATAGTCTTTCTTCCAAAAAGTGTTTAAGACTATCATGATCATTTTTTACCTTGAAGTGTCTTCCCATTAGGTAAGGTCACCATTTCTTTAGTGCATGCAGTATTGCTAACATTTCCTTCTCATAAATAGCTTTCTGTAAATACTTTCCTTTGATTGGACGAATTTCAAAAGCAATGGGTCTTCCTTCTTGCATTAAAAGAACACCAATTCCATTTCCTGAGGCATCACATTCCACAATAAAGGTTTTTGTGAATTCTAGCGTAGCTAAGACTGATGCTAGGCACATTACCTCTTTAAGATGTTCAAAGGCCTCAGTTGCTTCAGGAGTCCATGAAAATGCATCTTTCTTCAAAAATGTTGTTAGAGGTGCTGCTATTCTCCCATAATTTTTAACAAAATTGCGATAATACCTTGTTAACCCAAGAAATCCTCGCAACTGCTTAATGGTTGTGGGGACTTTCCATTCCTTAATAGATTTAATTTTGTTAGGGTCTACCTTAACACTCTTGTGAGATACAATATGACCCAGATATTCCACCTCTTGTACTCCAAAGAAACATTTAGATGTTTTTGCATACAATTGTTTCTCCTGCAATAGTTTGAGCACCCTGTCAGCATGTTGAACATGATCCTTCCAAGACCTGCTTTAGATTAGTATATCATCAAAAAATACTAGCACAAATTTTCTAAGGAAGGGTTTGAAAATGGAATTCATCAATCCTTGAAATGTAGAAGGTGCATTGTAAGGCCAAAAGGCATGACCAAAAATTCATAATGACCCTCATGAATTCGAAATGTTGTTTTCAGAATATCTTCAGTCTTCATTCTAATTTGATGATATCCTAAACGAAGATCCAACTTGGTAAAATAAATTTCTCCATGTAATTCATCCAATAATTCATTAATCACAGGAATGGGAAATTTATCTTTAATGGTGAGCTTATTGAGCTCCCTATAATCTGGACACATGCATCATGATCCATCCTTCTTGTGTACTAATACTACAAGAGCAGAGAAAGAACTTTGACTAGGTTGAATTATACCCGCCTCTAACATTTCTGCAATCATACGTTCAATTTCGCTCTTTTTTCTTCCAATATTAGAGTTTATGAAATCATGATTAACATTTATTTTGTTCTCATCACGAGTTTCCTCTACTATATTTTCACCATTAGGAAACATTTCTTGTATCAAATTTGTCAAACCTTCCATGTCTGCTTTTAGATCATTCTTCATGTTTTCCATTTTTTCATCGATCTTAGCTTCCATGTCATCCATCTTAGCTTCCATGCCATCCATGCCATTCTTCAAACCATCCATCTTAGATTCCATGCCTTTCTTCAAACCATCCATCTTAGTTTCTAAGCGAATAATATAAAGTTAAGGTATATAAACCCTAAGATAAATATTATAAACCATAAAATAATTATGGTTGACCATGGTTGATTTTTATATTGAGAGAATCTTTGTCACAATGCGACATTGGACAACGTTCGACCATGGTTGACCGTGATTAATTTTTATATCAAGACAATCGTTGTCACAATCAGATGTTGGACCATGGTTGACCATGGTTCTCTCAATGTGAGTTGGACCATGGATTTTGACCATGTTTGACCACGATTGATTTTATAAAGCATGGATGACTATGGTTGACCATGAATCACCATGTTTGACCATGATTGATATTATAAACCCAAGGGAATAATAAATCTAATGGATTAATACTAAAAATCCAAGGGATTATGAACCTAAGGGAACAATATTAAACCCAAAGGATTAATATTATAAACTCAAGGTATATAAACCCTAAGATAAATATTATAAACCGTAAAAATAAAAATGGTTGAACATGGTTGATTTTCGTATTGAGACAATCCTTGTTAGAATCTGATGGTTAACCATGGTTGACCATGGTTGACCATGATTGGTTTTCATATCGAGACAATCTTTGTCACAATGTGATGTTGGACCATGGTTGGCCGTCCTTGATTTTCATATTGAGACAATCTTTGTTATAATGCAACATAGGACCATAGTTGATCACGATTGATTTTATAAAACATGGTTGACTATGGTTGGCCATGATTGATATTATAAACCCAAGGAAATAATATTAAATCCAAAAAACCAATATTAAAATAAAGGAAATAATATAAACCAAAGGCATATAAATCTTTAGATAAATACTATAAACCATACTTGATATTAGACCATAGTTAACCATAATTAATCCAATAAAACATAATTAATCATAAATAATATTATTTTTATTAATATTTAATAATCATATGATTTAACCCTACTTTGTTGTTGTTAGAAATTAATTTATTTCTTAAAATGCAGTGTTCTTTAATTCATAATTTATATTAAATATCTTCCTAATAAAATCACATATAAATTTAAGTCAATTTAAGTCATAGATTTAGAAGTCAACGCTCTTTTCAAACCACTTAATGATGATGAACTGATTCGAAACAAATCCACTGGTAAATATATATGTGATTTGGTTATAAATATATTTGATATAAATTATTTTATTTTATATTAACTTTTTGTATATTCAAAAATAATCACAGGTTTATCCAGAAATATAATGTGTATTGCTTTAGCTTAATCATATAGTAATTCTAGATAAACATGGACATTGAGGTGATGACTATAGTACCAAATGGCTGCCTTACCAGAATTACGAGAACCAAGGAACAAAAATTCATGTCAAGAAGTCAGACTTGTAATCATCAATTATATATATTGATGAATCTAGATTAGTACAATCATTATTTTTCTGATGATGAAGTATATTAAATAGTAAGTAGTTCTAAATTAATAATGTTTTCAATTTTCCCAAAAATTTATGATTAAAAAAAACATGTTAATTTCATTTTAAAAAGTGTTAATATTGGACTAGAATGAACACAATTTAAAAAAAAGGAGGTTGTGAGAATTCTTCCTTTGAAAATACCGTAATCAACCTTGGGTGTAATTATCTTTCACCATGACTCATGAATTTAAGTTTTAATATGTCACGGTAAAAATCTGACAACAAGCTATGATTACAGATGAAATTATCTTTGTCCATGACTTAGGAATTTATGTTTTAATATGTTATTGCTAAAGAATGTAATCTCAACCACCTGCTAGGTGTCGAAACCGTCATTCCAAGTGTACAGTTTAGTTTCTAATTAGTCCAATTTAGTCGAGTTACACTAAAGTCATTTATTGTTGATGTTTTCAATGTAATCTTATTTAATCTATTCGTAATATTGTGAAGAGAAATCCTCTGCTCCACTTCTTTTCAGTTTTCAATTTTTGTCATGGTATCAAAGCTAGCTTGCATAAGCCTCTCCAGAGAGTAGCAACAGAGCCAAGTTGGAGGCGAGCCTGCATAAGACTCGTTGACAGAGTAGCAGAAGTTTGAGGAATGTAGAAAACGTCTCGTGGGAAGAAGCCAAAGAAGAAAAAAGCCAGGTGAAGCCAGTGAAGGCGCCTACAAAACAAATAGAAGAAAGCCCGATTTTTTTTTATTTTTATTTTTTTTGCTGCAATAATGCATTGTTTTAAAAGCTTCTCATCATTAGTATTAACGCAGTGCTTGTTAAGAAGCTCTACGTTATAATGCGAGAGCCATGTGCTAATGACCGCGTTCACTGTCAATCACTTAAATGCATTTCGAGTGGTGCACGGTCTGCGTGGATCGACTGTGTTAAGCTAAATGCGGAACAAGCACTTCATTACCTGCGTTAAGGTATTTTTGTTATGCTAGCCAACGTATTCAAGGGTTTTAAAAAAATGAATGGCATGTGCATGATTTACATGTGCATGTTGTTGTATTCACCATTTCATCTTCTCCAAGCTCTATTGCTAGATTCATCATATCTTCGTCAGCAAGCCATGTTGCTGGTATCATCAATTCTTCGTTAGCAAGCTCCGTTGTTGGAATCATCAAATCATCGTCCACATGTAGTTGTGTATAGTGGGGTTCAAAAGCATCTCCGTGCTCTCTCTCTGTTGCTTCTGCACTTTCTTCGCAGACTTCATCCACTTGTGACTGAGCACAGTGGAATTCAACTAACTCTCTATCTTGTTGTAGATCTGCTGCTACAAATCCACCTTGGTTTTCAACTTCAATACTCCCCCTTGCACCAAAACATCTCTCAAGGGTATCCCATGCCTCCTTGGTTGTCTTGGCATCTGAGATCAGAGGGAGAATGCTTTCATCGACAGATTCTTTTATGCATTTTAATGCATAGGCATATTTTTGCCTCTTTATTTCCAGATCTAAAAAGATCTCGAACATCTTCTATTTTCTCTTTAGCCTCTTCGCTTTTCCCATGACCTCGTTGTTTGGCTTCCACAAACAGACGAGTCTACATATGCATCAAATACCTTGTTTCTAAAAAATAAAGACAGTCTAGAAAAGTAAAATACCTGCACCAGCAAATGAAGAATCTGAGGTTTGAAGAATACAATGAGACAAAAATGATGAAACAATTCAAAGGCTATAGAATCTGGAAAAAGAGAAGAGAAAAACTAAATCTAGTTGAAAGTTGATTTTTAAATTGTAAGCCTCCCTGAGACATAGACCAGCAGGTATCTTAATTAAATTTTATGTGGTTGAAATTAAAGGGGAGTGTTAAAGATTGTAATCCCAAACACCTGCTAGGTGTCGAAATCGTCATTCCAAGTGTCCAGATCAGTTTCTAATTAGTCCAGTTTAGTCGAGTTACACTACAGTCATTTATTGATGATGTTTTCAATGTAATCTTATTTAATCTATTCGTAATATTGTGAAGAGCAATCCTCTGCTCCACTTCTTTTCAGTTTTCAATTCTTGGCAATTATGGTGCAAATCTTACAACAAATAATGATCGAAGATGGAAAATATTATTAAGCACCATAGAGTTAGTTAATCATTAAACTATTGACAAGCTACTTTTGTTTTTTCTTTTAGATTTTATCCTTTAGACGAAAATAGAGTAATATCCAACATATAAGTTGGAAAACCAAGAAGGCAAACTACATAGTAGTCATTGTAATATACGCATGTCAAATACGGGTCCCAGGAGTAAATTCCAGAATTCCAGGAGTAGTGCCACAAGGCTGTCAAATTCTAGAATCAGATAGATCCATTTGTTTTTGGTTATTTAGTTAGTGTTAACTTTTGATATAGTAACTTGAGTTAAAGTCTTGGTATCATTTGGCTTCTTTTTTTTAATTGTGAATTTATTTAGATATGGTTAATTGGTAGATTTTAAGAGTATTTTAGAATTAGAAAGTAAAATAATTAACCTAATTCATAAAGATTCTCAAGATTTGTAATATATAATTGCTAATCTCACATTCCCTCCCATATTTAAAGAATTCTAAATGACATATGAATACAGATTTTCAACTACGTATCAAGATAATTGATTTTGATGCTTAAAAAAAGTGGAATTAAATGTAAAATAATGTCAAATGTAAGGATATTTTTTAAACAATATTTAAAATTTGTTTAAATTTGGAGAACCTTTGAATTGTGGAAGTGCAAATTTGCCCACTTTTATGGTTTAATATTTTAATCATATTATAGAGCAAATTAAAAAAACCATATACAGTATTTGCACAAAAGTAAGGCTTACTAGAATTATGGGAATGGGAAAGAAACCGTTGGTTCAAATGTTCATTACGTCCGATGCTGGTTTCTATCTTGATCCAGATATGGCACTGTTCCAACTCCACTCGATTAAGTCGTTGTGTCTTCGAAGGGAATAGAGAATTAATACCATATTTTCCGTCATCGTTTAATTTTCGTAATATATATTTTTTATTTTAACAATTTTCTTTAAAGTATAATTGTTTAACGGATCACGGTAGTACACGCTGTTCTCTGAATATCTTTGGTGGAATTTGAAATTGAAAAAATAACAGACGAACGAATTCTTATGGCTGTTAACGTGTGCAATAGCCCAATACATTGTTCATTTTGTTTTTTTCATTTGCAAGGGAGTTGCCACCTTAACCATATTTGATTTGCTTATATATTTATAAATGGAGAACCGTTTTGATTTGTATTAATATGATATCATAATTTTGATTTAGATTTTAATTTAATTATTTATTTTTTAATATTAAATTAAAAGATTGAGATTTATTTTAAAATTAATTATTTTTCTAATCAGTAACTAAATACAATTATCTTTTTATATATATAAGTTTGTTATTAATCCAACAACACTTGTTATTATATTGTGTTGACCTTAAAAACTAAAAAAAAAAATAGAAAGATTGCTTTTCCTCTTATAAGTTTAAAGATCTGATTTTATAAAACTTTGAAAATTAAGTTATGGATAAAATCTATGGCTAATGTAAAAAAAAAAAAAATGGAATGATTTAATATTTAAATTATTATTCACAAATCAAGGTTTCTTTAAAATTATATATACCAGTATAAATTTAGATAATTAAATTATCTATGTTATCCATTTTAGTTAGACATACCAAGTTATTTACTGATCAATTTAAATATCAAGAAATTAAATTTATAATTATTATTAAATTAATTTTAAAAATTTAACATTATTATTTATTATGACACAATAATGAATTAATGTATAAATATAATAAAAACTAAATAATAAATATTAAATATAAGTATTTTAAGTATTTTATGACACATATATAACTTCATATGAAATAGCAATGACCACAATCATACAACATTTTATCTTGCATAAATGAAACCAAAACCATCATCACACGATGACTTTGTTGGAAGAATGACTTCTCCATGCATAAGCCAATGACTTCCATGCTTCATCTCCTAATTTACGCACTAGCCAAGATTTGGAGGGTCTTTGCTATTCAACATTCACCTTCAACTACACCAATTGTGGCTCCTCCACCTTGACAGCATAACCCTTGATCACTTTCCTATATAGTGATGATTTTTTCTATACATAGTGTTGATATTTTAATTAATTTATTCTAGTACACTAGTAAGGTGAATAGTATTCACGTGTTTCTCAGTACACATTTGTATCACTTCTCAATATCTTGTTGGATCCAAATGGTGAAGGGTCTTACATCCATAATCCATATGATGGCCCTCTGGGAATTTTATAAATTCGTGACCATAGATGTTAATTGGAGCACATCATATTTTATATATCCATGACTTGTAGAATCTTGTGAAGTTTCAGTTTTCCGAGACAAGATTTTGGACAAATTTCCATTGTCTTAGTAGTCTCGGCAACATGCAGTGTCGAATGCCATCATTGACTAGAGATGATATTATTCCTCTCTCGGGAATGGACAGGAGTGCAGAAAGCTTGACCCTCTAAGTTGATGAAGATGGTTATCCATTTCCCAAAGAAATGGAAACTCCCTAGAAGAAAATGACTTTTTGTGCCATCACACATGCCACCAACTCGCTCAGAACTTTGAACTTTCATTTGGGCTACCATAGTTCTCCATGGAGGCTTCAAGTAATCTTTACCAGGTATAGACTTTTGATACGTGAGCACAATATTAGTGGAAAAAGGTCTTCAGAGCTAGACACAAGTTCTCCTTATTTCGACGGAATCTTTCAGATAATTAAATCTTGTTTGAGTGCCATACAAGATCATTCGGCTATGATATGCTTCTACTTATCTTAGAATTATCTAATAACAATATACTACGGCCCCAATGACCAAGGCCTGAATTGAATTTATATAACTCCCACACAGATTTATTTACATTTGTTTCTTCTTTCAATGGGAATAGACAACATTCTCCAAGATCTGTTGGGAAAGGGGATATTCACATCCTATAGTCATGCCTCGAATGTGCAGCTAAAGGTTGTCAATCCCTCTCTCTAAGTAATTTTTTTATGAAATCGTGAAAGAGGCACATATCGACTTGTTTCTGATTTACAACATGCTAGTGAGAAGGGCAATGTGTTGGATTTGCATAATATTTTGCAATGATTTATATTTAATACTATTTGTAGGGTTGCTTTAGGAGTCAATCCAGTGTGTTCCTGGAGTTGTCTCTTCCAGTGTTGAATCTATCCCTCACTTTCAACATGGCAACAAAACTAAGTTCTTAGAGGTCCTTTGCACACCTGTCGAAATGTTTCTTATTCAACAATATATTTTTTATCTTTTTTACTGCTATTGGAAAAATCTATAAACGATTGTTGGAAAAATCTCAAATGGTTGTTAAAGTGTATGAAAAAAACTCTACAAAGAATGCACAAAAAGTGATTCTTTTTGTTATTCAATGTCCCATACCATAATACCATAGCACAAATTGATAATTATATTTTTCAAATCCTCAACTCGTATATATAAGATCTTCTTGGAACCCATTTATGTTGTATTGTTAACTTCAACTGTTGTGCAGTCAAAAGCCACCTTCTATTTCTGTTTTGACAAACTCTGCCACTGGCCACTTTCCATTTTAGTTGCACAGTCGTTTTATTAAAAAACCTTACAGTCCTTTGTATTTTGGAAAATAGAGTTTCTGTGTATGTGGGAAGTTTTTGTTTTAAAGTTTGTTTGAATTTTTAAATGGTTTGGGCCACGACAACAGTGGTCCCACCGCCAGCGAATGAGAACAGTATCGCACTCGTTGAAGAGGTCGTTGCAAGCATAAAGGTCAGCCCCACATGCTATCTCAACACAGGGACATGGACCAATTGCGCGTTATCACATAGCATTGGTGTGTACGTCACCAACCTAACTTCCAGACCCGAAAAGGTTTATAAACCGTGCCCTAAATTTTTCTCGTTACAAATGGGCCTGAGGTCAGTGACCCCATTTGTTACGCGAACTTTTTATTAAACCCGGCGTATAAGATGTTTGGTGTCCGCGGGCCCCATCCCTCAACCAATGGGAGGGCTATCGCGCGGTGTTTTTCCCGTGATGATGTCACAGAAAGTGTTACGCGATTTTTTCATGCAGTTTGGTTTAATTCTTTTTGAAGTCCGGGGGAATGGATAAGTTTTATGTTTTGTTAATGTTTTTTCATATAGTTTCCGCAACCAAAAGTCTTTGACTTTGGTTATGAATCATATGCGGGTAATATATATGTTCCTATAGTTTCTTTTATATGCGCCATTGTAATCTGGACGCCGCAGGCATATATGGAGGTTATAAAATAGATTTAACTTTCGGTTAGTTGTTATGTTATTTATTTTTAGTTATATGTTTTGTTATTAAAGAGGTTGTGTCATATATATATATGTAAAAGGCTCGAGAGGCAATGTAATGAAAAAAAAAGGTTTATACACAACAGTGTATTGAAAAAAGTGAGTGATCCCGAAGGCTAAAATTGATAGATAGACAGAGAGGGTGTATTTTTGAAAAATAGAGAGACAAAGAGTCTTTCTTAGCACTGTGTTTGTGCAGAAGTCCAATTTTGTAATCTCTCTGTGAGAGGAAGTTTTCTTTTTGTAATAGTTTTTGACGGTGAATGGAATAGAAGTGTTTTTTGTACAACTTCTGTCTGGCAGTGAGCAATTTTTTTTTTAATTCTCTGTGTTAGAAGGGGAGTATTATTCTCTCTGTGATTTGTTCTGGAATTCTCAGAAATTCCGACATGGTATCAAAGCTCATCCAGGATCTTTGAAAGTGTTAAAGAAGCTGAAGGAAGAAGTATTTGTTGCAGCAATTCACCAGCAAAACTCCAGCAAGCCCAGTAGAAGTAAAGTCCAGGTATTTCTTTAAAAAAAACAGAGTTGTTTTTTTTAAAAGAGCAGTCCTTAGAAACAGAGTTTTGTCCTTTAAAGAAGGAAAGACAATTTGTTTAGAAAAACACAATCAAGTTTTTTTCAGAGTTTAGTCTATAAGCAATGGCTGGACCAAGCACTGGTATGAGTATTGGAAATACTCAGCTTCCCCAATTTAATGGGAAGAACTATGATTATTGGGCCATTACCATGAGAGCCATGTTTGCCTCCCAGGACTTATGGGAATTTGTAGAAGACAGTTTTGAAGAACCAGTTGATGAACAAGAGTATAATGCCTTAAGACAGGCAGAGAAGGATCTGCTGAAGAGTAATAGAAAGAAGGACTCTAAGGCCCTCTTCTATCTCTATCAAGAAGTACATGAGAGTGTTTCCAAGGATAGCAGCAGCTAAAAGATCCAAGGATGCATGGGATACTCTGAAGATAGCCTATTAAGGTATGGAGAAAGTGAAGACAACAAAACTACAATTGTTGAGGAGAGATTTTGAAACTCTTTATATGAAAGAGTCTGATAACATAGACTCATTCTTCACACATGTGATTGGGATGGTAAATCAGATAAGGTCTCATGGAGAGACACTTGAAGAAAGAAGGATAGTGGAGAAACTATTGAGGAGCCTACCCTCAAGGTTTAATGTTATTGTTACCACCATTGAAGAGACAAAGGATCTCTCAAAGTTCATAGTAGATGAACTTCATGCATCACTGATGACTCATGAATAGAGATTGGGAAGATCAATAAACCCATCTCTAGAGCATGCCTTAGACCTAGATGCCTTTTGGAAGAGGAAGATGTCAAGGCAGAGGAAGAGGAAGAGGTAGAAGCCAAAACAGAGAAGGAAGAAACATCTCTACACATTCACATGGAAGGATAAACAGTCAGAATCAAAGCCACAGCCAAAGCAGCAGCCAGCAAGGTGGACACCAACATGATCAAGGACAAAGGTATGACAAATCCAATGTACAATGTAATTATTGCGAAAAATATGGGCACTATGCCAATGAGTGTAGGAAAAATCAAAATGACATGAATAATAGGTAGAATGCTAATGTAGAAAGAGAAGAAAAGAACCCAAAGAATGTGCTGTTAACATGTAATGTAGCACAAGATAGACAGGATGATGTATGGTTCTTAGATTCAGGCTGTAGTAATCACATGATTGGAAACATAGCAATGTTTGCCAATCTTGATGAAGAAATTAAATCAGAAGTAACAACAAGAACTGATACTAAGATTTCTATCAAGGGAAAAGGCAGAGTTAGTATCCATGCAAGAAATGGTGAGCAGAAATTTGTGGCAAACGTATACTATGTTCCTGGCTTGAAGTGTAATATTTTGAGCATTGGGCAGCTCATAAACAAAGGTTACAATGTAGTTTTTAAAAATGATGTGTGCACAATAATGGACATACCTCCAAGCAAGAAACTTATTGCTGAAATACAAATGACCAGCAATAGAATGTTTCCACTCAAGCTCAATACATATTTGAAGGGAAAAGAAAAAAATGTAGCAGCTGTAACTCAAGAGGTATTTCAGAAGGAAGTAAAATATGAGAATTGGTTATGGAACTTGAGATTTGGACATCTCAATTTCGGAGGTCTGAATTTGATGCACTGAAAAGGAATGGTAAGAGGACTACCATTGATTGAGAAACCAGACAGCCTATGTGAAGGCTGCATCTTGGGAAAAAAACACAAAGAAAACTTTCCATCAGGAAAGACCAGAAGGGCGAAAGCACCCTTAGAAATTATTCATTCAGATTTATGTGGGCCGATGCAAACAGCATCAGTTTCAGGCAGCAATTACATGCTAACCTTCATTGATGATTTCACAAGAAAATTATGGGTTTACTTCTTGAAATATAAAAGTGAAGTCTTTGAAAAAATTTTCCATTTTAAAGCTCTAGTAGAGAAACAAAGTGAGCAACATATCAAAGTTCTTAGAACTGATAGAGGAGGTGAGTACATCTCAAAAGAATTTCTACGTTTTTTCAGAGAAAATTGCATACACAAACAGTTTACTACAAGATACACACTGCAACAAAATGGTGTTGCTGAAAGGAAGAATCAAACCATAATGGAAATGGTGAGAAGTATGCTCAAGGAAAAACACTTGCCAAATGAGTATTGGGAAGAAGCTACAAATTGTGTTGTGTATATTTTAAATAGATGCCCAACAAAATCTGTAATGAACAGAGTTCCAGAAGAAGCGTGAAGTGGCAAAAAACAAGGAGTCACCCACATGAGAGTTTTTGGGTGTGTCGCTCACACACACATTCCAGAACAGTTGAGGAAGAAGTTGGACAGTAAGGGGGAGAAGTGAATCTTCCTTGGATATTGTGAAGACTCCAAGGGATATAGATTATATAACCCATCCACAAAGAAATTTGTTATAAGCAGAGATGTGCAATTCATTGAAGAAGAAGCATGGGATGGAAGCATTGAGAAAACAGTCAATGTTAAAAGTTGTTTGTCTCATGATGAAGATGAGGAAGATGTGGCTAAAAATAATACCTCATTAGTAGCACAACCTCCACCAACACAAGGACAGCAAGGGACACCTCAAGCAGGAGTAAGAACACCATTAAGAAGTAATGAGAGTGCTTCTCCAAGCACACCAAATGGAACATATTTGAGTGCTACTTCAAGCACAAGTACATCTAATGAAAGAGGAACAAGATTCAAAAATTTAAATGAGATTTATGAGCAAGAGACAACAAATGAAGGTATGAATTATTTATTTGCTTTGTATTGTCATGTTGATGATCCTATTCATTTTGAGGAAGCTATAAAAGATAGAAAATGGATAGAAGCCATGGATGAAGAAATTAAAGCAATAGAGAAGAACAAAACAGGGATTTGGTTGAACTCCCAAAAGGTAAGGAAGTCATTGGAGTTAAATGGGTCTACAAGACCAAAAGCAATGCTAAAGGTAAAATTTAAAGGCACAAGGCTAGACTTGTTGTCAAAGGTTATAAGCAGCAACATGGAAGAGATTATGAGGAAATTTTTGCACCAGTTGCAAGAATGGAAACAGTGAGAGTAGTGATGTCCATGGCAGCACAAAAAAAATGGAAGGTTTACCAAATGGATGTAAAATCAACATTTTTAAATGGAGTGTTAATGGAAGAGGTTCATGTTGAACAACCTCTAGGCTATGATAAAAAGGGCCAAGAGCACAGAGTTTGCAGACTAAAGAAAGCTCTTTATGGGCTGAAGCAAGCACCAAGAGCATGGTACAGTAGGATAAATTCCTATATACTAGAAAATGGGTTTGAAAAATGTGAAGGAGAACCCACATTATACATCAAAGAAAAGAAAAATATGGTAAGATGCTTATTGTGGTGTTATATGTTGATGATGTGATATTCACAGGTAATGATAATTACCTTATTGAAAATTTTAAAACAATCATGAAAGATGAATTTGAAATGACTGACATGGGATTGCTGAAATACTTCTTAGGAATAGAAGTAGAGAAAAATGAAAATGGGATTTTTATCTCACAAGAAAAATATGTTAATGAAGTTTTAGAACGATTTAACATGCAGGATTGTAAGGCAGCAATTACACCCACAGTAATGGGATTGAAACTCAACAAAGGGGACAAAAACAAGGATTTTGATCCTAGCTTGTACAAGAGCATAGTTGGCAGCCTCATGTATTTGACTACAACTAGGCTTGATATTATGCATGCTGTTAGTTTAATTTCCATATTCATGGATAGGCCAAAAGAAGCACTTTGGCAGGCAGCAAAAAGAATTCTGAGGTATGTGAAAGGAACTAAAAATTATGGCATTTTGTATACTACTTCAGAAAATTCTGAGTTAATTGGATACACTTATAGTGATTGGGCTGGAAGTGTAGATGACCGGAAAGTACATCTGGTTATGTTTTTCATATGGGTTCAGGAGCTATTTCATGGGCTTCTAAAAAGCAGCCTATTGTAGCATTGTCTACAGTAGAGGTAGAGTATGTGGTAGCTACAGCAGCAGCATGTCAAGCAGTGTGGATGAGGAGAATTTTGAGGAGTTTATGTCAAGAATAGGTAAAAGGCACAGTGATTTATTGTGACAATAGCTCAGCCATAGCATTGTCTAAAAATTTTGTGTTTCACAAAAGGACAAAGCACATAGATGCTAAGTTGCACTACATCAAGGAGCTAGTGAACAATGGAGAAATTATTTTAAAACATTGCAGGACTCAAGAGAAATTTGCAGATATACTGACAAAGCCACTAGGGCAAAAAAGCTTTGAATATTTGAGGAAATGCATGGGTATGACTGATAACCCAGCAGTTGAACTTAAGGGGGAGTGTTGAAGTGTTAACTTCAACTGCTGTGTAGTCAAAAGCCGCCTTCTATTTCTGTTTTGACAAACTATGCCACTGGCCGCTTTCCATTTTAGTTGCACAGTCATTTTATTAAAAAACCTTATAGTCCTTTGTATTTTGTGAAAACAAAGTTTCTGTGTATGCAGGAAGTTTTTGTTTTAAATTTTGTTCGACTTTTTAAATAGTTTGGGCCACGGTAGCAGTGCTCCCACCGCCAGCGAATGAGAACAGTATCACGCTCATTAAAGAGGTCTTTGCAAGCATAAAGGTCGGCCCCACATGCCATCTCAGCACAGGGACATGGACCAATCGCACGTTATCGCGCAACATTAGTGCCTACATCACCAACCTAACTTCCAGACCCGAAAAGGTTTATAAACCGCGCCCTAAAGTTTTCGCCTTACAAATGGGCCTGACTTCAGCGATCCTATTTGTTACACGAACTTTTTATTAAATCCGGCGTATAAGATGTTTGGTGTCCGCAGGCCCCATCCCTCAACCAATGGGAGGGCTATCGCGTGGTGTTTTGCCCACGATGACGTCACAGAAAGTGTTACGCGATTTTTCCATGCAGTTTGGATTAATTCTTTTTGAAATCCGGGAAAATGGATAAGTTTTATGCTTTGTTAATGTTTTTTCATATAATTTCCGTGACCAAAAGTCTTTGACTTTGGTTATGAATCATATGCAGGTAATATATATGTTCCTATAGTTTCCTTTATATGCGCCATTGTAATGTGGACCCCGCAGGCATATATGGAGGTTATAAAATAGATTTAACTTTCGGTTAGTTTTTATGTTATTTATTTTTAGTTATATGTTTTGTTATTATAGACATTGTGTCATATATATATGTAAAAGGCCCGAGAGGCAATTTAATGAAAAAAAAAGGTTTATACACAGCAGTGTATTGAAAAAAAGTGAGTGAGCCTGAAGGCTAAAATTGACAGACAGACAGAGAGGGTGTATTTTTGAAAAATAGAGAGATAGAGAGTCTTTCTCGGCACTGTGTTTGTGCAGCAGTCCAATTTTGTAATCCCTCTGTGAGAGGAAGTTTTCTTTTTGTAATAGTTTTTGACAGTGAATGGAATAGAAGTGTTTTTTGTGCAACCTCTGTCTGGCAGTGAGAAAAAAAAAATTTAGTTCTCTGTGTTAGAAGGGGAGTATTATTCTCTCTGTGATTTGTTCTGGAATTCTCATAAATTCCAACAATTTCCATGATCCTTTCCAATATAATTATCCAAATCTTCAATTCGTATATATAAGCTCCTCTTGGAACCCATTTCCATGATCCTTTCCAAACGACCTTTTTGCAGAGTATAGCATTCATCTTATGTGAATCAACATTACTTGATTTCAATCTGTATTTTCTTCTTATAGCTCATATTTGGTTTTGGGTTACTCTACAGTCTATCTCACTTCACAAAAATTGCTCTAGCTCATCTTCTCATATTACTGAACAAGGGCTGGTTTTTGATTGATATGATTTGGAGAAATCATATTTTAGCTGGGGGTCTTCATCATTTTGTTTCATCTTAAACTTAATAATCAGATGAGAACGTAGATTTCTTTCCCAATCTATATTAAATTTCAATAAATTCATAGTGAGTTTCAAAAATCTAAAATCATATTTACAAGAAAGTCTAGTCCAAAAGGGAAAACTTGAATTTTTGATATTTTTTCTCTTGTCATACTTATATATTGGTAAATAGGAAAGCCCCACAAAACCAGTAGAATAGAATAGAACATTATTTTGTTAATTTTATTATATTTGTTTCATATTTTGGTTAATGTTTTTTAATAAATCTCACTATATAATAGTTTTATTAGTTTAATAGTGGTGAATGTTGATTACTGTTTTTTAAAAACTAAATTATAATTAAAAATTTAATTGCAAATAAAAATTAATTAGTTTAATGGTGGTAAATGTTGATTGTCTCTTTTTAAAAACTAAATTAAGATTAAATAATTTAATTACAAATAAAAAAAATTCAAACAAAGTTTAAAAAAATTGAGTCTTTTTTCAATCAAGTAGAGTAGTTCACAATAATAAAGTAAAGTTTCTCATTTTCAGTGGGAGTAATTCACAATAACAAAGTACCTTATCATAAACTCATTTGAAAATATTTATTTTGGATGAAAACATTTTTCATTTATAGAATAGAAATTTTGAGGTTGATTCATAGTAATGAAAGAGGAAAGTGATTTATTTGAAAATTTTAAATTAAAATTGAAAAAAAAAATGTTAATATTATAATTTGAACTCGTTGATAAAGGTTTTGAAAATTTTATAGTTTAATTTATTTTACAAAATAAATCAATTATATATATATGAGTATTACAATATTTTGACAGCCTATAAGGTTTTTTTATATTTGTTTGCCACTTATTTTAAAGTCATGTTGTAAATAAGACAATGTCAATTTATAATTCATATTGTTGAATGTGATGATTATTATATCTTAGCCAAGTTATATGGTATTATTTTGGAAAAGGAGTTGAGCATTTGGCTTGAAAGTGAAGGTAAGCGGGCTAAAGGCCAAGCGGGTTTTAGAAGGCAACACTCAACAACGGACCACCTCGTTACACTTAGGATCATTGTGGAAGAATTCCGCAATGATAAATCCAATCTCTTTTGTTGCTTTGTTGAATTTAGAAAGGCTTTCGATACGGTTCCTAGAAATAACCTATGGAATAGATTAGAAGAACTAAATGTTCCTTTCGAACTAAGAGCGGCCACTATAAGGTTATACAAGAATGTAATTGTCAAATTAAAGAGCAATTAGGGGTGGTCGAAAGATATTAAGTGTAATATTGGAGTTAAACAAGGTTGCCCCCTCTCCCCTACCCTATTTGGCATTTACATCGACAAGCTAGAAGGTTGTTTGGAGGAAGCAGGATGTGTTGGCACGATCTTAGCTGGGATAGTCATCATCCTTCTTCTCTATGCTGACGTTATTGTTCTTCTCACAAGGTGCCCATCTAATCTTGATAAGCAACTTAGACTTCTTAAGGATTTCTGCTCTACCATGGGTATGTCTATTAACACTGACAAAACAAAAGTTATGATTATCAAATCCAAGAAGGACACTTACGCTAATTTTATGTATGACAATAGTAACTTGGAGGAAGTGACTTCTTACAAGTACCTAGGAATTGATATTCATCACAAGCTCAACTGGAACTATAGCATTCAGAAAAGGATTAATGGGGGGTGGAAAGCTTATTTTGGTCTTGAAAATAATTATAAAACAGAAAACCTCATAATGCGGGATAGAAAGAAGTTCCTCTTTGAAAATTTAGTCACTCCTGTTATCTTATATGGATGTGAGGTTTGGGGTTGCAAGATCTCTAGATAATCCTGGAGAAAGATTGAGCAAATCCAGAAGCATTTTATAACGTATAACCTTAAAATTAAAAGCAATACACCCTATCCTATTCTCCTTATAGAAGTGGGTCTTTCCCCTATTGAGAGCATAGCTATGACTAGGCTTCTGTTGTACAAGCACAAGATCAATAGCATAGGAGACCATAGACTTCCTAAGCTGGCTTTAAATTCCAGCCAAAATCACCTAAGGCTTAAACGAGGTTGGTATAAAGACACCAGGGCCTGGTTAAACCATTGGGAGATCGACGAGAATGTTGCATTGCAAAACATCAATAACATTAAAAAAATTGTTACTTCTAAGTTCAAAGAAAAAATGTGGTGCGAGAAAGATCTAGCAGCTAAAAGAAAATTAAGGTATTATAAGGAGTTCATCAACCCCACCTTAGAATATCAAAAGTATCTCCCTATTTTAACTAGCTCAAAGAAGAAAATTAATATAGCCAAGATTAGAACGAACTCTCATGAGCTCCATAGTGAAACAGGTCATTGGACAATTCCTAAAACACCATGGATGGAAAGGATTTGCCATTTCTGTGAGAATATGAACATCGAGGATGAAAATCACTTCCTCTTAGAGTGCCCCGCGTACAACCACATTAGAGCTCAATTTCATAATCTTTGTTGCAATACTGACCTTCCTAGCCTTTTAAGATGTCAAAATTATAGTGAGCTCGGGAGGCTTCTCTCCAAGCATTTTGAGCATAGGAATAAAATCTTAAATAAAATTAAATAACTCTTTTCTTTAGGTCTGATAGAACAAAGATTGGTCTCAGTGGACGTTAACCATCATCATATAAAACGAATAATTTTAATTAATAAAAGAATAGTTAATTCCAATTCCATAAAATTGATATTTCATATATAATATTCATATTCTTGAAAAGCTAGAATACATTAAATTAAAATTTACATTCTTCAATTTTTAAAATATTAATTTTTTAAATTAATAATATGGCTTTAATTAAAGTAACATATATAATCGTTTTTTTTTTAAGTGGTTTTTCTTGAATGAAAGAGTTAAAATAATGGTTTCCATTAAGTATTATAATGACACTATTTTAAATATTATACCAACATAGATTCATCTTAAATTTGAATTTATCATGAATATAGAGGTATCAATCATAGGAGATGTATACCATTTTGATATTGCAAAAATTTAAGGAAAATTTTATATCAAGAGGCATGTGATCCCTTTTGGTACATGAAAGTTTCAAATTTAACATCTATTCATATTGATTTATTTGAAAATGCATATTAAAATATCATTAAAAACTATCCAAAAGAGCATCAGCAATTTAGAAACTTTTACTCAAATGGACCAATCTTAGAACACACTTAATCTACATGGATGAGCTAAATAACTTGAAAATATGAAAAATAAAAAAATTGAAAATAAGTTGATAAATAATTTTAGGTTAACAAATTTAAAAAAGGAAATACCTTTTCCAAATTAGGATTAGTTGTAGTCTCAATGCTCCCAAGGATAACCTTTATGATAATAGAAATAAGCTAATAAATAATTTTATGTAAACAAATTTAAAAAAGGAAACACCTCTTCGAAATTGGGATTGTTGGTGTTGTGAATATTCTTGAGAGATCTAAGTATTATTTGGCTTCAATAACATGTTAGTTCACTCTAAGGGTCACCTTTTCTATTTTCTCTACATCATTAGTCAATTGAAGCTAGGCATCAAGTGTCTATTTCTATTTTTTCTTATGCTTGCAAGCTCTTGAATAATTCCCACATAAATGTGAATGAATAAGTCAAACCTATACTACTAGGTCTGTAATCATAAACACAATTCTACTCGCTAATTTCTATATTATGTTTTGGATATATGTGATGTTGAGCATGATTCTTATATAGAGAGATCCCTATGCTTATTGTTTTCCATTATTGCAATATAGTGGCTTTTATGTTTCTATATTGTATATATGTTTTTCAACTATCTCTTTATGAGTTTGTGTATATATATTATAAGATGTTTGTAAAATTTCTTTGGTTTAATTATATTTTGTAATAATTTAATTTCAATGTTTTGATAGTCTATAATTCATGTTTTGATAGTTTCTTATTAATTTTCTCATTTTTGTTAAAAAAATTCAAGGTTTCAAGTGGGAAGCATTCACAGCTGGTTTTCAAGGAAACATATTGAAGAAATCAAGTGAGCAGAGGTGAATTGTTACTAGATCTTCTTACATTCCTCTTTCTTTCTTTTTCTTGAATTTGTTAAAAAAAATTCAGTGAGTTGCCACAATGATGACCATTGAGTTGCTTCAATGGTGAATAGTGAGTTGACACAAAAACCACCCAGCGAGTTGCTGCAATGGGTGAACCAACAACAACTCGTTGGGTCTCTGTTGCGGCAACTCCCTTGTCACCATTGCGGTAGCGTCAAAGTCTAATGAGTCATGCTTATCTTACATAATTTTGTGCTCCAAGGCTACAAAACATGAAAATATGGTGACTAGCATGACCAACGAGTTGCCACAATGGTGCATGACTCATGGTGGCCAATGAGTTGCTGCTATGGTGACCAGTGGTAACTCGCTTGTCACCATTGCGATAACTCGCTTGTCACCTTTGTGGCAACTTGCTGGTCACCATTGGAGCGTGAAAATATGGTGACCAATGAGTTTCAATGGTGGCCAGTGAGTTGGCACAACAGTGCATGACTCATGCTCGTAGAGAGTTGTCACCATTGTGGCAACTCGAGAGTTGCTACATTGGTGATCAGCGAGTCTCCGAAATGGTGAAAAGTAAGTTGCGACAATGACGACCTAGCGAGTTTTTGTTGTTTCACCCATTGCGGCATCTCAAGTGGTCGTTGCGGCAACTCACTCATCACCGTTGCAGTAACTCAATAGCCATCGTTGTGGCATCTCACTAATTTTTATTTTAATAGAATCAATGACAACAAAAAAGAGGAATGTAAGAATATCTTGTAGAAATTTACCTCTGTTTACTGGATCTCTTCAATATGTTGTCGTGCAAACCAGCGGTGAACGCTTCCCACTTAAAACCTGGAATTATTTTAACAAAAATGAAAAAATTAATAAGATATTATCAAAACATTAATAAGATACTATGAAAACATTGAAATTAAATTATTAAAAAATAGAAATAATGCAAAGAAAGTTTACAAACATCTTCTAATATATACACACAAACTCATAAAGAAATAGTTGAAAAACATATATACAATATAGAAACATAAAAACCACTATATTTCAATAATGGAAAGAAATAAGCATATGGATGTCTCTATATAAGAATCATGCTCAACAGGACATATATCAAAAACATTACATAGAAAGTGTATATCCAAAACATAACATAAAAAGTAGCGAGTATAATTTTCTTTATGAATGGACACCTAGTATTATAGGTTAGACTTATTCAGTGACATTTATGTGGGAAATTATTCAAGAGCTTGCAAGCATAGGAAAAAATAGAAATAGATACTTGATGTCTAACTTCCATTGACTAATGATGTAGAGAAAATAGAAAATGCGACCCTTAGAGCGAACTAACATGTTATTGAAGCTAAATAACACATAGAAATCTTAAGAATATTCACAGCACAAGTAATCCCAATTTGGAAGAAGGGTTTATTTTTTTAAATTTGTTTACCTAAAATTATTTATCAACTTATTTCCATTATCATAAAGGCCATTCTTGGGAACATTGAGACTACAAGTAATCCCAATTCAAAAAAGGTATTTCCTTTCTTAAATTTGTTTACATAAAATTATTTATCAACTTATTTTCAAATTCTTTATTCATATTGTTTCATATTTTCAAGCTACTTATTTTAGCCATGTAGATTGAGTGTGTTCTAAGATTGGTCCATTTGAGTGAACTTTTAATAGAAAAGGTTCTAAATTGTTGATGTTTTTTCACATAGTTTTTAATGATATTTTAATAGCCATTTTCAAATAAATCAATATGAATCCATCCTAACTTTGAAACATTGATGTACTAAGAGAGATCACATGCCTCTCAATATAAAAATGGTATACATCTCCTATGATTGATACCTCTAAATGCATGATAAATTCAATTTTAAAAAACAGTTATGTGGGTATACTATTTAAAACAATGTCATCATAATATTTAATGGAAACCATTATTTTAACTCTTTCACTCAAGAAAAAACACTTCTAGGAAAAAAGATTATATATGTTATTTTAATTAAAGACATTATTAATTCTAAAAATCAATCATTTTAAAAATTGAATAATCTAGTCAAGTCTCACTACCACCATCAGTTGAGGATGGGTCTCGTTAGCAAGGTGGCCCAGGATCGAACCTCACGAGGGGTGGTCATGCCATGTGCTAAGGGGAGGAGACATGCTATAAAATCCATTCAGCTTAAGGTGTGATCCCCAGGTGACTTTGACAATAAGATCAAACCTCAAAGGGGGTGTTTGTGACTTTGACAACAGGTTCCAAACTCACGAGGGGGTCGTTGTGCCATGTGTTAGGGGGAGGGGAGACATGCTATAAAATCCATTCAGCTTAAGGCACGATCCCTAGGGGATTTTGACAGCAAGATCCATGGGTGACTTTGACAGCAGGCATGTGTGACTTTGATAGCAGATCAAACTTTATGGGGGGTAGTTGTGTCATGTTCTAGGGAGAGGAGACATGCTATAAAATCCATTCAGCTTAAGGTGTGATCCCTGGGTGACTTTGATAGCAGGCCTGTGCGACTTTGACAGCCGGCCCATGCTACTTTGATAACAGGATCAAACCTCATTGGGGGTGGTTGTGACTTTGAAAACATGATCGAACCTCATGGGGGGAAGTTGTGCCATTTTCTAGGGAGAGGAGACATGCTATAAAATCCATTCAGCTTAAGGTGTGATCCACGGGAGACTTTGACAAATTAGATGGATGCAGATTAGATGCACGGATTATATGGATGCCCCCAGCTCCTCAAGCCAGAGATCAAGCCCTAGATTTTCAAGAATATGAATATTATATATGAAATATCAATTTTATGGAATTGGAATTAATTATTTTTTTATTAATTAAAATTATTCATTTTCTAATAATCATTACATTCAACAATATGAATTATAAATTGGCATCCTCTAATTTACAACATGACCTTAAAACAAGTGGTAAAAAAAGGTAAAAAAACTTTATAGTTTGTTGTCAAAAACTTTTTAAATGTTGTAATATTTCTTATATATATATATATATATATATATATATATATATATATATATATATATATATATATATATTTTTGATTTATTTTGTTACAATAAATTAAACTATAAAAAATTGAAAATCAAAATCCTTATCAACCAATTCAAATTATAATATTAACATTTTATTATTATTATTATTATTTTAAAATTTGAATGTAAATTTAAAATTTTCAAATAAACTACTTTCCTCTTTCACTACTATGAACCAATCTCCAAACATCTATTCTATAAATGAAAAATATTTTTTGCCTGAAATAAAGGCTTTCAACTGAATTTATCATAAAGTACTTTATTATTGTGAATTATTCCAAGTGAAAATTTACTTTATTATTGTGAATTGAAAAAAATATTCAATTTTTTTTTACTTTCTCTAAATTTTTTTTATTTGTAATTAAATTGTTTAATCTTAATTTAGTTTTCAAAAACTAATAATCAACCTTCACCAGAGTTATACTAATTAATTTATATTTACAATTAAATCGTTTAATTATAATTTAATTTTTTTAAAATAGTAATCAACATTCACCACAATTAAATTAATCAACCAGTATATATTGAGATATATTAAAAAACATTAAACAAAATATAAAAAAATATATAATAAAATTAACAAAACAGTGTTCAATTATTTTCTACTGGTTTTGAGGCTCTTTCATATTTACCAATATATAAGTACAACAAGAATAGAAATACGAAAACTTGGTAAAACCATTCACATATCCAAAACTCAGGTTTTCAGCTTTGGACTAAGCTTTTCTGTAAATATGATTTTAGATTTTTGAAATTCACCATGAATTCATTGAAATTTAATATAGGTTGAAGAAAACAATCTACATTTCCATCATTAAGTTAAGTTTATCATGAAACAAAATGATGAGGACGCCCAGCTAAAGTATAATTTCTTGAAATCATATCAATCAAAATCCCTCATTCAGTAATATGAGAAGATGAACCAGAGAATTTTTTTTATGTGAGATAGACTCTAAAGTAACCCAAACCCAAATATGAATTATAAGAAGAAAATACAGATTCAAATCAAGTAATGTTGATTTAGATAAAATGAATTCTATACTCTGCAACCAAGTCGTTTGGAAAGGATCGTGAAAAAATGGAAATGGGTTCCAAGAAGAGGGTATATATAAGAATCGAGGATTTGAAAAATATAATTATCAATTTGTGCTCTGATATTATGTTATGGGATATTGAATAACAAAAAAGAATCATTCTTTTTGTGCATTTTTTTGTAGAGTTTGTTTCATACACTCTAACAACCATTTGGGATTTCCCCAACAACCATTTGGGATTTTCTGTTATACATATTTTGGTGGGATTTTCCCAACAACCATTTGGGATTTTCTGTTATACATATTTTGGTGTGTCAGTGGAAGCATTTTCGACATATTTGAAGATCGAATTTGTGTCGTACAATGTGGAGGTGATGCAGTTTAGTAATGGTGATGTATAATTGATTGGCGCTCGATTATTATCCATGCTTGTGAAAAGGAATTTGTTTGCATTAGAGAATTTCAGGACAATCAGAACAATACGAGGTTATGAAAGGATCTATATGTAATTTATATGGTTGGCCCAATGTATTTTGATATTTTGGATTTATACCTAACAAAATCAAAACCATAACCATTGCTAGATGTTTCCTCATTGATTTATATCTTTTTATTAAAATTGATACAAATGTATGGATATGAAAGTTTGCCACATTATTGAAAGAATTTTTCTTTATTTATTCATAATAAATTTAAGTAAATTTTTAAAAAAGTGAATGAAAGAAACATATAATTGGAATTTAAAAGGAATTTATTACTTACCAGAAAGTAGTAAATTTATAGGCATTGTATCTTCTGTGGCATGTATATTCCTAACATTCATATTTACATATATCATGAGAACATGTGCAGAACAAGAACTCTGAGCACGAGAGACCCCACAAGAACGGCCTTATACTTTATCTCCAAGTCTCGATTAAAGCCCTTGGCATCATAATTGACATGAAAGAAATAGGCTTTTCATTACATTAACAAAATAACATTCCATGAAAATTTGTAATCCCCATGAAAGCAAACAAGTTCTTAGCGTGAGAAAATTTCGTGGGCAACATGATACAAATGTCATGAACCCTTAAATAAGACCTACAAATTTTTATGCTAATAAAATGCTAACAATGTTTATTAAATTAAAATAAAAAAATATTTTAATTATTTTTAAATTTAAACATTATAACTTGTCATGTTCAATGCAAAATTGATAGTGGTCAACAAACTTGATTGCTAGAGTCCTGCCCGGAGAAGGACTAATAATTTATGTTTTTTAGGTATGTGGTATTGATAAAATATAATATTAGCTCATGGTATTGTAAGAAAGCATATTTACATGTTATTCATTTTTATAAATAATAATAATAATAATTAATATAGTTATTTTTTAGCTTTTTTAAAATCTTGACTATTTCAAATGTATCATGAGGTAAGTTTTTTGATGTTTATCATATATTGATGTATATTAATGTTTACCAATTATTTAATTATATATGATTGCACTAATTTTATGTTATATACGTTTTATATTATTAACTTCTATATACCTTTGAGGGAAACTCAATTAGCAATCAATGTGATAATGAAGTGTTATGTTACATGAGTTTTGAGGCTCAAATGCCCTCAATTTACCCATGGGGCTACATGTTAGTGTGGCGCAACCTGGTCCACATATGGGTTATAGTAGTAGGGGTCAAAATTGATTTGTATCATGGTTCACATAGGGGTCACATACGAGTTATAGTGGTAGTAGTTCAAACCAACTAGTAGTGGTCAAAATTGACCTATGTCATGATTCACCTAAGGGTTACATACGAGTTATAGTGGTAGTAGTTGATTTTACTTAAATAATTTTATAATATGTAGAAATTTTAAAATAAATCAAATTTTTTTAGCATACTAATTATATATAATTATAAATATTTACAGTAAAATTATTTTGATAATTAATCACAAAAAATATACTATATATATATAAACTAAGATTAAATTGGCTTATATTACCTTCTTCTTCTTAAGGGAATATTTGATATTCTAATAATATTTTTTAAAGATATTAGATGAGGAGATTTTTTACTTGTCAACGAGATTCAATTCTTATAAGAAAAGCTCCAATGTGTGAGTTTGAAATACACTCCATATGCATATAAGCTAAAATATCATTGAAATCAACCACTACAATTGTGAGAATTATTTGTTTTTTTTAGTAATGTAAAATTATTTGTTCCTAAAGAAGTTGGATCCATGGGTGAGGAATGGTGCATTTTTCACTACCAACTATGGTTCACTTCTCATAATAGGTGATATGTTTCATTGTTGTTGACATTAGGACACTTATAGATAATGGTTAAACATTTCAGGCTTGCATCATACTATTTTCTCCTTGCCACACAAGTGGATCCAATCCTACCCTCTTGGCATCCTTAAGAGTGGACACTAACCATTAGAACCATAATTAAAAATATATATGAAGTGGCCTATCACCCAAATTTCGTATATTTAGATAATTGTTTCACCTAAAACTCAAATATTTCTTTCGAAAATGGATGCTTTGATCCAAATTTATGAAGGGAAAAGAATGATATACAAAATCATAACCAAAACACATAGACATAGTTAAACATGAATTTTATTAATAAATGGAGAATTTTGAAACTATATAGATGCATAATGAAAACAAATTAGCTTGAATGGTGGTATTTTATCTCTGAGAAGAGATGTGATGACTTCATGCCTTCACTGAATTATCTTATAATGAGGCTCAGGGGAAATTTCTTCATAAGAAGCAATGATAAACCCTAAAAATCCAAAAATATAACCCTAGGAAATGGAGTGTTAAAGGCTTGTGGACCACAATGGGATAAATTGGAACTTCAACTTCCTAGGTTCGTAACTTTAGCATATGATATTTGTTTGTCATGCATGATAGCCAATGGGAAATGTCTATTTAATAAGTACATCTTATTACTACTAAAATAGTTTATAACTATTGGTAGCTTGTTTCCCAAAAAAATGCCATTATGTCCTCAAAATGGACCCAAAATTTAAGGACCTAAAATCTGCCAAATAGAATATTATGTTGTGAGCCAGTGGAATAGGTGGGTGGCCATCAATATCCAGCTAAATTTTTCCTCCCCTCTAGGAAGAAATGGTCTCCATTGAGTTGAGAGCCTCCATGAGATGTGGAAAATTCTACTAAACTTGGCCCCTAGTGTGCCAGTTTCCTTAACGAATAAGTTGCCCTACTTTGAAAACCTGATACAATTGAATACTCTGTTGACGAGTGCTCTTAATCTATCTTTCTATGATCTTATCAATTTTGGTTTATTCAATTTAATATGGGTTGAGAACTATCAGTGTGAATTGTTCCACGATTTTTGGTTTTTCAACAAGGGTAAAAAGTGTAGCCGAAGGTGATCCACATTGAACACTAGGTGTTGGCCAAGGAAGGGGGGGATACTTAGCTTAAAAATGTTGTCACCCACAACCTTGGTGATGGTGTAAGGTCCATAATGGAGTGGTTGAAGCTTTTGATGGGTCCTTGTAAGGAATTCCTTTTGTAAATGCAACCAAACCTTCTCTCCCAATTGAAACTTGTGTGGAACATTGTGTTGATCATGGCATTGTTTATATTTAGTATTAGCTTTTTGAAAAATATCATGGAAATGTTGGAAAATTTGTTGAATTTGTTCAATAAACTTGGTAGATTTGTTGGCTTCATATTGAATAGGTACGGATTTTTTCTGTGTAGTTTCAAAGGGAAATGTGATCGAAATTGGACCCAATGGTTGAAATCTCGGGCCCACTTGAAAGGGGTTGTGGCCACTTCAGATATAGAGAGATATGTTGCAGTTGTGTTGAACATAGGGGAGACACTCATCCCTTATTTACTGATGCTTGGAGTTGTACATGAGAAAAATGTGCATGATCATCCTATTGATAACCTCCTTCTTACCATCATCCTTGGGGTGGACGGTAGTTGGTTTAGTGATCTTGGTGTCCAATGGTGACCAATGGCTCGACTAGAATGAACTTAGGAACCTACTATCGCTATCTGATATGATGGTTTATGCGATCCAAAAATGTACCTACATCCATTTGAGGAAGAGCTTGGAAATGGATTTTCCTATGATACTCTACTTGAAAGTAGCCAGAATATCCATCTTAGAAAATATGTCAATGAACATAAACACATAGTCATTACCATTCTTGGTAGATGGAAGACTAGAAAAATAGTCCATTGATATGGATTTCCATGTCCAATTAGGAGTAGGAAAAATTGTGTATAGAAAGGTGGTGCATGAGTTGTCAAAGTTTCAACCAATAGAAATACTTTTGCAATACTTCTAGTGTGTTATCCACACCAAATTTCCCTGCTACCTGACTATAATGTGCCCTCCTAAATTAGCTTATCATGCTCCCTTGAAGGAACACAGAGAGCTACCGAGTAAAACAACAATGCATCTTAAAGGTAGTAGTAGGGAGCTTACTTTCCTGTCACCAAAATATGGTATGTAGTGATGAATTTGGTTCTATTGGAACTTAGTGGTAGTTGGACTTCAAATAAATCTCACTAAAGTACTTGGCCTCCTTGAGTTGGTCAAGAAGGTCTTCAATCTAGGGAATCAAGTATTGGTTCCTAACTATGGTTTTTTCCAGGCTCAATAATCAATGAAAAGTCTCCAAGTCCCATATTTCTCCTACATAAGTATAATTAGGCTTCCATAGGGTAAGGAAATTCATCAAATGTGCCCTTTTTGGACTAACACTTGGATATTTCACTTAATTTACTCATTTTCCATAAGAGATCGGTGATAGATGGCCCATTGGGTAGAGGTGCACTGAGGATAAAATTGATTGAATGTCTAACCTTACAATACAAAGGTATTCCAATGTGTGAGGAGTAGAAATATTTGTATTCTTACATGACCTTAACCACTTTCTTTTGCTATGTGGAGGATCCCTATGTGTAGGCCATGGACGGGGCCATAATCTTGTCCTTACTTTGAGATAGAATTAAGAAGAAAGAAAATTTCCAAGTCTAGGAGATGACCTTACTATAATATTAGTATATATTAAAGAAATAGTAGTAGGTGGGACTACCTCTAGTATCCTATATAGTTGTTAGCAAAAGTAATAATAACATTACAAGGTCTATACTCACATACAACATGACACTTCCACAAGTATGGATGGCCTAAAAGAACATCAAAAACTTGAAGGGGAGCAACATCACTCAATATCTCATCCTTGAAATGTTTTATGTTGTAGGGTAGGTATCATTGTTGGCTAACACAAAGATATCACTATTGTTAGAGCCACCTGATAGTGTATCGTTGCAGGTGTGGTGTTGTCGGTAGGCCCTACAACTTAATAACCCATACTATGATGAGGTTATTTTGACTCCAATTAATGAAAATTAAACATAATGCAACATCCTTCACCCACATTTGTGAGCGAAAGAGGTGTTCACCTTCTTCCACATCTTCGAGCTCACATTGCTAGGCCTTGGTGGTCGTGACATGAAAAATAGGTTTTGCATCAATCATATGTTTTCCCTTTTCTAATTCTAGTATATAGTTGGAACCTACATTTTACTTTGAGGATTTTAGCTTGGCCACCAATGAATACCTTATGCGACATTCATTAGTGTTATTAGAAAGGATTTTATGGAACTCACACCACTTTCCCATGTCTTTCTCATCTTCTCATTATCATTCTTTGTTTGTGACTTATATGGTTTTTCCTAGGGTGGTTTAGCCTATGTATGTCAATTTTTCTATGATATAGGGATGCACCTTACCTACTTCTACTCTCAAAGATTTACAGATCCAAAGTCTTGTTTCTTCTATTTAAAATGTTTCTCAATTTTGACAACGACTCGGTATGTTGTGCCAAGTGAGGTGAGGTCCTCTATAGATGTATCTATGCAGATAATAATGGTACTTGAGCACCATATTTTGATTATAATATTTGATACCCAACTCTGTATGAAAGGCATGAAATATATTTGTGAACTTTGGCTCTTTGTGATCCCTTTCCTATCATAGAGTGTTCCATCCCATGTATTGGTCTTCATAGATTCCAATAGGGTAATATTGTTCGTTAAAAACATCCCTAAAATATTCCTAAGTGGGTGCAACTGAAAATGGTGTGGATTCCTCTATGGTGCTTTTCTCATGGTAACCTTCCCACTATTCCTTGGCTTGGGGGGTGGCCTTAAGCACTTTAAAGGTAATCTCTTCTCTATCAAAAAACATGTGGACTAAAAAATACCCTTCTATCACATTTAACCATTTTTTAAAATCAACTAGACCTATCTAACATTCAAATATATGAATATCAAAATTAACTTATACCTTAAAGGGGTGACACCTCCAAAGTGGCCACTTTATGAAGCTACATTTCCTTTTAGCCTATGTCAAAAGATCTGGGAAAATTATCCAACATATTGTTCCTTTGTCAGTCAAGGACTTCTTAGATAATTAGTTTAATACGATATAATGCGCATTCATATTTATTTCCTTCTTCCATGGGAGGTCATCGAGGCTAGCAAGAAAATTTTTCAATGGCTGAAGGAGTTCAAGTGAAAACTCCTTATACCCCGACCTCATTAGGGATATGAACAGAAAAACAGATAAATATCTTAATGCTATGATACCATTAATTTGAATTTAGGAAGGGAAAATAATGATAAATATATTTATAATCAAAATAAATATATATATATTGGAACTTTACCTCTATTAATAATGGATATTGCTAGCATTTTATACATGCAAAATGAAAATAAACTATCTCAAATGATGGTAGCTTATCTCTAAGAAATGATGTGACCGCTTCACACATTCGATGAACTATCTTACATTGATGCTCGAACTCATTTATTTCATAGAGAATTAATGATAAACCATAAACATACAAAAACCTATTCGTAGGAAATGAATCACTAAAATATTATGGGCCATGATGGGGTAAGTTGGAATTTCAACTTCCCAGGGCCGTAACTATGACATATGATCTTTGTTTGGCATGTATGATAACTCATGGGAAATATCTTTATGAGAAGTTAATTTTATGATTTTTGATGAAGTATATGAATTTCATATACTCGTTTTTGTTAAAAAAACGTTTTTATGGCATCGAAATAGCTCTGGAAGTTCAGGACCTAAAAATTGTAGAAACAAACTGCCAAAACAGAAAATTGTGTTGTGAGCCAGTGGAATAGTTGGATGGCCACTGATATCCACCAAGATCATGCTTGTCGATTCTAAGTTGGATTTCTCTTTCCTTATTGACAATGTATTCAAATTTTCAAATTTCTCTACCCATAGTGTCTACTCTCATCATGCTTTATTTTGATTGAGAATACATTGGATTTGTACTACTCTTAAGGCACCTATGAATTATTTCAAACATCAGTTGCTCCTATATCCATAAAGCATAATATCTTAATATTTTCTTCAATTTATTTTGAGAAGGCCACTTGGATTTTGAAGTTGAACCTCCCCTTTGAAGTCCGTAATTAAAATAAATCATTATTGAAGGAACATATTCTAATCAAGAAATTTATTTCTCAAACATGGTATAATTTTAAAATCTTAGATACTTGGAACTATTAAGGATTAGTTCCTCTTATAAAAAGAAGGATCCAATACTATTTTTTGGGTTATGGCTTATTTGTTTCTTGTCCATTTTAAAGAAGACCATGATTTAACATTTTGAAGTGGCCCTTGGTATATAGGTTCTACTCTATCCCTCTTCATATTGTATGTTTTAGTCTCATTTAGATGCATGTTTCTGATAGATATATATTTGATTGTAACACCCTCCAGACCAACATTTATGCAAGTTATCGGCCTACCGGAGTAAACATCTGACTAATAGTTACTATGTTATGATTCAAATCCCTAAGTGCAGTTAAGGAAGTAGAAACGACTAAACAACACTTTAAAAACCTCCCTGAGGTACTATAGGACCTCCGGTAGCTAATCCACCACTCCAAGTGTCAATCCCCTAATTTAAACTAGCCTTTCAATGGATTTAACCCCCAATCGCTCCCATAACAAGTCATGCATGTGACCAAAACCCTATAGTCGCTCCCACAATTCCTGGCTAGAACCTAATGAGACTTTCCAAGACAATAAATTCACCAAGACAAATCCTTTAACACCAAACTTGATGAAGGATTTGACCTATCCAAGCCTAGCCATGACAGACATTTCGTTGAACACATCATGAACTTGTAATCTACATGTCATAATAACATATCTAAGCATATTTTCCTCATACTTCCCTAAGAATATCTAAGAAGAATTGATTCCTTATCGCATTAGCTAAATTATCATCTATTAGGTCATATATTCATTTTTCATTCATTTATCAACCAAAACATGATGAGAGCCATACATTATCACTACCATAAAACATGCTTATAGCCAACAAATAACCAAATATATATCTATGAGGAAATAACCATTAAAGCCACATAACATCAAGTACCTTTACTCATGAAAATACCAAGGGAAAAACAGTTTTTATTAACATATGAAAATCCAACCAAGTTAGGGACTTCCATGTATCACCTGACCATAGATTGGCTTAACAAAATATTTCTTTAGGCAATCACCCTTGTGCCATATTCCAAACAGGAATGTGGGACTTATAACCAAAATCAACAAGTGCTTCCCAAGGCTAAACCACATCACCCTCATAAATAGAACCGAGATTCACCACAATCCCCTTCGAATCACTAGGACATAAAAAATAAACAAACAATACGAGGCTTTATGGAAATCCCTACCATATCGCTAGGCCCTAAACAAGCATGGATGCCTCCAAATATCTCTACCTAAACCATGAGGAATTTTTCTGTCTCAACCTCTTGCATTTACCGTTTATCTCGCCATTATTGGTCAAGCTATTCCTAGGCCTACGAGGTCTCCAACCTTTGGGATTTACCATGTATCCCAACCCTGGATTCCCAAGTCCAATCAAGGGTACTCATCATTGAGCTTTACAGTGTATCTCGCAATTCACCGGTCAAGGGATTCCTAGGCTCAATCAAAGTGTTGACATCTAGTCTTGACCGTGTATCCCATCGCAGGATTCCTAGGCCTTGTGAATAATCCTTAGACCACCCCACTCATCTTTGAGTCCATCCGACAATCTAGCTCAAGCAAATACGTGAGAACCCACCACACCATGGCTATCCAAAAATGGAAAGGAAATGCTGAAGAATATTGTCACACCTAGAAAACCCCATGCCATTGATAGCAATAGAACCAAAAACACACATGCATAACCATGCATGCAAAGTCTAGTAAGGAAATAATACATGCAAACCAATACATGCAAGTACTCTCGTTGTAGTTGTTTGATCCTACTCTTCCTTGCTTGATCTTTGCCTCCTCTTTTCCTTATTTTCCTTTCTTGATCTAATGCTAAAGTGTTCCAAGAAAACTCTAATTGTCTAAGTGAGAGAGAGAGAGAGAGAGAATAGAGAGAGATCACTAAAACTGAACTAATTAAAAACTGAGCAAGAGCTACCAAATGGTTCTCATAAGCCTTTTTATCTATTAGGCCTCTATTTTCTTCATTTTTTGTATTATTTTTCCTTCATTTTCCTCCTCACATGCAACCTATGCCCTTTCACCTTCCTTTTCTCCTAATTTCCATTATTTTCATAAATAAATTCCACTTTGTCTTTCCAAAGAATTTTCCATTGTATTTTCCAATTTCCCTTAGCCATAATAACCGAAATGAACGCCCACTAGGATGTTTTTCCAACCATTCAAATTGGAATACGTGTCCCATGACCTTGGTCTTCTTTTTTTACATGAATTTTTAACCAGGGTTGTTATAGAACCCTCCCCCTTGGGGGAACACCATCCTCGATGTTCAATGACACCAAAAACCAAGAAGACCACTAAAAATCAAAATATCTTTCCCATGGAGCTTTATAACACAGCTATTTACAGTATTTACAATGACCACTACTGAAAACATGACAACATAATGCTTACTGGAGCTTTATAACACAACTCATTATGGTATTTACAATAACAACCATATATACAACCATATTGTATATGGAGCTTTATAAATCCAACTCAATACAATATTTACAATAATATACATATACACATATGCACTTTTTATAAACCAACAAATAAAAGGATACGATGCCTACATCTACAACAAGGGAATCCAGAGGCTCACACCTCCACCCTAAAAAATAATACCATGATTCATCTCCTTCTCATGAAGTAGATAATCCACTACTAGAGCCAAAGTATGCATCCAATGTCTAATGCTACAATCCTGCACCACTTGTCCTCTCAGTGAATAGTTACAGGCTCATGGAAATCAATGGGAACTATTGGGTATGATTTTCCTCCAATGGCCCTTCTCCTAAAGTGATTTACCAACATAATCTTGCTTGTTCCAATCGCTTTTGTTGTTGTTGCTAATTCTTGCAATCAATTCCAATCACCCAAGTGGGCATTTCCATGTTTTCTTGTACCATGCATATAGTTTCCATTAGCCCCAAAATGAATTGAAATAAACTCAACTCATACCTCATTGGCAGCCCATAAATAAGGCACATCTGTAATTCTGTTCACTCCCTCAGTCACAACAAGTAAAATTATCTCTTTGATCAAATTATCATGTATAAACATATCACATCCGGTTAGCTCAAACACAATCGACATAATCAAAATCATATATAGAATGTAATCATCATAACCAGAATCATAGATCACATTCATAATTAAAACTAAAATAAAATATTAATACTTATCCTTTACTCAATCCTTATCTTCTACCTTTTTCCTTTTTCCTTTTTCCTTTCTTTACGTAATACCGAATTGGTTTCCATACCCGAAAAACACCCAGTTCCTTCTCTTCACCCACACACGCATACTCATAGGCTTCATCACACACATACAACCACATATGACATATAACACAATACAACTCAAGCACCTATACCCAACATACAACAAATAAACCTACATCGGGCATACAACACAACATATACACCTACATTCAATGTACGACACAACACATACACCTACACCCAGTGTACGACACAACACAATACAAACGCCTACACCTAATGTATGACACGACACAATACATACACCTGCACCTGATGTATAACATAACATAATACATACGCCTACACCCAATGTACGACACAACACAATACAAACACCTACACCTAGTTTACAACACAACACAATGCATACACCTACACTCGATGTACAACAAAATACATATGCATGCACTGAGTACAACACAATTAATGCAAATGTCGTGATACCATGACTACACAATGAAAATTCACATTACCACACGTACACAAAACAAAATGCACATAATGCCACATATGCACAACACAACATGTATGACATGCACATAATACCACATGTACAACAGTACCACATGTAAAACATGTACACAGTACCACCTGTACACAACACCACTTTTGTAATATGTACACATCACCATATGTACACAAAACAGCCTACACAACATGTAGACAAAACCATATTCATGACATGTACAAAACACCACATGTACACAACACTAGCGGCACACAAAACCCCATGTACAACATGTACACGACATCACATGCACATATCACCACATGTACAATCATACACGCAACACGACTTGTACATAGCACCATATGTACAACATGCACAAATCAACATGTGTACATAGCACCACATATCCAACATGTACATACCACCATCTATACGCAATGTTGCATAAACCATAAACACAATATCATATATGAAACAAAACCACATGTACACAACATCACAAGTGCAACATGTACAACATATACACAATAGTAGTATTGCACATCCATTAACCACACACTGACTCTACCAAGCAACCTTACTTCTAGGGTCCTTTCACTTTCACTTTCACTTTCCATGCATGGTACAACATGCCACCATTCACATTGCTTCAATTCTGCTGATGTATCCCTTAATATAACCTGTCCATAACAAAAACATAGGCATAATACAAACACATAATATCAATCCATATCCACATGACACTAACCTAGTATATTTTTCACGACTACTCTTCCCAATTGGTTCCTCATAAACCAGGAACCTCTTCATACCATTCACTTGCATAAGCAATCATTCCTCCACAAGAATGAAACCTAACAACCCTATCAGAAAATGACTTACATACATACATCAATATGAAACAATCATGATCCCTGACCACCCAGTCAGAAAACTATATATATGTGTGTGTGTGTGTGTGTGAACAATAGTATAAAAAAATCCTAACGACCCTGTCAATGAACGACATACATACATACATACATACATATATGCATATATAAACATCAATATAAGCAATCATGATCCTGTCAAACAACAACATACATACATGCATATATACATATATAGACATTATCATAATCGTGATCACAACATAATTACCAGATATCATAAATTCAAGGTTAATATAACTCCATTTATGTGTGCATAGTATGTACAACATTTAGAACAATGGTTCCCAACATAGCCAAGGAATTTTATGCCACGAGTCTATTCTCTAATATTCCCAATTGCGGAATGCAGCAATATAAGACAGATATGCAGGAAAATAACGTAGTTCATCTTTAATAAGGTAGGAGGCCAATATGGAGACCTTTCATTAGTCATTAAAACAATAAAATATAAGTTAAAAGTGGCCCATAAGATGCATGACAGGAAAATACAAGCCTCCAATGAAAGAAACCCTCAAAATGAGGTGTTGCAACCATGTAAAAAGACTGAAAATGCCTTACAACATTATTTTATTGGCTCTGTAATAGCTTTATATTAAACATCAGATCTAGAGCAAGTATGTGGACGAAAAGTTAGTTCTATACCAGATCTATGCACTATACAAGCTCCTCTATCAATTCCCCTCGGGGTTTTCAGCAAAATACCATGTACAAGATGTAGATCTAAGATCTAAGACTGCAGATCTATGGAAATATTCAGATCTGGAATGTGGATCTGATCTGATATAAACAATACAAATGATATCCTCCAATAGATCTCCAAAGTGAAGGGAATATCCCCAACACCTAGAAAATCACTCTCCAATTGGTGAGTTGAAACACCACACAAAGACACCTACAAAAATAACACAGATCTAGATCTATATTGTGTTGCAGGGATAAAAATACATTTGGCCACATGCCAAGATATGAAAATGATGCTCAATGCCTTCAATACTATCCTCCCAATGAAGTAGAACCCTCCTCCACTAAAAAGAAGCATTGAAATGGACTAGATCTGACAGATCTAATATCCACTTGCTCTAGCTTGAAAAAATAGTCAAACCCTCAACAGGATTTGCACTGTAGTTGAAGGAATTAGCTTGTTCCTAAGAAAGATAGTGGACAATGCAACACAAACTCTCCCAAGTGCTAGTCAATGGGAAGAGGTGGGATTCCCGATCAGGAACACCCAATGCTAAACATCATTATTCTTAGTTAAATAAAAAAAGAATGAGATATGTCTAAGAAAACCATATACTCAAAAAAATATCATATCATCAACAACCTTCTAATGTTTCCATTCCCTTCCTTTTATAAGACAAGAGCTCGTAAACCCTAAACCACCTTCAATGAAATCACCTCTTTCACACAAGGCATCTCCATCTAAAACTACGTTGTGCCTCATTGATGGCCACTCATCCATGAAAACGTTGTGGATTTGGTCAAATTTGACCCAGTCAATACGTTTTAGCCTCTATCCATACCTTGGGGTACTTTATTAGGCTGAAACTATGATCCACTTTCACCTGAGAAGTGGTTTTATTCACCATAAAGAGTTTTATGTGTCCTCCCACCCACTTATTCACCTATCTATGTGACAAAACAAAATTTTAATATTCCCATTAGTTGTAGGCTAATGTAGGAATATTACAGTCCTCCCCTCCAAAATGTTGCTTTTCCTCAAGAAACTACAAGGACATTGCAAAATCTCCAATGGATATGTCTCCTCCCAAGAATACAAGTTCGCCTTTGGTGAATAAACCAAATAGCTATCATCATGAAGAAGTGGGAGATATATATAAAGAGTTAGCTATTGTCCATTAGTCTCCTTAAGGCATGTGAAATGATAAATGTTGGGTGCTTCAACCCCAATGAGAAACTCCAATCTCCATGCTATCATCCAAACAAAGTGAGCCATCTTTTGTAGCTCACAGAAATACTCACCAATCCCCTTCTTATGCAATGTGTAGGGGTTGCATGGCTGAAAATGAGAGGTAATATTTCTCAACTTACGCTACCTCTCCCTCCATTTATGACAAATTTGGAGTTGTTGATTCTCAGCTGCAACAATATAGTCCTCATGAAGCCAAAAGATACTAGGAACCTCATGATTCCCATCATTAGTTCTAGGTAGTCTCCTTGCCCAATCCTCCATGCATATAGTGAATAGAATATCATCACCATATGTGCTCCAAAAGAAAAATGGACTAAGTTTCATATGATATATTGGATGGTGACAATAGTCGCTCCATTTAGACCAGCGTTGTTCTCCTTCTTGCTGCCTCAAAACATGATACAATAAGTGGCCACCCAACCACCTTCTTGCTTCCATAAGCTTCTCCAAAGCTTGAAAATAGTAGAGGATAATGGGTGTTGGCTGAATATGATTCAAGCAACACATGTCTTGCCACAAATCCAACCATGTGAGAGGCTTCTCCCAAAGACATAAGTCAAACATATGGCCCCTTGCATAAGGAAAAAAAAGATATAGTGTAGCAGCCATATAATGTCCCATTCTCCTCTTGAAGCATGAATAAATATGGGAAGTTTCATTCCCAATGGACACATCCAACCAATGTGTCATCCCTCCTATCATGTCCCCAATAAAGATAAGAGCATCATCATCATGTGGGATCAAAACCAGTAATACATAAACAATCAATTGCAATGGTGGAGGTGGATCATAGTCCCACAAGTGGAACCAACACAGTAGATCTTATGACTGCATCAGATAGTGATATGGTAAGTGGTTTCCCCACCACTTAATTTCTTCCCAAGTAATCTCACCATGGTTGAAAGTGTGAGATATATTTGGTGCTTTTGGAATGCACCCACAATGATACAATATCTCCCTTTGTCCTCTAAGGGAGTGGCCATGTTTAGGAATTTTTGTGGCCCAAATTTGGCCATGAAATTTGTATGGAATAACACTCCTCTTAGGAGCTATGGCCTGCATATACATGGTAAAAGAATACAAGTAATAATAAAATGAATTATTAGATACAAAAGCATATTATTTACCAAGATTTCTCCTCATACACTAGGAGTGGTGTTTGGTGTTTGGTGTCAATGTGGCACACCAAAAAGAATGCATCATCTCCCCAAAATCTCCTAGGGAGTGATCAACATCATCATTTCTCATGGATCCAAGTAGCTCATAAGCAAGTAATGAAGAGTACCCCTTATTGGAGCAATGCCCTGCACATGTGCGGTAAGAAGATGCAAGTATATAGTAAATACATCATGATGTCTAGAAATACAAGTCTTACCATATACTTCGTTCAAGTTAGTGAGGTAGTTCATGGATGAGCTCCCTCTCACATCCCATGAGTAGGAGGTAGTGATGACAACTCTTCCCAAGAGTTGTGTTTCTCCTCATCCTCAAAGTAATCTGTGCACTTTCTCATATGATGGTGCATCTCTTCTTTGAAGTCTTCCCACATGAATCCCTCCAAAATAGTATGGTAGGTTCTAATGAAACTAGTGGCACTAGAAAGCAAGATATCATAGGCTGCATATAGTAGTTTATCTTTGAGCTTTGATTATTTAGTCAAATAGATCTGATCATGAAAATAAATGACTCTGTCAACCACTCTATACCTCTTATCTTCCATTTTCCCATCAAGAACCTTACATGTGAAGAGGTTATTGGAATATTCTACCAAGAGTTGGGACTCACAATATGGATCTAGGCTTCCCAACAATGACAGCGCGGTAGAATTCTGAAATGAAGTAGCTATCACATCATCATTCTCCTCTTTGACATGATCAATGCCAAAGTCGCATGTTGGAGTGTTGTATCTCCACCTTTGGTGCCTCTCTTGTAGATGATCTTACTCAAGACAAGATTGAAGTTCATGGAAGTCAACCTCCTAATGAAAGGTCTCTTTCTTCCAAAACTTACATAGTTTGGCCCATCTATACAAGAGTGTTAATACCCTCTTGTCATATTCAGAAATTTTTCTCATGTGTGGAAGTATCATTTACTGCCCCGAGACTGTGGAGTGGCATTTTGACACCATGCTCATGTCATCACAGATTCTTGAATCCTTCTTTTCCAACACAAATAGCTGAGTGGAAGATAGCAAAATCCATTTCAGAAATGTGCTCATCTCTCCATGGAACCCATAAAATATTCTCAATGTTGTGGTAGCTCCTCTCAAGGCTCCTTCCTTAGCCAAATATGTCATTGCTGCAACAAGTTGAGAGAACACTTTATTCATTTTCTCATCAAGGGGTATCCCTAGTGGAATGCCTCTATGCAAAGAGACATAAAAGTATAAAGTAGAATGTATAAATGAGTGGACTGACTTGTCCCTCTCTTTGCTGCATAAATCAGTCTCCTTCTTCTAAATATAAACCCTTGAAATAAACAAGGGTGCATGCTCCTCATCATTGGATGCTGATCCATCCTCTCTCCTCCTTGGATCAAGTTGTTACTGCCCAATAATACTGTCACATGATTCTCCTTGGGAGCCCTTTACAAAGATGCAAAAGCTTCTCCTCTTGAAGCAATAACTTCATACCCATCCCCATGTGGTGATGTTCCTTCTTCTGAAGTGACAACATTGTTACTGACTTCATGTTCTTTCTCCTCATCAATGTTTGAGAATACCTCATTAACAATGAGAGATCCTAGATCTTGGTCTTCCCTTGAAAGAAGAAACTCCATGTCTTCCCTTTGAGAAGAAATCTCTTCATGTAATGGGGATCTTTCCCTTGGAAAAGTATCACACAAGTTATTATTCCCTTCGATAAAAATCTGAAGTGGATTTGGCATAATTGATCTTTCCAACTCATGCAAGGGTTTTGCATGTTCATGCTTTGCTAGCTCAATCAAAGATGTTTCAGTTTGTTTTACATCAAATCTCTTCACTTATCTCTTATTGAATCTTGCATAAGTAGATATATGTGCATTCTTTAATGAAAAGGATTCAAATAACCACCAAGCATCAGCTTTACCTTTAAGATGCAGTGCTGCTACTTTAAAGGCATCCTTTTCTGAAACTTGATGTAGATCCAAAAATGAGTCTAGTTGATCTATCCATTCCTTGGCTGTGCATGTGGAGGATCCATCAAAATTTGGCAGAAAGAATCTACCTCTTCTCCTTCTATTGTACTTGTTGGATCTCCTTTCCTCCTTGAGCTGGTAGAACTCTTGTAAGTTCAAGTGCTCCTTGAATCTCTGGGATTGAGATTCATACTCCTGAAGATAATCACTCAAAGTCTCCTCCTTTGGTGCATCTTCTTTCTTCATCTCTCTTACAGTAAATCTGGGCATAGTGTAACGTTGTAGATATGATTGTGTAGCTGAGTTCTTGCACACATGATATGAAGAACTAGGATTTTCTCCATGTGAAGATCTTCTTGAGGGACCTTCATGTCTTTCCCTCTTCATTCCCTTGATTTCTCTTTTAAGCTCATGCATAGTTTTTAGAAGAAGTCTTGAAATATTCTTCCCTTTCATTTCTCTAGATAAAGGGGTTTTACCCTTTTCTTCTTTGTCATCAGTGTAATCAAACTTCTTCTGTCTTTCCTTTTCTTCAAAAGACATATTGGCTTCTTATAAAGCACAGGATGTGCCAAGATGATGCTTTGATACCACTGTAATATTCCCAAATGGGGAATGCAACAATATAAGACAGATATGCAAGAAACTAATGCAGCTCATCTTTTATAAGGTAGGAGGGCAATATGGAGACCTTTCATTAGTCATTACAGTAGAAAAATATGAGTTAAAATTGGCCCATAAGATGCATGACAAGAAAATACAAGTCTCCAATGAAAGAAACCCTCCAAATGAGGTGTTGCAACCATGTAAAAAGACTGCAAATTCCTTACAACGTTATTTTATTGGCTCTGCAACAGCTGCAGATTACACATCATATCTAGAGAAAGTATGTGGACAAAAATTTAGATCTATACCAGATCTATGCACTATACAAGCTCCTCTATCAATTCCCCTTGGGGTTTTCAGCAAAATACCAAGTACAAGATGTAGATCTGAGATCGAATACTGCATATCTATGGAAATATTCAGATCTAGAAAGTGGATCTGATCTGATATAAACAATACAAATGATATCCTCCAACAGATCTCCAAAGTGAAGGGCAGATCTCCAACACCTAGAAAATCACTCTCTAATTGGTGAGCTGAAACACCCTGCAAATACACCTATAGAAATAACATAGATATGGATCTATATTGTGTTGTATGGATCAAAATAAAATTGGCCACATGCCAAGATATGAAAATGATGCTCAACGTCTTCAATATTGTCCTCCTAATGAAGTAGAACCCTCCTCCACTGAAAAGAAGCACTGAAATGGACTAGATCTGACAGATCTAATCTCCACTTTCTGCAGTTTGCCAAAATATTCAAACCCTCAACAGGATCTGTGTTGTAGTTGAAATAAGTAGCTTTTCCCTAAGCCAGATAGTGGATAATGCAATACAAAATCTCCCAAGTGCTACTCAATGGGAAGAGGTGGGATTCCCGATCAGGAACACCCAATGCTAAACAACATTATTCTCAGCTAAACAGAAAGAGAATGAGATATGTTTAAATAGACCATATACTTAGAAAAATATCATATCATCAAAAACCTTCTAATTCTGTCATTCCCTTCCTTTTATAAGACAAGAGCTTGTAAACCCTAAACCACCTTCAATGAAATCACCTCTTTCACACAAGGCATCTCCATCTAAAACTATGTTGTGCCTCATTGATGGCCACTCCTCCATGACAACGTTGTAGATTTGGTCAACGTTGACCCAATAAATATGTTTTAGCCCCTGTCCATACCTTGGGGTACTTTATTAGGCTAAAAATATGATCCACTTTCACATGAGAAGAGGTTTTATTCACCATAAAGAGTTTTGTGGGTCCTCCCACCCACTTATTCACCTATCTATGTGAAAAAGAAAAAAATTTAATATTCCCATTAGTTGTAGGCTAATGTAGGAATATTACATATTAACTTTACCTTACTTGATTTCCTTTCTCATGACTGTATTTCCACCATCCATTTACATCAATGGACCCAAACAGTCCAATTCACCATCATACTCTCGCCTTCAATTATACTTACTCATGCACTGAGCTTCGTTTGAGTCTCACATCACTTGATGGGTTTCATTTAGCTCTCCCCATGCTTTATTAACTGACCCCTTTTCCAAACCAATTCCCAAGGCCCTTGGAACATGAAACGCAAGAACAAAATAAAAAAAGAAGAAAACCATGACAAACAATACCAATATGACACAACAAAAAAAGTGGAAATTCCTTGCACTAGAAATAAACAAAGCCCTGCACCAAAAGCACAATACTGGAAACAAACACCATGACTCAATCCCCATGGTTCCTAGTGCTTACAAGGGAAATCTAAACTCAAGCCTCCTTCAATATTTCATGGAAATTTCTTGCCATGCAATCCCCTACATCATATTTCCATAAACAAATAACTGTCGTCGCATAAATAAATATAAAAATATACCATTTATCTCACCTTGTTGTACCAAACATGTTGCCTTGTAACTGAACACACATGTCAGCCACATGTTCCAAAGATCAAGACAACATATCTATCAATTTTAAACCAACTTTACCAAGTATAACAACCATACGATAGTCAATAATTAACTCACATTCTTCAGTCATAATACACAATGCTACAAATATCACCCACTTACACTCAAGTACATATCAATTATCTCAACAAATATATGTTAGTATAACCATCTTAAAACAAGATCAATTATTCATGCACTATTATAGACACATACTCAAATCATGCAATTAATCAAACATTCAAACGGAATATAAACGTACCATGTTATATTAATCATCTAGATGACATAATAAAACACTGAAACACCAATTAGATGACATAATAAATCAGTCAAGAACCAAGTATACGAAATAAGAAAACTCATACTTTAACGTATCTCAGGGGAGGCTATTTTTTCTGCACAATCAATCTAGATTAGCACGATATAACTTCTCAACATATCAACTCAACCATAAATAAGTTCATGATATCTATAATAGTAACTAGCTAACATGTTCACATCATAAACTCATAAACAATTATCATTCATGCATAGGAATCACATCTGCATAGTCAGTCTATATTATTACAACATAATAGCAGAAAATTTGTCGACTCATACTTGAATGTCATAACCCTAACCATATGCATAGGCCAAGCCAAATTAGCATGACACATATAGCATCTAGATACAAATTAAAATGACCATAACCCTCATTCATATGACCATAATGCATATAAAAAAAAGTTACTAACAACTAACAACTAAGTAACAACTGATTAACTAAAAACTATCATACATGTAACCACAACAACCATAAAATAACATACATGTACATAACCTTTATTCTTATAACAACCATTCACCAATGTACATGCATGTCAAGAATACAATACCTGTATGACAATTTTCTCTTACCCCGAGGTCCAGTGCTACAATTTCGCTTTGATGATTTGCATCTCTTTCTTCATCTCAATTATCACATCAACATCATAACACACCAATAAAATCACGATGACACAATACCACAACAATTACCATCACAATATATCTTTTTCCTACTATACATGTATAACTATAACCATGGAAATTCACACATAACAACATACAGACACTGACATTCATAACAAATGCATATACATACGACATGCATTCATGACAAACACATGCCAAAAACAACATCACCAACTTCTACATGGTGACACAATGATAAAAAATACCCTCATCATGCATACACAACAAGCACATAGATCACAAACATAAATAACACATGCAACCGACATGTATGCATGACAAACATATTCCGCCCATCCAATCCAAGTGTAAAACCATGATATGATACCACTCTGTAACACCCTCCTCCCACATTTACCCAAGTTATAGGCCTACTAAGGTAAAAATGTGACGAAGAGTTAATTTGATATGATTCAACTCCCTAATTGAAGTTAATGAACTGAAAATGACTAATAAACACTTTACAAACCTCCCTCAGGTGTTACAAGAACCCTAGGATCTAATCCACCACTCCAGGTGCCCATCCCCTGAATTAACCTAGTATTTCAATATTTAACCCCATGTCACTCCTATAACAAGGCATGTATGCAACTAGAACCCTATAGTTGTTCCAACAATTCCTACAAGGGAGAGACTGCAGTCTTTTTCAGCCAGTATTGTGTTAGAAACTGTGATATTTAGGCCACTTTTCCAGAGCTAGTCTCCAAACCACTTCCCAAAACTTGATGAGACTTTCCAAGACAATAAATGAAACCAAGATAAATCCTTTAACACAAAACCTAATCAATTAATTTACCTAAAAAAACCTAACAATGACAAACATTTCATTGAACACATCATGAACATGTATTCTACAAGTCATAATAATAGATCTGAGCATAGGGGTCTCATACTTATCCGAGTATCACTAAGAATAATTGATGGATTATAATATTAGCTTCATTATTATCTATTATGTCATAATATTCATCGTTCATTTATTTATCAATGAAAACATGATGAGATCCATACATTATCACTGTGATAAAACATGATTATAACCAACAAATAACGAGATATATATCCATGAGGAAATAACCATTAAAGCCATATAACATCAAGTACCTTTAATCATGAAAATACCAAGGGAAAATAGCTCTTATTAACATATGCAAGTCCAACCAAGTCACAAACTTCCACATACCACGCAACTATAGATCTCCTGAACCAAATATTTCTTCAATGAATCACCCCCTTTCCATATTCCAACAAAGAATGTGGGACTTATAACCAAAATAAACCAGGGTTTCTTGAGGATAAACCACCTCACCCTAATCAATAGAACCAGGCTTTACTGTAATCCCCACTGGATCACTAAGCCATAAATAATAAACACACAATACTAGGCTTTACAACAATCCTCACCAGATATTTAGGCCATAAAAAAACGTGGATTCCTCTGGATCTCTCCACCTAAACCGTGATGAATTTTTCTTCCTCAACCTCTTGGATTTACCATGTATCCCGTCATTACTAGTCAAGGGTTTCCTAGGCCTATGAGGCTTCCACCCTCTAGGATTTACATTGTATCCCAACCCGAGATACCTAGGCCCAATCAAGGGTACTCACCACTGAGATTTACTGTGTATCCCACCATTCACCAGTCAAGGGATTCCTAGGCTCAATCAAGGTGCTCAAATCTAGGCTTTACCATGTATCCCATCCTAGGATTCCTAGGCCTTGTGAATAATCCTAAGACCACCACACTCAGCTCCGAGTCCATCTTGAAATCCAGCTCAACCAAATACAAGAGAACCCACCATACCCTGACTATCTGGAAATGGCAAGACAAGGCTGAAGAATACTATCACACCTAGAAAATCACATGTCAATGACAACAACAGAACAAAGAACACACATGCATAACCATGCATTCCAAGTCTAGGAAGGAAATCATACATGCACATCGATACCTACAATTAATCCCACTATAGTTTCTTGATCCAACTCTTCCTTGCTTCAACTTTGTTTCATATTTGCCTTGTTTTCCTTTCTCGATCCAATGCTGAACTGCTCCAAAAAATCTCTAAGTTTCCAAGTGTGTGTGTGAGAGAGAATAGAGAAATAGCTCCAAAATTGAACTTTCAAAAAGCTAAGAAAGAGCTACCAAATTATCCTCATAAGCCTTTTTATCAATAAGGCCTCTATTTTCATCATTTTCTATTATTTTTCCTTCATTTTCCTCCTCACATGAAACCTATGACATTTCACCTTTATTTTCTCTTAATTTCCATTATTTTCATAAATAAATGCTAATAAATGCCAATTTTCCTTTACAAATCCTTTTTCATTGCCTTTTCCCATTTCCTTTAACCTTAATAACATAAATGAACACCCACTAGGTTTTGTTTCCCACCATTCAACTTGGAATACATGTCCCATGACCTTGGTCTTATATTTTCTTACATGATTTTTTAACCAGGGTTGTTACAGAACCCTCTTCCTTGGGGGAACACCATCCTTGGTGTTAAATGACACCTACAACTATAAATACCACTAAGAAACAAAATATCTTTCCCATGGAGCTTTATAACACAATTCATTATGGTATTTACAATAACAACCATACATACAACCATATTGTGTATGGAGCTTTATAAATCCAAATAGATACAGTATTTACAGTAATATACACATATGCACATTTTCTGAACCAACAAATAAAAGGATATGATGCCTATATCCATAGCAAGGGAATCCAGAGGCTCACACCTCCATTCTCAAAAGTAATACCATGATTTGTATCCTTCCCGAGAAGTATAGAATCCATTTCTAGACCCAAATTAGGCATCCAATGTATGATGCTACAATCATGTGACACTTTTCCTCTTAGTGAACATTTACCGGCTCATGGAAATCAATGGACACTATTGGGTACCAGTGTCCCCCAATGGCCCTACTACTAAATTGATTTACCAATATATTGTTGCTTGTTCCAATATCTTTTGTTGTTGCTCCTAATTATTGCATTCAGTTCTAATCACCAAACTGAGAATTTCCACGCTTTCTTGTACCAAGCATATAATTTTTGTTAGACTCAAAATAAATTGAAATAAGCTCAAATAATACCTCATTGGTGGACCATCAATAAGGTTCATCTGTAATTCTATTCACTTCCCATCACAACAAGTAAAATTAGCACTTTGATCAAATTATCATGTATAAACATATCACATCCGGTTAGCTCAAACACAATCGACATAATCAAAACCATATATAACATGTAATCATCATAACCAGAATCATAGATCACATGCATAATTAAAGATGAAATAAAATATTGATACTTATCCTTTACATTATCCTTAGCTTCTACCTTTTTCCTTTTTCCTTTCTTTACACACATCGGATTGGTTTCCATACCCGACAAACACCTAGTTCCTTCTCTTCACCCACATACACATACACATACACATAGGATGCATCATACACATACAACCACATATGGAATATAACACCATACAATACATGCACCTATACCTAACATACAAAAAATACAGCTACACCAAGCATGCAACACAACACATACACCTGCATTTAGTGTACGACACAAAACATACACCTACACCCAATGTACAACACAAAACAATACATACGCATAAACCCAATGTATAACACAACAAAATACATAAACATACACCTGGTGTACAACACAACACAACACATATGCCTACACCTAGTGTGAGACATAACATAATACATAAACCTACACCTAGTGTATGACATAACACAATACATACACCTACACCTGGTGTACAAAAAAATATATATACATACATAGAGTACAACACAACAAATACACATGTCACAATACCATGATTACACAATGCACATTCATAGTACCACACATACAGAAAACAACATGTACAACATTCACACAATACCACATATTAACAACACAACATGTATGACATGCACACAATACCACATGTACAGCAGTTCCACATCTACAACATGTACACAGTACCACCTACACACAACACCAACTTCGCAACATGTGCACATCAGCACAATTACACAACACCATTTACACAATGTGTACACAACACCACATGTACACAACACCATATTCACGACGTGTACACAACAACACATGCACGACATGTACATAGCACCACTTGTACACAAAAACCCATGTACAACATGTAAACGAAACCACATGCACATATCACTACATGTACAATCATACACACAACACCACATGTACATAGCACCATATGTACAACATGCACACCATGCCATAGGCACACAACATGATATATGCAACATGCACAAATAACCATATGCACATAGCACTGCATATCCAACATCTACATAGCACCATATATACAAAACACTACATAAACCATATACACAGTATCATATATTAAACAAAACCACATGTACATAACATCACATGTACAACATGTACAACATATACACAATAGTAGTACTACACATCCATAAACTACACACTGACTCTACCAAGAAAAATTTCTTCTAGGGCCCTTTCAATATTCATGCATGTTCCAGCATGCTATCGATCACACTACTTCCATTATGTTGATGTATCCCTCAGCATTACCTATCCATAATATAAAATAGGCATAGTACAAACATATAATATAAATTCATATCTGCATGAAACTAACCTTGTATATTTGTCAGAGATACTCTTCCAAATTTATTCCTCATAAATGATAAACCTCTTCATACCATTCACATGCATAAGCAAGCATTCTTCCAGAAGAATGATTCCTGACAACCCTATCAGACAACGAATTGCATACATACTTATGTATACATATAAACATCGACATGAAATAATCGTGACAACTAACCACCCAGTTAGAAAACTAGACACACACACACACACACACATATCTTTGTGTGTGTGTGTGTGTGTGAACAATAGTACACAACAATCCTAACAACCTTGTCAATCAACGACATACATACATACATATATGCATATATAAACATCAACATAAATGAATCATGATCCCTTCAGAAATCGACATACATACATGCATATATACATATGTAGACATTATCATAATCATGATCAAAACATAATTACCAGATATCATAAGGTCAACGTTAATAGAACTCTCTTTATGCATGCATAGTTTGCACAACATTCAGAAAAACAGTTCCCAACATAACCAAGGCATCTGATGCCACAAGTCTATTCACTTTATCTTACTTGATTACCCTTCTCATGACTATCCTGCCATGGTCCATTTACACCAATGGACCAAACCAATCCAATTCATCATCATACTCTTGCCTTCAATTGTCCTTACTCATGCACTAAGATTCATCTAAGTCTTACATCACCTGTTGGGTTTCATTTAGCTCTCCCCAAGCTCATTAATTTCCCCCTTTTCCCAATCAATTCCTAAGACCCTCATAACATAAAAGGAAAGAAAAAAAAGAAAACCATGAAAAACAATACCAATATGACACCATAAACAAAGTGGCAAGGCCTTGCATCAGACATAAAGAAGGCCTCGCACCAAAAGAACAATACTGGCAACAAACACCATCACTCAATCCCCATGGTTCCTAGTGCTTCCAAGGGAAATATCAACCTCAGCCTCCTTCAATATTTCATGGCAATCGCTTTCCATGCAATCCCCTGCATCATACTTCCATAAACACATAATTTTCATTGCATAAATAAATATAACAATATACGAGTTATCTTACCTTATTGTGCCAAACACGCTGCCTTGTAACTAAATGCACATGTCAACCACCTATTCCAAAGATCAAGACAAGATATCTATCAATTTTAAACCAACCTTTACCAATTCTAACAACCATGTCATAGTCAATAATTAACTCATATTCTTCAGTCATAATACATAATACTAAAACTATCACCTAATTACACTCAAGTACATAACAATTGTCTCAACAAATATATGTTAGTACAACCATCTTAAAACAAGATCAATTCTTCATGCAATTAATCAAACATTCAAATGGACTATAAAAGTACCATGTTAGATAAATCAACTAGATGACATAATAAAACACGAAAAAACCAAATAGATGACATAATAAAACATTTAAGCACCAAGTATATGAAATAAGAAAACTCATACCTTAACGTATCTCAGGGGAGGCAATTTTTTCTGCAAAATAAATCTAGATTAGCACGATATAACTTCAAAACATATCAATTAAAACATAAACAATATAATGATATCCATAATAGTAACAAGATAACATGTTCACATCATAAACTCATAAAACATTTCCATTCATGGATAACAATCGCATCTATATAGTCAGTCTAGATTAGTACAATACAATATCACAAATATGTTGACTGATACTTGAATGTCATAACCCTAACCATTTGCATAGGCCAATCCAAGTTAAAATGATACATGTAACATCAAGACACTACAAGGAAAAGACCCTCTAGCAGTTATTTCCACACCAGCTCATATCCAAAAAATTTCCTTGGGATATCGACCCTTCCTGGGTTACGAAGGTACTAATCAAATAGTTGATCTAGTTTATAACTCATTCGCTCTGCGTATGGAGGTTTTTAATGTTATAAAATTGGCCAAAATTGTCAAAAAAACATTTGCTACAACATTTGTTTTTGGTAACAGAGGTTTTGACGGAGCTTCTAAAGGAACTTCAAACCAACTAAAAAAACCTGGGCGGCCGGAGGTTTTTACGGATGTATTTCTTATCAGTGCGTGCTTCATGTGTGAATGCACTAGTGCGTTTTCACCTATACACATCGGTACTATAAACATGCCAAGCACCGGGATGGAAAAAAAAATTGGAAGCCCCGAGGCATTTAGCAACGTCCCGATGTGTGTCACCCACAAATACGCACCGGGCCAATAGAAGGTGCATGCACCGACGCCATTAAGGTGTAAAAACGCACTAGGCCGTTAAGGTGTAAAAACGCACTAGGCCTTCAAGTTATAAAAACGCACCGATGCATTAAAGGAAAACCATACCAGTGCATGCAACGCCTATTCACCCGGGTCATAGTCGTTGATAAAGTGCACCGGCCTTTCTAATTGGTATTGGTATTTGATGCAGTGCTCTTAGGTCGTAGAAACGCACTGGTGTGCAGTATCATGCAAACACACTGATACACAGTATCATACACACACACTGGTGTTCATTTTCTATTTTTTAGAAACATTGACCTCTGACAGTGCAATTATTGTGATTTTTTAAAATTCATTATTCATCAAAATTCGACACATATGTTATAACAATATTCATATCAATTAAATTTTTATTAGTGCATTTGAATGTGATGTTTAGATTAATTTTTTATATCATATCATCGGATTTCACATCTCTTCATTATAATATTTAATCATCCATATATTTAATCAGTGTTGTAACATTTCACAACAATAATGGAGAACACAATAGAATAAATTAAGATGTATATATATATATATATATATATATATATATATATAAGACACTCTTTTTCATACAAAATGGGGTAGTTATTGGTATCCCTTTGTCTTTCAATTGGGACACTATGTCCATTACATTAAACAAAATTTCTGATTTCATAGACAAATATTTCAAAAAATACAATGCCTTGCTTTGATATCCAAACATATTGATCGTCATTCTTCGTTGGAATTGTTGTCACTACTCGAGCTACTTCCATGACCTGGGTTGTTTGGAGGAATGTTTTGTTCATTGTGTTGATTGTTTTCTTCTTCTTCAAGTTCCATCTACAAACATAAAAATAGAGTGGAATGAGTGTATATAGAATTGAATCATGAACTATACACATTCTTTCAAAACCAAATTTTGTGTCGTCTTTCAACAATTCATTTGTTGGCGTAGTTTCATACTTTGTTTCCTACAATTTTTATACCCCATAACAAATCATAGATTTAATATATATAAAAAAATTCTATTAATTATAGACGAAGCTAAGTAAAACAAGATAGATACTTACAAATTCCACAATCAATTTATGATATGCCAACATATACTGACACCCCATATTTAACTTAATGTCAATCAATTATTTTGATGGTTCTTCTTTGTATGTTAACACTTGTTTGAAGACATTCAATGATGATTGCTATAAAACAACTTAAAATATACAAAAAATAAATCTAGTCAAGTTGTTATAAGGAAGTAATAATTAATCACAAACATAGATATCAACCATTTTCTTCCTTGTCGTCCTATTTTATGTGCTGAATGAGTTCCATTTTCTTTTCTTTTATTTTCTACAAGAAAATACTTGAAAATTAAAATTTAATGCTAAATTATTTATTTACTGTACCTAATCGAAAAATTCAATGATTACATATTACATTTGAAGCACATTGTTGTTGAGATGGCTCCTCGTGTGATGAAATTATGTCCATTTCTTTAACCATCTCCTTGTACACCTTTTTGGACATTCCTACTGGCATATTTCTGATATCAACTCGTTCATCCTTTGAGATTTTCATAATCTTCCTAAAAAAATAACATGACAATAAACTATTTAATTTTTACATTGATATATGAAAACTAAATATAACAAAAGTGATATTTATAAATGATTGCTTTGTAGTAATATATACATATAATTCTAGAAAAACATTTAAAGGAATATTATTTTTTCAATCCTTCTTTTTTATTGTTGTACATTTTTTCTATTAAAATTTTGACATGTCTCATTGACCAATTCTCTGGAAACTATTCCTGTAGTTTAAATAAAATTTGGTTCTTGGAATCATTGGATTGATTTTTGTATTGTGAGTGGAAAGAACGTCTATACATTCGTTCCTCTAGATCCCTCAAAGTTTTGTAAAAATTTTTCCCTATTTCGTTAACCTCCAACACCACTCTAAATGAGCTAAGGAGAAATTCATTTTCATTTGCATGTTCTATTTTCTTTTCTTTTCTTAAAACAACATTCCTTTTCTTCGTTGTTGGTCCCTATAGAACATTAAACATATCTGAATTAATAGATTGTTTGAAACATGTTATCTAATATTTTTAAGTATATTATTAATGAAAATTTTTAAAAAAAACTCATATTGGATCGATAGTATTTTTTCATTCACCTTATTCATCTTTGTGCAATTTTTCCATCAAGATTTTACTCTCTTTTGGGCTTAGAACATAAAGAATATTATCTAGCTTCGTCATTTTGTGTCTCTGCATGATACACACTAAACAATACATATTAGTTAAACTTACATATATTTCAAAAATAATAATTTTTTTAAAGAATTTACAAAGAACTTGCCTTTTTTGCTTTTCTAGATGTACTATTAGTATTTTTATTACTTGAACTCTTGTCAGCCATTTCTTTATTAATATAAAACATGTACCATTCATTAATATATTTTATAAATAAATCACATACTTTTCAAGTAAAAAAAAATTCAAGAAAACAGTGCGTCTATCTATATTAGATGCCTGGTGCGACTTTCACAACTTACACACCGAAAACGGTGTGGTATGTTCTTATAAACACGCCGCAAATATAGTAGAAACATTGTACGGTGCTCTTTGTCAATAAGAGACCCGGTGTGTTATATTAAAATCGGAGCACTAATTAACATAAACATAAATTAATAAAAAATATGTTTTTATCAAACAATGTTTTTTGTTAATACACGCCCGATGCGCTATACTACAATCACACACCAGTGCGTTATTTTAAATTGTATGCACTGATTAACAAATTTTGTTTTTAAAAAATCATGCAAGGGCCGACAGGATTGGGATCTGACTCTGCAAGTGGTCCAAGTATGTCTCTCGTGCAAATCCCTCCCTAAATTTTTTTGCAAAAATAATGAAATAATGAATAGATTTTACTATTTAAACAATTTTTTATGAAATTACATTTCTAAAAATCATTTGCCGCTCATTTTTTAGTTTACCGCTTTTTTTTCACTTCAAAAAAATAAAGTTGCGCCTTTTTTTCCCGATATTAGGTGCGTTTGTTAACTAACAACACTGGTGCATCCGATAATAAAACTGCACTAATGTGGTTAACAACACATTAGCACTAATAAAAATAACTCCTTTTTTAAGGGGCTGAACTGCTCCTTCTACACAAGGAGGAAGAGTGACAGGAGTTCTCGTCATAATTACTATAGGTTGCTCCTGTGTATCTGTTTCTTCTGAAGATTCTTCATGGGTGGTGATCACTTTAGGATCAAATTCAGTGCTTGACTTTCAGAGTGGTCTCTAGATACATCTTTCTTATTTTAAATACAATAAACTATGCACCTTGTGCTTTAGAATTAGTAGGGGAGATACTTTCTCTCTGTCTCTTCTCTTTTTCTTTGGAAATAGGAGTTTTCATAAATTATTGACTAACTAGACTTTATTTATCTTCTTGTATGGTGGCTACTGTCCATTCCTTCAGGTCATCATATTTCTCTATCTCAAGCTTTGGTGTATGTGCATAGGAAGTACTTTTCTGTTCAATTCTAAGCTTTAAAATAATGGCTAGAGGATCATAAGACCATGAGAAACTATGCTTGAATTTCATTTGATTTAAGATGACTTCCACTTCCTTTCATGCAGCTCTGGTGTTGAAAATATAAGTACCTACATGGGCCTTCAGCTTGAACTAATATGTCTTCTTGTTTGACACAAAATGTAGCTCATCCATATTCAACATCTGTCTAATATACTTTAATGCAAAAATTCTGACTAGTACAAATACTGATAGCCTGAAAGTAGGTAGCTCTGATCCATAAATCTCGATCTTGATATAAATTTAGTACAAATACCAGTCTCCAAATTTTGATTTATTTATCTCTGGTGAAATTATTGGAAAATGTCACTGCTAAGTAAACATAATGAGGTATGAAGAAACTTATCAACAAAGTCAGCATATGTATATTCCTCTAAGTTATTTCAAAATAGAGAGGTCCATTGGATCACTGACAATGACTTTCCCTCATTATCTGTCTTCTGTAAAGGAAATTTAAATCTGTCTGCCTGGTGAAATAATATAAGATAAACCAAGACTAAATGTATTTAAAAACATCTTCGTTTTGAAATTTACAAGTTGATCATGCATAACATCAGATAGAAACTGGTTGTAATTGAAAAGGAATGAAGGTTTTTTATCAGCTGAAAAAATAGATAGGAATCCTAAAACTAATTCATCTACCCATTGATTTGTATAATAACCAAGTAAATGGGTAACCATGAAAATGACTTGTTTGGAAATTTTTGGGAAAATTGCAACTGAATATGGGGGACGTTTTCTGGGTAATCCAACATTTTCAAGGAGAAAACACTAAAAAATATGGGCTCTCTCATGGTAGGTGAGTTTTTTATACAACTCCATCAATATCTCGGTTGAAAATGGCTGAAGGGAAGCTTGGGGAGTTACTTTCAAGGCTTGACAAATACTCTCAGGGAAAATAGAAAAAATGACATCGTTATTGTGGGAAATGATTACTTTCTTGTTGCGCTGGTATCGATAATGACACCAAGTGGAGAATTCAGGGAATAAATGAGTTTGGGGGAAGATAAATTGAGGGAGGAGGGATTTCCAAATACTCAAGTCATCACTCTAGTCTAGGAATTTTTTTTTTTCCTAGTTATGCAGCTCATAAAGATCAAATTCGCTACGGGTCTCTGCAATTTTGTAATGGGTGTCAAATAAGGGGACTTTGTTTAGGTCAGGGATGGGAGGGACCATAGGATCTTGTTCTGGGATTTTTCCCTTTTATTTCCTTCCAACCATTATATATATATATATATATATATATATATATATATATGCAGGAGGTTACTGAAATGTTTTAGCTTATTGAAACTTTGTTGAGGAATGACAACAAAGTAAACTTGTTATTGTAGATTCATCCGACTATGACCTAAAATAGCTATAAAAGCATGAAAGGGAGGAAATGGAGGATTTTTGGATAGTTTAATAATAGAATGAGTGCGGGGTGATAATGGAAAAAATATCGTTTTTAGGAGCAGGAGCGTTTAATTCGTAAACGGGAAAATGACGGGGAAACTAATACTTAATATTGAATTGGCAAGTAATTTTAAATGGTTTAACGGTCAGGTGACATGGAAAGAGTGACATGGAGAGAGGATGTGGTAGTGGGAATTATGTGGTGGTCTATGAGTGGCAGGAGGTAACGGGTGGCAGTGATGACGTAGCGGGCCGGAGTGGTGAGAAAGTTAGTAGGTGGTTTTTCAGGGGTGGGGTGGGGTAGGGTGGTTTGGAGTTTTGAGAGGGGACCCCCTGAAATGCCTATAGGAGTGACATGATAGGTTGGGTGGTTTGGAAAAAAAATATTTTTCGAGACCCCTCGAAATGCCTGCAAGAGTGACATGATAGGTTGGGTGGTTTGAACAAAAACTAATTTTCGGGACCACCCCCCACCCCCCCCCCCCTCTCCGTTAACTACCGAGTGTGCTGGGGAGGAGAATATTGCTCCCTCCATCGATATCGTAGAAAGTCATCACTGTCGTTGATTGATTGCCAAAATTTATAAATATAACCAATGTTTATATAAAAATATAGAAAAATCAAAATTATAATAAAATTTAAAAGCGACATTTTGATTGGATCGCTATAGGGGTTTATCTTTTTGATAATTTTCAATTATTTTTCTTTATTATTTATTTTATTTTATTTATATATCCCCTATTTATTTCTTTTTTCTTTTCATATTTTTTTCTTTTTCTTTTACTAACTGAAAATAATTTCCAGAATGTAACAATTATTTACAATATCCCAAGGAACAAAAAATAGATACTCATCATGATCCCTATAAATTATAGGACCCTAACATTTAGTATGCCACGAATGCACATGATATGTGAGAGGTTCATCAAGTGAAGCCACCGTGCCTATCCCACATCAAACTTCTTTATTTTGTGGAGCTTTTTATTTCGCCCCTCTCTCAACCTGGTACTCTCGCAACGGATCTACCCCAATCACCTCGCTACCATGACTACCTATTGCGTCATCCTTTAGATACCATAGGCATGAATTCTCTTCCCTCTGCCAACGTCTTATCAATGGAGTCTAACCATTAATTCTCTCAGAGGCAACCTCAACAACATGCCTTGTAAACACCTCATGTTAAAAACACACAACATAACTCCCATCACACATTTAGATTTCCTAGCAAGCCTTCTCTCCTACACCCAACGATATTCCATATGTATCGTTATTTGCAAACTAATGTCTACACCATGTATTGTTAAAACTCCCTAGGGGTTGGATGCCACTCCCCTTGAAAATTTGCTAAATGGAGTAGTTACATCCCACCACTCCCCCTTTTCTTCCGTACACATCACCTTATCCAAAGAAATGAATTGCAAAAAAAAATCACGCAAAAGTTTAAGATCTTTCTCAACACTTTCTTTACCAAAAATAGATAATAAAGCAATACAAAATAGAAAATCTATTACATAAATAGATTGGCCCAAGTAGTATAGAAAACCTATAACTAACATAACTAGTATATTTTAAGAAAAAAACTTTAGGATATTTATATCATGGTTCCAAGAAATAGATGCATAAATTATGGATGAAAGAATTGGTATCATCGCAAGACATTCTGATTTTTCTTAATGTTTTCTTTACAAAGAATGGATCATGGAGTAACAAAGAAAACTTATTATGTAAATGAGATTACAAGGGCCATTAGGAAATTGATGTTAGATGTTATTCACATATTCCATTGATAGTGTTCAGTGATATTATAATAGTTATATTGAATTTGCTCCACTTCTCAATATTAGAAATCATAGAGAACCATCTCACAAATGATATCAAAACTTTGCTCACTTGTGTTCATTACCTTAGTTTTTCGTATATGCAACGAAAGTGAAACTTGTTGTAGTTTACAAAAATTTAACATAAAAATGGTGCCTAATTGATGAGCAAACCAAAAGAGAAAATCCTATAACATTAAGAAACAACATGTGGGGGTTGAGTTATCTGTAATGTTAAAGAATGTAACTAGTATCGGTATTCATAATTGCATTTGAGTCATAATGTAATGTATTTGTCAATATATATATATATATATATATATATATATATATATATATATATATATATATATATATATATATATATAATAATAATAATAATAAAATTGTCTTATTAAAGCATAGGTTTCATGCTTTGGTCAATGGTTCTTATGTTAGAACCTCCATTGTAGGCTTATATGGTTTATGTAAAGTGTCCTTGTCCATGGAATAATGTAAAAGACCCTTGTTCGGATTCATCTATTAAGAAAGAAATTTATATTAATGTAAAATAGGTATTCTAGGTCTCCTCCACCAAGTCAACCTCAAGAAGGACAATTCATCCTCAACAAGGAATTCGACCTAACACAAACACTATAGAAAGGCAACAATTGGACTCATTTGGAATACACTCAACCAACAAGTTCAATTTGCAGTTTCTTGAGGAAAAAAATGATAGTGAAGTTGTAGGAGAAGTATTGAAGAAGCTAGAAGACTAAAATCGAGTTCTTGGGAAATCTATCTTTATTTTTTCTAAATAAGACTATTATATTATATTACACATAATGTACATTTCAAGGCTTTCCTCCAGAGTTTCTCTGCTAGCCAATTCTGGAGGGATCAGAGTTCATAAAAAACAAAAATATGACTGCCCTAGTTGGGGAAACCGGTCCAAAAATTGTTGCCTGGGTAGGGAAACCAGCATTAACAAAAAATAACCATGAGATAATCGAATAGTTCAGAAAAAACATGAAAAATGAAAGGTGAATCATCATATAGAGAGGGAACCTCTCGATTCTGAGGTTGCATGGCATGCTACTTGTCATGAGGCAGAGTCTCTTCGATAATGAGACACATGTAGTCATCTGATGTGTCCTCGTATTTCTTCAACCACTGTAATTTGGGCTCAAGCATAGTGGTGAAACGCATAGGGTTGTTGTTGCCTTCCCCCTTGTCATCTACTGAATGCTCTAGACTACTGCTGCCATTGCCTTCACTGCTGGAAGAACGCGCTCCTATTTTGATGGGTAATGCCCCAGATTTCTGGGATTTCTGAGGGGGAGAAGGGGAAATGGTAGATTTCCTGAGATGCTTTCTCAAACCAAAGTCAACAGAGCTGGATGGAGCTTCCTGAAAGTGCACAGTGAGGGTGGCGGTGACCAGAGAGTGGTACAAGGAGCAGTCATACTGAAATTGGTACAAGGTCGAATTATCCTCAGGAGGAGATGAGAAACTGTCCTTATGAATGGAAATGGGTGGGCGAGAGGATTGACCTCTGCCACTGCCCCGACGACATATCATCCTATTCTTCCGCAACATATTTGATCAGGAGGATGTTGGTTCAAGGGGAGAGGGAAAAGGGTGACCAGAGGCTAGATGTGGCGAGGAAAGCGGAGAAAGGTTGTAGAGGAGCTTGAAGCTGCAACAGACAGAAAGATACGAAAGGCTGAGGCTGCAGGAGGAGAATGACAATTAAGAGTTGAGGGGCACCATGAAATAGCATGAGAGCTTGCAGAATATACATGCATAAATGCTGGAGGCAGAGGCATTAACAATGGCATGAGGCAGGCAGCTGGAGACATTCATATCGGATGAACGAGAGCCATGTGTGGCCATGTGGCTAGGCCAAATGCCTCAGTGAGGAGCTGCCACGTCCCTGTTCAAATCAAGCACCCGCATCCGGGGTGGGAAATCTATCTTTCAATATGCAAAGTTTCTAGATTGCTGCTAAGCTGAAATTTTGAGGTTGTTGGGGTCGAAGTTCTAGATTGTAGCTGGGTCGAAATTCTAAAGTTGATGAGGGTCAAAATTTTGGGTTGTTGTTGGGTTGTAGCTACTAGACAAGAAAAGACTACTAAAGTTTGTTGAATAATATTGGAAGGTTTACTTGGTGGAGGAGGAAAGTATTTTAGGTCTAAGGTCTTGTTCTATTTCAATTTGATTTACTAGTGGAAGATTTTGGCTAGGTTTTCCCCTATAGAGGGGTTTTAGTCCAGGTAGAGTGCCTACATCTACTGTCCTTGATCTTCATATTTTATTTTGATGAAAAAAAGATAAAAGAAGAATATAAGAATGTTAATAACAACTCAAATATCTCACAAGTAATTATCAAAATAAGAAAATATTTTATGCCTTTCCGATTTTCTAACATGGCATCAGAGTTAAGGTGAAGAAGAAAAAAATGTGGACTAGAGATCTATTGAAAAGAGAGATATAAGAAAAGGGTTTCAAGGAAGGTCACAAGGACTATAAAATAGAAATATTAAAAACTCAATGAATTCAGAAAACAAGATAGAAGGAGCCGCCAACTACAGGGAATGGAATAAGAGAATGGATCTTATTCTTGCAAGACATAAAGTTTTGGATTTTGTTCAAGGAAAAGTCAAGGAACTAGAAAATGAAGCAGGGAAAAAATAAATACAAGGAAATTGATATCTTTTCCATGAACTTAATTGTAGATGGAGTGAAGGACAATCTCATCCCTTACATATATAATATAGAATATGAAAAAGCGGTGTATGAGTCCCTCTCCGAGTTATTGACCATCAAGAACATTAGTCATATATCTATCCTCAAGAATGAACTAAGGAAAATAATTATGACAACAGACGATATCGTGTCATCATATTTTGTAAGGATATCTATAATAAGATATGAACTCCAAGAAATATATGAGGTTGTACCAGAAAAAGAACTAGTAATTGTTTCTCTTATAGGTGTACCAAAATATTGGAGTGCTTTTCATCAAGAATTAGCAATTGGAACGATACTCCAACATTCGAAAAAATGTGTAATGCATGCACTCAAGAAGAAGCCCAAATATAATTAATAAACAACAAGAAGGAGGATGAAGAAGAAAACACATATAATGCCTCTTCTGTTCATCACAAGAAGAAGGGAACCTTCAGGAATTTCAAAGGATAGAAGAAGAAAGTTGAACTACCCAAGGTTGAATTCTACAACTGTCATAAGATGGGTCACTACAAAATTCATTATCCTGAATATTTAAGGAATAAGAAGAGAGAAAGAGAACATGTGAATTTTATTAGTGAAGCTCCACCTACAAGAAACAAGACTGGAGAATATGAAATAAAATATCTATTTTCTAAAGACACATACAGAATACTATCCCTCACATATTGTAACAGCCCTAGTGAAAATTCCATGTAATAAAGTTAAAAATAATAACCACGGTTGATGGGACACATATTCAAAGCTTAAATTTGGGAAAAACATTCTAGTGGGTGTTCATTTCAGTTAATATGGCTAAGGAAATTGGAAAAGGCAAAGGAAAAGGCACTTGGAAAGGAAAAATGGCATATTTGGCACATTTATTTATGAAAATAATGGAAAATAGGAGAAAAGGGAGATCAAAGGTCATAGGTTGCGTGCGAGGAGGAAAATGGAGGAAAGTAATGGAAAATAAAGAAAATAGAGGCCTCATCTATAAATAGGTTTATGAGGATCAATTGGTACCTTTTGTCAGTTCAGTTTTGGAGCTCTCTCATTATTCTCTCTCTCTCTCTCTCTCTCTCTCTCTCTCTCTCTCTCTCTCTCTCTCTCTCAGACACAGAGTTCTCTTGGATAAATTTTGCATTGGACCAAGAAAGGAAAAATAAAGAAAGAAGAAGGAAGAAGCAAGGAAGATAAGGATCAAGCAGCTACAACAGGATCATTTACAGGTATCGATTTGCATGTGTTTTCCTTGCTAGATTTGGCATGCATGGTATTGCATGTGGTTATTTTCTGTCATGGCATTGTTTTTTCCAAGTGTGATAGTGTTTTTAGCCTAGCCTTTCCATTTTTAGGATAGCCATGGTGTTGTGGAGTTCTCATGTTCTGGTTTAGCTGGATTGTCGGATGGATTTGAAGCTACGTGAGGTGGATCTCTGAATGATATGACACACAATTGGTTTATTTTTTTCCTCAATTTAGGTCCTAGTGATCTGGGTTTGGATTGTGGTAAATCTTGAGAGGTGTGTGCTCTCCATCAGGTCTAAGAATCCCGGGTTGGGATATATGATAAATCTTGGAGAGTATGTCTCTGTTTAGGGCATCATGATCCCTGATTTTAGACTGTGGATTGCGGTAAATCCTGAGAGACTAGGAGACAAGAAAATTCCTCATGGTTTAGGTGAAGAGAATCTGGTGGTATCCATGCTTGTGCTAGCCTAGTGACTGGGTAGAGATCACGGTATAGCCAATTATGACATGTTTATTTTATTGGCCTCATGATTTGGTGTGGATCACAGTAAAACCTGATTTATATTGATGAGGGTGACTCTAGTTTAGCCTCAAGATGCCCTGGTTGGTTCTTTCGGTTTGAGTCCCGCATTCATGCTTGGAATATGGCATGGGGGTACTGTTTGGCTGAAGAGAGATTTAGCTCAGCTAATCTATGGTTGGGTGGAACATGGTAGTCCCATCTCTGGTTGGTTTTTACATTCATTAATGAGAATATCATTCCGTTCGTATTTGATGTATACATGTACTAGTTTATATGTAGATTCTATGGTTATTGTATCCATGGTATTTTGTTGTTATTATGTTGGTTATAAGCATGTATTTTAATAGTGATGATGTATGGCTCTCTCTAATTTTTTACTTGTAAATGAATAAAAAATTTATCTATGGTCATATAGATGGTATTGTAGCTAATTATGTAAGGGAGAAATGATGCTTAGCGATTATCAGATAAGTATGAGACCCCTATGCTCTGTTATGCTATTTATACCTATAGCTCTCATGTTTTTGACATGTTTGACAAATGCTTGGCATGGCTAGTAGGGGTCCAGTTTAATCCTCATGGATATTTTGTAAATGTATCATTGTTTGACTATGATAGATCATCTTTGAACTTGTCATGAAGTTCTGGGCAGTTGACTGGGTTTTAAGCCTAAAAACATTTCTCAAATACTAGGGGAATTGGCACAAAACTAGCTAATTTAGTCCCTAGATTCTCGCATGTGGGCTTATGCATTCATCCATAGCCTCATAGACATTGGCTTGCAGACTTGTGCATGCATCCAAAAGCTTGAAATCTAGAAATGTTAGTGGGACGTAGGGGCAAGGGGCCTGGATGGTTGGGTTGGCTGCTGCGAGTGTTATTGTTGATGTACAAGATCTGTGTGTTGTGTTTCCATCGACTTCACTTCCTTACGGTCACCTAGGAATTTGAGTCTGATCATAGTAGCCTCTAGTCACATGTTTATCCTAGTTGGTTGGATACTAAGGTATATGTCGAAAGAGAGTATTACGGAGTGGTATCATAACATGCTTCAACCCTTGGACTGGATGGGCGATGTATTGGTCATGATTTTCTATTGGTTTCATATGTGTCTCTCATACCTATGGTGTATGTGATTGTTGCATCTGTGTTGTGTTGGCCACGGTGGGAGTGTTGTGGCCTTGGAAGGGTTGATGGTGTTGTTGTCAACATATTTTCGTGAGTGTGTGATTGGTTATGTGTGGTTCACGCTTATGTATTGTCCCTGCACGCTTGCTTACATGTTGCTACATATTTTACATGCATTTCTTATTTATGTTAGGTTACATATTGGTCATGCTTGTGTATTGTCTGTGTATTATTTCTTACGTGTTTCTATATGTTGAACATGCATTGGTTTTTCATTCTTGGTTACATGTTTCTTATGATTTTGTATTTTTCATGCTTGTGATTGGTATGGTTGAGATTTTCATGCATTAGGTTATGATGTGTATTTGGTATGGTCATACATTAATGACTAGACTCTAACTAGAATGATGTTTATGCGCTAATATACCACGTGTTACGATTGTATATGTTGTTATGATTATATATATACATGTATTACGTTGATTGGTTGATATTGTAGGGTGTATGCTCCCCAAATTACACTAAGGTACATTGGTTTAGCTGACATATTATGTAATATCCTAAATGGGAAACAAGAAGAAATACTAAACAATATTGCATAGAAATAACGCAGTTCAGCAAAGTAAGAGTAGGAGGCCAATATGGAGGCTCAATACGTACATTTATAACAACAAATCAGAGTTATATTGAAGCCCATGAGTTATAGAACAGAAAATAGAAGACTTTACATGAAGAAATCCTCAAAAATGTGGTGCTACAACCATAGAATATGACTAAACAAGCTTGACAACCTTATTTTATTGGCTGATAACAGCTGCAGATTACACTTCAGATCTAGAGCAGATCTGTGTACAAAAAGTTAGATCTATATCATATATTTACACTAGATAGGCTCCTTTATGAATGCCCCTTGGGGTCTTCAGCAAAAAGTGAAGTACATGGAGTAGATCTGAGATATTATGCAGTAGATCTATAGAATGATTCAAAAATTCTGAAGAAAATACAACAGTATTCAAATCAAATCTGAATATGACATGGAACAAACCTCAAATCCATGGATCACCACAGTGAAGGTCAGATTCTCAACACTAGAGATCTCTCCTCCAAAAGTATGCCAAAACACCCTGCAACTGTACACTTGCAAATAACGCAATATTGGAAGATAAACTGCGTTGTAGGCTCTAGAACATATGTGGCCTCAAACCAAGATCTGAAATCAGTGCCCCAATCATCCAATACTCTCTTGCCAATGGGACAGAAGGCTTTCCCATTGAAAAGAGGCACTAGAATGGCCTAGATCTGAATAGATATATCCTCCACTTGCTACAGCTTACAAAGACAACCAAACCCTCAACAGGATCTGTGTTGTAGTTGGAAGAAGAGCTTGGACAAATTCCTGATAGTGGACAAGAAATGCAAGACTCCTCCAAGAGGCCTCTCAAGGAAGGAGGTGGGATTCCCAATCAGGAACACCCAGTGCTAAACAACACTATTATCTGCTAAATAGCCAATAGAATAAGAAATTTCTAAATAGAAAATATCTTTAGAAATAATATGTTCATCAACAACCTTCTCATGATGCCCTCCTTTTCCTTTTATAAGATTGAGATCTTGCAAAACCCTAAATCATCTCAATGATTTAGCTTCTTTCACATGTGCGACCTCCAACTAAGAATGTGCTATGCATCAATGAGGATCATATCTTCTAGACAAAATTGTTGATTTGGTCATGGTTGACCCAGTCAAATGTCTCAATCCCCTTCACACATAAGGGTGCTTATTTAGATAGCCCAGATTTAGCTTCATTCACATGTGGCATTGATTTATTCACTATTTTAGGAGTTTTTATTGTCCTCCTTTACACATTTATTCAAGCAACAGAAAAATGAAACAAAATTGAATATTCCCATTAGCTTGGGCTAATGGGGAACATTACATTCCTCCCCTCCAAAATGTTGCTTGTCCTCATGCAACTAATAAGGTGAGTGCTACAACACTTCTCCTCCTCCATTGGTGACACCATCATGAGTTAAGATTTATTCATAAGCTAAGTGTTCACCAATCCAACCCTCCATGAATTGTTCCTCCAAAGTCATTATGAGATGTACATAATTCATCCCACAAGGATTCAAGAACTCAAATGAAACAAACATGGCAGAACCAATACTCTCCCTGAAACATGTAGCATAAGGAACATAGAGAGTCTCCATCCCATGTGGTACATACAAGCTTCCCATCCTCCCTCCATACAATCCCATAAAAAGTACAAGTATGTCATCAATGTATGGAAGCAAAACTACATATCCACAAACATAAATTTGAGCATGAGGAGGTGGGTCATAGTCCCACATATGATACCAGCGCAGTACATCTCCTGCCTGCATCAGATCAAGGTATGGCAAGTGTTTCCCCACCACTTATTTTCTTCCCATATGATCTCACTATGGATGAAAGTGTGAGATATGTTTGGTGCCTTGAGAAAGCACCCATCATGAAATAAAATATCCCTTGCACATCAAGCGAGTGGCCAAGTTCAGAAATTTTAGTAGCCCAATTTTTTCCATAATATTTACATAATATATCACTCCTCCTTGGAGCCATGGCCTACATAAACATGGTGAAAGAATATGTAAAATCAGAAAATGAAACTTGCTTTACATGATCAGATCCTTCACCAACAATGTCTCTCATACACATGGAGTTGTGCATGGATCTTTCTCCTCTCTCAAAAGAAGGAAGAAATGGCTGAAATAACCCCTTCATAGAGTCATGTTTTTGCCCCAACTCCACATATCTCATGAATTCTTGAAAATGCTGATATAGTTCTTCCTTCAAGCCTTCCCAATCAAAGCTCCTCATGATGATGTTGTAGATCCTCATGGAATACATATGGCTGAAACAGAACTCTTTGTAGCACCTTCTTCTTGAGCTTGGAGGCTCTAGACAAGAAGATCCTACCATGATGATAGATGACTCCTCCTTGGACAAAATATCCCTCTTCATACAGCTGGTCATCAAGTATCATACAAGTGTATATATCTTTGGAATAATCCACCAATAGTTGGGATTTCCAATATAGATCTAAACTGCTCAACAATGACAGCGCTGATGGTGTATCAACAGAAATGTCTGTCATGTTGCTAATCTCCTCCTTGACATATCCCATGCCAAATATGTGTGTTGGAAGGCCATTCCTTCCATTCTCCTCCTCCCACAATGCAGACCCAGAAATCAGAGTGGGTGATGATGTTGAGGGAAGATGATCTCCCTCCTTCTTGAGCTTACCCAAGACTCCCAGTGACGTAGCTTTGTCTTCAAGTTCTCCTATCCCCCCAAGATTCAAGTTTGGAGCAGCATGTTGTGAGGTCTTCCCCACCAAATCTGAATCAGGTGGCCTCCCAGGTGATTTACCACTAGATAATAGTGTCCCATGCAGAAATATCATAAACATAATGGATGGGACTGTAAGGTCCTTGCTTCCACTGCGAAAATCCATCTCTGTTTTCTGTGTGGAAGTGTTAGGTGAGGGGTATGTATGCATCCCTTTGATCATTTGATATTCACCACTCTTCTTGTCCACCCATTCCATTTGAAAATCCTCCCAATTAGTGGTGACTCTCCCCAATGTAATCAACCATTGAACACCCAAAATAACATTGGTGTCTGGTATGTCAACTACAAATGAGTGATAAACCAAAGTGTAGGTACCCATGGTGACTGAAAGTGATGGAACATAATGCATGCATTACATTGTTCTATCTCTTGGGACCAAAATAGAGAATCCCTCAAAAGTATCAGTGGGTATTTCCCTCCTTTGTATAAGATGGGCATTAATGAAGTTGTGGGTAGCCCCATTTTCAATTAGTATAGAAACCCTCTGATTCATGATTGAACCTTGAACTCTTAAGGTCAAGTACTTAGTTACTCCTCTCAAATATGCAAGAGTTACTCCAATAGGAGCAAATGCTCCATTTCCATCTCCTGATGGTGCTAGATATCCTTCAACATTGTCAGCGCTGTGACCTCTTCTTGGTTCATCATATTCTTCTTCTTCAAGATCTGAGAAGACTTCTATATAATGTGCTTTTCCAGCAACATATCTATGTCCTGGTGCCCATGATTCTTGGCAAGTGAAGCATAGATTCTTCTTCCTCAGCTCTCTCTGGACATCCTCATCAAGAGGCTTCTTGTATGAGCTCTTCTTTGAAGGAGCATATTTCTCTTCCTTTCCTTTAGAAAGAAAAGAGGGCTTGTGCTAAAAGTTTTCCTTTGCTTTTGGCAAGGCATCTTGAAGGTCTCTAGCCCTCTCAATGGCATTATGAAGGGTAGTGGGCTTGGTAGACTTTACCAACCCATGAAGAGGTTCATCTAGACCATCGATGAACATGTACACCCTTCTTGTTGCAGACAAGTCAGGAACCATAATAGATAATCTCAAAAATTCAGAAATATAAGACTCTGTATTACCTGATTGCTTCAACTTTGCAATTCTCATGAAAGGTGCCTTTGGATCTCTTCTGTCAAATATCTCCACCACCCTTCTAGTGAACTCTGAATAATAAGTCACATTGACATGACCCAATGTAGACAAGCCATGGAACCACCAGTCATGTGATTCACCTTCAAAGTGTAGCACTGCAATCTTGATAGCTTCCATCTCTGGGACCTTGTTCAACTGAAACTAGATGTAAATTTTTTCTACCCATGCTTTGGAAGAACACTTGGATGACCCATCAAAATTGGGTAGAAATAATCTGCCCATAGAGTGATGTCGATCATGATTCTGAGTGAATCCACCATCTCTATGCTGATGCCTTGGTCTTCTTTTGTCCTTCAGGTGACAGAACTCTTGAAAACTCAAGTGATCCTTGAATCTCTGATTTTCAGACTCATATTCTTAAAAATAGTCTTCAAGGGATGCTTTCTCTTGAAACCCTTCATTTCCCACATCCAAAAAGGTAGGCATGGTAGAGCATTTGGAAATCTGTGGCTGGTGCACTGGTTGATCATTCCAATGATGAGACATGCCAGAGCTTTATCCAAGATGGAGTCTCTTAGGAGACTCTTGGTTTCTTTCCATGCTCATATCTTTGGTCTCTCTAGAAATATCTTGCATGGCTCTCAAAAGGATCTTTGCAAAGAACTTTCCTTCATCAACACTTCCAGATTTAGAGGCTTTACCCTTGTCTTTGTCATCATTTGTGTCATCAAATTTATTCTGTCTTATTTTTAGATACCTCTTCTCTCTGTCAGTAAGAGGCTCCTCTTCTTTTGAAGACATATTGGCTTCTTACAGGCTGTGCCAAGAAGATTGCTCTGATACCACTCTAATATCCCAAATGGGAAACAAACAGCAATACTAAACAATATTGCACATAAATAACATAGTTTATCAAAGTAAGAGTAGGAGGCAAATATGGAGCCTCAATATGTACATTTATAACAAAAAATCAGAGTTATATTGAATCCCATGAGTTATCTAATAGAAAATAGAAGACTTTACATGAATAAATCCTCAAAAATGAGGAGCTGCAACCATAGAATATGACTGAACAAGCTTGGCAGTGTTATTTTATTGGCTGATAACAGATTTAGATTACACTTCAGATCTAGGGAAGATCTATGTACAAAATTTTAGATCTACATCAGATCTGTACACTAGATAGGCTCCTCTACAAATGCCCCTTGGGGTCTTCAGCAAAAAGTGAAGTACATGGAGTAGATCTGAGATCTTATGCAACGGATCTGCAGAATTATTCAGAAATTATGAAGCAAATACAACAGTATTCAGATCAAATCTAAGTATGACATGGAATAGATCTAAAATCCATGGATCACCACAGTGAAGGGAATATTCCCAACACTAGAGATCTCTCCTCCAAAAATATGCCAAAACACCCTGCAACTGTACACTTGCAAATAACGCAGTACCAGAATATAAACTACACTGTAGGCTCTAGAACATATGTGGCCTCAAGCCAAGATCTGAAATCAGTGCTCCAATCATCCAATACTCTCTTTCCAATGGGATAGAAGGCTTTCCCACTAAAAAGAGGCACTAGAATGGCCTAGATCTGAATAGATCTAGCCTTCACTTGCTGCAGCTTACAAAGACAACCAAACCCTCAATAGGATCTGCATTGTAGTTGGAAGAAGAGCTTGGTCAAATGCCTGATAATGGACAAGAAATGCAAGACTCCTCCAAGAGGCCTCTCAAGGAAGGAGGTGGGATTCTCGATCAGGAACACCCAGTGCTAAAAAACACTATTCTTTGCTAAACAGCCAATACAATAAGAAATGTCTAAATAGATAAAATATTTAAAAATAATATGTTCATCAACAACCTTCTCATGTTTCCCTCCTTTTCCTTTTATAAGATTGAGATCTTTCAAAACCCTAAACCATATCAATGATTTAGCTTCTTTCACATGTGCCACCTCCAACTAAGACAACGCTGTGCATCAATGAGGATCATCTCTTCTAGAGAACACTGTTGATTTGGTCATGGTTGACCCAGTCAAATGTCTTAATCCCTTTCACACATAAAGGTGCTTATTTAGATAGCCCAGATTTAGCTTTGTTCACATGTGGCATTGATTTATTCATTATTTTAGGAGTTTTTATTGTCCTCCTTTACACATTTATTCAAGAAACAAAAAAATGAAACAAAATTGAATATTCCCATTAGCTTGGGCTAATGGGGAACATTACATATTATGCTTGCGGTAAAAGAGATCAAATATGAGTAGAAAGATGGTAGACTACAGAAACTCTCCCTATGAGTCAGATGGTAGCATGGTGGGAACTCTTCTGATTTGGAAGACACATTAAGAACCATAAAGGAGTAAATTATGAGTTTCAAGGCAAATAATGAAAGACTCATAGAGGCATAGGAAAAACAAGTAGAGGTTAGTGCCATACTTCTTCAGAGATTGTCATATTTTCAGAAACAAGGGCTACTAATTTGGATCAGCTATGGTCAGGAGGAAAAAACTAATGGGGCATATTTTAGTAGGTCTCGACGAAGACACAGGTCAGATAGAGCCGATATAATGAGAGATGATAGGTTGTTGGACACTATGAATAGGAGGGTTGATGAGTACAGGTACCGCTCTATTTTTGGTTCGTATAGACATCATGATTGTCATTGGTATCATCCTTACTGAAGGAGTGACAGCGGATACTTCCCGAATGAATTTAAGAAATAAAAGCCACCTACTATTGATGGGTACTTGAAGAAACCAGAAGAGGAAAAAGCTTGGATACTTGTGATGAAGAAGTTCTTTGAGTTGCAAGAGTACTCAGATAAAATTAAATCTAGAGAAGTTATCTTCAACCTTAGAGGTAAATCAGACATCTGGTGGGAAGATGTGAAGTGGTTAGACACATCACGATAGAAGACTTAAGTTGGAATGAGTTCAAAAGGATTTTCAGAAAGAAGTACTTGTCCTAGAGCTACTCAGATAACAAGGCCAAAGAATTCTATGAGCTAAATATGGGATCAATGGCAGATGAACAACACATGAAAAAATTTCTAGAGCTAGTGAGGTATGTAACGTATCTTGAGGATGAGAAGGATAAAGTTCAAAGATTTTTCAGTGGTTTTCCATTAGCATTTAGAGATCGGATCGAGTATGATAAGCCTCGGACACTTGAGGAAGTCATTGGAAAACTGAAGCACTATTATGAATAGTCAAAACATAAGAATGAATCTCAACAAGGATGGTGTTATCACCAAACTGAGGCTGATGGGCTGCTCAACAGTCAATTCAGTGTAAATTTTTCAAACCACTTACGGTTGGAACTTATCCTTTCCAACCTGAGAGGGCCCTCTCAAGAAAATGTATAATCTTCAATCAACAATGCTTAGAAAAAATATGGCTAACTCTTGAGTGTGTTGTGAATGGTTTTTTTAGTAGGTGAAGGATGTGAATTAATGGCTACCATTGGGCATGGAGTCAGAGTGAAACTAAATTACATATAAAAAAACTTTCATGGAAGTTGAGGCATGTGTAATCTCATCAAAAAACATAACTTGATCAGTAAACTAGATGCATAAAGGAAGTGGGAACATGTTTAACCATGAATTCCAGTGATTATACAAAAATTAAACTGAATGTACATTGAAGAGGTAGATAATACAAACACACATAAGAGTACATGAAGAATCTCAAGTCTGAGAGAATCTTTCTGCAACTTTATATTACTGACTGAAAATAATTACAAAAGTAGCATATGGCATAACATATATCAACCCCCTCTAATTATCTCATCTTCTTATTTATAGAATCAGACACCTTTACATGAAGTCTACCACCTAGGCTAGACCCTCGAAACTGTTAAAGACACCTTATCCAAAAAGGAACTGATTAGAAGGAGAGAATATAGAGATATTCTTGTTTACAAAGATTTTAAAATATAATAGGACTCTAACACCATTTACTTCACTAAAAAATTTTAAATGAACCATACATGATGATGTTTATCAAACAAGACAAATTTTACTGAGGTGGAAATGACCATGACTAAGTAATAAATAACCCCACTGGAATCAAGGGTCTACTTCTTTGATTTTAAGGATGTGTTGTTATGCTTGATGATTTGTCAAGAATGATGAGTTAGCAGCCCAATCACCTTCCTTGCTGAGTGTTCTTACCAAATGGAGTCTCCAGTGATACACTTTAACATATCCAAATGATTGGTGTGCTCTCAAAAAACATTTAATGCCTCAAAAACATCAAAATTTCCCCTCGCTGCAAAAACATAGCACTTTAAGCAAGTTCGTAGCGAAGAGTTTGTAGCGTTATCTACTTGGCAATTTCTGCAACCATTATGACTTCTATGCTCATTGGAGGGTCTTCATTAGGCCACAATAATTAGATACATGCATTTACCCACTCCTCTTATGCCAAACTTTTGAAATTATAACATAAAGTATTGTAAATTTTTGTAGATGTTCTATGCTTGAAGCAACTTTACTTTTCTTACAGCAATCACACAAATAGTTAAGTAAAATGCTAATAGAACATATAAGTGGATCTTATAGAAGACAAACCAGAAACAGAAAAATGTGATGGTGCGTTACGGCGGTCAACAGGATGCTTCAACCAGCAAAGTCTCCTTGGTCAGCCAACCCAGAATGTGTCACAACAGTCCTCCAATCAGCAACCGAGTCAACCCAAGTCAACTCCAAAAAATTCAACGCTGTCCAGAAAAGTCAACACAGGGAAGCAAGCTAAAAGTCAACGCAGCAGCAGTTTGGTCAACCCTTTGACCTCGATTTCTGTGCCAAACAGTACAGCCTTCCAAAATCGAACTTCCCAACAATTTTCAGCCCTTTCGGACCATGCGTTGACCAAATTCAATGCTGGTCAAACTTCCAGAAAAACCCTAGCCGCAGCAATTCGTCCTTCAGCTTAGCCGTACAGAAATTCGTCCTTCTTCTTCACATGTGTGGGCTCGAAATGTCCTCCAAGGAGCTCGTACTCAATCAGATGAGAGAAGAAGATGTGTGTTGAGTTGTGGTGAAATGCTCTCCAACTTTTCCTGTATTTATATCCATCATTGGGGTGTGTGACACATCTGCTGGGGGTGTGAAACCTTAAGGCCGACCTGCACATATAATTTATTATGAATAATAAATTCAAAATAAATGTTCTACTCATCGGATTAAGACATATTATATATGGATTTTACACCTCTCTGAAAGAGGAATCCAACAAAAATATTAGCCTCTTAATCTGAGCATCATAACATGGAGTTTGGACCTAGTTGTCCAAATTTAACAAGTATCTTCAGCGAGTTCGTAGTGAAAACTCGGCTTTAAGCCTTGAGTGCGCTACGAACTTTCCTGATATTTTCCATATTTTGAAATTTCCACTTCTTACCTCCAAAAACTTTCCATATCTATGTGATATGATGAGAGGGAGAATCCTAAGGCAAAATTGGTTTAAAACATGTCTTACCCTCCTCAAGAAGCAATAGGTTCATCCTCAGCAGGTTCATCCACCACTATCATATTCAAGCCTTTTTTCTTTAGCTCTGTCTGCACCATTTCCATTTGAATTTCTAGCTCTTTGACTTGATTTTGCAGCTTTCTCCTTTCTGCCTGCAGCCACCTGTTTCTCCTCATGGTGTGCTTCATCATCCTATCCAAAGGTAGTGTTCTTTTAAGAATTTTCCTAGACCTTTCTGCCACTTCAACATAAAAAATGATTTGCTTGTTGACTTCTTTCTTGAAATCTAACAACTTTTTCCTTTCTTGTTTAAAATCCTCCAACTCGATCTTGGTTTCTAAGACATCATCTCTTGCTTCTTTAAGTTTCTCTTTAAGAAGATCTACTTCAAATTTCTCTTGGACTTTCTCTTTGCCTTTATGTGACTTGGTGATTTTTGCTTTAGCTGGGGATAACTCAAGAATCTCTTCCACCACAGGTGGCTTCCTCTTTTCTGTCTCCTTATGCTTCTTATCAGAATTAATACCCTTTGAGAGTTGTGACCTAGTAAAAGTTTTTCTAGGCTTGAAGACAAAACTTGAATCCTCACTGAAGAAATCAAGGTTTTTTGCAGTGAGACCCTTCTTCTTCATTTTGGTTCCTTTAATCTCCATAGGTTTTACCACAGGGGTCTCTTCAATGTCAATAGTATGCAGAATGTCTTCAATTTTAGCCTTTCCTTCTGTCTAACTTCTGCTAATTTTCCTATGAGCTCTTGTACCAGATTTAAGCTTGTTTCTTGTAGATGTTGGCTAAGGTGCCACTGTTTCCTGCAAATGTTCAATTTATAGCTCCATGGGTTCTGCTATAGGATGCACTTCTTCTTTAGGTCCAACCTCTACTTCAATTATTTTCTCTTTATCCTTCTTGGGAGTGCTTGTCTTTGAGATGGGTGTCTTCTTTGGAGTAGGCACATCCACATCATAACCACTTAAAAATAGAAAGGTAGCCCAATCCTTATTCAATTTCTTAAATTATTCCATTACCAACAACTTAATTAAGCCATGATGAAATATTTATGTCTCTCTACTCTCAGGTATGTCTTACACTTTATCATACATCTTACCTAAGCTTCTGAAAAGGAAAAATGGAAGATCTAGGAGTTGTTTACCTATGAAGTGGAGTAAGAGCCTGAAATGACACTGGTAGATCATGTGAAACCTACCCTCACATGTGAAATACTTCTATATTACCATCAATAGCTTTGAGTAATTCTCCTTAAGGCGTATCTTAGGTATACCTGAGGTCATAACAACTCCTACATTTTCTTGCTTCAGAAATTCATCACAATTTTGCAGTTTAAACTTGGTGGCCTTGAACCATTCTTCTCTTGACCTTAGAATTTATATTTCTTGAGCAATATTCTTAGGGGAAAATGTAAAACTCAGTATTCCAACCTTTGAAGTTGTGCCAACAAAGTTGACAGCAAAATCTTTGGAGACTTGAGCATGGTACCCCTGCAACTTTTGACAGAATCTTATATAGCCAGCATTGGTGAAGGATTGTGCAAAACTTGGATCCTCCATAACCAGTTTCAGGTTCATAGGCTCATATCTAACTATTGAACCTCCTTTTTTTGTCTTCTTATGTGAATCCATGTCCTCCAAAACAGTGTTTCCCTACTTGAACTCATGACCACTGAAAAAAATGTATATGACAGCAAGTTGTTTGTTGACATAGGTGGAAACTAACCTAAGAAAATAGCTAGACAAAAGCTGAAAGAGAAAAATGTTGGCAATGGATTAAGCAGCTCACAAGGATCTAAAGGTAAGTGATGTTTCTTGAATGGATGAAGGCTAAATTAGGAAAGGAAAGTGGGAGGGAAAATGGAATGATGGTGGTGTGATGATTTCCAAGCATGCAATACATCAAATAATGACTCATAAAATATATGTACATGATAAAAAAATAACCTCTAACCACTGAAAATATGACAACTCATTGATCCCCTTACCACTTGCAGAAAAACATGAGGTTTTAGTGAATTCAGTTAGTGGGATGACATATTCGCTACAGAACTATCACGTGAGTCCGTAGAGAAAACAACCTATTTTGCACAGAAAATGTTGTGGACTCAAGTTAAATGTTCCAAGTGTCAAAAATGACTTAATTAACCTCATGCATTCAGAATTTTTGAATTTTACCTATGAAAATACCTTAGTCACATGACTGATAACTACTTAAATCCTTTAGGACTATACACCAAACATGAACTTTGATCAATTTCATGAATTTATTTGACCAAAACAACTTGACCTAACTCAAAATGACACTCCTAACCAACCTAATTGTTATTAAAGATAACAGATGGAAAGGGAAAGAAAAAGGTAAAGGTAAATGACAACCTAATAGAGCAAGGCCTCAAAATATAGAATAAAAGGAAAATGTGGCACCACAAAAGAATTTTAATGCAACTAGAGAGTGACATAGGCCACAAAAAAAAAATGGAGATAATGGTATAGGACGGTTGGAGTGTTGAACATGTGGTGAGGAGAATCTTAAGAGAGACTGTCCATAGAATTAGGGTGGTAGGCCTCAGATATATAGTGCATATGAGGCGAAGACTATTGAAGATGTTCGGAAGAGAATTCCTTGCATTTATACATATGTGGACAATGGGGAGGCAGATCACCAGCCTCTATCATTGAGATGGGTGTTGGATACGGGTGTGAAGAAAATATTTCACTATTGGGTAAGATCTTGTGCATTTGAGTTAAATGGTATGCCTAAAACAACACACTTAAACATATTTCCATTGGGATCATACAATATGATATTGGATATGGATTGGCTATATCTTCACAGGACCAAGGTGGATTTTTATGAAAAATCCATTAAGTGCTTGAATCAATGCGGAACCAAGAGTCTTACAAGGAAATAAGAAAGCCTCATCATTTAGGATCGTGACAACCATGCATGCCAAGCGCAGTCGTAGGAAAGGGTGTGTTTTATTTGTAGTTCATATCTCTAGTGAAAAACGTAGGGAAGTTGAGGATGTAGATGTTTTGAGTAGGTATCCAGGTTTGCAATAGTTTCAGGATGTGTTTCCAGCAGAGATTTCAGAGTTGCCATCGCATAGAGAAGTAGACTTTTCTATTGAGTTGGTACTAGCGACAGATCCAACATGAAATGCACCTTAAAGGATGAGCACACTTGAGTTGGTAGAATTAATTTTGCAGCTGAAAGAGATTGTTTACAAAGGGTACATTAGGCAAATTGTATTGCCATGGGGTGCATCAGTGTTTTTTGTGAGGAAGAAGGATAGCACTCTCATATTATGCATTGATTACAAGAAGTTGAACAAATTGACCATCAAGAACAGGTACCCATTACCGAGGATCAATGATTTATTCAATCAGCTAAAGGAAGAAACAATGTTCTATAAGATTGAATTGAGATCGGGATATCATCAGGTACGCATCAAAGAAGAGGACATCTACAATACCAAATTCAAGACTAGGTATGGGCATTATGAGTTTTTTGTAGTTTCACTCGGTTTGACTAATGCCCCAACTACATTTATGTGTTTGACGAACAATATGTTGCATCCTTATTTGGATAAGTTTTTTATTGTGTTCATTGATGAAATATTGGTATCTTCTAAAAATGAGGAAGATCATGTCAAGCATTTGGCAGCAGTGTTGAGATTGTTGAGAGAGCATTAGTAGTATGCTAAGCTTGGCAAATGTAGTTTCTTCCAAACTGAGGTACATTATTTGGGACATGTTGTCTCAAAGGAGGTAATTGTAGTAGATCTAGAAAAAATAAGGGTCGGCATGGAATGGGTAGCTCCTAAGAATGTATATAAGGTGTGTTAAGTCCCTATATTACTAGGTTAGTCCCTTATTGTTATTAGTGTAGCCCCCTTATTGTTATCATTGTACCCCTGTAACCCCAATATTTTTATTATTCTGCCCTTACATTATTATTGTTAGGTCAGCTAGGACTACATTGTGGCCCCATGGACTCCTATATATAGAAGGAGGTTTTTGTCATTTGTATCATCCAATAATTTCTCATTTATGTAATGTATTGGAGGTTGCCCCATTGAAGTGGCTGAGTTCTAAGGTGTTGATCTCTCTTTTATTCTATTCTTGGAGCCAATTTCATAACATTTGGTATCATCAGGCCATGTGTCAATATGGTGTTCGACAATGGCGAGATCGAGTCCAGGCATTTCAGAATAGGACCAGGCGAAGATATCGCGGAATTCTTTGAAAAGCTTGGTGTAAGCTTCGATTTCTTCCGGGGTGCAATGGGCGCCCAAGGTGATATATTCTTCGATTCCTGGTTTGACTGAAATGTCAATTTTGATGGTAGGAGAGATATTGGCCATGTTTCCTTCTTCGAAAGAATCAGGTGCAGGGATGGGATTTTTGAACCAATCGACTGCATTGGGAATAAAGTATTTGATTTCCACAGCATATTGGTCATGGGACTGCTGTGGGAGGAAGTATGCGCGATGGTGCATATCGTCCCAGGGAAATTCAAGGTTGGTCATGGCTTCCATAATGTCTTCATCGGACTGGAAGATGGGAAGACTGGAGGAAGACGGGTCACCCAAGGAGGTAGTGATGTGTGACGGGTCATCTGGAGGCGAAGGGCTCAGACGTGCAATGTCAACAGATCCAAGTTCGACTGAGGAGGAACCGAGAGTATCTGCCGGTTGAAGGTTAGGGGAACTATCTCGCAAGGATGATGATAGGTACAAAATGGTGGTTGAAGGCTCTGCTGGTTCGATAGTGGGAGGAGGAATGTGAATGGGAGTAGGAATATCCTCTGGTCCTATCGAAGTATGGCTCGCAGACAAGTGAGAAGGTATCTTGTCGTGCGTAGCCTTGAATTGGCGGTACATGTCCAAGGAGTAACGATACTCATCAAGGCGGGGATAGAGGTGGGTGTAATGGCCGTGGAAATCGCACAAAGCACAAGGGTGGTTTGCGCGCAAGGTTTTGAGTTTCGGTATAGAGTCCGGGATAGTGACGTAGACTTCAGGGATTTCAGAGTCAGGGAACGTCTCGTTGACCAGGATCTTTAGGTGTGGCAATTCAGGACACAGATGGGTGGCGTGACCGACAACATCGCACAAAGCGCATTGGATAGTGGGCTTTGGCGGTCACGGAGGGGTAGGGGTTGTCAGGGTGGCTTGGTCCTTATGGGTTTCCCCCTTACGAGCTTTGCCTTTCTTTCCCGGGGCTGGCACCACAAGGGTAGGGTCCTGGGGAGGTGCGAGGGGCCCGGAGGAAGTGAGGGGGACCGGTTGAACTGGTGTCAAAGTAAGGTAGGGTTTGGGGTGATCGGGTGGGGTAGCGGCTGGAGGGTCGATGTACCAGACGGGTATGCCCAGGGTCAGGTTCGGAAGAGAGAGGGTGGCCATGACTGGTACCGTGTACACTCCTGGTGGGGGAGCTAGGAACGATATCTATCCAGAGGGGTAATGGCCAGGTGGGACGGCTCCTAAATGGCTAAGGCCTAGAGGAACCGTGCCAGAAGGATACAGGGGCTCATGACTACCAACTACAGGTGAAGGGCTAGGAGCAGGTTGTGGAGGGCACGGTTGTGGACTAGCCAAAGCAGGTTTCTTGAGAGCATCCTGAGACAATTGCATCATGCAAACATTCGATGAGCTGGGGTCAGAGATAGGAGGAGGAAGACCAAGGAAGGTTCCAAGCAAAGAGGAATCTTTCTAGACACCGGGGGAGACACTGGTCAAGGAGTCGACGGTTTGCTTGTTGGCTACAGAAGAGATGGTCATCTCAGATGAGGTCTGAGATTTTGGCTCATGACATGTCAACTGGTCAATGGTGACTATCTTTCCATTATGGGGGAAAGACATCTTGCGGAAAACCGCGGATGGGACAGCAAACATAGCATAGTTGTAGCTTTGCCCCAATAGAATGTTGTAGTCTAGTGGGGCATCTATGACTTCAACGTCAACGCAAACAGTCTTACCGACGAGGGTGATAGGACAATTACGAAACAGGCCAATGGGCTGGGAGGCATGGTCGTCCCACGCTCGAAGGGTGATCGTGGAAGCGGCCAACTCAGGGGATCCGAGTTTCTTCCAAACCGAAGTGGACATCACGCAGGTGGATGCCCCCTCATCAATTATACACCGGGAAACGTTGGCGTTCCGGATTTTGACTGGGATTTGGAAGGCGACGGAAGGAGGGAGAGGAGGATGGTTCGATTGAGTGGCGTCGAAAACAATCATTTGGTCATCAGTAGGATCTACAGCGCCCACGGCAGATAGTAGAGCCTTCTTTTTGGAAGGGCACGACTGGAGGAGTTCCAGTGTTGAAATGGCAGCAGGAAATTGCGCCAAATCATCTACTATGCTATACGAATGAGCAGCTCAACTAGAAGCAGCATTTCGACGTAATGGTCCCTTAGGAATCTTTGGGTGGACCTCAACTTTTGGTTGAGGGATATGTAAGGGGCCATTGGATGTCGAAAGAGGCTCTGTAGAACCGGAAGAAGAAGACTCGGGGGCAGACTGAGCGGGAGGCTTGGGGTACTGGAGAGACCGAGTTTGAAGGTGAAGATCGATGAATGGGGATGGATCAGAGTTCATCATGAGGATATGGTAATCGGAGGAACCAGAAATGGAGCGTGGAGTGGAGACCCGCCCGTCAGGTGGTTGGGTAGCCACGAATCATTACTAAGGGAAAGGATCAGTAAAAACAGCTGGTTGGGTAGTGGCCACATTAGGAGGAGCATGAGGGGAGGCGTGTTGTCAGCGCAATGTGGCTTGAGACTCCCACATCTGCCGCATCTGTGGTAAGAGGGGACAATCGTGGGTATAATGACTGTAAACACCGCAACACGAACAAGGTTTATTGGTGCGAAGAGGCCTGTCCGGCTTGGGCTGAGTGCCCTGTTGCTGGTTAGCAGTGTTAGGGTCAAAACCCTGAGGATTGGGTCCATGAGTACCAGGGGCAGATTGATTTGGATTGCCTCTCCCCCTTCTTTGAGAAGAAGGGGATTAGTTGCACCCTTCTGTGCAAATACTTGCCCTGGAGGGGGCTGTAGGTGCTGGTGCTGGGGTTGAGGAGGCAAGGGGGGAGGAAGCGCATATGCTGGAGGAGCTGGCGCACCAGGCTGCGGATAAGGGTAATGGGTAGTTTGGGCAACATTGAGGTAAGTAGGAGGTTGGGAAAAAGGAGGAGGCATGCCATATCCTGGATACATGCTACCGGGAGGGGGAAGAGTGCTAGAGGTGTTGGCCCCTCTGTGAGGGATACCATAGCCCATAGGAGGTTGAGCATATGGATGGGAAAGGGCTCCAACGATACCATTAGCGGAATGAGATGCCCCTGGGGCATTAGCGCCACCGGGCCTGGGGAGGTCAGGAAGAACGGTATAAACATAACCAGGCTGAGCATAGATTAGATCATATTTCAAGGCTATTTGGAGGGTGGCTTCTTCGGTTTGAGGAAAATGGGAGGCGAAATCTTTACCAATGGGGTCTAAGAGAGAGCGAAGGAACCAGTCCATATAGATCCGATCTTCGAAGGGGGGAGCTTGACATAAGCTTCGTCTTCGTCGCCATTCCTGAACATGGGTGGAAAGGCGGGTTGAAGATGTTTGCTTAAAGGAAGTCAAGAGCTCCGTACTGGTATCGTATCGGAGAGGGAGCTGGAAGTAAGATAAAAAGGCTTGGGCAATGGTCGCAAAGGTGGTATGGGAAGAGGTGGCTTGGTCGACATACCATTTAGAAGCTTCGCCGGTAATCGTGCGTTGGAACAAACGAAGACGGATGGAGTCATCGGTAATGGAATTGGAGGAACACCACATGTGGAAATATCGGACATGATTGGTTGGATCTTCTCCAACAAGGCCTTCGAACTTAGGGATGTCGGAGGGGAGCTTGGTTGGCATAGCAGGCCAACCAACATCGTGGCGGATAGGGTCATTGATCAACTGATTGAAATCGGGGAGGCTGAGGCCTGCGATGTACAGCAGCAAGGGTATGGCCGAGGTAGTTCCTATGGTGGTTCCGCTAGTAGTAGTTCTGGCATTAGGGCCGGGAGCACCGCTAGCGTTAGGCCCTGGACCAGACATGGTGAAGGTGACAGGGGGAGAACTAGGAGGAGAAGGAGAACCCAATGAATCAGAAGAGGAGTCGGAGTGCGGACTCGGAGGGGGACTGGCTCGACGACGGCGGGACGGAGCAGGTCGATCGACCGGAAACTGAGGGTGAAGGCCAAGAAGTCTCCGGGAAAGGCGCCTTGGGGGCGCAATGATGACGGGAAGAAGGAAACCGACAAGGGAAAAAAGGGACAGAATCAAGTGAGGTCAAGGGAAAAAAATGTGCAGTGACAATTGATTTTAGAGTCTTTTCCAGGCGGTGTTAACCAGGCGCTTCTTCACTTAGGGTCAGTGTGTGGTGTGTGTTAATTTTAATTTTTAAAACCCTTTTCGTTTTGAGAGCAAGAAAAAAGTGTGCTGCGTAACTGAAAATAAATCTGCAGAGAACAGTATATAATGCTGAAATAACAGAAAATTAATAGCTACTATTGCATCTATCTAACCCAAGAAGGCGGGTCCCTCAAAACTAGTCTAAAAAAGGGGAAAAAATCTACTCAAAACACACTGAAAAGAGGCCAATAGATCTAAGATCGAGAGGGATAGGGATCTAAAGGATAAAGCTGCTAAAAAGAGGTGCAGATCACAGCTAAGAGGCAGAGGCAAGGTGGCTGGAAAAAAGGGAGGAAATCAACAAAAAGCGGAAAGGACAGGGAGGAGGTCCTAAAAAGAGGTCCAAACAAAATGACAAGAGGTTATTTCAAAGGAAGAAAGGCCGATTTAAAGGGATCTGAGGAGGAGGTTTTAGATCTGAAAAGGGAAGGCTGAAACTCTGAAAAACAGACGGCTGAAACAGCTAAAACTCTTCCACAAAAAGTGGAGGGTACTGAAGCCCGAGGGGGCTAGGTTCCCACTTAGATGAGTAAAAATAGATCAGAACTAGGTCAAAGCGGGCTGAGACAGAGGCTGGAAAACCCTGACAGAAGCTTCAGAAAAACCCAGAAAAATTGCAGAAAAACCACTGAAAGATTGGCAGGTTGCAGGTTCTGACCTGCTTTCAGTGCAGGTCACAGAAAAGAGGCTGAAAAGTGCAACCTGGAGGTCCAGGTTGCAGTTTTTGGGCTTAAAAGTGCGACCTCCCGTTCTAGTTATCTCGGCGGCAGATTTTCGGAAAAGTTGTCGTCTCAGTTGCGGCTGATGTCGCTTACCTGCGTAATAGGGCCATAAACACCCGGAAGTTAAAATTTTTAATGTTTTAGGGTTTTATGTGAAAAAAACAACACAAAAATAGGAAAAATAAATAGCTGAAAAGAAACCCTAGGGTCTGAAGTAGCTGGATATGCAGGAATATGAAAAACGACAGCGGTCATAATTTAAAACCCGTGTGGAGTCGCCATTTGTTAGTATGAATCCTTTGTCGAAGTGTACAAAAAAGGACCACTTTAGCTACGCATAACTAATAGCCCTAACAACAAAAGTGGCTACCAATATCTTCAGATCTGCGGTTAGTTGAACAAGAAAAGAGCTGCAAAAAACCAGATCTATGCATGGAAAGACATTAAGCAGTAAAAACAAGGGTTTGCTCCATATACCAATAGACAAGACAAGAACAATTTTTGGAAGAATTTTTGTATTAATTGGGCACCTGGGAGGAAAACAAGAAGGCGTATCCAATTCTCCTCAGTGGGATGGGTTCTTGGAAGTCCTCAGCACTTCAGATCTAAGATTTCTCTCTCTTGTTGGTGTAGAAAACCCAATGCAAAGAATAGAGCTCAAAGGGAGCTCACACAACAAATAATGGAAAAATGTGATCAAGTGTATAGATCCAGAGTGATCTAATAGGCAACAAAAGGTGAAGAATGGTAGGAAAAACCCTCCTATTTATAACAAAATATTGGGTCATTCTAGATCTTGGTGCATGGGTTAACCAGATCTAGATCCACTTTTTATGGAATATTTTATTATATGTGTTGGAGGGAAAAGGTATTTGACTTGGGTCAAATCCCTTAATTTGTCAAAAATAAATAAATAAATGATTTATTTATCTTTTTAAGGAAGCGGTTAGAAGATAATCAAATAAATAATAATTTATTTAATTATTTAAGGAAGTGGTTGAAAGATAATTAAATAAATAATGATTTATTTAATTATTTGTGGGTGATTTGGTCATATTTAACCAGGAATATTATCTAAATAAGATTTAAATAATTATTCCTAGAAAATAATAAGATAAATGAAGGTTTATCTAATTAATTTCTTTGTTTTGGGGTTAAACATGACTGGGAATAATAATTAAATTATGGTTTAATTAATTATTCCATGAGGAAAATTAAACAAAATAGGTTTGTTTAATGTTTCCTTTTGGGGTTTTTTGTTTAGACCATAAACAACCTAATAAATGTGGTTTATTAAGTTATTTAACATAGTGAAGGCAATTTTACTTAGGGTAAAATTGGTCTTACATGGTGTACTTGGGTCCATCTAATGATAATAGGTTAGATGACCAAAAAATGGTGTAACAATGCATAGAGTTAGTCTAGAAATTAAACTAATTTCATGAGCATTTCCTCCAGCAGCAAGAGTAATTCCATCACTTAAAAAGTGTCAAAAAAATCCACTCCTATAGACACTTTAGCACTACATGCTAAAGGTGAGACAATTTAATATAGTATAGTTGAATATTTCAAGAGATCCCGAGCCAATATTTCCATATTTGGGCTTGTGAAGATAGCAGACCAACGAGAACTACTAGTCCAAGCCTTTTCACAACCTTCTCCAGGTAACAAATATTCTTCCTCTCATAAGGTGCCTCATAAGTGTTTTGGTTCCTTTAAATCTGTAGTTAACTCTATAACATTAGAAGCTAACACTCTCTTCCCTCCATTTTTCTTAACAATTGAAATTTTTTATTACAATGTCCGTAGTTGTTTAGTTGATTCCATTGTATATGTGAATGTAATGCCATTATTTGTTTACAAAAAAATAAATGTAAAATGGGATAGAACCAATGCACAAATCATTCATCAGGACAAGTCTCTTGTCCAAGCTATTGGTGAACTCAAGAATTTATTTATTCGATTATCATATGATCAACGAGTTCACTAATGTATAGAGTTAGAAAAAATTTGGTTGCAAGGTGAATCCGTCAATGCTAGGAGAGCAAGAGCACACTCTAAAGACTCTAATGGAAATCCTTCATTATTTGTAAGTGTGCCATGTTCCTCCAAGAGCACAAAGAGCAGCCCTTAAGCCCTTTCCCCTTCCTTACTCTGAACTGCGCCCTTCTAGAAACCAAGTCTTCCTTTGAGTTCACTCCTTTGACTTAAAGGAATGTGCACTCCTTAAGTGCATGATCATACCTCGAAGGCCTTAATCTCCCCCAGTCATCCTTCCATAGTGTGCCATGCACCATCCTGACCCTTTTAGCACCTGAATGTTGGCATTATGACAAATGTGTTTTCCTTGATGGCAACTGACCTGATAAAGATGTCAATATGATGATAAAAATATGAGTCTACATGCCAGTGAAAATGTGACAGAGAATTTGGACAAATTCATACAGATCAGAGACAGAAGAATGAAGAAGGTGAAAAAATGAATAAATACATGAGGGTTCTATACAACAAAGTTGCGTACATACGTGGGTATGGAGAAGAGAAATTATATACAATTTCTCCACTTGGTTTCCTAGATACCAAGGGTCTTTACCATGGTATAAGCCCATATTAATGAGCATTTCAATGGATATTTGATCCCATCCATGAATACCATCAACCTTACTATATATTTTCCCTATGGTATTGGCTAAGGCATAAGCTATATAAGGAGATGGAGATAAAATTGTTTTAGTGTGCAAGTGATGGGTGATTGATGAATACTTCGATTTGAAGGAAGTGTGCATGGTATGGGTTATTGATGAGTGTTTGATCTGAAATAAGTATGCAGCCAAGAATATGATGATGGATTAGATCCAATAGATATGAAATTACCATATATTAAATAATTTGCTTATGGGTTGATTGGATATGTGCTAATGATGTGTTGACGTGTGTTTCTTACTATGTATGTCATGATATGGTTATGTCTGAAGTTTTGATGTGCAAAAAATATATGAGTAAATAATTTTAGATCTATATGCGGGTTTGGCTCAGAAAAGGCGCATACACACATGGATAATCTTTTGAATAGTAGTGTATCGATTCTACAGTATGGGATGACTTGTACACGGGTTTTATTCCTAAAAAGCGTGTATACACACGGAAATGATTTATGATAAGCACATATATATTCTAGGGTTTTCCTGAATATGATATGTGATCAATTTAATCTTATTTGTTGAGTCTGATGATGTCTTTAAATGAAGTCTTACTTGATGATATGGGTTTAACTATGATTATAGAAGTTGAATTGATTGTGTCTTGATACACCAAAGAATGATAATGCTGCTAGCTGAATGTGGTTGGAGATTTGTGATGTTTCTGTGATTATTTCGGAGTGATTCGGTGGGTTTGTGTGTAATGCAATGTTTATTTTAAAATTACAGTGATTCAGTTGTAGGGTTCATTTTTTTGAGATTTGTACGTAGGTATACTTCAAGGAAGTCGCGTATACACGCAGAAATACGAAGGAATAGTAGCATATACATTTTGACATATTTTTTATCAGGGTTTGTAGTTGCAGCAGTTGATTTCAATGATGGGAAACAGTGTCTTGATTCATATAATGATGGGTGATGGTGCATTAACATGATCTGTTCTAGTTTATATTGATTGGTTGCAATAGTTGATTGAGATTCAATGATTGATTATTGATTCAGATGGTTGACTAATTGAGCGATTTATTACAATGATTGGTTTCAATTTTTGATATTTGGTATTAGGCTTAAATGATGGTAGTGGGTCCAGTCTGAAAATTTGATGAAAATTAGCCTAAGTTATGATGATCTGAATCAGGTGGATCCAATGTTAAAATTTATTAAACGTGGTCCATGGAGGTGTTGATGGTTGGAGCCTTCAGTGAGGAAGTCGAAGCTTCCTGCCAGTAGTAGCTAGTAATAAAAGCAGGGGGTAGGAGCTCCCTTTCGATGGGTGCCGGTAAATGAGATTAGGGGGTTGAAGCTCCCTTCCAGTAGGTGTTGGAGAATGAGAGAAGGTTTTAGCCTTTTGTAGGTGGGTTCCTACGTGTTGGTATGAGTCTGCGCTAGTAAAATATTGTAAAGAACATTTTTCTTAATTAAATAAGAATACAGAGATGACAACAACAGTGGTTTTCTCCCACATTGGGTTTCCACCTAAAAATATCGATGTTCATTTGTGTTTCTAATGTGTGATGTTTTATTCTATTCTTACGACACATGGTTATTGTTTATTTAATTCCTGATGAAATACTCAAATACTGGTTCAAGATAAACATATGAAGAATTAATTGAAAAATAAGTTCACTGTATATACACTAGTTATCTGCATACAATTCGCGTACATACGTTGGTTTGCATCAGTAAATTCGCGTACATATGCAGGCTTGCATCAATAAAGTCGCATACATAATTCTGAATAATAAAAGTAAAGTTTAAGTGAGTTTTTAATATAATGATTCACACACCGATGACACAAAGCTTCACCCTTTAGCCTTCATATTTGTGCCATGTTCCCTCATGGGCTTGTTGTGTGCATGAGCACACCCTGAAGACATAAAGAATCCATTCTTCAGCCTTCAGGAGTGCACCTTGCATCCTCTATCTCTCCCTTGAGCGCGTAACACACTTGGGACCCGAAGCCTTCTCCTTCATCCTTCAAATTTGCACCATGTGCCTTGCCTTGACTGTCTCTTTCTTTTGAGTGCATAAGTGCATGATGAATCCTTGAAACCTTCCCTCTTCAACCCTTTAGCCTTTCAAAGTGCGCCCCTACACCTAGAAGCTCTTATTTTCCCTTTCAAGCACACCAATAACGCATGAACAAAAAATATTCATAAAACATGTTAGACTAGGAGATTTTTAGGCTGATGGTTACTTGTCATGAGTGATTGTAGCTACAAGTATCTCATGAATATCATGAAAATAATGCATGAGGACAATCGAGAAAATAAGGAAAACAAAGGAAGCATCAAAGAACAAAGAACACATTTAAATATTGATGATCAAACCTCCCTAAATACTCCAAGATCAAAGACCCTTTGGAGGGTGAAGACATTAAGGATTGAAAGTTGCATGAAGAAGGAAGACACAAGTGGAAAACATGTCACTTCTAAAGAAATTCCATTCCATAAGTCATTATTAGGCCCATTCATCAAGGAAAATGACATGTCATGTATTCATCACATGATGATGTGGAATTCATGATGTAATGATGTAACCATTGTAATGACAAATAAGTGGAATTCCAAGGGTCATGTATGGAAAAAAGAGTCATGGAAGTCAAAAATACATGTAATACCAAGAGTCATATGTAATTCCAAAAGTCATTTGGAAATCCAAATGTTGTAGAATTCCAAAGGTCATTAGGAATTGGAAATTCAAGAGTCATGGGGATGTGAAAGGCCATACCTTAAGTTATAAAAGGATCTTAATTTCTCATGTAAAGGTATTTTAACCTTTGCTTCTCCCAAAAGGCATTCGATAGATACAGTTAGTACTTTTGGGGAGCAAGTAGTGGCTCAAACACTCCCCTATTGGAGCTAGTGATGTCCATTGTATTTATGTATCTTTGAAATTTTTCTTAATATCGAGGCCTCTCGGGCCATAACATTTCCATGCATGGATTGTGGACGTTTCTAAGACTACTCTTTGAATTTTTATGATTCATGTTTTCTTTCACATGTACTGAAGTAATTGAACTATGTCGGTGACTTTGGTGCTTAACTTATGGGAAATGTGTTGTAATGTTTATAATGATCATCACATCTATGTGAACTATTTCGCTTGATTTTAGACGAACCTTTCTCATTCATGTGTGTCTCCACTAGGGTATTACTATTACTTCTCTCATAGAGGCTCACCTTATTTCCCCTCTGAACTGAAATGACCTTGACACATCTGCAATTGGGTAGTCACAAGGCACACTCACTTTCTCATTCAAAAGCACATGTGTGCTTCTCTATGTTGCTAACAGTTAAATCCAAGACATATCTTTAAGTAAACAACAATCAGGGTGTATTCCGGATGGTACTTCTACACCAAACGATGTGAGGTATAATTGGGACCTCATATCAACGAGATCCCATGTATGTTGGTAGTATCCAACATCATCAACAGGTTCTTAGTAATATTTCTTTTACTTACTATTTAATTATTTCATTTAATCTAAAAAAAATTCCTTTTTAGATTAAAATGTTATATAAAAAAATTTTGCAACCACATCATATAGCATTATAATACATGTATTTGAGGATTTTAAAGATCCAAATATCCAAACATTGTCTGGATTCCAAAATTAAGTTTGAAATTCTAGAATGTTTTGTCTTTCCCAAAATTGTACCACAATCTCCTACTTGTATACATATTAATATACAATCCAAATAATGGAACTATTTTAGTAATAACAAAACTATTTTTGAAAAAATATTTAAAATTTGGATAAAATAAAATCGTGCATACTATGGGCTTCATGCTTATCTCCATTGTTGTTGACTTTATTTCCTCTTCCACATGTTCCATCTCTAGGTCACCAAGAGATTTCTAGTCTCTTTCTTCTTCTTTTCCAAAATCTTGGGTAGACCCGTTTGACATCATAGGTTTAAACACCAAGGCCAAGAACCATTTGATATAATATGCTACATATAGTTAGCTTCAAGTTTCTCAATTTTATTTTTGTGTTGTGTCAATATCTCTAATAACTTTGCAATATGGCCAATGTTTTGATCTTCATCTAGACTATAAATCCTATATGCAAGTGGGAATGGATACCTAATTATTTACAGGTTTCCTCTCCTATATTCACAAGTCTAAATGCAAGTCCTAGTTTTACATAAAAAACAACATCTAGGATGGGTATATTTGGTCATGTTCCAACTCTTCTAGTTATTGCTATGAAGGAGAAATAAAGTACTATTAGTCCACATGAGGTGAACTACATAATGCCAACAAAGTTCCAAAATATTTCTTGAAATAAAACTCATACCCAATTCAAGTTCGAATTCATTACATCCACATTCCTCCTTATAACAAATAAAGTAATTCAAACATGCACCAAGTTGGAGACAAAGAAATTCTATGTCCTCCTTAAGCCCAATTTTCTAAACCCATCAAAATTTCAATCAATTTTGGACCCAAAGTATCCCATATATATTCCTCATGATAAATTTAAGACCAATGTCAAATTATTTCTTTACCGTGATTAAATAGTGAAAGGCATAAACGATCTATTATTATGTTGATTTAAATTGTTTTTTATGCATTGTACCGACTTTGAAAAGGAAATGGAAAATGAAACCCCAATATTCTAAATCTAGGAAATCCAAACAAAAACCCCAATGAAAAACTTGAAATTCCTTATACGAACCCCTTATTCGTATATGTTCAAGTGATTTCCCTACCACCTATGGACTGAAGATTGGAAACCTAATGTGTTTGAGAGATATTTTCTGGGTTGCAGACTGACTTCAACACTCAACAAAACCATAGATGGAATTATTTTTACAATTACCTATGAAACTAAGGTTATTTACAATATAACATTGTATAGATAGCATATGTTCCTTCAATATGCTAATGGGTTGAACTATGAAGTAATACACAAATTAAATATTACCATAGAGGTTATGTTTACCCCTTTCATAAAGTACCATACCGAACAACATCCAAAGAGTAGGAGAGAGCATTCTTAATCAAGTGGCACACTTATAAACCAATTAATCAATGAATCATTAAAATTGGATGGATAAGTGATACCCATTTTTTTAACGATATTCCACATAGAAACAAATAAATGCAATTATATTTTTTGTGAAAACTATAAGCAATGTTTGTATTAGGGAAACATGTTAAATATTTTGGCTCCTCATATTTCATGGGTTTGGTTTAGAGAAACCACAACGTCAACATAGTGTGAGGCACATAGATCCAAACTTCCTAGTCCCTCCATCTCTTAGGTGTTTACTAGTGAGCTCTATAATTGTCCTTTCTATCATACATTATAATGAATTTTACCCATATTTAACCTCTTCCTTGTGTTAGATTCCAAATCTTACCTCATTTTCCAAAGTCAAGACACTACATACGCCAGTGATAGAAAATCAATAATATTATGTCACATATCGGATTGGATATTTTTCCAATTGTAGGCTTTCAAATGACATACTCTATAGCCATTGTGATCTTCTATCTATGATTTAGTTTTTCAAGTTACACATTTTTCTATCTTAATAGATGAAATTACCTTTTATTCAATTATTTCCTTTATGCGAAGGAGTTCTCAATTTTACTTTGAATAAGCATAATTTTTTATGTGCATAAGTTAGGGGCATATTTCATCTTAGTCACATTCCTAGTTAATTTAGTTTAAAATATGAGAGCTACATAGAATAATTGAATATATAAGAATGTCATAAATTGGATAAACTTTGTTCACTACTTAGTAGATTTCTGGTTACTGAGTTTATTTCTATTTACTATAGCCTATAGTCTGACGTTAGTTTATTTCAATTTGTTGTAAGTATTTTTTATAGTAGCATATATAGTTTAATTGTGTTTGTTGTTGTTATTTTCTATACTAAAACAGGTAGTGTATTTTTAATTTGTTAATTTATTTCCCATAGCATAATTAGCTTATTATAGAGTTACCATGTATATTTTTATGATGGTGAATTATTTTGTTTAATGTTAAATTGATAGAGAATATGATAATTAGCATTATATCTAAGGATGGTTATAAAATTGTATAAAGAAACCTAGTAAAAATTGTAAGAAGAAATAATTGTGTAAGTAAATAAAAGACTAAATAATTTAAAATTTTAGAATGTAGCTATAGTGCACAACATTTTGCAAGTTTTATGATCTTGGATTGATAAATAAGGTAAGGTTATTTCCATGCTTAATTATATACATTATTAGAGCTTGTCACTTTTTGGTGTCATTTCTCACGAAACACAAATTTTGGAATCTTTTATTTTGTATTCAGTATTAAGAATCCTATGAGTATGAATAAGGAGAGAGAGATGAAATTTGAAGGTTTCTTCTTAAATCTCCTCCCAACACAAGCTATAAAAGGCTAGAGAAACAAGAAGGTTTTCTTCAACACCAATATTTGAATTTAATTGAAGGCCTAGTTAGCCTTAGCACTATTTCATTTTTGTATATACCTAGTGGGGAAAATAAAACTTGTAATACAATCTAATAATGACATTACAAGCTATAGTAGTTTTTGAAAACCAATAGTGACTATTATTACCATAAAAAATTTGAAAAAAAATGAGAAACTTGCAATGAAAACCAAAAATCTCATTGCTAACTATAATGCTTTTTGAAAACTAGAAATGACAACTTTCAAAAAAACTACTTCTAATGCTGATATAAGTTCTGCTCTTGATATGAGAAAGAGGAAACTCTATGCATGTCTGAGAGAAAAGAAATTTCTTCTGGTGTTAGATGACATGTGGAGGGAACTTCAACTGGATGAAGAATTGGGCATCCCTATGGGCAACGATAGAGGTAGCAAAGTCATAATCTCTATGTGTAGCATAGATGTGATCAAAATAATGGGGGTAGATGAATTTTCCATAGAAATGCAAACGATTTCTAGCGATGAAGGGTGGCAATTGTTCTGTAGAGGAGCTTTCAAAGCAGGTAGTGCTCTCACAAAAGACATAGAGGATGTGGCCACACAAATTGTGGGAGAGTGTAACGGTCTGTCGTTGGCCACAAATGTTGTTTTAGTGGCAGCCATGAAGGGTAATAAAAGTGTAAATTAGTGGCATCTTGCTCTCAATCAAATGAAAAATATGGATCTTGGTTTTCTAGGATACAGTGCCATTGGTCAAGGTCTCTATTCGTGGCTAAAATGGAGTTAGGATTGTATGCTTAAATCCATCCTGAAGAATTTATTTTATATTATGCTACCTTTCTCAAAGATCGCATAATTAGTGTGAACTCAATGGTGGAAATGTGGATAGGGTAGGGGCTGGTTAATAGCAGGGGGACCAACTATTTAATGGACGTGGGACTCACTGTATGTAGAGTTATTAGTAGAACGTTGCTTGTTTCAAAATGTTTATGATGATGATAATGGGTATAGGAGGACATAGGTTCACAATGTTGTCCATGACCTAGTAGTCTATATTGGTGAGAAGGAAGAGCAATGTTTCTTTGGGACAGGTAAAAACCTCAAAGAGTTTCCCACTCAAAAAGAGATTGGCAATTGCAAAAGAATAGAAATTGGGCATAATAAAATTTATGTTTTGCCAACATATTTCAGCTGCCCCAACCTCCTCACTTTGATGTTGGGCTATAATGAAATTTTAAGAGAGGTTCCAAATGGCCTTTTACTCAATCTCACCTCTCTTAGAGTTCTGGATCTGTCTAACACGCAAGTAGAATCATTGCCCATATCACTTTGGCATTTTAGACAACTTGAGTTTCTCAATTTATGGAACATCTTAATCAAGGATTTACCTGAAGACATATGCAATCTTTCTCAACTTCAGTTTTTGGTTCTTTATAACTGTAGAAAGTTAGAAATGTTGTCTTGTAATATACGAGCGCTTGAAAACCTCAAGACTTTAAAGTTAAATGGCTGCCTTAGCCTAAGAGGGATTCCCCATGCGATCTCTGAACTTACATCATTGAATAGATTGTTATTGTGTACATCAGAAAAGAGTATAATGGAGGTGGAGGAAGTGAAGAGTGATGTTTGCAATTTGAAGGATCTCACAAATTGCCCAAATTTTATGGAACTTGAGGTACATGTAAAGGTAGAAATTGAAGTAAAGGGAATACAGTTAGGAATTAAAGTGGGTGTAGCGGTAAGTTGGTTGGAGATGAGGAACTTGACATCAGCATTCGATGTGTAATACGATGATGTGGTGGAGGATCTCCCACAAGACATGCAAAGCATGAAGAAGTTGCAGAGATTTATGCTTGAAAATTACCATGGCAGAAGTCTACCCAATTGTATTTGCGAGTTTCTACAATTGGAGAGGTTATATTTGCATAGATTTTTTCAACTCAGAAGCTTCCTCCATTGGAGAGATTGTCAAATTTAAGGGCATTTTCATTCCCAGCTGCACTACATTGAAGGAGTTGGAGATCGGGACATGGGGAAGTGGGGAAGTGGTAGGGGATTTCTGATGTTAGAAACTTTGAAGTTGAGGGATTTACCCATGTTAGAGAGTCTAGCAAGTTGTTCATAAATTTTTTTGTGGAATGAACAAACTGTGCCTAAACTTCAAGTGTTGACCATAAGAGATTGCCAGTAATTGAAGGGATTTCCGATGGGTATAGACAAACTACCAAATTTGGAAACCATAAAAGTTCAAAAAAATTGTTGGGAAAATAATGATGTCGAGTACCATTCAATTATTTTTATTGAATAGTGTAAATATAAATCATATTATATTTTTTATTTATGTGATTCATTTAAAAAATCATGGTGAGTTATTTCTTTTTGGAAAACCATTGGCACTGATAGAAAAATGTCATGTGTTGTTTTTTTCGTGATTTCAAACTCGCGTGGTAGATTGTTATTTTTCAAGAAAGCTTAATGTTTATATTCTAGAAGTCTTATATCATTAAATGTTATTGAGTGCTAGCACAATTGCGTGAACAAATCTCCAAGGATTTTCCAAATAGGCTACAATAGAAATAAACATACTTAGAGGTTCACTTTACATATCAAATGTTTTGTCTTGCCAAACTAGTCGAGTGACGCAACATATAACGCTATGGTCACTTTCTTCATTTTTTTTCCTAGTGGATACATAAGCTTTATGGGTCAACCGACCCTCCGTATTTCCCTCAGAACTAGAGTTTAGAATTCCACACTCTCTCAGCACTCCAAGACAGGTTGGTGCCACAAGCCAAACTCCTTATTGCAAACACAAGTCAAACAACTAACCAAATTTCAGCCATAGGGGTTACTAGATCGAGGGCCTGAAAATCTCAGTGTAAGATCTCACGCTCCATGAGATCTGAATTTTTTTCAAGCACCAATTTTTTTATCTCTTTTTTAGTGTTAGGATAATTCTACCATTTAATCTCTCACTTACACAAAAATTTGTTATTTTGTTTCATCTAATTTTTTTTCTTCTTTTTAATTCCTATGTGTAATAATTATTTTAGGTTAGTGATGGCCATCCATGTCTTCATATTTGTTTTAAGTAAGTTAAAAAGTTAAAGACAACGAAAGCCCCATCCCAAACAAACCAGTCACAGTTAGAAGGATCTCATGGATCTCATAAGGACTGTTGATTTGACTTTGAAATTATCAGTTATCAATGATTAAGTACTTTTGAATTATTTCTAATTGCTTCCACTTGTGGTTTGACATACTACTCTCCATCTCGACAACCATAGATTACAACAAGTGTAACAAACAATCCAAAAAGAGTCTTCTTAGTCTCCTAGTCCCATAATTTTGTTTTCCTATTCTGTAGAAGGTAAAAACTCTCCATCTCCTAAATATTTTTAGCTCTACATATCTTCCAATTAAACCTGTCGTGAATTCCTAAGTGACTTGTATTCTTCCACTATTTCCAATATTTCCCTTCAAAAATAAAATTAACCTGTTGCTCTTCGAGGAGAAGATCATGACTAATTTCATTGAAATTTCAGCAAATTATTATTGCAATGGATGCCAACATGAGTGAAGGAATCTGCCACTCTTCCTCATATATTAGTTGAAATCATTTCTCCCCGTTTCTTTCATCCCATTGACCAACCTACAAACAATTTAGCTGCAAATTTCTACTTGGTCTGCTTTTGCTCAACTCAATGACACATTTGCAGATACTTTTTCTGCATTTTCATTCTACACTTTCTCTGACTTTGGTATGAAGTTGAAAAGGCCATGGAGAACGTTTTGACTGGAGTGGTAGGAAACACCATTAGCAGCATTGTTCGCATTATTGTTGCTCCACTCAACCAACTCACAATACCCAGATGTAACTCATTTGGATCGAAATACTCAGCTTCTGCAAGATAAGCTATGTCCCATGAAGGCCCTATTAGTGTTGGAAAAACTCCCAACCACCACCATGAATAAGAAGTGGCAGCATCCCACACTGAATTTATTTTTTTGTGTAGGAAGGACAAGCAGCGGGATTTCAAATCAGAGGCATTTCACGCAAAATATAAAAATAGAGTTAAGATTAAAACAGAGTACCCGGCCCATTCCCTGCGTTTAATTTCGTTTTCGCATTGACTTACCATTGCCTGCACTTTTCCACCCGCAAATCTTATGTTTTACCCTTAATCCCCTTTCATAAGTTATTTCCTCACCAATGTGATAGTGGCGGGACCCACTACCTACCTTACTGCATTTGCAACTGCCCGCAAACCTTTTCATTCCACCTATTCCTTTGTTTTTTTCACTTCGCACTCACCATTTTTATCTCCCCGTAGATTTTAGCCTGCAACTTTTAAGTTGCAACTCTTAACATTTCATCGAAGTTAAAATTTCGCCGATGCGATCGGGCGGGACCCGCAAACCTCACCGCACTTCGCAAGATTTCTTGCTTACCTTTTAAGCCGCCTACACTTCGAATTTTTTTTGTTTTAACCTTTTAAGTCACCTGTAGCTGCACACTTCACAAGTTTTAAGTTTTAACTTTAAATCCTCTTGCAATTTGTTTTGTTTTATTTGCGACGCGATCGCAAAAGGGCACGTGTCAAGCTTGGGGGGATAGCACAAAATCACACATTGCAAAGCTTAGGAGATAACGGACAAGCGCCCGCAAGTTATTGCTTTGAAGTTGCGATGCAATGTGCCACATCACATCGCATATCACAAGATTTTAGTTTTTCCTGTATCGCGCATATGTTAAAATTTGTGATCGTCGATGTGTGATTTGCGATGGAGTGTCAAATGCGATGTGGTTTCAGAAGCGAAACCAATAAAATTTTAGGTCCGCTAGTTTATGGTTTGTATGTTTTTTTCGTGTAGAAACAACAGATCACAAGCAGAAGGATGATTGGTTGTTAAATGTCCAATTTAACAATGAAGCACATTAAAGTGTTTAGGCTTCAGCCAATTTTGTATTAAACTGTGTAATTTCATATCTAAAGTGTGATGGAATAGAAAACAAAATTTGTTCATCTCCCATGTTTACGTTGTATGTCAATGAATTTTAATTTTTGCAGTAATTTTGCATTCTCTGTATTGTGAGGGGAACACATTCCTCTGTGTTTATGTTTATTCAGAATTTCCAACATGATATCAGAGCAGGTCTAGGCTCTCAGTGAAAGAAGCACGAGCTCGCTCTTTATTGAAGAAGTTGTAATATTTTTTGTAGAAGTGGAAGTCTCCAGCAGTGAGATAACTTTTACAGCAGTAAGAAAGTTTTTGTTACAAAGTCAAGATGGCAGCAGCAGGCACAAGCCTGACCAATCCCCAACTACCATAGTTCAATGGGAAGAATTATGAATATTGGGCCATTGCAATTAAGGCCCTGTTTGCTTCACAAGATATTTGGGATCTGGTGGAACATGGTTTCCAAGAACCAGCAGATGCAGCAGCATATAATGCTTTGACATAAACAAAAAGAGATTTTTTGAGAGAAAATAAGCAGAAGGACTCCAAAGCCCTCTTTTATATTTTCCAAATAGTACATGAGAGTATTTTCCCAAGGGTTGCAGCAGCAGCGAAGTCTAAGGAGGCATGGGATACTCTCCAAACAACCTACCAAGGTATGGAAAAAGTAAAGAAAACAAAACTTCAAATGTTGAGGAGAGATTTTGAAACTCTCTACATGAAAGAGTCTGATAACATAGACTCATTCTTCACACATGTGATTGGGTTGGTTAACCAAATTAGGTCTCATGGAGAGACACTTGAAGAAAGGAGAATAGTGGAGAAAACCTTGAGAAGTCTTCCATCAAGGTTTGATGCCATAGTAGTGGCCATAGAAGAGACAAAGGACTCTCACAATTTTCATTGGATGAGCTTCATGCATCACTGATGTCTCATGAACATAGACTTAACAGAGCAACGAACTCTTCATTGGAGCATGCATTCAAAACACAAATGTCTTTTGGTCAAGGTAGAGGTCGAGGAAGATCAAACTACCGAGGAAGAGGAAGAAGCCCACACAGAGGTGGAAGAAGCAGCCCTGCAAGTACAAGTGGAAGGGGCATCAACCAGAATACAAGCGAAGGCTCAAGCCAAAATCAAGCACAAGGACAGATGTATGTGAAATCTCAAGTCCAATGTCATTATTGAAAAAAGTATAGGCATTATTCCAATGAATGTAGAAAGAAGCAAAATGACATGGGGAATAGACCTAGTGTAAATTTTATAAAAGAAAATCAGAACCATGGTAATGTGCTTTTAACTTGTAATGTAGCACAAGAAAAACAAGAAGATGTATGGTTCTTAGATTCAGGTTGTAGTAACCATATGATTAGAAACATAACAATGTTTGCCTATCTGGATGCGAGTGTAAAATATGAAGTGAAAACGGTGACTGATAGTGAAGTCTTCGTCATGGGGAAAGGAAGAGTAAAAATATTGACAAAGAAGTGAGAGAAGAATTTTGTGCCAGACGTCTATTATGTACCTGGCCTGAAATGTAACCTTATAAGCATTGGAAAGCTCGTGTTTTTTAAGAATGATGTGTGCACAATCATGGATATACCTCCAAGTAGAAAGGTCATTGCAAAAGTGCATATGACAATCAATAGGATGTTTCCTCTCAAGATTAGAGTAGACTTCAAGGAAGGAGGTGTTGTAGCAGCAGTGACACAAGAAATCTTTCAAGAAGAAGTGAAAGATGAAAACTGGTTATGGCATTTGAGATTTGGACATATCAATTTCGGAGGTTTCTATTTGTTGCATAAAAAAGGCATGGTAAAGGGATTACCACTTATAGAGAAACCAGACAGCCTTTGTGAAGGTGACATCTTGGGTAAACAACACAAAGAATCATTTCCAGCAGGAAATAGTATAAGGGAAAAATCACCCTTGGAGATTTTCCAATCAGATTTATGTGGACCAATGAAAACACCATCATTAGCTGGAAGTCGTTATGTTTTGACATTTATAGATGATTACACAAGGAAGACATGGGTCTATTTCCTAAAACAGAAAAGTGAAGTGTTTGAACAGTTCTACCACTTCAAATCTCTTGTTGAGAAGAAAAGTGGACACTACATAAAAGTGTTGAGAACTAATAGAGGTGGAGAATATATCTCCAAAGACTTCCATGTTTTTGCAGGGAGCATGGAATACACAATTAATTTACCACAAGGTATACACTTAGCAAAATAGTGTAGCAGAAAGAAATAATAGGACCATCATGGACATGGTAAGAAGTATGTTGAAGGAAAATAATTTTCCAAATGAGTATTGGGCAAAAGCTGTCAATTGTGCGGCTTATATTTTAAATAGATGTCCAACCAAAGCTATTATGAACAGAGTTCTAGAAGAAGCATGGAGTGGAACAAAGCAGTTTGTCACTCACATGAGAGTGTTTGGATGTGTGGCATATGCACATGTCCCGGATCAGTTAAGGAAGAAGTTGGACAACAAGGGGGAAAAGTGTATATTTGTTGGATACAGTGATGAATCCAAGGCATAAGAGCTCTACAATCCATCAACCAAGAAATTAATAATCAGCAGAGATGTTTATTTCATAGAAGAAGAATCTTGGGATGGAATTTTAGAGAAGACAGTGAATTTTAATACATTTATTTCACATGAAGATAAAGAGGAATTGATTGCAGAAAATAATTCCTCAACGATGTCTCCTCCTCCACCTGCATAAGCTTAACAGAGCACATCACAAGCAAGCAATAGAACAACAGTGCAAAACCAAGGAAGTGCTTCTCCAAGCACACCACAAGGATCTGCAACTCCCTCGAGTTCAATTGCAACTCCAAGCACATCTTCAACAAATAAAAGAAGACCAAGATTCAGAAATTTACATGAAATTTATGAGCAAGAAGAATTAAATAGTAATGTTCGTTTGAATTCTTTATTTGCTTTATTTTTTCATGTTGATGACCCAATCCATTTTTAAGATGCAGTAAAAGAAGAGAAGTGGATTTAAGCAATGAATGAAGAGATAGGACCAATAGAAAAGAATGACACATGGGAGTTAGTGGACCTCCCAAAAGGAAAAGAAGTTATTGGAGTGAAATGGGTCTATAAGACTAAGAGAAACATTGAAGGCAAGATAGAAAGGCAAAAAACAAGACTTGTTTTCAAAGGCTACAAGCATCAAACAAGGAAGAGACTATGAGGAAACCTTTGCACCAGTTGAAAGGATGGAGATAGTGTGGACAGTGCTGTCAATAGCAGCACAACAAAAGTGGAAAGTTTATCAAATGGATGTGAAGTCAGCATTCTTGAATGGAGTGTTGAAAGAGGAGGTGTATGTGTGAACAACATCCTACCTATGAGATAGAAGGCCAAGAACACAAAGTGTGTAAGAGAAGAAAGCCCTTTATGGGCTAAAGCAAGCACCAAGAGCATGGTACAACATGATTGATGCTTACCTGATAGACAATGGGTTTGACAAGTGTGATGGTGAACCCACACTCTACCTCAAAGAAAATGATGTTAAAATACTTATTGTTGTTTTATATGTAGATGATTTTATTTTTGCATACAATGATGTTTCTGTCATTGTTGATTTTAAAGCAGTCATGAAGAGTGAATTTGAAATGACTGACTTGGGTTTATTGAGATATTTTTTAGGGATAGAAGTAAAGCAAAATGAAAAGGGAATTTTTATTTCCCAAGCAAATTATTTAACAAAATTTTTAAAGAGGTTCAATATGCAGAATAGCAAAGCATCAACAACTCCAACTGTCATGGGGTTGAAGTTAAGTAAGGAAGATTGTAGCAAGAATGTCGATCTGACATTGTACAAGAGCATGGTTGACAGTCTAATGTATTTGACTACAACTAGGCCTAATATGATGTATGCAGTAAGCTTGATATCGAAATTCATGGAGACACCCAAAGAGACACATTCGAAAGCAGCCAAGAGAATTTTGAGGTATGTAAATGGAACAAAGGAGTATGGTTTTCTATACTCCTCAACTGATAATTTTAAGCTTATTGGTTACACTGACAGTGATTGGGCTGGAAGTATAGATGACAGAAAGAGCACATCTGGGTATGTTTTTCATTTGGGATCGGGAGCCATTTCATGGGCTTCCAAAAAACAAGCAATAGTTTCATTATCAACAACATAAGTTGAATATGTAGCAGCAACAAAAGCTAAATATGTAGCAGCAACAGCATCAACATGCCAAGAAGTTTGGATGAGAAGAATGTTGAGAGATTTATGCCATGAGCAAGACAAAGGAACCTTATTGTGATAACAACTCAGAAATTGCATTGTCAAAGAATTATGTTTTCAACAAGAGAACAAAGCATATTGATGCAAAGTACCATTTTATAAGAGAACTAGTTAACAATGGTTAAATTGTTTTGCAGCATTATAGGTCAAAGGAACACTTTGTTGATATCCTCACAAAGCCATTGGGACAAAATGGTTTTGTTTATCTCATACAGTTTCTGGGAATGACTGATGGTGGCAGTTGCGATTAAGGGGGAGTGTTGGAAATAACTCCCAACCATCGCCATGAATAAGAAGTGGTAGTAGCCCATGCTGAATTGATTTTTTTGTGCAGGAAGGACAAGCAGCAGGATTTCAAATTGGAGGTGTTTAACGAAAAATATCAAAAAAGAGTACCCGACCCATTCCCTGCATTTAATTTCCTTTCCGCGTTGACTTACCATTGCTCGCACTTAGCCGCCTGCAAATTTTTTGTTTTACCCTGAAGCCCTTCACATAAGTTATTTCCCCACCGATGTGATATTGGTGGGACCCACCACCTACCTTACCACATTTGTAACCACCCGCAAACCTTTGCATTCTGCCTATTCATTTTTTTTTGCACTTCGCACTCACCACTGTTTATCTCCCCGCAGATCGTAGCCCGCAATTTTTAAGTTGCAACTCTAACATTTCGCCAAATTTAAAATCCCCCGATGCAATCTGGCGGGACCCACAAACCTCACCGCACTTCACAAGATTTCCCACTTAAATTTTAAGACTCCTGCACTTCGCAATTTTTTTTTTTAACCTTTTAAGCCACCCACAGTGGTGCACTTTACAAGTTTTAATTTTTAACTTTAAAGCCACCCACAAGTTGTTTTGTTTTATTTGTGACATAACCACAAAGGGGCACGTGTCAAGCTCAAGAGGATAGTGCAAAAGCGCACATCGCAAAGCTTAGAAGATAACGGATATGTGCTCGCAAGTTATTATTTTTAATTTGTGATGCGATGTGCCATGTCACATCACATATCGCAATATTTAAGTTTTTCCCGTATTGCACATATGTTAAAAGTTGTGATCGGCAATGTGCGATCTGCGATGGAGCATTGGATGCAATGTGGTTTCAGAAAAGGAAGCAATAAAATTTCAGGTCCACTGGTTTATGGTTTGTATGTTGTTTTCATGTAGAAACAACAGATCACAGGCAGAAGGATGATTGGTTGTTGAACGTCCGATTCAATAATGAATCGCATTAAATTCTTCAGCCTTCGGCCAATTTTGTATTAAACTTTGTAATTTCATATTTTCAGTGTGATGGAATAGAAAACGAAATTTGTTCCTCTCCTTTGTTTACGTTGTCTATCTGGGAATTTTAATTTCCGCAGTAATTTTGCATTCTCTCTGTTGTTGGGGGAACACATTCCTTTGTGTTTATGTTTATTCAAAATTTTCAACACTTATAAGATATTATAAAGGGAATTCAACACGAGCACAAAAACCCACAGGACACTGTCAAATATTGATTACAAGGGCTCCAACATTCTCTTAATTATGCCTAATGCATTATGGACCGTGCCCATCAGTGAAAAGAGTGTCTACATTATTTACTCTGCAGAACAACAACACAAGTTAGAGAATGCAGTGAAAATTTCGATCAACTCTTTATCAATCTTAAAAGGTATTTTTCAATAATTGGCAACATGAAACAGATTGTTTCCTCTGCACCACTTCAATCAAAGGTGTTGCTTCAACCAGTACCATGGTCAGGCATTGTGGGATTGGGGACTAAATCCAGCCAGATGTGGTTGCAGACAATATATATAGATAAGGGCGGGCAATATGGCACTCGTAAAACACACCCATTGAAAATTTAGTAGAACTTATTAAACCTATTTCACTAAGAATCCATGAATCGGGTTGGCCACCTGGAGTATTTATTTCCCCTATGATATTGCTCAAATGACCTACTCTGCACTCCAATATAGAAAAGTGATTTGATTTATTAGAATGAGATCTACATTTATTGTTCATATTCATCTGTATTGCTCATGATGGACTTCATTTGAAAGAAAATAATGTACATGGAGCTACCATCCTTCTACACTAAGAACGTAAATGAATTATAAAACCTTATGGATGAGGTTATCAACCAATATGATTTATATTATTTGAAAATACTAATAAAATAATTTATTTGAAATAGTTTATTATTTGTAACTTATTTAAAATATTAAATATATTGTAAATTATAAAACTTTACCTTTTCTCTTTTCTTTTTTTTGTTTTTTCCCTTTCCTCTTAGTCCCTTGTCTTTTCCTCTCATTTATTTTACAAAATCTTCTTTACTAACATGTTGGAATCATGGACTATTAGGGGAGTGTTAATTTTTCTTAGGGCTATATTGTTTTTTTCTTTGATAATTGTATTTCTTCATTTATACATTAAATTCACCCCATAGCATCATATCATTATACAATTTTACAACATTATTCAGCAACATATGAAATTATGTAGAAAGAACAACATCATCACCAATGTAGTAGAACATTAAAGAACAATAGAAGAAAAACATTCACACATAGAGACACTAGGATTGGTTAGAGACTAGGGAAAAACCCTTCTAAATTCTTCTTCTTATTATATTGTCATTGAATGATTCTCCATGACATGCCTGCAGCCGAGACCCAATTAAAATAAAGATGAGAGCTACAGACCCTGCAATTTCACCTTTGTGCAAACCTATTCCTCTGCAGACCTGCCTTAGACATGTGCAGGCCAAAAAAAAGAAAGAGAATAGAATAATTATCCAAGATGATTCTCCAAATGAGGTTGAGGTCACTTGTATTTATAGCCTTCCAAGAGTCTCCAATTTGATTTAGGGCTGACCTGATCAAATATGAGGGATTTTAATTCAAAAATACACTTTCCTTTGTCCAAATTGAGTTCTTCAATAGTCAAAATTGGTCCATTCAAAAAGAGGAATCTCATCCCATCGTTGGAATTTGTCACTAAGTTTCCAAATTAACACTCCCTCTCAGTTAGGGAGAAATTTCAACTGCATCATGTAATCATCGTAAGAATCCTGTAATTAAATCATATCCAATCTCAAGTATCTCGTCATCAAATGTCGTCACCACTCATCTCATCTCATCTCTTCTTATTATTTCTTATCCCTTGATTATCTCTGCTCATATGTTAAATATTCTCAAATATAAAAAGAAGAATAATTTAACATCGAAGGGGAGCTCAATCTATCACCCTCTATCTATCGGGGAGCCATTGTTACCACCCAAAATCATTTTCAGTGAGGAGCCAATGCTACCACCTGGGAAACATAATAGAACTTATCATCAGGGAGAACATTTCAACTTGGAACCACATCGGAGAGTGAAGTCTCAACCTCGAACTACATAGGGGAGCATATCTAAACCTAAAATTACATCGGGGGAGCACATCTCAACCCAAAATCTCATTGGGGAGAAAAAATATTCAACCCGTATCTAGTAATAGGTGATATAGGGGAGCACATCTCAACCCATCCTATTTCCCATTGATCTTCCCAATAATGACACTCAATGGTCATGTGGTATAAAACCTACATAATAATATGAGCTTGGGCGAGATACCTAACTTATAAAAGGTAAGGATCACACACCCACAAGCCTCCTCAACCTGTTGGCCAAATGGGGAGGGAAAATCCCAACAAGCCCAGCTTATGGATATGATTCCAACTGAGGTATACTCTGCAAAGACCAAGATAGGGGAGAAAAATCTCCAATCCCATTCTCTTCCCTTAGATAGTGTCGTGTCAATGGAGTCTGAAAATAAATTCTCTCAAAGACAGCCTCAATAGCATGCCCTGTAAACATCCCCATGCTAAAAATACACAACATAACTCACATCACACATTTAGATTTCTTAGTGAGCATGATCGCCTCCTCACAACGACATTCCATATGTATCGTTCTTTGTAGACTAATGTCCAACTTGTGCACCATTAAAAATCCCCAGGGGTGGGATATCATGGCCCCTGGAAATTTTCCAAGTGGGGCAGTTGCATCCTACCACTCCCCCCTTCCATACACGACACCTCATCCAAGGAAATTCATTTATTATGAATTGAAAATTTTAATCACACAAAATTTTGTTCTTTCTCAACACTTTCTTTACGATAAATGGACAATAAAACAATACAATAGGGAATACTTGTTACATAAATAATATTGGGCCACCATTTAACGTTAATACCATTAAAATATTTCGTGGTTAGTGTTTTTGTGAGATTAGAATCCTTCAATTGAATTTTCCACACCTCTACCTCTAAAACTTCAAACTTATATAAAACCATCCCACAAATTTTATCGACATTTTGTTCTTTTTTATTCATTAATTTTTTTTCACTATAAATATTACTTTTTTCTTATTCCTTTGAATCAAAAGAAGTACTTGCTTTTTTTTTTACAACTTTCCATATTTTGACTGAATCCACTACCAGTGAAACAACTCAAGTTTCTATATTTCAAGGTTTTGTTGAAGAAAATTGTTTACCTTCATCTATAGAACCCAAGAAAAACAGAAAAAATTGAAGCTACAAGGATTGATTCAACTGAAATATAAGTCCAACTACAAATAATGTGATTCAGATACAAATAAATCACTAAATTGTTTGCTCTAGAGCTGGAGCTTATCATGTTGGGCATGAATTATTTAATTCCGAGTTGTTGTGATTTATCGTTTCTCACCAAGATGCTGGACACTGAGATTTAGTTCATGAGGGCAATAGGAATGGAATGTGTACCTTGGGGAGAGTTTCCAATAAGGTCTTCATATGTAATTATGCTCGGGTCCAAATTTTAGGCACTTTTTGAGAGACGGTTTGTTGTATTGTTGAACTCTCTGTATCTGTGATGAAATATAATAACATGGAAATGATATTTTTATTCTTTAATTATATGTTTCACGCTACTAGGTTTAGAACCTGAAGGTGAGCCTCTCCTCGAAACCAATCAATAACAAATTTTTAATTGTCGAGAACGGGGATATTTGTCGTATATGAAAAAAAGTGAAACTCATTGTAATTTACAATATTAAAAGGACGTATAATTAATGAACAATTCGATAGTGGATTAAGCTACTTAAATTTATCATTAACATAAAAGAACTGTGAAAAACTAATTCATTATCTCAATTATCTTAAATTTAAAAAAAATTGTATTAAAAAAGTTTAAAACATATATATATATATTACTATGAAAAATAGACATTTTACATATATTAGATATAATTTTTATACAAAATTACATATGATAATAAATATTAAATATAACATTTATATTAAATATAATATGTATGCTCTCTTTTTATATAGCTTATGTTCTTGAATTTATTTATTTTTATACACGTTGAAATGAAATTTCATAGAAAACTAATTATATCTATGATAAAACTAAAAGAAAAAATAATTATGACAACATAAATGTGATTGATTATCCACCTATATATTGGTACATGTTATCACCAAAATAGGACCTGATAGGCTGTTGGTCAAGCTACCTCAGTGTAACTATTTCAAACCAGACTTTTAGTTGAGGCTTAGCCTCCTCAACCTGAGAGGGCTCTCTCACTAGGTTTAAGATTTTGAATTAAGGATTAGATGGCTAACTCTAGGAATAAATAATGTAAAAGTGTATGACTAGTTGAAATAATGATCAACAAACATCTATTGAGCTATAGAGTCTAGGTATTTTCCCACAAAACATCAACATCAACTCATCATGGAATTCAGGGCATTTCAGAGTTTTTAGGTGCATCAATGAAGCAATAATAGAGTGAACAAAACACAATTTACAAGCATATGCAGGAATTTAGAGCATTTTCTAATGAATTCTAAGTCACATATGTTTATACCACTACAAAAAGATATATAAATGAAACCAAAATAAGATCACACATTAAAAACTCTTTATGAATCCTGAGTAGTGAGCCAACATCTGTATTATGATAAAAACACAGTTTTTTCAATAACATAGTCTGTTTGTTCATGAAAATTTCCAACCTTGAGGAATTTGACCTTATCTCTCTCATGGAGTCATTACAACATTGGATTATATGATCCATATTCAAAGAAATTCGAATTCTATCTTAGATTGACACCTATTTACTCTAAAATTGTCTATTAATTACATGTGACAGTTAATTGTTTGTTCTAGAGTCCTAATGCAATTAGGAGTAAAACTCATTCTTATGAATAAAAATACCTTATCTATAAATTAAGCATTATGTTTGACAGCTGCTCCTCCATGAGGTCAAATTTGGATGTTGACCATTCACTTAAAGTCACCCTACTTTTGATGATAAAACTACCCTACAAATTAAGAAACATGTTTCCCTGTTTTTAGGCTTAGGATCCTTTTTGTTTCTTGAGATGTTTTTACTACTTTTAACTGATGAATTCAAGGCTAATTGATGTTAGGAACATTATTTACATATTTCCCAAGCTATCCCTTCATTCCATCTGTGCAAAATCTACTTTGAACTTTTCAAAACAGTGAAAACAGATCTGCGCTACAAAAGTAGCACAGTTTTGTAGCGCTTTTCGTAGTGCAATGTTTTCACTCCTTTCTTCAACATATTTCAATATTTTCTTTCATTATAGCCTTTATATTTACTTGAAACACTTCCACAAGAAGTTTCAAAACCAAACTCATAAATATTCCTTCAAAATTTGTTATGAAAAATGATTAAAAGACTGCTTCAGCAAATTATTCCTGTTTCTTCCCTGAACATTATGTCTTGGGACAGAGACTTTATCTTCTCATCCATGATGTATTTTGAGAAACTGGAGGAGGTTTTTGTATTCGATGTTGTCTAGAATAAACAACTCTCTTGTTTTTGTGAAATACTTCTCCTGCTATCCATAAACTATCCTTGAAAAACATGTGTAAAACAAGAAAACTCTGTTTTCTAAAAATAGGGATTCAAAGAAAGCCTTATATCTCCCACTTCATAATGAATATAAATAAACTGAGAGGGTTTTTTATAGCAAGGGATGTTAGGAAGAACAACTCTTTCAGTTTTCAAAATTCATTTTCAGTTGCCTGGAAACCTCTTTTGAAATTTACTACTAAAGCCAGAAAACCGAATTTTTCTCTTCATGGTGAAAGGCTGCTTCAGCAGTTTTGTAGCACACTACGAAACTGTTGTGCAGGCTCATTTGTTGAAAATTTCTTGAAAATTAGTACCTTGGACATGTTAACAATTCATAACCACTGATATTTAAAAAAAAATATATAGTAACATGTCTTCTACAGCTCATCATTAAGCCCTTGCATCTTTTTGAACATTATGATCATGGATAGATCATTTTCATGTGTCATGTCCACCAATCATTTCCATAGAACCTTTAATGCTTCCACTGACAGCTGCAAATCCATGTCTTCAACCTTCATGATGTCTCTAACCTTGTTGTAAAACCTATTGATCATGTCTTATTTGCTCTACAAAACAGGGAACATGTTTCCTGTAATTTAGTTTTTTCCTTCATTGAGGATATTTGAACCCTTTTGCTAACAATGTTGACCTTTTGAGATAAGAGACATGTGTTATCATTTCCATAGAACCATGCCTTTCCACCTGTACAAAAACTAAGCATTTGAAAAATTATAAAGAGAGATGGTATGGCTGCGCTACGAAATGAGCAGTTGTTTTCGTAGCGCAGATTTGTATCTTTGTAAACATCTCTCAACACTTTCCTTTTCCTTGAGACTTTTTCTTTCATTTGTGAGCCATTTTTAACCACCAGCAGAAACAGAATCCAAAAACCAAACTGTTTACCTCTCAAAACTTTTACAAAAATGTTAAAAAATGCACCTACAGCAGTTTCGTAGCGTGTTACGAAACTGTTGTGTATCTCCTTTTTACACAGTCTTTTCATAATATTCATATTTTAAGAGTATCTACAACCTTTTTATGATTTCCCCTTGATGTTAATAGACCTTAACAATCCAAATAAGTCAACTTTGCAATATCTTCAAAAAGTGATGTCCTTCAAAAACAAAACTGTACTAAGGATTTGTCACTTACTGTTCTTGGTCTACCTCTACTGTAGCTGACCCTCAGACTTTTTCAATTGAATTTCAAGATCTTCAATCTGCCTTTTCAGTCTCCTATTGGTATCCCTCAATTTAACATTTATCATCTTCATAAATCTTGCCTCTTTGATTGTAGGGACACTGCCTTGCTTGATGAATGAAAGAGAAGCTTTGGTTTCCACTTCCCATGAGCTTACCATTTGGAAAGGGTATGCATCATATGTTTCTTGCATGAGACAATAAAACCAAAACTAGCCCCTTTTAAATTTGAAAATGGCATAAGACAAATGAGCTCAAATGAATGTTATGATGGCTATGAATGGTTGCATGCGTGAGAAAAGACTCATCGCTGACACCTAACCATGAATGATTAACGAAATTCTAGTGGATTTGATAATTGACAAGACATGCTACGAATCCTCGATTTCGTAGCGTGCTCAATGTAATTTTAGGGTTTTTCACTATGAAATGACTAGCGTTTTCGTAGCGCAAAAGCAGTTTTTAACACTGACTGCGCTACGAAAACGTGGTTTCGTGGCTTAATTAAATTTTTTTCAAAATGGTTAAAAATTTGATCTCTAAATATGATATGATATTGTCAAGGTATGAAACAAGGTTGTTAGACTTTATTACGTGAATGAAAATGATACTCTAACCCTATCACTTAACGCCTAAAAACTTAACATGACTTCACACTTATCTAAAAACCATGACTAGGAACAAAGAAAACTATCCAAGTTTGGGAAAAATTTTATAGTGATAACAGTACATTAAAGTCATTTACATGTGTGTGACCCACATTTCCCATCAAAGTAGGCAAAGTAAATTTGATTATGATAACATAAAGGTGATGTGATTATAGACCTATATCATAGTACACTAGTCTCAACATAAAGGTCATGTGATTATCCACCAATATAATAGTACACTATATTTTTTTACCTATGTGGGGAAATGGGGGAAACGAGAGGGAATCAAATTCTATTGTCATATCTTATGTGTCGTCAATAAAACAAGTTTTAATTTTAACATTATAATACAAAAGTGATATGATAATTTACTTGGATTTTATTAGGGGAGAGATTTCTAATGTTGTGCAGGGGCCAGTAATTGGCATAGCATTGGTCCCACCAACCCACCAAAAATTGAGATATGTGCAATCAATAATTAAACAAAAAAAAATAACTTTAAGACCAAATATATTTTAAATTATGTTCAAAATTTCCCAAAACATTGACTAGGCCCACAACTATCAATAAATAGTTTGTTAAGTATTAAGAGTACAAATCATATTGTCTCAACTAGAAAACTCATAAAACCATTAATCCTTCCAAAATGGTCTATTCCAGAAGTACAAAGTACCAGTCACTTCAACCCCACTAATCAAAACTGATGCTGTATATCCCAACTGCATATCCATACCTGCACATAATAAAATTTCATGTATGTCAATCATAATTGTTGTGTTATTCAACATTTAAACCCATTGTGTTCAATAAATGACACCAACCCAATAACAACATTTAAACTCACTGTGTACAATAAATGATGCCAACCCAATAATTTCAATAAATGACATTCAACCTATTATATTTTCCATTAAAACATATCAAAGCACATGGATCAGCAAAAACAAATTCCCAACCGTTGGATCACATCAAATTTAATCCTCATCACACATGAAAAATGAATCCATTGCAATTCATGTCCATCATTGTCACCAATTAAATTTAGCTGCAAAACAATATAAAAGAAGTTCAACCACTGTTGAAGTTGCATGTTTCACATTAAAACTATACACTAGCCCTAGAGACAAACCAGCACAAAAAACACCCCAAAACATTTCATAGTATATTCAGGTTAGTTTTTTCAATTACAACACAATTTTCTTACAGTTTTATTTTAAGTTTTGAGTCTTTATTTCAGTTTTATTATACTTTTATTTTCATTTCCGATTCTTTATTTCAGTTTTCTTATTTTCATTTCTAAGTCTTTATTTTAGTTTTCTTATAGTTTAATTTTCATGAAAATATATATTTTTTTCTATTTTCCTATGTTCTAAATCATTTTCAAGTTGAATAGAAAATACGACACAACCATAATGAAGAGTATTGGCTAGTATGACTAGCTACAGATCTAAAAGAAAAAAACTCATTTATAGTTGAACACCAATTCATATCAAGTTATAGACATTCATCCCAAGTTCTAGACATTCATCCCAAAGCCAAAACAATGTTATAACAACTAGTTCCTCTCGTCTAGAATTAATTGGAAAATGAACCAGCTCTTAGGTACAATTTAAGAACAACTAGATGACCAACTGAATTAACAAGGAGAATCCACACAATTATTTGAAAAGGTTGTCTAGGCTTAATTATCTGCATGATAGAAGAGAATATATGCATATGATGTGTGTTGATTCAGAAATTATTTGTTAAAGTTACGCACAAAGTAGAGCCCTTGAATTATATGCACATTCACAACTTTATCTGTGACTGGGTTTCCAGTATTAATGTACTGTTTCCCCAACATGCTCATACTATAGTGCACCTACCACATTGGATTATTTATTCCATGTTAAAACCTCCTGTTGGCCAAGTATTATTCCATTTGTCTCTTTTCTCATCAACAGATTCAAACCACTTTTCAGTACATTTTATGCATTTTATTAACACCTTTAGCTTAATGGTTTATGCAATTGGGAGGTAGAGGATGATTCCATTGTGAGCCTTCGATTGTTATGTGTTAGAGTACTTATCATAAGATCCCCATTATCCATATGAAGCATAACACCAATATAAATCACTGAAAAATCTTTCATCAGTGTATTATCTCCTTTGATTTGAGTTGAGGATATGAATGTTATCAATAGTTCTAGGCATTTTACTTTACAACAACTAGGTCTAAGAACAAAGCTAAGGCTACCCTTAGCAACCAAAAAACTTGCAAAATTTAAGGCTACCCTCAACAACCAAATAACTTGCAAATTTACCGTGTCTTCCCAAATATTTTTGGCTACCATCTATCATAGAGCATGTATAATTTATTGTACAATATTTTCGTCACTATGATGCTTTTCAAAAACATTAGCAACTCAATTCTCTATAAGTTTGAACATATACAACAACAAAATTAACAAAATATATAATTTTTTTTACATATACAGCAACAAAATTAACAAAATGTATAACAAAATTAACTAGATTACAACAAAAACTTCTTTTTCTAAGGAGTGCACTTTATAACTAGATCCGAGAACAGAGCTAAGGTTACCCTCAACAGTCAAACAACTTGAAAAATTACCATGTCTTCCCAATCCAAACTTAGGATTTTTGTGAGTGTCTCCAACATTGTAAAACTTTATAGTCATTGTATATCAAACCCATATATAGAGTATACAACTATATGTGCACTATAAACTATGTTAGCAGTATCATCTAGAAGATCCTTGTCGGAAACCGTTACTCATGCAAGCTCTTTAATCCCTTGAAGACAAGTCAAGAAAGACCTGTTGAAAGAACTCTCTCAATGAAAACTATTGTGTCTAGATTTATTATGTATCTAGATTGACCCAAATATGAGTAGCCTTGTTTAATAGGGAAAATAGCCATTCTGATGTAATTTTTTTCAATCAAGTCTTTAAGGAATCCCTTGTATAGACCAAAGGAGGAAAAAATACTTGCTTTTATAAATAATATGTAGTGTATTGTTTCTGCAGGTAAGTTTTGTAAATACTGTCCCCCCCTCCCTAGTGTTATTGTTGTTATATTGAAGGATTGGTACTCCATCCCATCATTGTAGGTTTTTGGTAGTACTAGGATGGTCTAATAGCAGTCCCTCACCCTTGTAAAAGTGGATAAATTTAGGAGCAGAGCGGTGACCTATGCAAGATACTAAATTGGGAAGTCAAAAGAACCTTGTCCAAGTAGGTAAATTCACTATTGAAAGGTGGCCTTACCAACAGCCCAAGGGATGGTAAATTGAATGGAAGAGCAATGGTATTGCCTATCCAACCATACCATGCCTTTCTATTGGGTAAATTCACTTTCCAACATTGTGAGACTTTACAGTTATTGTATTTTATGTGTAAAAACAAGTTGTCAAAAAATTCATTGTATTTTAAGTGTAAAAACAAGTTATCAAAATAGTCATTGTATTTTAAGTGTAAAAACAAGTTATCAAAACAATAATCACTGATATATTTGAAGACATACAAATAATTCCATATGTAGATTTGTTTTTTAAGGACACTATCAAAAATCTCTTGAGTTGCTACTAACGTACATGTTGATAATTTCTATAATAAAGCAGAGATATTTTTGGCTTGTATGAAAGCATACTTTTCAATTATTCTTAACTAAATGCATGCTATAATTCTACAGGTAGTTGCATCTATGGAAAAAGTTAGGTATGTAGCTTGAACAAGGAGAAGTGGTAGAAGAGTGATCAGGGGTGCCCAGCTATGATGTACTTCATCAGATGAGGAAAGGATAGGTGATGCGAATGCCAACAATGCTCCAAGAAATTTTGTTGAGGATGACCATGTGGCTGAAGTTGATTTTTTCACACCATCACTCATAGAGCCACCATCAATCACGTTCCAAGGGGCAAGTCCAACTAAAAATATTAGCGCTATAATAGGTTGGAAAAAATAAGAAATGTTAGCTGCAATTGACAACATAGAGTTTAATGGATATTTAGTTCGGGCATATGTAAAGAAACCTGGTATTCCTCCCTCATCAATACATTATTGGATAAATGGGCTCACTCATACCAAATGTAGAGGGCCTCTTATAGTTATGACTGAAGAGGAAGAGGCCGAGGTGGTTCAGTGGTGTAAATAAATGGCCCAATTGGGACATGGGCTAGATTTGATACAACTCAAATCCACAGTTACTCAAATTTTTCAAGGCAGGCCAAACCCATTCAAAGATGGGTTTCCTGGTAAATCATGGTGGTTTGAGTTTAGAAAGGCATACAAACCTCGTATTACGTAAAACTGAGGGCCTTGACAAAGACAGAGCATTAAATTTTCACCATGCAGTTGTATGTAAGTTCTATGACACTCTTTCTAGTGCATACGATAAACATTCTTATGATGCAGACCATATATGGAACTACGATGAAACATGTTTACAGGCGGGAAGGAATTGTGGCATGCAGGTAATTTCCAAGAGAGGGAGCCGAAACGTGCCAAATATTTTTCCTAAGATCAGGGAGTGGATAACCATTTTATGTCGTGTCAATGCAATTGGTGCTTCAATCCCAAGACTTTATCTATTCAAAGGTAAAAATCAGTTGAAAAACTATACACAAAAATTTGAACTAGGTACATGCATGGTTGCACATCCCCATGCATGGATGAATAAAGAACTTTGTTTTAATCAGATTTTCCACTTTGTTGCATCTATGCCAGGTGATGTCTCAACTAATAAAAAACACATATTGATATTATATGGCCATGGAAGCCACATGGTTGTACAAACAATTGAGGAAGAAAACAATTTGGGCATTGACCTTTTAACATTGTCTGCTCATACCACTCACAGATTGCAACCCCTTGATGTTAGTGTGTTTGGCCCTTTCAAGAAATATTTCAGGTCAGAGCATGTTGCGTGGATGGCAAAGAATCCAAGGGTTGAGGTGAAAAGGTTCAAGCTAATAGAGCTTGCAAGTAAATCTTTTAAAAGGTATCTGACACCATCAAATATCAAGGCTGGCTTTAGGAGGACAGGAATATGGCAACTAAATTATGATGCTCTTATGCATGATATTGGTTGTAGCCAAGTGTTTCATGTGGATGGTCAGGAAGAAGGGCATGTCCAAACAAATGTTGAAGTGCAAGAAGAAGTAGATGAACATGTTGATGTGGTTGTAGTTGGTAATATAATTTCCCTCTGTAAGGACAAATATATGATGATGATGATGAGCAGGTATGTGAAACACAGTATATTCATGAACATATTGATAGTAACATGGAGGTTTTTCTACCAAATCAAGCACATGGAATTGTTTTTGATGATATTGTTAATGACATTGTTGAACATGCAGTTAACAATGCAGATGTAGTTGAAAATGAAAATTTTGATATTGTTAATGCAGATGTAGTTGAAAATGAAATTGTTGATATTGTTCATGACATTGAAAATGATCAATGGACATTTCCAATCCAAGTAAACCCACCATCATGGCTGGCAGAAGCCATGATTAATTTGAACGAACACATTGTCTCAAGAACTAATGAACAAAGAATGAACATGCCTTCACAACTGACTGAATTGAACAGTGAAATTATTCATTTTTTTTGTGGACAATAGATCAATGGAAGAAGATGAAGAACATAATGAGGCATCAGATGAAGATAACAATATAGTTCAATAAATTGTCACAGATACTGAAAGGAAAGTGCCAAGCAATTACATGCAGGTTGGGGGGGCAAGGGGAGGGTGGAGAAGTTACTTAGGTGGTTCCTAAAGCTACAAGTAGAAAGAGTATCAATGAAAAAGAAGCAAGGAACACCCGGTAGTCTTCGTTTGGGCCGAAGTTCACAATTACTCACCTCATAATACTATATAAAACTTTTAGTTGAGTCTGAAAAAAAATGAAATTCAGCAAATTAAAAGAGAAAAAAAAGGATCTAGGCAAGGAGAAGAAGGCAGAAAGGAATTTTGCAACATAGCATCGAGCAGATGAAAGGCTTGAAAGAGAGAGAGCAATGCAAGAGAAGGAGCAACAAAATAAAAGGAAAGATAGGAAAAGGAAGCAACAAAGGCTAAACAAATGCTTGAAAAGGAACAAGGGGTGATTGATATGGTTGACATAAATGCAAGCACAATTTTTGAAACCAGGGAAATGTCCAACACATTGGAAAATATTGAAAATAATACACCATTATTCCAAGACCGCATAAACATTCAAGTGCCTCACTATAAAAATGGGGGTTTACCCACTTTCCTTATTCCTACCACAGGAGGTGTGAATTCAATGTATGATCATCACACACCTTCACTTCGCACAAGTGTGAGGTATGGGTACTCAATTCCTCCATGGTTGGAAGGGAAAATTTGGTCTCAATTATATGGAAGCAATTAATCACAACCTAATCAACCCTTCTTAGGAAGGCCAACCTACTTGGCTCAATCTGGCAACTCGGGGTTTGGCACTGAAGATTCTCAAGGCCATAAAGAATAGGGGTGTTATATTTTTTTGGTTGTAACCACATTATGATATGGATTTTGGATGGACTGTATATTTTTCTTGTCACATGAAGGTTGATTTATTCCATACCGTATGCAGCATTATAACCAAAATCGATCTTAGAAGTAACATATATAGTATATTATAATGGAACATTCTGATAGAATGACATGAGAATGTTGTTAGCTCTGTTATTTTTTTGATATTGTATACTATTAGTTATGTTAGTTTATGAAGATTTTCTAAATTTCTATACATTTGTACTTTTTTTATCTTAATATATCCAAGATTTCCTCTACTACACTAAGTATAATTCAAATCTTTTCATCATACTTTGCAAACCATATCTCACATATATATCCACACACAACATGCAACAAAAAAATCTCTTTATACAAGCTTCATTCATATGAATACTAACATATATCTTAGAAGGAACATGTATAGTATATTATAATTTTGTTAGTATTGTTAGTTATTTGATACTGTATGTACTTAGTTTTTCTTGAACACATAAACTCAGTTAATACAAATCACAATATCATCATCTCTACAACACAACTCTCAGAATCAATCATTCCTCTCGAGTCTCAATACAAAAACCAAGAGTCAAGAAAAAACTCACCCACACATACAACAAATATGTTCATGACAACTCTCTTTCTCAACCATATGCAACATGACAACAATGATGTCTGCACAAAAATCACTCAAAATTACAAACCTTTAATATAAAATGCAGAAGATGTATATAGCTCTTTGTTACATGTGACATTTTTCCATAACTTATTGGCAAAGCAAATAATGTCAGCATACAAAATGCAAATACATAACCCTACAATAAACTCAGTTAATAAAAATCACAATATAATCATATCTACAACATAACTCTCAGAATAAATCATCCCTCTCGAGTCTCAATACAACAGCCAACAATCAATACAACAACCAATGTTTAAGACAACATTCACTCACACAAAAAAAAAATATTCTAACAACAACTCTCTCGCTTAGCCATATGCAACATTACAACAATGGTATTTGCACAAAACTCACTGAAAATTACAAAACTTAAATATAAAATGTAGAGTATGTATATGTTGAAATTTTTAACAAGAAACAGTGAAATTGGCATCCAGAAACAACATGACAACACACACACTAGTGTGGGATCACAAGTCACACAGTGATGGGTCCTAGCAATACATTAGTGTGCAAGATGTATAATTTAATTTTCCCTTAATTAAATTGGACAATAAATTGTAATCTTATCTCATAATCACTTGTAATAGTTAACTGAGTGTGATAGACTCATTTATCTCATGAAATTTGAGTTGAGGGTGGTTGGTGAGGCATGTAGAGTGATTCTATTTGTTTTAGAGTCCAATTTCCAGTTAGTGTATTAGTTTAATGCATGAGAAATTAGTTAACTCAATTGAGTTAAAGTCAGTTTAACTAGTTGTAATTGATTGTTGCACTTGTTGGAAATACTTGGGGGGGTGAATCAGTATTTCTTTCCAATTTTTATTTTTACCAGTTAGATCATTTATATTTAGAGTACAAATAAACAATAAGAATAAATCCTTTTATTAATATTCATAAATTAATTACAATAGTTGTGTAGGGCTCCAACCCTAGATGAAGACAACAATCTTCAATCTCCCAGGCTCCAACCTGTATTATACCAAGCACCGACTTTGACTTCCCAAGGATACAACCTTGTTAGTTTGAGGCACCAACCTCTAGGGCTCCAACCCTATCTCTGGTACAGGCTCCAACCTAGTCTCTTGAGGACTCCTATCCTCTAGGGCTCCAACCCTATCTTCCAAGGCACCGACCTTGTCTCTATGAGGCTCCAACCTCTTGGGCTCCGACCCACAACTTCACTTCGTCAAAATATCACTTGTTATTCTTCATGGCTCCCAAATTCTTCTTCAATGAGCCCTGACAATCTTCAACAATGCCTTCACTTAGTCTCCACATCACATCATCAATGACAACCTTTTCTTCTTAGAAGGTATCACCACTGCTCTTCATTGTACCCAAACACTTTCTCCCAGGTTACCTCATGATGACTTCAATGCATCATGGTCTTCAAGGCAAGTCTACAAAATTCTCTCCAATCTGCCTTCCCAAAAATTCAAGTCTTCTTCAGCAAGACTTCTATGGCTGCTCCAATAATGTATGTCTTAAATATTTTCTTCTACAAGCTTACTAGATGCTACTCTTCCACAACAACTTCTTAAGACTGCCTTGGCAAGGATTTCAACCTTGCTCCAAAAGTGTGCACAAACTATTCTAGGGCTAAGATAAAACTTTATAAATAATGCACCTTCAAGACTGTTGTAAACACCTTCTACAGGAAGCTCCACAATGTCAATATGGCCTCCAAGTCTGCTTCAACCATGCAGTAGGGACTGCCTCAACAAGGTGTCAACTCTTCAATGTCTTCTGCAAAGGGGTTTCTACAATTCTGCTCCAAAGATGACATTCAACTCCACAAAGCATAGAAGGTATTTTTCATGTTTACTTAAAATAAGATTATATGAGGCTACATCATTTATGCTTGAACATTGTTGCACAAAGGCTTTCAAGGCTACCTTTATCTCTTACTGCTTGAGGATGACAATATGTACTTATTGAGAAGGAACCTTTACTTCAAATGATGAAATACAACAACATTTTGTTACTGGCCTCAGATAAATCCAGTAACCCACAAATTTTAACTTCAAATTCTGAAATTTATGGCACAATTGTGAGGTATAATAGAAATTCACCACAAAAAATTCTTGAGACTGCAATCTAGAAAACCCAAACAAGTGCTATGGTGCTGACCCTTAACTCTGGCAACTGCAATAATAAAAGGTCTAAAGTCCTGTACCTATATCTTGTCCAAGGCTGCCAAAAAGGTCCAAAGTCCTGTAGCTATCACTCAATAGATCCAAGGTTTGGTTCAGAGGTATGCAACTTCAGGTCTGCACAATTTGAAGTTTAAGGGTATAATCTGAGTTACTGCAATAAACGTTTAGACCCAAAACTCATTTAAACCATTCTTGTGCCTTATATTTTCCTTTATCCGAGTTGTTGTGGTACTTTTGTGATAATAGTCGAGGTGGATGATTGAGAATGAGTTTTGAAACCCTTATATATAGTATTTTTTGCAATCCAAGATGAAGGGACACGTCATTGTAGGCAGACCGACTTGAAAGACAAGGTGCAGGTCGGCTCACTGTCAAAAAAATATTTTTTAACTTGAAAATTCAATATCTCACAAACTATTTGGAATTTCAGGGAAAGTAAGGGCTCATTGGAAAGAGGAAAAAATCCTCTTTAAGATGGTCTAGGTCCCATTGAGAAAATATGTCTAAGGTGGAAAAAAAATATTTTTCTTTGTGACTGTCTTTAAATTTTATGCATAAAAATTTTGGGACAGCAAGGTCATTAGGCAAAAATTGTTCAAAGAGTGATTAGGACAGCAAGGTTATTAGGGCTCCTTCATTGTTACGAATCCAAGCTTTTCATCATAGTTTGTTATCATGCTTGTCATCAATGTCATCTATGTCATCATGATAGTGTAGCATCCAAGTCATGTCGTGTAATAGTGCAGCGATATGTCATCCATATGTCAAAGTGCAACATCCATTAATTTTCCATCAAGAGAGCTTCAAAGTAGTATTCCAACCACCATTCATATCATCAAATGAGATCTTCCAACAATGTCATCATATTCCATAAAGTGATCTCCAAGTCCTTCATGTCATGCAATCATTGTCCATGTCATCAAATGGTCCTCCATGTCATCATATAGTTTCCAACCATTGTCATCAAGACCTTCAACAAGAGGCCATTATCAATTGTGGTCATTCATTTAGTGTATGACATCATCAAGTGTATGACTTCATATGTCATCATGGGTTAAGGTCTAGATCATCAAGGCACATGCAACATTATATTTAGTTCAAGGACTTCTTCATTAGTGGTTTCACATCTTCGTGGTTGACATCTTCATTAATGGCATCCTTGTCAAACAAGAGTTATGTCATCATCATCTAGAACCAGGCATCTCAAGAATATTTGCCATCTCGGCTAGTGCCATATTGACATCAATGACAACCTTGATTAACAAACTTCCCCTTTGTCATTGATGGCAATATTCTTTCCCTTCAGCATTCTCTCCCCCTTTGACATCAATGGAAAACGGGGTGCCCAAGTACTCCCCCTATCACACTGCTTCATGTTGCTCCCCTTGCCATGGTGCTCTTTCTTCTGGAAATGTGGTCCATGATAGATGTGACCACATTTATTCATATGATGAACTGACTCCCCTTGCATGCATAAACTATTCTAGATCAAGAAAGACTTCTTGCTTTGTGATCTAATGGAAGACAATTTCAACAATGGTCCATCGGGTGAGATGGGATTATGTTCTTCAATTCTCCCAAAAGATGATCTAAAATATGGTTTTCCACGTAGTGCCCTTTTACAGAATGATCACAAACTCCCCCTAATTGTATGCATGGTCTCCTTTCTGGAAAAGTCTCACCATCAAATACTTCGAATATCGAGTATGACTTCATCAAGTCAACAACATGTGTTGTCGGCTGGAGTGTTCAAGAGAGTTTCAAACCCAGTTTTCTTCCTTCTCCAAACTTGTGTAACTTTATTTTCTGGCTTGGTTGTCATGGTTCTAGACTGTGTAGGGACCCAAGTCAAGTAACAATCACGTGCCATATGTCCAATATTATGGCAATTGAAACACTCTATCTTGTTCATGAATAAGAAATCATGACTTCTTCTTACAAAATTTCTTCTAGGATATTGAAGGGTACCATTATATTTGTCTTTGTGATATGCCCTACAGTATTTTTCCATGTGCCCAAATTTTGTACAGGAATATCAATAACCAATAAATATACTTTGGTACCTTGGAGATCGAGTTTTCCTTGATGTACTTCTGAAGTATTTTTACCTTGGGATTCTTTAATGATATTCATTGTGTTTTGTATTCTTGACACCATCCTGGAACTAGGAGCATCAACATTTCTTTCTAGGTTCCTCATATCTTTGTTGTTTGAAGCATTATCATTCTTGCTTGAGGATGCACCTGCATAGCCAAGACCTGATTTATCAAGGGGAGACTTTTGATGACTTAGGATGCCATCTAGGGTTTGAGAGCTTTTCAAGTTCTTATTCAACAAGAAAACTTCCTTTTTAAGAAAGACAATTTCTCCTTTCAACTTTTCACAATATTCATCTTTCATAACTATTTGCTTCATGTGCTTCGATTTTAAGGGAGATGATATTTGATTTCATTATGAAGGCTTCTTCATTCTCCTTTGCTAGAGTGCTCTCCATTTCTTCTTTTATTCTTGTAGCTTCACATGTTTCGGCCTGGAGAAGATTGATGTCTAATTTTAGTTTCATGATTTCTTCATCCTTTTCTTCTAGTTGGCATATCATGGTGTTTCTCTCCTTTTCTGCTTCATTAACTTTTCCTTCTATGAATGCCAAATTTTCCATCACCTTCTCGGCTCCTTGCGCTTGTTTCCTTGATTCTACTATTTGATATCTAAGAGAAGAGACCTCTTCCTTGTATTGACCAATCTCTGCTTCAAGATTGTTCAAGCTCTTAAGTCTTTGTTCAAGGTGGCTTGACAAAGTTTCTTCCCTTTTCTTTGCCTTATCCAATTGATTTGTCATAGATATAAATTCTTCATGATGCTTTCTTTTTTTTTGATGAAATTCCTCTTTAAGTTTGGCGAGCTCCTCATCTCTTTCTTGTACTTGAAGCTTAACAAAGTCAACTTCCTTCCTTGTCTTGTCTTGGTTACCATCTTGTGCTTTCTTATTAATTTCCTCATTTTCCTTTTTCAAATCGTTAATCTCTTCCATGGAAGCCATAAGTTTATTCACGAGATCTTCTTCAAAGTCTTCTTTGTTCTCTTCATCTTCTAGGTCTTCTTTAGCCTTCTTGTCATCTCTCTTATCTTCAGCTTTGTTGATGGATTCTGGAATTCTTTTTTGTTTTTCATCATCTTCTTGACTAGAGATCATTGTCAATGCTCCTTTTGAGTGAATATCATGAAGTTTGTCCCATATGACTTTTGCTGACGAACATCTTTCAAAATTGGCCTTCACATAATTTGGTAACCCATTCAAAATTGTCTTCATTGCTCTTGTATTGTACTCCTTGGATTCTTTGTCCATCATGTCATTAGTAATCACTGATTTCCAAACTTGAATTCGTTGAGTCTTCAAGAAATTCCTTATTCTTGCCTCCCATATATCAAAATTTCCATTGAACAATGGAGCCTTCGCAAATTGATTGACTTCAATTTCGATGGTTGAGGAAGACACATCTTTAGGAGGATTGGAGACTTTCTTCCTTGGTTTTCCCATTTGTATTCTAATGATCAACCTTCAAGTTTTTAGGCTTTGAGTGAAAGTATTGGCTTTGATACCAATTGTTGGAAATACCGAGGGGGGGCGGGTGAATCAGTATTTCTTTCCAATTGTTATTTTTACCAGTTAGATCATTTATATTTAGAGCATAAATAAACAATAAGAATAAAGTATTTTATTAATATTCATAAATTAAGTAGAATATCTGTGTAGGGCTCCAACCCTAGATGAAGACACCAATCTTCAATCTCCCAGGCTCCAACCTGTATTATGCCAAGCACCGACTTGGACTTCCCAAGGCTCCAACCTTGTTCGTTTGAGGCACCAACCTCTAGGTTTCCAACCCTATCTCTGGTACAGGCTCCAACCTGGTCTTTTGAGGACTCCTATCCTCTAGGGCTCCAACCCTATCTTCCAAGGCACTGATGTTGTCTCTATGAGGCTCTAACATCTTGGGCTCCAACCCACAACTTCACTTCGTCAAAATATCACTGGTTATTCTTCATGGATCCCAAAGTCTTCTTCAATGAGCCTTGACAATCTTCAGCAATGCCTTCACTTAGTCTCTGTGTCACATCATCAATGACAACCTTTTCTTCTTAGAAGGTATCACCACTTCTCTTCATCGTACCCAAACACTTTCTCCTAGGTTACCTCATGATGGCTTCAATGCATCATGGTCTTCAAAGCAGGTCTACAAAATTCTCTCTAATCTGCCTTTCCAAAACATCAATTCTTCTTCATCAAGACTTCTATGGCTGCTCCAATAATGTATGTCTTAAAGATTTGCTTCTACGAGCTTCCTAGATGCTACTCTTCAACAACAACTTCCTAAGACTGCCTTGACAAGCATTTCAACCTTGCTCCAAAAGTGTGCACAAACTGTTCTAGGGCTAAGATAAAACTTTTTAAACAATGCACCTTCTACAGGAAGCTCCACAATGTCAATATGGCCTCCAAGTGTTCTTCAAACATGCAGTAGGGACTACCTCAACAAGGTGTCAACTCTTCAATGCTGCAAAGGGGCTTCTACAATTCTGCTTCAAATATGACAGTCAACTCCACAAAGCATAGAAGGTATTTTTCATGTTTAATTCAAATAAGATTATATGAGGCTACACCATTTATGCTTGAACATTGTTGCATAAAGGCTTTCAAGGCTACCTTTATCTCTTACTTCTTGAGGATGACAATATGTACTTATTGAGCAGGAGCCTTTACTTCAAATGATGAAATACAACAACATTTTGTTACTAGCCTCAAATCAATCCAATAACTCACAAATTCAAACTTCAAATTCTGAACTTTATGCCACAATTCCGAGGTATAATAGAAATTCACCACAGAAAATTCTTGAGACTGCAATCTGGAAAACCCAAACAAGTGCAATGGTGCTGACCCTTAACTCTGGCAACTGCAATAATAAAAGGTCTGATTTCCTATACCTATCTCTTGTCCAAGACTGCCAAACAGGTCCAAATTCTTGTAGCTATCACTCAACATATCCAAGGTTTGGTTCAGAGGTATGCAAATCCAGGTCTGTACAATCTGAATTTTAAGGGTACAATCTGAGTTACTGCAATAAAATTTTAGACTCAAAACTCATTTAAATTGTTCCTGTGCCTTATCTTTTCCTTTATCCAAGTTTTTGTGGTACTTCTATGATAATAGTCGAGGTGGATGATTGAGAATGAGTTCTGGAACCCTTATATATAGTATTTTTTGCAATCCAAGATTAAGAGACACGTCACTGTAGGCAGGCAGACTTGAAAGACAAGGTGCAGGTCAGCTCACTGTCAAAAAAATATTTTTTAACTTGACAATTCAATATCTCACAAACTATTTGGAATTTTGGGGCAAGTAAGGTCTCATTGGAAAGAGGAATAAATCCTCTTTAAGATGGTCTAGGTCCCATTGAGAAAATATTTCTCTAAGGTGGAAAAAAAATATTTTTCTTTGGGACTATATTTAAATTTTATGCATAAAAATTTTGGGACAGCAAGGTCATTAGGCAAAAATTGTGCAGAGGGTGATTAGGACAATAGGGTGATTAGGGCTCCTTCATTGTTACGAATCCAAGTTCTCATGATAGTGTAGCATCCAAGTCATGTCATGTAATAGTGCAGCGATATGTCATCCATATGTCAAAGTGCAACATCCATTAATTTTCCATCAAGAGAGCTTCAAAGTAGTCTTCCAACCACCATTCATATCATCAAATGAGATCTTCCAACAATGTCATCATATGCCATCAAGTGATCTCCAAGTCCTTCATGTCATGCAATCATTGTCCATGTCATCAAATGGTCCTCCATGTCATCATATAGTTTCCAACCATTGTCATCAAGACCTTCATCAAGAGGCCATCATCAATTGTGGTAATTCATTTAGTGTATGACATCATCAAGTGTATGACTCCATATGTCATCATGGGTTAAGGTCTAGATCATCAAGGCACATGCAATATTATATTTAGTTCAAGGAATTCTTCATTAATGGTTCAACATCTTCGTGGTTGACATCTTCATTGATGGCATCCTTGGCAAACAAGAGTTATGTCATGATCAGCTAGAACCAGGCATCTCAAGAATATTTGCCATCTCGGCTAATGCCATATTGACATCAATGAAAACCTTGATTAACAGCACTACTGAGAGGTCAAGTGAATTAAATCAAATTTAATTCACATGCAGTGATATGTCAAGTGACTGATGATTTACTATTAATAGCTGCATGCATCTCAGTTTTGATGAATACCTAGTTGAGATAAAGGTTAAAGGGAAGTTAACTCTCAGTTGTATTTTTAGAAAACTACCTAGATGAAGTTAAAACACCATAGGATTTCCCATGATGTTCACGTAGTCAAGGAAGGCTGAAATTCATAAAGAATAGGGATTGCATTCCACATGAATTGTGTGAGCAAGGCAGGCTGAAGACAGTCTGATAATTGGCTAAGTGTTAGACCAATTTTCTTTGGATCAATGTGAGACAGTCAGAATAGTGCAGCAGACTCTTGTCAGAAGAGTTCATTGTATTGCTTCATGATTCCTTGGTTCATTATACAATAGAAATAGAGGGGTTTTGAGCAGCAATATTTCCCCAGGAAAAATATCTGTGTTGTGGATTAATTTTCTTCTTTCTCTTACTTGGTGTGATTGTGCGATTGTGTTTATTTTCCACAAATCAATTGTTAGAAGGATTTAGTATCTTTTTTAAGTATATTCCATGATTGGATTGAATCCATTGGTATAAAAATTGTTTGTATAATTTTTATTGTATATATCTCTCTGCTACATGTGACACTTTTCCATAACTTCTTTGCAAAAAAAATAATTTCAGCATAAAAATGCCAATACATAACCCTACAATAAACTCAGTTAATAAAAATGAAAATATAGTCATCTCTACAACATAATGCTCAGAATCAATCATGCCTCTTGACTCTTAATACCGCATCCAACACTCAATACAACAGCCAAGATTCAAGAGAACATTCACTCACACATAAAACAAATATGCTCACAACAACTCTCTCGCTCATCCATATGCAACATGACAACAATTATCTCTGCACAAAATCACTCAAAATTACAAAGCTTCAATATAAAATGCAGAGTATGTATATATATCTCTGCTACATGTGACACTTTTCCATAACTTCTTTGCAAAAAAAATAATGTCAGGATACAAAAATCCCAATACATAACCCTACAATAAACTCATTCAATACAAGTCACAATATCATCATCTCTACAACACAACTTTCAGAATCAATCATCCATCTCTAGTCTTAATACAACAATCAATAGTCAATACAACAACCAATATTCAAGACAAAATTCACTCACACGAAAAAAAAATATGCTCACAAGAACTCTCTCGCTCAGCCATATTCAACATGACAACAATGATCTCTGCACAAAACTCACTCAAAATTACAAAGCTTCAAAATTGCATTCAAACAAATGATGATAACATACAAATAGTTGAATATAAATTGTTGTAAATAGAACAACAATCATTCCTGAATGTAAATTACCAATCTATGATGGCCCTGCAATTGCAATTATGTCTTCTTACTTGAGACACACATGGATTTGATTCCTATTGAGGTTCCCTACATAGAATTTTCTTCAGTTTCATATGGATATTACTGCTCCCAAGTCTGGTATTGTTCATCCTGCACACTCCTTTAATGTATTATCCAATATATATACCACTGAAGAGAGGTATGAGTAGTTCAAGAAAGAGAATAATCCACTCTCTTTTCCAAATGGAATAACTACTCAAACTTTTAATAGTGGTAGAATATGAAGGAAATCAATTTAGAGTGGCTACCTTACAACCTATGTAAAAAAAAATGAGAAGGAAATGGAACCAGATGATTATGATACTTCTATTCTTAAAGTTGACTTAAAGCAATTTCATGCCTTAGATAAGGTTGAATTCTATAAACAAAGTGGCAAATGTAATATATAGTGATTACAACAATGCAATTGTGGAGGTTTAAAAGCTTCATATAAAGAGCCAGCAAGTTGTTTAAATATTTGTGACTTGAAAAGGTTATCAATAAAGCTAAGGTAAATATAATCCATGAGCTAGAGAATGATATTTTACATTTATAAAAAAATCCCGAAAAGGATAAAATGGCAGTTGCAATACTCAAATATAATGACAATAAGATCAAGGGATTATAGGTTGAGTTGGTAGTTAAAGATGTCATTCTTGCGTAGAGCATTGCAGAGCCCCCAAGTTTGAAGTTGCCATTGAAAAAAGAGATGCTTTAGCTTCAAAAAAAAAAATCTCAAGCCAATAATTATTGCAGAAAATATGAGAAAGGTAAATTATATTTACATCTTAGGGATCATGATTTTATGAAGGTAACGACTAAAATTGAATCTTAAGAAAAAACACTTCCAAGTGATTGTAATACCTTAAAATTATACTAGAAAAAAAATAAATAAAGTTACTTGAACGAGTAAAAGATGACACTAACAAATTATATGGTGCAAGCAGTAAGTTGCAGATAAAACCACAAAAGAAACTAAAATTGAATCTTAAGAAAAAACACTTCCATGTGATTGTAATACCTTAAAATTTTACTACAAAAACAATAAATAAAGTTACTTGAACAAGTAAAATACAACGTCAACAATCTATATGGTGCAAGGAGTAAGTTGCAGATAAAACCAAAGAAGCAACAAAAATTGAATCTTAAGCAAAAACAGTTCCAGGTGATTGTAATACCTTAAAATTTTACTAGAAAAACAATAAAGAAAGTTACTTGAACACATAAAAGATAACACTAACAAATTATATGGTGCAAGGACTAATTTGCAGATAAAACCACAAAAGATGATAAAACCACAACCAGAGAGCCAAATATTCCAACACAGAATTTAAGTGTTTAAAAACACAAAATTTAAGTGTTAAAAAACATAGAAGCTGACTAGTAGGAATATAATTCCTATCAGGGAGGTGTAGAAGCTAGCTGGAGAGCCTCAAACGCCAGTTTCCCTAAACCTTTCCAAGCTCGCCAAACCTTTCCATTACCTACAACAAACACAAATTAGCAAAAACACACAACAAAAATACAAAAAAAAATGCAAAAAAAACAAAGAAATTGCACAATTACCTGAATGGACCTTGAAACCTCCATGTCGACCACTGAACCAGCTCGAAAGTCCCACTAGCTCTTTCAAAAACAACATTCAATCCGCTTGTTTAAGAACTCCTGCAACCCTGAACCGTTTAAGAACTCTTGCAAATGAAAACACCGAACGAACAATCTCATAATGCTAATGAACAGTATCACAATGCCGCGCAGCCAAGAACAATTGAACACCAGCCAAGAACAGTTGAAGACTGAAAGAAAACTGCATAACCAATTGAACAAGTTCACATAGGTAGACGAGGTGAACAAGCACTGGCTTCTCACAAACCAACTACCGACGGAGCTCACTGCTCACACATCAGGCCCAAAAAATAATGCATAGGGATGCAGACCCATGGTGCTAAACACGACAGAGTAAACCATAAATGATAATTAGACCATGAAATTTAATAACCCCACCAACCATGACATGTGGCTCCATCCATTTAGCATGTGTCGTACTAGGTTCCTGGCTCTGACCACGTGGTTTGCCTACTTGGAATGGAGGGCGCCCAAGTAATGGCGTCCCTCCCCTACAATACTTGTTTTTCCATGCTCCTTATCTTTGAGTCCTTTATACCTTTATTTTTTTAATATAAATGAAGATTATTTTTCTTCTTTATCCATTTGGTATAGAAAACCTGTCAAACAAATAAACTTACTGCCTTTTTCTTTACAGCTAACACATACATGTAGGCCGAGTGATTGGAACTTTCAATGTGGTACTGGTAAATGTCAATTTTTAATTTTTATAAATCAATTGTGCTATCTATTTTATAAATTAACACCTCGCATTGTATCCATGTCTAGGTGAGATGGTTATTTGTTTTGAAACTAGCTCCAAAAATAGAAGAAAAGAGGTGTCAACACCTTAGAAATAACCCACTTCGAGGGGGCAACCTCCTATACATTACATGAATGAGAAATTCTTGGATGATTCAAATTACAAAACCTCCTTTCTATATATAGGAGTCCATGGGGCCACAATGTAATCCTAGCTAACCTAACAATAATAATTTAAGGGCACAATAATAACAATATGGGGGTTACAAGGGTACAATAATAACAATAAGGGGGTTACACTAACAACAATAAGGGACTATACTAGTAATATAGGGACCTAACATGCCCCTCTCCTTCAAAAAAAGTGTTTTCCTCAACGCTTGAGTAGCTCTGGGTGCTTTTGTATAGAATTCTCATCCTCCCATGTAGAATCTTCAGTGGGTAAGTTCTTCCACTTGATGAGATACTCTGAAATTGATCGATTCCGTAGTTGTCGAGTTCTTGTTTCCGTGACCGCTTCAGGTTCCAATATGATTTTTCCTTCCTCATCAAGTTCCGGCAATATTGTTTGAACTGGAAGATTTTCACCTATAACCTTCTTTAAGCATGAAACATGGAAAATTGGATGCACTCGTGAAGAAGCAGGAAGCTCCAATTTGTATGCCATAGTACCAATCTTTTGCAACACCTTGTAAGGACCATAGTACTTTGGTGATACTTTATTATCCTTCTTAGCTTGCTTGAGGGACATTTGTTTGTATGGTTGTAGCCGTAAAAATACCCAATCTCCTACATCAAAACTTCTCTCGCTGCGATGTTGATCTGCCTGTTGTTTCATTCGATTTTGTGCCAAATTCAGGTTATCCTTGAAGAGTTGGAGAACTTCTTGCTGATGCTCGATGTGATCTTCCACTGCTTGAACCTTCGAATTTTCCCTTAAAGATGATGTGATGGATTGTGGATGATATCCATAAAGTGCCATAAATGGGGTCATTTTTGCTGCAGTATGGAAGGAAGTGTTATACCACCATTCAGCAAGAGGTAACCACTTGACCCATTGTGTTTGTTTATCAGATACAAAACAACGAAGATATCCTTCCAAACATTTATTTACTATCTTAGTTTGACCATTGGATTGAGGATGATAAGATGAGCTATGAGCTAATTGAGTACCCAAACAAGAAAATAACTCCGTCCAAAAATTTCCAGTAAAAATGGGATCTCTATCGCTCACAATAACCCTTGGGTTTCCATGTAGCTTTTAAATTGTGTCCATAAATGTAGTAGCAACTGTACTTACTTTAAATGGATGAGATAATGCACAAAAGTGTGCATACTTGGTAAGTCTATCAACTACCACCATAATGACACTCTTTCCTTCAGACTTAGGTAAACCTGTGATAAAATCCATTGAAATCTCCTCCCAGTGTTGACTTGGAATGGTTAAAGGTTGTAGAAGACTCAGGGTCTTAATTGTCTCAACTTTATTCTGCTGGCAAACCAAACATTCCGCCACAAACGTTTGAATATCAGATTTAAGGCCATCCCAAAAAAATTCTTTCTTCACCCTGTGGTAAGTTTTTAAAAATCCTGAGTCTCCTCCTAAAGGAGAAGTGTGCAATTCCAAAAGAATCTTTTGTTTTAGTTGGGAATTCTTACAAGGATAAAAGCGATCTTTGTACCATAAGGAATCATTTTTCCAACTAAATGTATCAGATGTACTAGGATCTTGTGGAAAATTTTGAATGAGTGTCCACACTTCTTCGTCCTTCTTCCATTCATCTCTTGCTTCGATTATCCAATCTTGTTGGATAATAGAAATGGCACAAAGCAATGCTTCCACCTCTTCATTCTTTCTTGAGAGTGCATCTACAACAACATTCAACTTCCCTTTTTTGTAGATTATTTCAAAGTCATAACCCAACATCTTTGTGACCCATTTTTGCTGCTCTTTTGAAGATATTCTTTGTTTCAAAAAGCATTAAAGACTATCATGATCAGTTTTTACCTTGAAGTGTCTTCCCATCAGGTAAGTTCTCCATTTCTTTAGTGCATGCAGTATTGCTAACATTTCCTTCTCATAAATAGGTTTCTGTAAATACATGCCTTTGATTGGACGACTTTCAAAAGTAATGGGTCTTCCTTCTTGCATTAAAAAAACACCAATTCCATTTCCTGAGGCATCACATTCCACAATAAAGGTTTTTGTGAAGTCTGGCATATCTAAGACCGGTGCTAGGCAAATTGCCTCTTTAAGATGTTTAAAGGCCTTAGTTGCTTCAAGAGTCCGTGAAAATGCATATTTCTTCAATAATGTTGTTAGAGGTGCTGCTATTCTCCCATAATTATTAACAAACTTGCGATAATACCCTGTTAACCCGAGAAATCCTTGCAACTGCTTTATGGTTTTGGGGAATTTCCATTCCTTAATGGCTTTAATTTTGTTAGGGTCTACCTTAACACCCTCAATAGATACAATATGACCCAAATATTCCACCTCTTGTACTCCAAAGAAACATTTGGATGTTTTTGCATATAATTGTTTCTCCTGCAATAGTTTGAGCACCCTGTCAACATGTTGAACATGATCCTTCCAAGACCTTATGTAGATTAGTATATCATCAAAAAATACTAGCACAAATTTTCTAAGGAAGGGTTTGAAAATGGAATTCATCAACCCTTGAAATGTAGAAGGTGCATTGGTAAGGTCAAAAGGCATGACCAAAAATTCATAATGACCCTCATGAGTTTGAAATGTTGTTTTCGTAATATCTTCAGTCTTCATTCTAATTTGATGATATCCTAAATGAAGATCCAAATTGGTAAAATAAATTTCTCCATGTAATTCATCCAATAATTCATCAATCACAGGAATGGGAAATTTATCTTTAATGGTGAGCTTATTGAGCTCCCTATAATCGGGACACATGCGCCATGATCCATCCTTCTTGTGTACCAATACTACAGGAGCAGAGAAAGAACTTTGACTAGGTTGAATTATACCCGCCTCTAACATTTCTGCAATCATACGTTCAATTTCGCTCTTTTGGACGTAAGGATATATATAAGGCCTGATGTTTGGAGGAACACTTCTGGAATCAAATGAATAGCATGATCATGATCACGAATAGGTGGGAGTCCTTTGGGAGTTTCAAACACCTTGGAATGATTGTCCAAGACTTGTTGGAGATCTGCAGAAATAGATGATTTTGATGTTGAAACTTCTAGTGAGCATAATTGTGCAATTACGCCTCGTTGTTCTTTATTTAGAAGCTTTTTCATGACATTAGAGCTTATTATCCTTCCCGGCTTCCCTTCAATACCCCGTAATTCGACTTCCTTTCCTTCTGAAAAAAATTTCAAGAAAAGTTCTTGAAAAATTAAAAGCTACCGTCCCCAAAGATTGTAACCATTGTACTCCTAGTACAACATCAGCACCTCCCATAGGAATGGAAAGCATTGGACTAGTCAACACATATTCCCCCATGGTTAGCTTGATATTATGGCATTTTCCAGAGCAATTTATATTTCCTCCATTTGCAACCATCACTTGACATTTTGGTGCTAGGTATAGGAAACAATTTAATTCCTTGGCTACCTTACAATGAATAAAATTATGGGTGCTACCTGAATCAATCAACACTATTACCTTTTTCTTCTTGATTTGTCCTTTTATCTTGAGAGTTTGAGGAGTGGTAATTCCTGCCACTGCATTACACGATATGGTCGGATTCATTTCTTCCTCTTCTGGGGCTGGTTCCTGGTGTATATCCTCTTCTTGTTCATTTTCTTCTTCCTCTTCACAATCTATGTAAAATAATTTCTTCTCAGCACACTTATGACCTTTAGTGTATTTGCTATCACAACTGTAGCAAAGCCCTTTTGCTCTTTTTTCTTCCAATTGTTGTGGTGTCAACTTTGTAGGTTGTGGAAATCTAGGTGTAGCAACACTTCCTTCTTTATAGAAGTGAGTGGTAGGCTTCCTTGTCGCCATAATTTTACATTCAATTTTTCTTTCCAACCTGAATGCCTTCTCCAATGAATCAGGTTCCAAAATGCGAACTTCATGTTGGATGTTATCCTTTAAAGTACCTATGAAGAGATCAATTCTATGTTCCTCTGGAATATCAGTTACCCTTATATTCAATTTTTGGAAGTCCTCAATGTGCTCCCCCACTAAACCCTTTTGTTTGAGATTTATCAATTGGCTAAAGAAGGTGTTGCTCTTTGTATCCTCATAATGTGCTATCATTTCCTCCTTAAAAATTGACCAAGTGACAATTTTTTTATGGGAGCAAAGCCATCGATACCATACAAATGTATTTTGTTCTAAATGTAAAGTTGCAATGCGTACCTTTTTGTGTGTTTTTCACGTTATGGAGATCAAAATATTGCTCCATCTGTAGTATCCATGTTACAGGATCCTTTCCATCAAACTTCCTCATATCCATTTTTGGAATATGGTGGTTCTTCCTGCCAACATTAGAGTTTATGAAATCACGATTAGCATTTATTTTGTTCTCATCATGAGTTTCCTCTACTATCTTTTCACCATTAGGAAACATTTGTTGTATCAACTTTGTCAAACCTTCCATGTCTGCTTTTAGATCATTCTTCATGTTTTCCATCTTAGCTTCCATGTCATCCATTTTATATTCCATGCTAGATTCCATGCCATCCATATTAGCTTCCATGCCATTCTTCAAACCATCCATCTTAGATTCCACGCCTTTCTTCAAAAATTTCCATGTCATTTTTTGTTGTTGTTTGCGAGAGCGAAATTTGTTGCACTTGCTCTTGTAATTTTGATATTTCATGTTGCCATTTGAGAATTCAATACTGATATCTATTCTATAATATGGCCTTGGAATCAATTCAAATTGATTCTTCAAACAAGACTTATGCAATTCGAGAAAAACAAAACACACCTTTTACTTGCTTTTGAGGAGCTTGATATTGAAATTAACTAATATCTACAATTGAATATCCTAAATATCTAAATTTAGCCCTATAGTAGTCCTCTGAAGCTTCTTTCAAATTCCACAAGTCTGATTTGATTTGGATTCTTCAAGACAAATTTATGTCCAATCTCCCACAATGACCTAATTATGGACTAGTTCAGTAGAGCGAACTTGTACGACCTGCCACGTGTTACTGTTTGCTCCTTTGTATCTGAAATTTATAGGTAGCAAACTATAATCTGTGTACTTCCAGTTATTTTTTACATAATTCTAATCCTATGCTTAGACAGAGAGTTATGAATATTTTCCCACAATCACTTCTTTGAGATGAAATTTGGGAACCTGAAAAAGACCTAACTTCCACAGCTCATATCTCCAAAACTATTGCGAACCAAGCTCTAAAATTTTGCAACAATGTCCCTTAGGATTTCAGCTTCGTGCTCTAAAAATTTCAGCTTCTGAACCTTTGTAGACAAAACGTTATAGCGAAAATTCCGTAGTGACCTTTTTAAGTGAAATTCAGGAGCCTGCAAAAAGACCTAACTTCCACAGATCATATCTCCAAAAATGTTGCGAAAGAAGCCTTGAAATTTTTTGATGATGTTCCTAAGGATGTTGACTAGGCACTATAAAAATTTTAGCTTCTGAACCTTCGTATAAAATAAGTTATAGCGCAAATGCCACGATGACCTGTTTGGAGCAACAAAACCCTAGAATCCCAAGCTCTAATACCAAATGTTGTGAAACCAGCTCCAAAAATAGAAGAAAAGAGATATCAATACCTTAGAAATAAGCCAACTCGAGGGGGAAACCTCCAATACATTACATGAATGAACAATTCTTGGATGATTCAAATTACAAAACCTCCTTTCTATATATAGGAGTCCATGGGACCACAATGTAATCCTAGTGGGGCCACAATGCAATCCTAGCCAACCTAACAATAATAATTTAAGGGCACAATAATAACAATATGGGGGTTACAAGGGTACAATAATAACAATAAGGGGGTTACACTAACAAAAATAAGGGACTATACTAGTAATATAGGGACCTAACATTATTCATGGCTATCTTTCATGTAGCAAACAAACAGTAGTGTCTCCTATAATATTATACTCATTGATTCCACTGATTTCTTGTCGGTTCCTACATACAATTCAAATAGTAGGCGTACTGACTCCACTGATTTCGTGTCGGTTTCGTATTGCCCTTAGAAGTAGACTTTAGAATTCCACACTCTCTCAACACTCCAATATGGGTTTGTTCCGCAAGCCAAACTCCTTATTGCGAACACATGTCAAACGACCAACAAAATTTCAGCAAGAGGGGTTACTCGGGCTCAAGGGCCTAAAACTCTCAGTGTAAGATCTCACACTCCATGAGATCTGAATTATTTTCAAGCACCAATTTTTTTATCTCTTTTTTTTTTAAGTGTTAGGATAATATAATTCTGTCATTTAATGTTTCACTTATACAACAATTTGTCATTTTGTTTCTTCTAAGGTTTTTTTAATAATTTGTTTTCTTGTTTCTATTTTTTAATTCATCTATAATAATTATTTTAGGTTAGTGATGCCCATCCATTCCTTCAACCTTTTTTAAAGTAACTTAACAAGCTAAATACAACCGAAGCACCATCTCAAACAAATCAGCGTCAGCTAGCAGGATCTCATAGGAACCATTGAATTGACTTTGAAATTATCAGTTATCAGTGATTAAGTGCTTTTGAATTCTTCCTAATTGTTTCCATTTGTGGTTTGACATACTACTCCCCAACTTCACAAGCATAGAGTACAACAGGTGTAACCAACAACCCAAAAAGAGTTTTCCTAGTCTCCCAATCCCATAATTCTATTTTGTTGTATATGTTTTGTATATGTTCTATAGAAGGTAAAAAAACTCCATATCCTAAATATTTTTAGCTCTACACATCTTCCAATAGAAGCGGTTAAGAATTCCTAAATAGTTGTATTCTTCCACTATTTCCAAGATTTCCCTTAAAGATAAAATTAATCTGTTGCTCCATCTTCTAATTGAAATTTAATCAAATTATTATAATATGCACTAATTGAATTTCATTGCAATGGATGCCAACATGAGTGAATGAATCTACCTCTCTTCCTCCTATATCAGTTGAAATCATTTCTCCTTGTTTCTTTCATCCCATTGACCAGCGTACATACAACTTAGCTGCAAATTTATTCTACTTGGTCTGCTTTTTCTCAACTCACTGACACATTTGCACATATTTTTTCTGCATGTTCATTCTACGCTTTCTCTGAGTTTGGTTTGAAGCTGAAAAGGCCACGGAGAACATTTTGCCTGGAAAGCCAGGCAACACCATTAGCAGCATTTTTTGCATTACTGTTTCTCAACTCAACCAACTCACAACTGATGTAACTCATTTTGATCTAAATACTCTTCTTATGCAAGATAAGCTACATCCCATGAAGGCCTTCTTGTTAATATGAAGCCACATTTATGGTGCCGGCACCGAACCTAACCTCGTCGCACACACAGTCCCACCCGACCAATGCCATCACCGCCCTTTGAATTTTTGGCTCCACAGTAGAACCATATATTTCACATGCATATTCTAGATGTTCTTCCTTGATCTATAAATTTGTATTTCCTGCCTCTGCCTAAGCATGTCAAGCCAAGTAAGGCAAGGCCTCTTCCTATAATAGAAATATGTGTTGTTTTACTCTCCAGTTTCTGTGTGTTTAAATTCATTTCTCCATTCTTATTTTCTGATGTGCTGCTCTGATACTCAACAAATGGTATCAGAGCCAAGTTACTTCTCTCCACCACTGAAATTAATCTTCAAATTCGTGATCCTAGAAACACAATGAATATGGTTATGCAATTCCTCTATGTGTGGAAAGCTGCTACATTGTGCCATATATCATGTGAATTGGCTGAGAGGAGCGTCGAGCTTGGTATGCCACATTGGTGTGGTTGCTATGGACACTTTCAATTTCTGCAACTTCTGTTTTTGGTGAGTGGCCATCATCTATAAATATCAGCAGGGAGATCACTCTCCACTTGGCGGAGAAGCGAGACAGAGTACTCCTCCACTCAACACGCAGAAGATTTCAAACAGTCATAAGCCCTTTTATAGAGTCTTCAAGTTTTTGTGGATTGTTGTTTTAGCTGGAGTTTTTTCATCATAATAATCGTTGGGGTGTATTATTATGGTGAAACTATTGCATTAAAGTGATTGAATAATAAAATATGGTGAAATGTTCTATGTGTTTAGAAAGGTTATATTGTTAGAAGTTTAGAGGTCAAATTATAAAATCATTTTTAAAAGGAGGTTGATTTTTGGCCTTTTATTTTTAAAGTCTTATTTTTTAAGTGGAGTTTAATTTTTGGAAGGTGTGAATTTTATTGAGAATGGAGATTGGAACAGTTAATGATATAGAGAAGTTGGCTAATTTTTCCCTATGGAAATCACAGATGGAGGATATGTTGATTTTAAAAGATCAATATTTGCCGATTGAGGGCATAAAAAAGAAACCATCATCGATGACAGATGAGGAATGGGATAATCTAGATAGAAAGGTGATTACAAAAATCCGCCAATATCTAGCAAAGAATGTGTATTTCAATGTGTCTAGAGAAAAGACGGCAAAAGAATTATGGAAGAAGCTCCATGATCTATATGAGAAGAACACGACATCAAACAAAGTGTTCCTGATGAGGAAGCTTTACAATCTCAAGATGAAGGAGGGTGCTTCAGTTGTTGGGCACTTGAATGAATTCAATATTATAATTATTCAGCTTGCCTCTATTAAAATAACTCTAGATGATGAAATTAGAGCTATTTTGTTAATGTGTTCTATGCCAAACAACTAGGAAAATTTAATTGTGGCTATGAGTACTTCAGCACCTGGAGGGACCTTGATGTTTGATGATGTTAGCAGTAGTTTAATGAATGAGGACTTGCGACGCGATTCAATTGCAGAAAACCAGGGAGGAGAAGATCTACCTCTAGCTGATCATGGTAGGAGGATTGATCAAGGCCGATAAGGGCGATCAAGATCGAGGGGTCGATCAAAATCAAGGAGGGGCAGGATAATTTTCTTTCATTGTGGAAAACTCGGGCACATGAAGAAAGAATGTCGAGCCTTGAAGAAATGACAAAAGGATCAATGACCAGCCAATACAAATCACAAGTCATCCAACACAAATGAAGGTGAGACTATTGTTGTAGTCATATATGGTGATGTGTTGTTTACTGTTTCAGTAGAGGATGCATGTTTATATACATGTAGTGGTAGCTTTGATTGGATACTTGACTCTGGGGAATCTCACCATGTAACCCCATGCAAAGATAGTTTTGTTGCATAAAATCCTAGTGATTATGGTAGAGTGCATTTGAGGAATAATAATTTTTGTAGTATTGTTGGAGTGGGATGTGTCCAGATCAAGATGAAGAATCGACAAGATATATTTTTGAAACAGGTCAAGGATGTACTAGAAATGCGCATGAGTTTGATCTCTATGGGACGACTGGATGATGAAGGCTATTCCACAAGCTTCGAAAAAGGAGGCTGGAAAATTAAAAAGGAGCATTGGTCATGGCCAAAGCACCCAAGACAGGAACACTATATTCATTGAAGGTGATGATAGGAAAATCATATTTGGTTGTTGTCACACAAGAGAAGTAAATTCAGCAGATCTGTGGCATAAGATCTTGGGTCACATGAGCAAGAAGGGTTTAAAAATCCTTGTTGGTAAAAATTTACTACCAGGTTTGAGATCCTACAATCTTGATCTTTGTGAGCATTGTATATATGGTAGACAAAGAAGGGTTTCATTTCTTAGAGGTGGTCATGACATAAAGAAAAATGTGTTAGAATTGATACACTCATATGTGTTTGGACCAGTTAACATCAAGTCATTAGGAGGAGCATCATATTTTGTAACATTTATAGATGATGCATCCAAGAAGGTTTGGCCTATTCCGTGAAAAGTAAAAGTGAAGTGTTTGAAATAGTTCAAAAATTCCATGTTGTTGTTGAAAGAGAGAGTAACAAATTTCTCAAGTGCCTAAGAACAGATAATGGTGGAGAATATTGCTCAAATTCATTCAAATAATATTGTAATAGGCTTTGCATAAAGCATGAGAAGATGGCTCCAGGTACACCTCAACAAAATGGTTTTGTAAAATGAATGTATCGCACCATTATGGAAAAGGTAAGGAGCATGTTGTCCAATTTCGATTTGGAAAAACATTTTTGGGCAAAGGCCATCAGGACAACTTGCTACCTCATAAATAGATCTCCATCCACAGCCTTGGATAGAGGCGTCCCTGAAGAAGTTTGGATTGGCAAGAAGTTGAATTATTATGATTTTAAAATATTTGGATGTGAAGCATTTGCACATATTCCCAAAGAAAATAGAACTAAGCTAGATGATAAATCAATGAAATGCATTTTTCTCGGATATGCAGATGAATTATTTAGTTATCGTCTATGGGATCTAGTAAAACATAAAATTATCAGAAGTAGGGATGTTATATTTGATGAGTCAAAAATGTTTAAGAGGAATGTAGGTAAGGTGGAAGTCAAGAAATTTATTGACAGGTTTGAAGAACAGCATGAAGACATCCCACCAATGCAGGAAAATGGGCAGCAAGTTCAAGAGCGGGAAGGACAACAAGGGGAAAGTGATGAACACCAAGAAGAAGGAATCTTGCAGGAACCTTTACATGAGATTCAACCTAATAGTGCACCACCACAGTTGGCTGACATATATTCTAGGCCTCATAAGCCTTCACAAATGTATCCTCATTCAAACTATATCCTATTGACTAATGAAGGTGAGCCTAGTTGTTTTCACGAGGCTTGTAAAGTTAAGCACAATAAAGAATGGAAGAAAGAAATGGAGGAAGAAATGAACTCTTTGCTGGAAAATAAAACTTGGGATTTGATAAATCTCCCAAAAGGCAGAAACGCTTTTCAAAACAAATGGGTGTATAGAATTAAGCATGAAGGTGACGAAAAGAAGGAGAGGTATAAAGAAAGGTTAGTGATGAAAGGATTCGCCCAAAAGGAAGGTATTGACTTCACTAAAATTTTCTCACATGTTGTCAAAATGTCATCCATTAGATTCATTCTTGGTCTTGTGGTTGTTTTAGACTTAGAATGTGAACAGTTAGATGTAAAAAGTGCTTTCCTTCATGGAGAATTAGAGGAAGAAATTTATATGAAGCAGCCAGAAGGCCTCATAGAGAAAGGAAAAGAAGACCTTGTTTGCAGGTTGAAGAAGAGTCTCTATGGGTTGAAACAGGAACCTCGACAATAGTATAAGAAATTTGGTTTGTTCATGTTAGAACATGGTTTTCACGGGTTGGAAGATAACTATTGTGTCTATATCAAGAGGTATAATCAAGGAAAGTACCTCATATTATTGTTATATGTGGATGACATGTTGATTGTTGGGCATGATAAGGATATGATCAATAGGTTGAAGAAGGATTTGGGAAGCGAGTTTTCAATGAAGGATTTGGGTTCAACACAACAGATATTGGGAATGAGGATCATGCGTGATAGGGAAAACAAAAGGTTTTGGTTGTCACAAGAAAAGAATATCAAAAAGGTGCTTGACAAGTTTAGTATGAAGGATGTTAAACCAGTTGGTACATCCCTTGCAGCCCACTTCAAGTTGAGTGTTGATATATGTCCCAGTGATGACAAAGAGAAGGAAGAAATGAGCAAAATTCCTTATGCTTCAGCAGTTGGAAGCTTGATGTATGCCATGGTATGCACACAACTAGACATTGCATATTCAATAGGAGTTGTGACCAGATTCCTTGCCAATCCAGGAAAACAACATTGGCAACCAGTAAAATGGATTTTCAAGTATCTTAATTGTACTAGTCATTATTGCTTATGTTTTGGTCATAATGATATTGTGCTTGAAGGTTTTACAGATGCAGATATGGCTGGAGATATCCACACCAGAAATTTCACTACAGGTTATTTGTACACATTTGCAGGTGGAGATGTATCTTGGGTGTCAAGGAAACAAATAATAGTAGCTCTCTCTACAACAGAAGCAAAGTACATAGCTGCAACAGAGGCTTGTAAAGAAATGTTGTGGATGCAACGATTCCTAGGAGAGATAATAATGAAGCAAGACAAGTATGTGTTGTATTGTGATAGTCAGAGTGTCATTCAATCGGCGAAAAATCCAGCATTTCACTCAAAAACCAAGCAGATTGACTTAAGGTACCATTGGATCTGGCATGTGTTGGAGGAAGGGAAGTTATATTTGGAAAATATCCCTACAGATAAGAACCATGCTGATATGCTCACTAATATTCTACCAAGTAGTAAGCATGAGTTATGTAGAGGCATGGTAGGCATCAGTGTGACTTGATTCAAGATTCTTCATTCGACTTCAAGTGGGATAATGTTAAATGTGAAGCCGTATTTCTAGCATCGGCGCTGAACCTAACCTCGCCACCTGCGCAATCCCAGTCGACCAACGTCATCACCGCCCATTGAATTTTTCGCTCCATAGTAGAACCATATATTTCACATGCATATTCTAGATCGTCCTCCTTGATCTATAAATTTGTATTTCCTGCCTCTGCCTAAGCATGTCAAGCTGAGCAAGGAAAGGCCTCTTCCTATAATAGAAATCTGTGTTATTTTACTCTCCCGTTTCTGTGTGTTTAAATTCATTTCTCCATTGTTATTTTATGTTGTGTTGCTCTGATATTCAATACCTCTTACAAGATATTACAAAGGGAATTCAACACGAGCACAGAAACCCACCAGACACTCTCCAACATTCTCTTAATGATTCTCTTAGTTGTGCCCATCAATGAAAACTAGATTGTTTACTCTACATAACAACAACACAAGTTAGAGAATGAAATGAAAATTTCAATTGAATCTTTGTCAATCTTGAAAGGGATTTTTTAGTAATTGACAACACGAAACAGATAGTTTTCTCTGCACCACTGCAATTAGAGTCGTTGATTCAACGAGTATCACAATCGAGCATTGTGGGATTGGGGATTAAATCTGGCTAGATGTTGTTGCAGACAGGGCTTGATGACAAAGATCAATGATTACGAATAATTGGATTTTACGGCATGGGCAGTATCGACAAAACATCTTTGCTCAAAACCGTCTACAATGAATACAATAAAGGTAAATTGTTTGAAGCCATAATTTGGACAGTTGTTTCTCAAAATTATAGCATTTCAAGATTGGAGACTGATACTGCAAATATAATGAATAGAAAACTCGTGTTTTGAGATAGCAAAGATGGAGATTAAAATATATATAGATAAGGGTGGGCAATATGCCACTCGTAAAACACACCCATTGAGAATTCAATAGAACTTATTACACCTATTTCACTAAGAATGGAGTATTGATTTCCCTAGAATATCACTCTAATGACTACTGTGCACTCCAATATTGAAAATTGACTTGATTTATTAGAATGAGATCTACATTTATTTTTCCTATTCATCTTTATTGCTCACGATGGACTTCCTTTGAAAGAAAATGATGTACATGGAGTGGCCTTCCTTCTTGAGGATAAAACTAAGAGAGGGAGCTAAGAAAGTAAATGAATTATAAGAATTTATGAAGGAGGTTATCAACAAGAATGATTTATATTATTTGAAAATATGTAAAATAATTTATTAGAAATAGTTTATTAATTTTAATTTATTTAAAATATTAACTATATTATAAATTATAAAACTTCATTAACAATTTAAAAAATTAATTATTTAAAAAATTGTATACATTATGAAGAGAGTTTATGTTTTCACTACATATATGATTTGGTGTATGATCATTTTTTTTTAAGTCTCTTATTTTTTCTGCTCATTTATCTTATAGGAGCATGCATACTAATGTGTTGAATCATGGACTATTGGTGGATTGTTAATTTTTTTCGGGCTATATTGTTTTTTGCTTTGATAACTACATTTCTTCATTTACACATTAAATTTACCCTAGAGTACCATATCATTATTTAATTTTAAAACATTATTCAGCAACATATGTAATTATGTAGAAAGAACAACATCATCATCAATGCAGTGGAACATAAAAGAACAATAGAAAAAAATTCACACAGACACATCAGGATTGGTTGGAAACCAGGGAAAAACCCACAATGGAGAAAACCCTTTCAAATTCTTCTTCTTATTAGATTTTCATCAAATGATTCAACAAAAGGGAGTACAATTATCCATATCTCCATCCATACAACTATCCAACAACATCAACAAAAAAATATTCATGAAATGAACCGAGCAATGCTAATACTCAAAACCTTAATTCAAAAGCATGTAATCAACTTTTAGTTTTTGCGGTCAAATGCTGAACCTTGTGGTCAATGAACAAAATTTGCAGTCAACATATAAAACCAAGCCCTAGTTTCTAGCCGCAGGTAGGACATGTTGTGTGTGAGCCAACCAGTGTGTAGATGCAATTGAGATTTCTTCGTGACATGCCTATGACTAAGACCCAAAACCATGAAACAGAGATGTGAGCTTCAGACCCTACAATTTCACCTTAATGCGAACGCATTCCTCTATGGACCTGCCTCAGACCTGTGTGAGCCAAAAAATCAGACATGTGTGAGCCAAAAACAAGAAATAGAATAGAACACTGATCTAATATGGTTGTCTAAATGGGTGTAATATTCCCTTTCTTAATGTGGTCAAAATGGACGGAATCGGTCCATGGTATTTATCGTGGTATTTTGCCATGGTACCAACCCATGGTATTTGTTGTCGGTTTTCTAGGGAAATTAATAAAATAAGGTCTCTAGAAAGTCCATCAAGCCTATAAAAGGGGTAGAAGCTAGGAATTTGTGCATTCGGGTTTATATATCTTATTGTTTTTTAATTGAGAACTTGGCGTGGCTAGTTCTAGCATTTGTCCCTAGACAAAAAACCCCCGGTGAAATTTGTGTGGTGGATCCATCTAGGTCCACGATTGTGCTTCATTATTTGTTTTATGTTTTAATGAGTAATCGGGAATGCCACTTTAAGGGCTCAGATATTTTTGTATGGGCATGTATATTTGTTTACAACTAATAATATGAATAAAGGGCTACATTTTTAGATCTTGTTGTGTTCATTGTCTTTATTGCAATTATTTTTAGCTATAACACCTAGATGTGCTTGATCTGTTGATTATTTTGTTGTTCGGGATATTACAGTGTTTCTAGAGTTGTGCATCCTCCCAACTTGAGGGTTTCATGCGGTGAACTTCGATGGTATTTATCCTCACCCTAGCCGGAATTTGTCCACCTTCAGTGGTAATTGATATCACCCTAGTTGGGCTATTACTTTTCACTTAATTATTTCTAGAAGTGTCTTGCAACAATTTCAAAAGTTTATTACTTTTTAGAGATTTATTAGATTGGATATTCTCCATAGATCTAACCAATCATGTTCAATTTCAAAAGGCCAAGATCTAAATCTCCCATCAAAGATCAATCCCTTTTCTTATATTTGGATAACGGAGATCTGTTAGATCTACATGGTCAAGGACATTCAAAATTGGTGACATAAATCTCCAAGGCGAAGAGCATCATCAAGAAAGGGAATATTAATTGTCACTTGAGAAGACTGTTCTCCCTTTGAGTATTCGTGGTATTCATATTCAAATCGGGATCATAAAACAAGCTATTAATATCTTGTGTAAATAGGATGGTTTACCTTGCTCGGGAGCATAGTCAGCAATCCCAACAAGTAAGCATAAACTTGGGTTGATACATATTGAAGATTATTTGGTGATTTGTAGCAATGAGTTGGCAGTGAACATTCTCATATGCATATATGTGTTTATGATTATTGTGTGACTGTTATTGGTTTTTCCTAATAAGCATATTATAGTGGTATGGGGGACGCCAAAAATTTGGGGTAGATTTTTGCTAAGTCTTTACAAGCTAAATTCACATCATTTGAAGGGTGAGATCTCGATTTTTAATGCGAATTTTATCTATGGGTTTCATTTGAGCAACTTTTGGAGGATTTCATTTGGTAATTACCTTCAAGGAGATAATTGAGGAGATTGATCAGGAAACTGAGCTTTGATTGTCATTGAGATGCATCTATGGCAAACCACAATGTCATCATTTTACTTTTGGAAGCCCCATAGGAATCAACATAATGAGACATTAGTAGATTCTCTAGGCTACAATACTTCTGTGGAACAAAAATGGAAAAAATATACAGATCAAAAGAAAGAGAAAAACAACAAGCCTTTCTTTTAAAAGGTCCATGTTATCCTTTAGCACTCAAAATATATCCGGAAGGAGGATGTAAAAACCAAGTGTCTCTTTGAACTTGGATCCAAATTTCAGGGTACAAAGTCAGAAGATGTCCTCCTATAGCTGGACACATTAGATATGGATTTGAGCTTGATAGAGCAATCGAAATTGAAAGGGTCAATTTGGTCCTTGAAGGGCCCATCCATGCGTGCTTCGATACAACCTAGGTTATTGGAGAATTCTTTTTAAAAGGTTAGACTCACAGTCCCCTCTTGTCTCAGCAAAATCATAGCCTTAACAACATCACTACTTCCTTACAATGATGACATCATGAGGAGGATTTTTCAGGTAATTGTAGAAGCACTCCAAGGATTGGAAAACGAAACCCTTCTTACCTTCTTTTAGAGGCACAAAATTTTGGAACAACACAACCCTTCTTACCTTAAACTCTTTAGAAAATTCATTGATTATGAAAAATAACTTATTATTCTTCAATTTTTATAGTTCAATGGTTCAATCAACTCGTAACTTATGAGATCACACAATGTTTTTTGTATGATATATCTTGCTTTTTTGAATGATAAATTTTTTATGATTGAGTGAAATTTTAAATTAATGTATCAAAATTAGATACACAACTCAATAATTCAAAAGAAAACATCCACCATCCACAAGAATTAATGTCCTTCAACATTTTTACTCTGATTTCAATGAGTCCAAAACAAGGGTACAAGTATTTGATTTTATTATAAGCATCCTTGTTTTGATTACAATGGTTTACTCAAATACAATAATGAAATTTCATTTGTCTCCATATCCTAATATTTACTGCAATTTTCATACCCTCACTTCTTATTTTAAAAATAATGTTTAATAACTAGAATCTCTTCATGCTTCAATAAAATCTATTCTAAATAATTTGATGCGTATATCTAAAGTCTACCTTATGCTTCATTTCATTGTATGAAGATATGGATGCTTATATCTAAAGTCTACTTTATGAACAATTTTATTATCTGAAAGTGTGAATGTTTATATCCAAAGTATCCCTAAAATTATATAAAAGTATGAGTATTTATATTTAAAATCTACCTTGTGCTTCATAAACTATTTTATTATATAAAAGCACAAATTTTTATATCAAAAGTCTCCTTGTGTTTCAAGGAAGTATATATGTATCTGAATACTTTTTCTTTTAATAATGTGCTTTCCCTAAAGACACGGTTGTTTATATCCAAAGTCCATGTCTTTATATCCAAAGTATCCCTAATACTTTAATAAGGGTACTCGAATGAAATATACTGTTTATTTTTTTCGAAACCAAAATAGAAAGCCATCCATGTTGGAATTTCTAGAGTATTCCAAACACACAGAGGAAACACACTTCCTCAACTCAACACAGAGAAAATCAATTGTAATGTTGGACAGAGATGCAACAGAACAACTATTTCATTAAACTTGAAAAACTATTACAATGTTGCCATAGAACTTTTGTTTTGGACTTCAAAAAAAATACACAGGCCGCTACAAACACAGAGTTTTTAATTTCTCGCTCTTTGTCCTCAAAATGGCTCATTTTCATAATATTATGTTCCAAAAAAAAAAATTACACACAGTGACTGTTTTTTTTGTTTCTGCCTTCGGGCATATTTTTAATACACAGTGAACAACCACTATATATTACATAGTCCACCATATTATATATGTAGTCAACGCTGCCTATTTTAAAGTTTATATATATTGTAAATATTCCATATTTACAATATCTATATATATATATATATATATATATAACCCTAAGTCTAAATCATATGCCATAAAACATGCAGCATTTAAAATAAAACTTTATCAAAAAAAACTTATGTCGCTGGTTAAAAATTGCTTATGCAAGGTTTTGAAACCCTAATCCATCCCTATGCATAAAATATATTAACCAATATCTAAGACCTTAGAAACATTATTTATCAGATTTTAAAATAGTTTACAAAAACTCTTTTTGATAAAATTATCGCATCCAAATTCTAGGTTGTTGGCTGGACATTGATTTTGTGCGACAGGCTTTCCATTGGTTGGAGGTGGACCCCAGTGGACTTCAAACAAGCTTCAAGTCATTGATAATTTCTTATCACATCCATTTTTGCCTTTGCTGACTGAGCTTTGAAGTTGTGCGATAGATTCATGATTGGTTGCAAGCTTTGACGTGGATTCGTGGGCTCCATTTGACCAACGTGGATGTATTTAGAACAAAATCAAATGCATGGTAATGAACTATTTGCTGAGGTTTTGATGGTGGTGGGTGTGCTGGTTTAAAGACAGGATTGCATGGTGTGAACCATGGTCTATATTGTAGAAATTTATGGCTACGACCTTCAGAAAAAAAAGGTTTTGCAGGTGTATTAAAGATGAGGTTTCAATGCACGGTGGCGTGCAAACAAAACACAAAAAAAAATTGTTGCAGAGTCCTGTCCTTCGTCTCTGTGTTGTTTCATTTGAGTTTAAAAATTCAACACTCCCCATTAAACACAACTGCTTCACTCTCTTGCATACCCAAACACTTTCTCAAATAATTAAAACTTTCTGCCCCAATGGTTTTGTCAAAATGTCAACAAACTGCTCTTCAGTTCTGCAATGTTGCAAAACAATTTCCCCATTGTTCACTAGCTCTCTGATGTAGTGATACTTGGCATATATGTGTTTCGTTCTCTTATGAAACACTAAATTCCTTGATAAAGCTATTGCTAAGCTATTATCACAATAAATTGTTGTGCCTTTTACCTGTTCATGACACAAACTCCTTAACATTCTCCTCATCCATACTACTTGACATGTTGTTGTTGTAGCTGCCACATACTCTGCCTTTGCTCTTGATAAAGCCACAATTGATTGTTTCTTATAAGCCCATGAAATGGCTCCTAAGCCCATACAGAAAACATATCCAAAGGTTGTTTTCCTGTCATCTATACTTCCATCCCAATCACTGTCAGTATATCCAATCAATTCAAAATTTTCTAAAGCGGTGTATAAAATAACATACCTCTTTGTTCCTTTCACATACCTCAGAATTATTTTTGCTTCTTTCCAATGTGCCTCCTTTGGCCTTTCCATAAATTTGGAAATTAAACTTACATCATGCATAATATCAGCCCTAGTTGCAGTCAAATACATGAGGGTGCCAACTATGCTCTTGTACAAACTTGGATCAAAATCTGTGTTGTTGTCTTCTTTGCTCAATTTCAATCCCATCACTGAAGGAGTAATTGCTGCCTTGCAATATTGCATGTTAAATATTTCCAAAAATTCATTCACATATTTAGCTTGAGAAATAAAAATATTATTTTCATTTTGCTCTACTTATATTCCTAAGAAGTATCTTAGCAATCCCATATTATTCATCTCAAATTCTTCTTTCATTACTGTCTTAAAATTCTCAATGAGGTAAGCATCATTACCTGTGAATAACACATCATCAACATATAAAACAAAAATTAGCATCTTACCATCTTTCTCTTTGATGTATAATGTGGGTTCTCTTTCACATTTCTCAAACCCATTTTCTAGTAGATAGGCATCTATCCTACTGTACCATGCTCTTGGTGCTTGTTTCAACCCATACAAAGCTTTATTCAATCTGCATACCTTGTGCTCTTGGCCCGATTTCTCACATTGCAGATTTTGTTAAACATAAACCTATTCCATCAATACTCCATTCATGAATGTTGATTTCACATCCATTTGATAAAATTTCCACTTGTGTTTCGCTTCTATGGACAACACTACTCTTACTGTTTCCATTCTTGCAACCGGTGCAAAAGTTTCTTCATTATCTCTTCCTTGTTGCTGCTTGTAGCCTTTGACAACAAGTCTGGCCTTGTGCCTTTCAATCTTACCTTCAGAACTGCTTTTGATTTTATAAACCCATTTCACTCCAATAACTTCCTTGCCTTTTGGGAGATCAACCAATTCCCATGTTTTATTTTCTCTATTGCATTTATCTCTTCATCCATATCCTTTATCCATTTCTTATCTTTTACTGCTTCTTAAAAATGAATAGGATATTCTACATGACAATATAATGCAAATAACGAGTTCATACCTTCATTTTCTGCTTCTTTCTCATAAATCTCATTTAGACTTTTGAATTTGGCTCCTCTTTCAATTGTTGAACTTGTGCTTGTAGAAGCACTCAAATCTGTTCCTTATGATGTGCTTGGAGAAGCATTGTCATCACTTCTCAAGGGTGTTTTCGTACCTGCTTGTGGTGTCCCTTGATGTCCTTGTGTTGGTGGAGGTGGTGCTGTTAATGAGGGATGTCTTTCAACCATTTCTTCCTCATCTTCATCATGAGACAAACAAATTTTAACATTCATTGTTTTCTCTATGCTTCCATCCCAAGCTTCTTCCTCAATGAATTGCACTTCTCTACTTATAACAAACTTCTTGGTGGATGGGCTATATAGTCATTATGTCTTTGATTCTTCACTGTATCTAATAAATATGCACTTCTCCCCCTTACTGTCCAACTTCTTCCTTAGCTGATCCAAAATGTGTGCATAAGCCACACAACCAAAAACTCTCATGTGGGTGACAAACTATTTTATGCCACTCCATGTTTTTTTCGGAACTTTGTTCATTACAACTTTGGTTGGGCATCTATTCAAGATATCTATTACACAATGTACAGCTTCAGCCCAATATTCATTTGGAAAATGTTTTTCCTTCAGCATACATCTTACCATGTCCATGATGGTTCAATTTTTCCTTTTAGCAACTCCATTTTTCTATAGTGTATACCTTGTTGTAAATTTCTTATGAATCCCATTTTCTCTGCAAAAAAAACGGAAATTATTTTGAGATATATTATCCTGCTTTGTCTATTCTTAAGACCTTAATATGCTGCCCACTTTGATTTTCTACAAGAGCCTTAAAGTGGCAGAATATCTCAAACACTTCACTCTTCAACTTCAAAAAATAAACCCATATTTTTCTTGTGAAATCATCAATGAAGGTCAGCATATAGTGGCTTCTTGCTAATGATGGTGTTTGCATTGGTCCACACAAATCTGAATGGACTATTTCTAAAGGTGCCTTTTCCCTTATGCTCTTTCTTGATGGAAATATTTCTCTATGTTGTTTGCCCAAGATGCATCTTTCACATAGGTTGTCTGATTTCTCAATCAATGGTAATCCCTTTACCATTCCTTTCCTATGCAACAAAATCAGACCTCCAAAGTTGAGATCTCAAAATCTCAGGTGCCATAACCAGTTCTCATCATTTTATTCTCTTTGGAATGTCTCTTGTGTCACTGCTACCATTGCAGCTCCTTTATTCAAATCTGCTCTCATCTTGAGAGGGAACATTATGTTTCTTGTCATCTTCACTTGTGCAATGCCTTACTTGCTTGGTGGTTTATCCATGATGGTGCATACATCATCTTCAAAAAATACATTGTATATTTTCTGAATGAGTTGTCCAATGCTAAAAATGTTACATTTCATACCAAGCACATAGTAAACATCTGATATGGATTTCCTTTCTCCTTCCTTTGTCAAAACACTTACTTTGTCTTTTCCCATGATAGAGACCTCACTGTTTGTCCCCAAAGTTACTTGAGACTTTACAGTTTCATCTAACATGGAAAACATAGAAATGTTTCTAGTCATATGGTTGCTACATCCTGAATCTAGAAACCATATATCTTCATTATTTTCTTCAGTCATATTGCATGCTAAAAACAACTTCTCTTGACTGATATTTTTTTTAATAAAATTAGCATTGGGTTTATTACCCATGTCACTCTGTTTCTTCCTAAATTCATTGGCATAATGGCCATACTTCTTATAGTAATGACATTGGACTTGGGATTTATCATACCTTTGTCTGTGTGCTTGATTTTGTCCACCTTATTGGCTATTTCCTTGGCCTTGATTCTAACTTTGATTGGTACCCCTTCCACTTGTATTTGCAAGGATTTTTCTTCCTCCTCTGTTTTGTCTTCTGCCTCTTCATTTTCCTTTGTAATTTCCTATGCCTTGACCTCTTCCTCTTCCAAAGGATAGCTGGGTCTTGAATTCATGTTCCAAATATAAGTTTTTTGTTCTACCCAGTCTTTGTTCATGAGTCATCAATGATGCATGAAGCTCATCAATTGTAAACTTTGAGAGATCATTGAGTCTCTTCAATGGTTGTGACTATCACATCAAATCTTGAGGGTAAGCTCCTCAACACTTTCTCCACTATTCTTCTCCCTTCTACTGTTTCTCCATGAGATCTCATTTGGGTAACCAACCCAATCAAAAAAGTAAAGAATGAGTCTATTGTATCAGACTCTTTCATGCAAATAACTTCAAAATATCTTCTCATTAATTGAAGATTTGTTGTCTTTACCTTCTCCATACCTTGGTAGGCTGTCTGGAGGGTATCCCATGCATTTTTGGACCTCTTTACTGCTGCAATCCTTGGAAATACACTTTCATGCACTCCCTGATAGAGATATAAGAGGGCTTTTGAGTCCTTCGCCTTATTACTCTTTAGTAAATTCTTCTCTGCCCGTGTTAAGGAATTATAAGCTTGTTCATCTACTGGTTATTCAAAACCATCTTCAACTAGCTCCCATAATCTTGAGAGGCAAATATGGCTCTCATTGTGAATGCCCAATAGTCATAGTTCTTCCCATTAAACTATGGGAGTTGAGTATTTGCTATACTCATGCTTATGGTGGCTCCTGCCATGGCTAGCTTTCTGAACTATGTAATAAAAACTTGACTGTGTTTCCAAACAAACTGTCTCTCTGCTGAGAGATAAACTCTGTCTCTGAGGACTGTAATCTTCAAGAAAACAAAAAACTCTGTTATGGAAATACTTGGCTTTGTTGATTTTTCACACTGTTGGAGAAAAATTTCAGCAACTCCTTCCTTCAACTTCTTTGACAAATTCAAAGAGCCCGGACTAGCTTCGATACCATGTTGGAATTTCTGGAATATTCCAAACACACAGAGGAAACACACTTCCTCAACTCAACACAGAGAAAATCAGTTGTAATGTTGGACAAAGATGCAACAAAACAACTATTTCATTAAACTTGAAAAACTATTACAATGTTGCCATAGAACTGTTGTTCTGGTTTTCAAAAAAAATATACAAGCTACTACAAACACGACGTTTTTAATTTCTCACTCCCTGTCCTCAAAATGGCTCACTATCATAATACTCTATTCCCAAAAAAAATACACGCAGGCATTTTTTTTTTGTTTCTACCTTTGAGCATCTTTTTAATACACAGTGAACAACCACTATATATTACACAATCCACCATATTATAAATGTAGTCAACGCTGCCTATTTTAAAGTTTATATATATATATATATAGTTAGCCTAAGTCTAAGGCATATGCCATAAAACATGCGGCATTTAAAATAAAACTTTACAAAAAAAAAACTTATGTCACACGTTAACAATTGCTTATGCAAGGTTTTGAAACCTTAATCCATCCCTACACATAAAATATATTAACCAAGGTCTAAGATCTTAGAAACATTATTTCGCGGATTTTAAAATAGTTTCCAAAAACTCCTTTTGATAAAATTATCGCATCCAAATTCTAGGTTGCTAATTGGACATTGAGTTTGTGCGATAGGATTCCCATTGGTTGGAGGTGGACCCAGGCAGACTTTAAACAAGATTCAAGTGCATTTGATAATTTCTTATCGTATCCATTTTTGCCTTTGTTGACTGGGCTTTGGAGTTGTGCAATATATTCATGATTGGCTACGAGCTTTGACCTGGATTCGTAGGCTCCATTTGACTGATGTGGATGTATTTAAAACAAAATCAACTGCACGGTAATGAACAATTTGCTAAGGTTTTAATGGCGGTGGGTGTGCTGGTTTAAAGACAGGATTGCATGGTGTGAACCATGGTCTATATTGCAGAAATTTATGGCTACGGCCTTCAGAAAAAATGGTTTTGCAGGTATATTAAAGATGAGGTTTCAATGCACGGTGGCGTGCAGACAAGACACAAAAAGAAATTGTTGCAGAGTCCTTTTGTCCTTCGGCTCTGTGTTGTTGCATTTGAGTTTAAAAATTAAACAATCCACGTCTGATGACTCTTATACAACTACAATACTCATTTTTCCATGAGCCTTATCAATTAGTCCTTTATAAATTTATTTTTTTTAATATAAATGAAGAATATTTTTCTTCTTTGTCCATTTGGTATAGAAAACTTGTCGAGCAAATAAAGTTACCACCTTTTTCTTTGCACCTAACACATGCATGTGGGCTGGGTGATTGGAACTTTCAATGTGGTACTAGTAAACATCAATTTTTATCTTTTATAAATAAAATATTGTGCTATCTATTTTATAAATTAACACCTCTCAATTGTATCCAGGTGACATGGTTATCTTTCATGTAGAAAACAAACAGTAGTGTCTCCTATATTATACCCACTGATTCCACTAATTTCGTGTGGGTTCCTACATACAATTCAAACAACAGGCGTATAAGTTACTTGCAGTTTTCTTTGCTTAATTCGATTCTGCTCAACCCCCCCTACATTCAAAATTTTCAGAGTTTTTGTATCCTGCATATTCATTCCACTTCTGTTTTTGCTCAGTTGTGCTTTGGTTTGAAGTTGCAAAATCCATGGACATTTTGACTGGAGCAGCATAAAGCGCCATAAGCAGTGTTGTTATTGCTCTAGTCATCCCGCTCATAGATGACGTTCTTCGCAGAGATGAAAACACTCAACTTCTGCAAGATCAGCTCAACCGTATGAAGGCACTCTTACAAGACATTAACAGGCAGATTGAACATGAGCAAAGAAGCCCCCCGGACATAGTAAAAAATTGAAAGCAAAGGATTCACCATTCACTGGAATATGCCAAAGGCGTCATAGATCGATCCAAACAACATAGATGGTGTTTAGATTGCATTTTCTACAAGCCTAGACTCGCTACACAAATTAGAGAGTGGAATACAAACTTCGATCAACTCTTCAGCAATATTCAAAGAGACTTTTCAATATTTCCTGATGCTCAACAGATGGTAACATATGGTATCGTTGATTCCACTGCAAGCAGAGGCATTTCTTCAGACAGTACCGCAGTCGGGATTTGTGGGTTTGGGGATTAAACATGGCGAGATGTGGCTGCGGAGATGGCTCGACGACAAAGATCGTGAGTTTCGCATAATGGGCATTTACAATATGGGCGGCATCGGCAAAACATCTCTTTTTAAAAAAATGTACAATGTATACAATAAAGGTAAGTTGTTCGAAGCCATAATTTGGACAACTATTTCTCAAACTTATAACATTGCAGACCTGTAGAGTATCATTGCAGAGGAAATCAATTTAAATCTAGGAAGCAATACTTCTAATGCTAAGAGCAGTTCTGTTGTTGATATGAGAAAGAGGAAACTCTGTGCATGTTTGAGGGAAAAAAAATTTCTTCTGGTGTTAGATGACATATGGAGGGAACTTCAACTGGATGAAGAATTGGGCATCCCTATGGGCAACGATAGAGGTAGCAGAGTGGTAATTTATACGCGCAGCATAGATGTGATCAGAAGAATGGGGGCAGATGACTTCTCCATGGATGTGATGAGAAGAATGGGGGCAAATGACTTCTCCATAGAAATGCAAACGCTTTCCAACGATGAAGGGTGGCAATTGTTCTGCAGAGGAGCTTTCAAAGCAGGCAGTGCTCCGACAAAAGACATAGAGGATGTGGCCACACAAATTGCGGGATAGTGTAACGGTCTACCGTTGGCCAAAAATGTTGTAGTGGCAGCCATGAAGGGTAAGACAAGTGTTAATGAGTTTCATCTTGCTCTCAATCAGATGAAAAATATGGATCCTAGTTTTCTACAATACATCGGCGTTGATTAAGGTCTCTATTCGCGGCTAAAATGGAGTTACGATTGTTTGCCTGACTCCATCTTGAAGAATTGATTTTTATATTGTTCTACCTTTCTGGAAGATCGCATAATTAGTGTGAGCTCAATTGTTGAAATGTGGATAGGAGAGGGACTGGTCAATAGCAAGGGGGCCAGCTATTTAATGGACTTGGAACTCAGGTATGTAGAGTTATTAGTAAAACGTTGCTTGTATCAGGATGTTTATGATGATGATAATGGGTATAGGAGGACACAAGTTCACGATGTTGTCCATGACCTGGCAGTCTACATTGGTGAGAAGGAAGAGCAATGTTTCTTTCGGACAGGTAAAAACCTCAAAGATTTTCCCGCTCAGAAAGAGATTGGAAATTGCAAAAGAATAGCGATTGGGCATAATAATATTTCTGTTTTGCCAACATATTTCAGCTACCCCAACCTACTCACTTTGATGTTGGGCTATAATGAAAGTTTAAGAGAGGTTCCAAAGGGCTTTTTAGTCAATCTCACCTCTCTGAGAGTTCTGGATATGTCTAACACACAACTAGAATCGTTGCCCAAATCACTGTGGCATCTTAGACAGCTTGAGTTTTTCAGTTTGTGGAACACCTTAATCAAGGATTTACCTGAAGACATATGCAATCTTTCTCAGCTTCAATTTTTGGATATTTATAACTGTAGAAAGTTAGAAACGTTGCCTTGTAATATAAGAGCACTTAAAAACCTCAAGACTTTAAAATTAAATAGTTGTCTTAGCCTAACATGGATTCCCCGTGAGATCTCTCAACTTACACCATTGAATAACATTTTATTGTGTATATCAGAGAAGAGTATAATGGAGGTGGAGGAAGTGAAGGGCGGTGTTTGCAGTTTGAGGGATCTGACAAATTGCCCAAATTGATGGAGCTTGAGGTACATGTGAAGGCAGGAATTGAAGTAGAGGGAATATTCTCATGAATTAAAGTGGGTGTAATGGGAAGTTGGTTGGAGATGAGGAGCTTGACATTGGCATTCAATGCAGATGATGTGGTGGAGGATCTCCCACAAGAATGCAAGCATGAAGAAGATGCAGAGATTTGTGCTTGAATATTACCATGGCAGAAGTCTACCCAATTGTATTTGCGAGTTTCTACAATTGGAGAGGTTATATTTGCATAGATGTTTCAACTTCGGAAGCTTTCTCCATTGGAGAGATTGTCAAATTTAAGGGCATTGTCATTGCTTGGCTGCACTAAGTTGAAGGAGTTGGAGATTGGGACATGGGGAAGTGGTAGGGGATTTCCGATGTTAGAAAGTTTGAATCTAAGGGATTTACCCATGTTAGAGATTTTATCAAGTTGTTCATTAAATGTTGTGTGGAATGAAAAAAAATATTTCTAAACTTTAAGTGTTGACTGTAAGATATTGCTAGTCATTGAAGGGATTGCCCACAGGGATAGACAGACTAATAAATTTGGAAACCAGAAAAGTTCAAAAAAATTGGTGGGAAAAAAATGATGTTAAGTATCATTTAATTATATTTATTGAATAGTGTAAATATAAATTAAATAATAATCATATTGGCCTGATATTGTGATTTTTCTAGAAAAATTGGTAAAACAATTATGGATCACAAAAATTTACAATCTAAAATCATATTTATCTTTATTCATTTAAAAAATCATTGTTTGTTATTTCTTTTTGGAAAACCTCAGGGACTGATAGAAAAATGTCATGCCATGTGCTGTGTTGTTCGCAATTTCAAACTCGCCTGGTAGATTGTTATTTTTCAAGAAAGCTTAATGTTGATATTTTAGAAGTCTTATATCATTCAATGTTATTGAGTGCTACCACACTTTCGTGAATTAGTCTCCAAGGATTTTCCAAACAGGCTACAATATAAATACACATAGTTAGAGGTTCATTTTACTGTCTTGCCAAACATTTCCAGTGACGCAACATATAACGCTATGGGCACTTTCTTCAATTATTATTATTATTTTTTCATACATAAGCTTCATGGATCAACTGACCCTCTGTGTTGCCCTCGGAACTAGAGTTTAGAATCGAGTAGTCTTTAATGCAACTTTTTGAAGGGTTTTACAGTGGTTTTTTCAAGTCTAATTTCTTTAAAATTTGGTAGGAATTTATTGAAAACAGAATTTTGATGGGTAATCTTGCATAATGGAAGTGCCCTAAAGGTTTTTTAGGGTGATGAATCCATATATGCAGTCAAAAAACCATTTTAAATAACATAAATCAAAATTTTACCTCAATTTTTTTCACCGAATTCCGGCACCTGAAACTTCAAAAATTTACACTAAAGACAACTTCGTTTAGAATTCCACACTCTCTCATCACTCCAAGACTAATGGATGGCCCAAGAAAAACTCCTTATTGTGAATATAGGTCAAACGACCAACCAAATTTCGGCGAGAGGGTTACTGGCTCGAAGGCCTGATATTCGACATAAGTGAGGCTCTAGGTAGTCTGAAACTCAGTGTCAAATCTCACGCTCCAATTTTTGTCTGCATCCAGACTGTGTGCTCTGCGAAAACCCCAAATCCTTGGTGGCCAAAATAAACCTGAAAGCCCAACCCCAAAGGTTATGACACACCAAGGTTGTGGCGAGGAGCCCGAGGGAGCGGATCAATAGTGGAAAATAAACATAGAGATGGACGACCGAGAGCCCATCAAGTGCTCACAAAGTCTTAATATGGAACTTTTCCCAGCAATTAATGGGTGGCATGGTATATGTTACTCTTTGGATTTTGTACTTGTAAAGGGAGTTGTGTGACTTTTCTGAGTTTCGGATATTGGAATTTGGTGAAAAAATTTGAGGTGAAATCGTGAAATTTTGATTTGTGTTATTTAAATTGGTCTTTTTGTCATCCAACACCTTGAAAAACCCCAAAAGAACTTTTATTGTGTAGGAATTACTCATAAAGCTTGTGACTTCAATAAATTCCTGCCGAATTTTAAAAAAATTAGACCGAAAAAAATTCCATAAAATCTCACTAAATATAAATACAACTCAATCCAAAATATGACATACACTGCCCCATACATTAATGTCTATATAACATTGTATCATGTGCAACAAAATTGTATGTGACCTGATAGTGTTATCGAGTGCGATACAATGTTTCCAACGGCCTTCTCCTGTGCGATATAATGTTTCCAACAGTCTGTTTCGACGCGTGATTCGATCGAGGGCGATAAACCCTCTCATCACTTTACTCTAGCGGTCAGATCATGACCAACGTGCAGCTAAATATACCAGCTTTTGGTGCTTTTCTAAAAACTTGTGTGTGCATAATTAAAAAATAAAATTACATAAGTAAAATTTATATGTAATGCAAACTTGAGTGTGCATAAATTTACTTAAAACTTAAACTTGTGTGTTCATAAATTTACTTAAAAATTAAAATGAAAAATGAAAAATAAACACCTATCCTAAAATTTTGATTCTACACACATAAAATATTTGAAATTGGAGTTAGTCTAGTCAGCCAGATGAATTGTTTGATTTGTCCGTTGCTCCGAATTTTTTTTGGCTCTGGTCGGCGGAATTTCTCCAACTGGCCCGACGTGTGGAAATATGGCTCCATCTGATGTGATTGTCTCTGTCTAGCTTGTCCAGTGAGGCACTGACTTCTTGCTCATTAATGTGCAGTGGGTGGTGGGTGGGCGACTTGAAAATACCAATTTGAAAAAACCACGCATGCCTAAATTAATCTTCTGCTCAATCCAATTTTGCAGTTCTAGCTCCCCGCGCAGAACTCCTCGACCTTCCTGCACAACGAGCTTACACACCTTTTTTTTTCAACGTGAAAAATACTCTAGTTTATATTGAGTACCAGAACAGCATTTAAAAACTTTGATCATAAACATTTTCATGTTCATTACATATCATTTTCTTTGTTAATCATGACTTGCCTATCCAAAAATAAATGGGGCCATTAACAACAAAAACGACCCTACTATGTCAACAAAATACATATCCTGCTAAAATCATTCAGCCATGCCAAAAACTCAGACTTGATCATCGAAACACAAAATTCCATTAGCTTATGCCTGTATCTAGTAACAGAAAATTAAAACAAAAAGTTTATCGGCCAATAGACAAGAAAAGACACCCTCTCATGGAAGGTTTACTGAACCAGTTACACCGCTGCCATCCACCCTGTATAGCTGGTAATGCATAACATTGGATTTGCAACCCAAACCTTTATTTGATAGACGATCTGCAATGGTGTTCATCTCCCTATATACATGATGAAAAGAAATGGTTGTGTCGACTTTTTAAAATATTGATTCTCTCCATCCAATGGGCAAGCGATCCTAAATTGATGTGTGCTTTCTGATTCATGTGGTTGATCAGTACTTTAGAATCCCCTAAAATCCAGATCTTTTCCAAGTATAGTTGACTGGCAAACCATAGAAACCCCCATAATGCTAAAACTTCAACCCTCATATTCGTACCTATTCCCCCATTCGAGAATATGCTATAGCGACAATCATGGGATTGAATTAGTGAAGCCCCACATCCACAATTTGACAGTTGTGATGCTCCATCGAAGTATCCAACAGGGTAATGGATCTCATGAGGGTGAAATCTCTTCGATAAGTCTCCAGGAGGCTTGTGGGCATCCTTCATATTGTCCCATGAACTATAAATCAGGAAGGTTGTTCTGTTGGGATGAACAGGAATGCCCTCAAAAAATTTTCTGCTATGGGTGCACCACACATGCTAGTGAAAAAAATATTGGTATGCCCCTTACTGATACACCTCTATTTAACCACCACCGTAGGCATTCCTCCGTTGATTGGCGAACAGGAATATTAATCTGTAATTTATCACCGACCAATTTCATAGTTTCAAGAGAAAAGGGGCACTGGTAAAACATATGATAGTTGTCCTCCCCTGCTTCCCCGCATAACAAGCACAACCTAGGACCCTGCCACCTTCTTCTCTGCAGGTTTTTCCATGTTAAATTTTTGTCTTTCCACACAGTCTATAAAAAAAGGATCATTTTGATTTGAGCACCTGTTTTCCAAAAACCATAAAACCAACATCCTGATTCCTGATTAGTCTTTGTTTTAATCAATGCAAAATAAATATCCCATGCTTTTAGTACTTCATTAGATTTCAAGCCCTCCCACATTAGCCTGTCACCTTCATCCAACCTGCTTAATCCCATTTATTTCAATCTATTAGTTAACATTGTCCAGGAATCATTCCATCTATTGTCCAGCCTCAAATCCTTAAAGCTTTTCCATTTAGGTAAACCCCCAACCCATTCCTCTATAACTTGTTGTAAGAAAAGGAAACCCCTGAGATTTAAACAGTGGATAAAGTCCCCATTGTTGATGCTTTGGACATCATATCCCAACATCCTTCTGCTCCCAATAAGGATTTTAGCCCCATTACTAAAAACCCATTTCAAATGCTCCTTGATTTTGGGCCACAGTTTTCCAAAACCTTTCCAGATTTGTGATCTACATCTACCTTCCTTCCAGCCTGTAATTTCCATCTCTTCCACTGATGTACCTTTCAGGTATTTTTATTTAATAATTTCTTGCCATTTCCCTTTTCCATTAAGACACTGCCAAATTGATTTTATGATGAGGCCTCTCCAAAGATCTCTAGGTCAAGAATACCCCATCCCCCACTTTCTTTAAGAATCGTCAGGAATTCCCACTTAGCTAGGTGAATGGGTTTTTTGTCCCTTCCCCCTCCCCATATAAAATTGGCCATAATTTTCCTGATTTCCTTCAGAGTCTTGTTGGGTAAAATAAAAATATGCCCCCAATAGACTGTGATTTTTTGGAGAACAGCCTTTATCAGTATCAGTCTTCTGCCTTTGGATAACCATTTGGTTGCCTAAAAATTGATCTTCTTCCTATATTTGCTAAGCAACCAGTGCCAGTCATTCGCTGTGTAATTCCCCGCCTTCATTCTGAAACCCAAATATGTCAATCTTGCATTCATAGGAAGCAATTTAAAATTGAACATTGTTCCTAAACTATGATACATCTCCTCATCCCCCTCAGCGTGATAAATGCATGATTTCTCGACGCTTGCTAGCATCCCAGTTGCATCACAGAAAAGTTTTAATATTTCATACATTACCTTCCAACTTTCCCTTATCATAAATCCAAAGATGAGAATGTCATCTACGAAAAATCTGTGAGTTGCCTTCATTTCTCTGCTAATTTCTATCCCCCTGAAGACTCCTTCCTCGGATGCCCTGTTGATTTTAAGACTTAATGCATCCATAACTAAGATGAATAAAAGAGGCGATAGGGCACACCCCTGCCTCAAACCTCTACTGGGTTTAAAGAACTTAGATGCCGAGCCATTGATAATCACTGCCATTGATGTATTACAGATACATCCCATTATCCAAGCTTTCGCCTCCAGGGCAAGTCTAATCTTAAAAATAACAAGACATAGATACACCCAGTCCACACGATCATATGCTTTCTTTAGATCAAGCTTCATCACTGCTGCTGCCAACTTCTTTGATTGTATCATGTGTAAATTCTCTTGTGCTGCAACTACAGCATCGTGAATGTTCCTGTTTTTTAGGAAGCCATATTGCTCAGGTGAAATGCACTCAAATAGAACTCCTTTCATTCTCTCTGCAAGGACCTTAGAAACAATTTTATATATTGTATTACATAATGAAATGGGCCTAAAATCATCAAAAGAGAGATTTTATTTCTTTTTAGCTATTAAAACAAGGAAAGTAGCACCATTAATCCTTCTCGTAACTCTTGCTTCCTCCACCATATCCGTCATATATTCTATAAATTCATCGTAAAAATGTAGGAAAAAATCCGGGGTCCAGCCGTCCAACCCCGAACTTTTATCTATCACCGGAGATTTTAAGACTCTCTTTACTTCTTTTGATGATACCTTCTCCATAAAATGCTGATTGTCCTCCACCTTAAACATCTTAGGATATTCCTGAATTAAATTCAAATGCTTAGCCGAAAATGGGGCTTCCTGTTTTTTATAGAGTGATCCAAAATATTGAATTGCTGCCCCTTTGATATCCGCTGTTGTAACTAATGATCTTCCCTCGTACTCTATGTCCCAGATAGCGTTATCCTTTTTGCTTCCTGAAGCTTGCTTGTGAAAAAATTTTGTATTATCACCTTCCTTTAGCTAAGTTGCCCTGCTCTTTAGTCTCCACGAGGCTTCTTCATTGATCAAATATTTTCTATGTTCCACTTCAATAAGCTTCAACTTCTCCCAATAGTCATCAATTTTTTTTCCATCCTCCACCTCCTTAAGTATCTTCTCCCTTTCTGATGTGATATGTCAGAACCTGTCCTTTTCCATCCTTAGTTTTTCCCATTCCCACCTTCGGATCACAATCTTCAGTTCTTGTAACAGAGTAGAAAAATATGACATTGCTATGGATCCCGCTTTCCGTTTGCGATATTTTAGATAATCCTTTATCAATAAATTAAATGATTCATCAACCAGCCATTTTTTGTTGAATTTAAAGGGAAAACCCAAAGGATTTTCCTCAAAATCACACTCCATAGTTATCGGTCTGTGATCCGATAGAATGACATCCTCAATGTTTTCCCTGATACTCCTCATGCACACTCTAAGGCCCATACTTATCACAAACCTGTCTATCTTCTTCCCAATAAAATGCTCCCCTTGTCTTCCATTTAGCCATGTTGGACCATTTACAGCCAGCGGCACATAAATTAAATCAACTTCCATTAAGATGCCCTTTAACACTGCTGCGAAAGAATCCACCCTTCCTTTTCCACCCCATATATTATATTGGTTCAATGCACAGTTGAAATCCCCGACCACTATCAATTTATTCAAACATAAGAATCCACAGTCATTCAATCTCGACCAGAATGGAAGTTTATCATCATAAGGGGCATAAATGCTAATTATATGTAAGCGGCTGCTGAAATCCCTACAGTAACTGGATAGTATCATTCCACAAAAAAACCATAAGGTTTTAAAGATACCATCCGTGGATCCCATAATGCCGCACAACCACCCGACATTCCCAGCGCATCGGTCGCTGCTATGTTCCATTCTGGTAACATAGAGCGGAAAACAACAATAGAGCAGTCAGCCCCTGTCATAGTTTCTTGGATAAGAAATATAGTAGGCTTTGTAGTAACAATAAAATGCTTTAATGATAGAATCTTTGCATGTCCCCCCAACCCCCTCAAATTCATAGAAATAATCTTCATAATGGAGACTCTGCCACGAAGGTCAAATCTCTAAGGACTCGATCAATGGCCGATGCGACCGACACATCCCTGAAATTTCCCTTCAAAAATTGTTTGTTCAAATTGGAGATTGACATTAGCTTAGGTTTCCACTTTTGTTTACCCTTCCCCCGACAAATCATTACATTCGACCGAGAGGAAGGACTCAAAACAATAGGAGGAGAGGAATTATCAGTACTAATACTCAGAGGGACCAAGCTAGTATTCGGATTGGACAACATAAACTATATCTCGCTGCCAATTGAATTCCTGGGGGAAGAAAACTCCGCATGCCCCGATTTCAGAGAAGGGTGGAGCGGTGGGCACAGGACACCCACCAGATCCAAGGCCTCACCCCTATAACCCGAGGGTGACGGAGATGGCAAGGGCCCAACCAAAGACTCAACACATGGAAGGATGATCAGTCGGCGACGACTCATAGAAACAGCCCCGGAAGGTAAAGTGGCAGCGACAGGTGCAGGAATCCTCGAAGCAGGAAGATTGGTTTCAGACAAAGTCGAATTTTGGATCTCAACAGAAGAGGATGGCCTAACAGCAGAGAGAGGAGACCCTTGCTTAAAAAAAAATCAGGGGAATACAAAATTGACCCAGCAACACCATCCTCAAACAGTAGGCCCCGATGTTTGTAATCCCCCGTCTTCAGATTAGGAGAAAGCACAGATTCATGCAACACACCATAATCTGACAGGGGATGTGCATGAAGAGAGATCTTACCCGATATAATGGCGACGTCGTCCACCATCGTCTCAGACCGAGTCTTGGATCCACAGACCACGTCCACCTGCCCATGAAGACCTTGCTGAACCTGGCTCTTCTTGAAATCCGCCCTCCATTTCTGAAATTTCCTCATAAGATGCCCCATTTCGTGGCAAAGGTGACACCGAAATGGGACCTGCCAGAAATCAATTTTCTTCCTATAAACAGCTCCGTCCCACATTAATTCAATTTCGGCTGGTAGACCACTGGCAAAGGGAAACTAGATAAGCACCCACGCCACCCGCTTGTTGAAAGCTTCATGGCACCTAGGGTCAGTGAAACGGAAAACACCCACAGAATCGCCAATGGCCTTCAACACCCAGAAGTGCCAGAATTGTAATGAAAGGTTGTGGAATTTTTCCCAAACCATATGGTTCACAAGAGCATTTAGGGTCGGATGAAAGCTTGCGTCCCAGCGATGTAATGCAAGGAAGCGGCATCCCAAAACCCATGTTTGACCCAGGACCACCCAAACATCGTCCACTTTTTGGAGGTGGAAACAATGCCACCCTGCTTCTAGTCGGCTTATCGAAGGAGAATATCCTAGCAAGTCTACCCACTTTTTTAGTAACCAATCCATCATTTTTGGAGTGCCCTGCTGTTCAAATTTCCATCTTCCAACTACGAAGCAGTTCGATAGACTGACCACCCTCTCCCATAATATATCGGAGCCGAAATTCAGGAGTCAGCACCCTTCAAAAGCACGTATAGCCTTAGTCTATCTACTTTGCTTATGGGTCGAGCCAGACAGATGGTTTTCCAGTGCTTCCTCGCAATTGGCATGATGTGCGTTATCCGCTTGCACCAGATTATCTCAGTCCCCTTCCGATACATTTTGACTGTTTTGTTTTTCCAACTTCGCGCAGGACACTGCCTCCACCACCTGTAGCACATGCACAAAATGAGGGTCCTAGAGATTCGAGTCTAATTCATTGATTAGTCGAGTTAGATCTGCCATCCTATCAGTCCCGAGCCCCAAAGGAAACGGCTAGAAATGGACAGAACATATGAGGATTAGCTTACACGGTGTCAAAGAAAAGGATCAACATTGAATCAAATCCAAGCGGAGGAGTTGTAAACAGGGGAGAGAACTTCCTAGAGAATCAACCGACAAATATAACAAACATCTTTAACAGTAAACCACATAAACTTAACAGGAAAAATATGACCACTTTTTCCCATTTATCAAGATTCAAAACTATGGAAAATGCAGCCTTTTTTTTTTCAGTTTGAAAAAAATGTTGTCTATTAAGTTATAAACAGTACATATCAAATACATTATATTGGATGTTGTTAAAACACAACAAGGAAAATATTAGCATTTCTATTCCATTCTAAGAAAGAAAAGAGTTGTATCATTCAGCCTCATAGAGGCAAAACAATTTGTCCTCAGATTCAACTATTATATCTAGCATATTATACCACCATTAGATACCCTATTGTCCCAAAACAACCATATTTCTATAAAAACCCACATTGTGACCATATTCAGGATGAAACATCAATCCTATTTCGAAATAGATTTCAGAAAATCTGCTCATCCTATATTATAACATAATTATCTACAAGATAATATCATCAGGATGAGAACATGTACCAAAATAGCCTCGCTTGTGTCATGCCATAAGTCGATACTGCATCACTTGATAACTGCGTACAGAGAGAGATCAACAAGCTCGCTTGGAAAAAATTTCATAGTCACCTTGTTTGTGTCAATGAGAAGTAAATAGGCTCGCTTGCTGATCATAGACCATATATTATGGGATTGGGATCTCATTGTCCCAGATTTGTATTCCATTTCTATATTGAATAACCTGCAAAACCCCAAAGTTATAGTTGATACATTTTTTTGATAGTCCATCGACTCTTGTGTTATTTTCTCTATAGATGTGATGTAATGGTGGATTATCAAGATGATGCCAAAGATTATGAGTCCTCTTGAGCCATCCCTGTAAACTTGGAGTAGCTAGCTCTAAATTTCCAGATATGCAATCAATAATCAGTCGAGAGTCTCCATAGATGCTTACATCCTTCAGATTCAAGTTGAGAGCAGCCAGTAAGCCACCCCATAAAGCCATCAATTCTTCTTTATTATTGGATCCCCTACCCCCATTCCAAAATATGTGAATTCTTTCCATCTAGGAGATCTTAATCCATGCACCACATCCCATCCTTCCATCTAGGAAAGCCCCATCAAAAAAGACGGTAGGGAGCGAAATGGGGTGAGGTCTCAATCGTCTGGAGCAATCCTTAATACCAACTACAACTGGCTCCCTTTCATCAACCCATCTCATAATAGCAGCATGAGTGAGATGAACCACAAAAGGTCTATCCTCGAATATGAGCCTATTCCGAGCAAGCCAGACTTCCCATATAAAAAAGAAAGGAAGAGATTGAAATTTACCAGAGATCTTGTCCCAAGCCTGAGCAGTACCCATGAAATTCTTTGGCGTCCATTTTGGGTCCATGTAAAATTGACGGAAAAGCTTCCATAGTGAGATTACAATAGGACATTGAAATAATAAATTTTCTATCGTTTCCTCATGCATACAATAGACAACACATCTTCCCGGCCCATAGATACCCCTTCTGGTGAGAAAGCCCCATGTGAGAATCTTCTTTTTCCATACGAGCCATCCAAATAAAACAATATTCGTGGGAATTTTCCAATGCCAGAAGGGCCAGAATACCCTGGACTAACACTCCTCATAAGACTTAATATTGATATAGTCATATATATCCTTGACAATCAGGGAATCACCATTTTTAGTCCCATCCCACATAATGCAGTCCCCCCCAGGCGTATAAAATATCCCTGCCACCTTGATGGCATCCATGAAGGATCCCCAGTCCTTCGCATCACGGCCAATTAGGCCCAACTATTCAGCAGATTTTAGTATTGGGGCCCCATGAGACCAATAATGGGTAATCTATGAGAAATACAGGATGTCACGATGTGCAAGATGGTGAAGAAGCCAGGGATTAAGTTTAGCCTCCTTAGAAAACCCGAAAATGCAGTCATATCCCAAAGAAATCCGCTGTCCATCTCCAAAATTCCAAGACAATCGCTCCGCCATGCAAAGTAACACTTTCTTAAAACTCTGCCAAATGGCCGAAATGGCCCGGGGGAAGGATAAATCATGGTAGTATATACGAAGAATGGGATCACCTGATAAATATTTACATTTGATAATATCAATTCAAATACCCGCACCCGTAATGGCTCTCCATAGGGATTTAATCAGCAGAGCTTTATTGAAAACCCTAGTGTTTAGAATGCCCCATCCACCATGCTGTTTTGGGCGATTTAATAGATCCAGCCTACACAAATTATACTTCTTTTTCAGAGCAGAGCCACCCCATAAGAATTGTGAAAGAGTATGATTGATAATGGTGACAATATGTTCAGGGATATAGAATAGATGCCCCTAGTATACAAGAAGCTGAGAAAGAGTAGCCTGAATCATAATAAGACATCCGCCCATTGATAACCATCTATGCATCCATGTGTTAATTATACATTTGAATCTATCCACCAGCCACATCCAGTCCCTATTCTTGTAACCACATGGCTTACTTATAAAGCCCAGATATAAAAATCCTTCACATGCCTTCTTAGAAACGATCTTGAGAAAATTAGCAATGAAATTGATCTCATCCTCATCACCATACTCACAAAGGAGGAAGGACTTTCCTTTGTTTATAAGAAGCCCAGTTGCATTCCCAAAGCGGGTAAGCAGGTAATGAATGTAGAACCAATGATTTCTATTAAGCCATCCAAATAAAATAATATCATCCATAAAGAGTGAGTGTGAAATACTTACATAATCAGAGAAGGATAACCCAAAAAAATATCCAGCTTGCATAGCCATATTCATAAGATTGATGAATCTATCCATAACCAGAATGAAAATAAGTGGGGACAGAGCACACCCCTGTCAAAGACCCCGGACGACTTGAAAGAAAGGGGTTGGCTTACCATTGATAATCATAACATATCGGACTGAAGTGATGCGGGCCATAATCCTTCTAATGACAACAATAGGGAGCCCCACCTTCAATAAAACAAGACGGATATAGGACCAGTCGACACTGTCATAGGCTTTGAGAAAATCGATCTTCATAATAATAGTTTCCTTTTTGCCCACATGCATGGAGTGCATTGCCTCCTGGGCAATAGCAATAGCATCATGAATCGACCATCACTGCAAGAAACCATATTGCTCTTTTGAAATAAACCTAGATAGAGTGTCTCCCAATCTATTAGCAATAATCTTACATGAGATTTTGTAAATCAAATTACAGAGAGAAATAGGTCTAAAGTCCTCGAATCCCATTGACTCGGAAGACTTCAGAATGAGTGCTATAAAAGTGGAGTTCATGTTTGATGGAATGTGTCCCGCCACCCTTCCTAGCTCCATGATCTCTGTAATCTCCGCACCCATTATGTAAAAGAAATGTTGATAAAATTCTACCGGCCAGCCATCCGGCCCAGGATATTTGTCATGTGCAAAAGATTTTAAAATATGTTCCACTTCCTCTATAGATATTTTTGAATTTATAAGGTTGATGGCATCCTCATCAAACATTTTTGGAATGTGCTGAAGAACCCAAGTCTGACAAGCCCCATCTATATCTGAATCTTCTTGGTAGAAGGTCGAGAAATTTTTAAAGGCTTCTTTCTGAATCTCAGAAGTGGAGATTTCAAAGCTTCCATCAGCCCTCTGGATACGCCAAATGGAATTCCTATTCTTTCGGTCATTAGCACTTTTATGAAAGAATTTAGTGTTAAGATCCCCCTCCTTAAGCCAAGTGATTCTTCTTTTTAATTTCCAAGTAATTTCTTCAATTTTTAGAATCTAAATCCTTCTCTTTTGCAGCTTATCCATTAATTTATATGTAGCTTCATTTGGTGCTTTGCTTACAAACTCGACATATAAACCATTGAGGCTATCGGAGATCATCCTCAATTCAGCCTTAAGCCTTTATTTTTTTCTTAATTTCCCATTCTTTGGTGATTCTTTTTACCCTTTGTAATTTGGTGTGAAAACGTTCCCAACCCGTAAAGCCTCCCATCCCTTCACATTCACTCCAGCAGTCTTTGATAAGCTGACAATACTCAGAATCAACCAGTCAGACCCTATTGAATTTAAAAGGCACCCTTGTGCATCAATCCTCATTATGCCAAGAGAGGAGAATGGCCATGTGGTTCGATATGTCCGACACCATCACAAAAGATCTTGGATGCCCAAAAGAATTGATCAGAGCTTCCGCCACCATAGCTCTATCAAGACGTTTTCCAATAAATTCTCCATCAGCTCTTTTGTTGGTCTAGGTAGGAATAAGTGGATGCGGTCGAATTTCTTTCAAGATAGACTTGTCAAAGATTTCCCTGATCTTTTTCGCCAAGGGGTCAAGCCTGGCTTTGGATCCCCATGATTCATCAACTTGGAGAGTGGAGTTAAATCTCCCTTTACAATCAAATTGTTCAAAAATAATACTCCTAACCTGTATAAACGAGACCAAAAAACAGTTCTTCTCTGGCACGAAGCATATAAATTGACAATATTGAGATCCCCCCTGAATCCTTTAATTCTACCCATGAGCAATATTCCCCCAAAAAATCCATAAGCCCGAAAATTTGCAACCAAAGGATTCCATAGAGCAATTTTTCCACCAACATGCCCCGACACATCAATAGCTGCCACATGCCAGCCCGACATGATACGTAAGAAAGATCCAATAACTTTAGCTCTGCAGCAAAGAGTCTCTTGACACGGTATAATAATAGGGCCAACACCATAGAGTAACTCTTTTAGGCGATGATGTTTGGAGGCATCGACTATACCCCATAGATTCATAGATAATATATGGGTCATATGGTAAAATCCAAAGGGTTGCTTTCTCTAAGCACCCTGATATCATCCCTGAGATTATATACAAGGGGGCCTACCTTGTATGTAATCTCTTCTACGGTCTGCGCACAGTCAAAAGTAATAAATCCAAAACCCCTAGAATGACCAGTAGTGCTCAATCCTGCATAATCCGATTCTCTACAATTGTGCCAAAATTGGAAAAGTAGTCTTCGTTATGGCAAAAAATCAACCTCACTAACTTACTAACAAACAAGGATGAAGATCACTCTTGGTGTTGCCAAGGGCATCACATATCTACATGAAGAAACCCTTTCTAGGCATGATATTAAATTATTTTTCCCTTGAAAATGAGGGCATCGAGGGAAACAATTTTATATGTATATTAACCTATGAAATATTGTTTCAGGCCATATATTGTGTGTATTCATGTATACCCTTGTCATTAGTGGATCATGTTTAATTAGTGTAGTTTAGATAATCAAGTAGTCTTCTTAGTGTAGTCTGGATATTAGTGTATACTTGAATGTATTGTGAGTATTTATGTATACTTATGAGTGGATCCTTGGCATTAGCAAGCAAGTATTCAAGTATACCCTTGTTATAAATTGATTAGTTTCAGATTCTATTTATGTGTTGTCACACTAATAAAATAAAAACCAAATGACTGTAAGTAAAAATCAGATGGTCTACACACCTAAACATCGTCACTGATGTTTCATTTATCTTAACTTAATCATTGGCATGAAGAACACAACACATAAAACCTTGAGATAGCCAAGGCCCAAAGCAATTATATAGAGAGAAATAAGTTCTAAGATGCAAGAAGGAAGGGAACCCCAACCAATGGATCTCACTCATAACACAAGCTACAGATAATAGATTATCCCTATTTGTCTTTCATTCTCATAAATATGGCATTGTGATGCATATCAATGCCTTAATAATGAAGGTTTGGAAAGTTAGGACCTTCACATGACAAAACCCATGGAATATAGAATACAGTATAGCCAAAATCCAGTTAGTATCAAGCTTATTATCATATTAGTTTAAAATCCATATAAGTGAGCATTGGTTCATTCGTGATCTTGACATAGTATTAATAAATCCACCAATGTTCCATTTCCCTGTGGTATTCTAACCTGTACAACATGAGTTTCATAGGAATTAATCTCAAGTGAAGTACCAAGCAATTTGCACAGAAAAGTTAATCTATGAGATGACATCCATGCCAAAGAAAGTAAATTCTTTGTAGTGCAAACTTTCAAGGTCTGTTTACTTGAATAATTTTTCTATTATTTACAGTGCAACCTCTCAAGGTGTGTTTTTTTGAATATTTTCAAAACAACACCAGAAAACAAAGCAAAAAAAAACACAAAAATTCCATGTTAAGGTCAAGTAACACAAAAAATAATCAAGGGAATCTAGTTAGAGTCAAGTCCCTAAACATGTGTTATCTTGAAGAAAAATTCTATTCTTTGCAATGCAACCTCTCAAGATGTGTTTTCTTGAAGCATTTCAAAACAATAACACCAAAAAAAACAAAAAGAAAACAAATATTCCATGTTAATATCATGTAACACAAAAAATAATCAATGGAATCTAATTAGAATCAAGTCTCTAAATAATTACATTTTCAATCCAGAAACCCACAACATAAAAGTTATTTTCCCTTCCCCTTCACAGAGAAGAAAACATCAATGGAAAAAAAAAAAACCAAATACTTAAAAATGAACCCATCTCAAACATGAGCAGAGGCAAAAAGAAAAGTGAAGCCAAGCAAGACAAAGAAAAAAATTCCATCCCTTCATGGGCACAACAACTATCATGTGAAAGAAAACACCACCAAAAATGAAACCAAAACAAATTTTTTAATGGAAGGTCTTGAAACTCACCTCTTAGAGAAACAAATATTGCTTTAAGTATTTTTTAATAGTGACACTGGTTTTTTTTTTGTTAGTGATTAGATGAATCCGCAATTGGGCCGATTTCGTACTTAATGACACTGAGTAACTACCTACCTACCTAAGTATACCCCTAAATTGGGGGAATTTGAACCTCTAATTTCTTCGTACATCATACTTTATTTTTAAGGCGCCTGCGAATTGAGCTACCTTGAAACTTTCATAGTGACAACGTTCTTTTTCCATAGAAATATTTATTAAATATCACTTCCCGAATGGATGTTCTTGTGTTGAAAAAGGAAAGGAAAATAAATTATTCAAGGGTTTTTGTGGCTAGGGAATTGAAAATTGATTTGTATATTACTAACAATCCATACAACCTTAGAGTAAGGTTTCTATCTGATGCTTAAAAATCTATACAAACTCATACTATATTTTCTAATATGATACTTCAACTCATTGGTCATAAAACTTCTAACCAGAAAATCAAATTTAAGTCATTCACATAGTACCCACTAATATTACTTCCAATTAAAAACAGACCAATGTCTTCCCAAGGTACCCTTCTTTTTATACATTCCTCGTAATGTATTGGTAAACATCTTGGACTCCTTGTCACATCATTGTTAGGTTGGAATGGTTGATGAGTATCTTTTACAATAAGATACCTCAATATTGTCAGAAAACATTAGTCTTTAGTTTCATGGAAGAAATTATGCAAGCTCACTTCAGGTTGTTTCATACCTAGATATAAGTACATGATAAAACTATTTATTTGATAACAATGAAGTTATATCCTTTCCCTCTTGATCACCCTCTTTGTCTCCATCTCCATCTCCCTCTCCACCTCCATAATTTCATGCACATGCATGTGCAAGGAGAAAGATGAAATAATACTTTCATTTTAGACCAAGCATAACAAAATATTTGCTTCAACGCTTAGGTTGCTAAAAGAAACCCTCTTTTCACACACAAGTTTGAATCAATCAAACTCAGTCAAACTTAGTCAATCCAAGTTAATTTCATGATTAATTGTGAGTCCCATAATTTTTCTTGAGTGTAACTTTCTCAACCTGAGTAAAAATCTATCAATCTGAGTTTAATTTACCCCAAGCAGGAAAATTTCATTTTGATGCCAACCCAAGTTAGAATTGAATTTATGAAAAACTTACACCTTTTACATGGCTTATAACTTATAACATACAAATATTTTCCTCCAAGTTCCCAAATTTACACCTTTTACATGGCTTATAACTTATAACATACAAATATTTTCCTCCAAGTTCCCAAATAATCACAGCTTCTCCCTTGAAAAACTACTTTCCACTCCATGATGGGTGGTGACTTGAGACAACAAGCACAACCTCAAGACAAAATTGGAAGGGACTGCCTTCCTAGCCAAATATACTGAATGAATGAAATTTCCTAACAAGAAAAGGAGACATGAACTATGATAAAGCTACAGCCTCATAGTCACACATATATAAACAAACTCATAACTATAATTGGAACCATCTCAAGCATGAATATTTTGATTTTTAATGTCTTTGGCCCCTGTTGTTTAATTTAGATTCATAATGTTGTTGGAATTTATGGCTACTAATATACAAATACGTAACAATTTTTGAATGAATGTTCCATATGAAACACCATCAAATTCATGTGACATTTGAAAGGCATAAAAGGAAATAATAATGGAATGGTTTATGATTGTTCAATTAATTAGTAGTTATTGGAATAGATTAGGAATAGATAACTGATTTTTTCAATTATATATCAGTGAAAAACATGTTGAGTGTTAAGAAAAAAATAACCGCCTACTTGTCTAATACGAATTTATTGTTATCTTTTTTTGAGGTCTTCTAAGTGTAAAAAATGGTGTGAAAGTGTAGTTTATGCATTGAAGTGTCAATATTTCCAAATCCAAGTCAAGCAGTTGTGAAATTTGTCCTTCACAATCTGGAAATAAATCATGTGCTCCATAAAAAGAGAGAAGTGCTCGGAAGGATGACAAACAATGACGCATACTACATTTCCCTTATTAAAGGGCTAAAAGAGACAAAAAAACATGATGGCAATGATATTCAAGTCTTCACCAACTAAGAGCTCGTATGTAATCAAATGAAAGGCATCTATCATGTTCAGAAGGATAATTTAAAACCCGTTTATAGGGAAGAAATAAATTGTAGTTGCAATTCCAATCTTTTACCATCGATTACTTTGCAGAAATTCAAAGGATTTCTATGATATAATGCCCAAATAGTTTTTAAGTGAAGATGTAGATTTCAAATATGACATAGGATCACCATCCATGTTATGCAATCAGCTCACAAAATATAAGAAAAGATAGATAAACGACTTAGAATTCAGCCCCTTCGAGGGGGAAACCTCCTTTACTTTACATAAACGAACAATTCTTGGATGGTACAAATGACAAAACCTACTTTCTATATATAGGAATCTAAGGGGTCCCAATATAATTGGAGCCTACATAACAATAATAATGTAAGGGCACAACAATAACAATAGTGGGCTTCTACGGGGCATAATAATAACAATATGGGGATTACATGGGCACAATAATAACAATATGGGGATTACATGGGCACAATAATAAAAATAAGGGGGTTACACTAACAATAACAATAAGGGGCTATACTAGTATTATAGGGACCTAACATGCCCCTCTCCTTATACAAAGTGTTGTCCTCAATTCTTGAGTAGTTCTGGATGCTTCTGTATAAAATTGTCATCCTCCCATGTGGAATAATCAGTGGGTAAGTTCTTCCACTTGATGAGATACTCTGAAGATGACCGATTTCATAGCTATTGAGTTCTTATTTCCATGAATGATTCAGGTTCCAATATGATTTTTCCTTCCTCATTAGGTTCTAGCAATATTTTTTTAACTGGGAGTTTGTTACCTATAACCTTCTTCAAGCATGAAACATGGAAAACTGGGTGCACTGGGGAAGATGCAGGAAGCTCCAATTTTTATGCCATAGTACCAATATTTTGCAACACCTTGTAAGGACCATAATACTTTGGCGATAATTTATTATCCTTCTTAGCTTGCTTGAGGGACATTATTTTGTATGGTTGTAGCCATAAAAATACCAGTCACCTACATCAAACTTGTTTCACTGCGATGTTGATCTGCCTATTGTTTCCTTAGATTCTGCGCCAAAGTTAGGTTATCCTTGAAGTGTTGTATAAATTTTTTTATGCTTGATGTGACCTTCCACTGCTTGAACCTTAGAATTTTTTCTTAAAGATGATTTCAATGTTTGAAACTCTAGTGAGCATAATTGTGCAATTACATCTCATTTTTATTTCTTTAGAAGCTTTGTCATGCCATTAGAGATGATTATCTTTCATGTTTTCCCTGTGATACCCCATAATTCAACTTCATTTACTTCCAAAAAAAAAGGTCAAGAAAATTTCTTGAAAAATAAAAGATATCATACCCAAAGATTGTAACCATTGAACTCCTAGTACAACATTAGCACCACCCATTGGAATGGAAAGCATTGGGCTATTCAATACATATTCCCCCATGGTTTGCTTGATATTATGGCACTTTCCAGAGAAATTTATAGTTCCTCCATTTGCAGCCATCACTTGAAACTCTAGTGTTGGATATAGGAAGCAACTCAATTCCTTTCCTATCTTACAATGAATAAAGTTATGAGTACTACCTAAATCAATAAACATTATTACCTTTTTCTTCTTGATATGCCCTTCTATATTGAGAGTTATAGGAGTGGTAATTCCTACCAATGCATTACCAGATATGGTCAGATTTGTTTCTTCTTTCTCTGAGGTCGGTTCCTGGTGTATATATTCTTCTTTTGAAGTTTCTTGTTCATTTTATTCCTCATATTCCCAATCTATGTAAACTAATTTCTTCTCAGCACACTTACGACCTTTAGTGTATTTTCTCTCAAAAATATAACAAAGCCCTTTTTCTCATTTTTCCTCAATTGTTGTGGTGTCAACCTTATAGGATGTGGGCGAATAGGAGCAAAAACATTTCCATATTTATATTTTTGATTGGTAGACTTCCTTGTTGCCATGATTTTGCTTTAAATTTTTCTTGCCAACTTGAATGCCTTCTCCAATGAATCAGGTTCCCAAGGCGAACCTCATGTTGGATGTTATCCTTTAAATTGCCTGTGAAGACATTAATCCTATACTGCTATGGAATATCATTTACCCTTATATTCAATTTTTTAAAGTCCTCAATGTGTTCCGCAATCGAACCATTTTGTTTGAGGTTTATCAATTGGCTAAAGAAGGTGTTGCTCTTGGTATCCTCATAATGTGCTGCCATTTCCTCCATAAAAATTGACCAAGTGACAATTTTTTTACGAGGGAAAAGCCATCGATACCATACAAACTAATTGGGTTCTACATATAAAGTTTCAATGTGTACCTTTTCTATGTTTTGCACATTATGGAGACCAAAATATTGCTCCATCTATAGTATCCATGTTACAGAATCCTTTCCATCAAACTTCCTCATATCGATCTTTGGAATATGTCGAGTCTTCAATCCAACATTAGATTCTATGAAATCATGATTAACATTTCTTTTTTTCTCATCATGAGTTTCCTCTACTACCTTTTCTCCATTAGGAAGTTTTCCTTGTAGCAACTTTGTCAAACCTTCCTTCAAACATTCAAGTTTTGCTTCAATACCATCGATATTAGCTTCCATACCATTCTTCAAACCATCCATATTAGCTTACATGCTTGCTTTTAAACCATCCATGTCACCTTTTAAACCATCCATGTCACATTTTAGTTAATCTTTGGTTGTTTTTTGTGAAAGAGAAATTTGTTGCACTTGGTGCCGTGATTTTGATATATCATGCTGAAACTCTTCCTCTTCATGCATCATAGAAAATCTTTTTAAGGACTTAATTGTTGTGGAATTATTTTTGGGAGGAAATTTAGAACCCAATATTGATATCTATGTTTCAATATGCCCATGGAATCACTTCAAACTGCTTTTTCAAGCAAAAGTTATGCAATTTATAAAAAAAATACACACCTTTTTCTTTCTTTTAAGGAGTTCGATATTGAAACTGATGTATCTCTATGATTTAGGATCTTTAAGATTTGAAATTCAGTCTTGTAGTATCCCTATGAGTCATATTTCCAATTCCACAGGTCAGACCTAATTTGGATTCTTCAATATAAAGTTATGCTCAATCTTCCACAATGTCCTAATTATGAACTAGTTCAGTAAAGAAAACTTTTATGATGTGCCACGTGTCACTCTTTTGACCTTTGGATCTGAAATCGATACAAAAGAAACTGCAATTCATTAAATTTCGGCCTCTTTTTACAGAATTCAAATCCAATTCTTGAAACGAAAGTTATGATGGTTTACCCTAGGTCACATATTTGAGATGAAATTATGGAGCCTACAAAAACCCTAACTTCATCAGATCATATATCCAAAAATATAATGAACCAATATCTGAATTTTTTACATGAAGTTCATCTAGATTTTGGCTCCATTTGGTAAAAAAATCAGCTTTTTAAGCCTCGTAGAAAATATTTTATAATGAAATTTCCAGGATCACATGTTTGAAGAAACGAAACCCTAGAATCCCAAGCTCTGATACCAAATGTTATGCAGCCAACTCACAAAATAGAAGAAAATATAGATCAACGACTTACAATTCAGAATCTTCAAGTATGAACAATTCTTGGGTGATACAAATGACAAAACCTACTTTATATATATAGTATTTTAAGGGGTCCCAATATAATTGGAGCCTACATAATGATAATAATGTAAGGGCACAATAATAACAATAGTGGGCTTCTATGGGGCACAGTGATAACAATGTGGGAATTACATGGACACAACAATAGCAATGAGGGGCTTACACTAACAATAATAATGAGGGGCTATACTAGTATTATAGGGACATAACAATCCATTACAACAAAAATCATTGATCAACATCAATATAGGTCCCCATTTTGCGAATGGGTTGTTGTTATTATTTTTCTTGTGTCTATCATGACTTGGTTCTTTCACTAAAAAAGAACCTTTTAACACATTATTTTTCCCCAACTTGCACGATTACAGTTTTTTGTATGGGTGAAAAATTTATGGGAAAATGTAATATATTCCATGTATATGGAAAATTGTATTTTGAGAAAAGTAATTGGTTCATGGTTTTGTGATTTCCATTAAAAAATTAAGGCGTTGTCTAACTATGTTTTATATTTTAGATTTTTGGCTGAAATATTGCGAAATATTTTTTAAAGTCAAACCATTATGGGTAAAAATGCGAAGTTGGGTTACACTTTTGTGAGAATTGGGGGCGAAATTTTTTTTTCTCAATAATTTGGCCGAAATTTTATAAAATTTCAGCCGAACTATTCGAGAGTTCGGCTGAGCTTTCGAAATTAGTTCGGCCAAACTCATTATGTCATTTTCATTGACGGCATGGGCAAACATATTTTTTGCCGGAGGTGGGAAAACCGTCAAAAAAAGTTTGGCTAAATTGTATTTTATAAATATATTGGCCCACAAAATTTTATAGGTTTCTTATTCACATCTGTCTCGCACATCTATTTGTATAGGTGTTTTTTTGCTCTGTTGCGCTCTGTGAAAAGGTGATTTTTGTTGATTTGCAGTTGCACCGCGACGACAAGGTGATTTTTGTTGATTTGCATTTGATTTTGCAGTTGCAGTTTCTCTTTTTTTTGTAATTTTGTTTTGTTGATTTATTTTGGTTTTATTTTAATTTAATTTGTTTTGTTCGTAGGTAATTTGGTATGCATCTTCCATGATGTCTTCAAGGATCTCCCAGCTTCGTCCTCGTTGCGGCTTCATCTGCGAATTTCTGTGAATTTCCAAGTATGAAATCCTTTGTTAAACATTAAATGGTTAAATCTCTTAGGAAACCCAAATTTAAGCCTCTGCAATTTCTATCATCAATACTTTTTATTTTAAAACATATTTGATGTTTTTAGCATATGTTAATAAAAGCAAGAAAAAAACCAATTAAAACTCCATTTTTTTGTTTTCAATCAACTCTAACAAAATATTTAAGAAATTTACATTAGATATGCATGGAATAGATTAAAAGGAATTTGTTGAAACCACATTCCTGTACGCCATACACCAGGACTTGTAATGCAAAAAATTAATTTGCTAAAATTGAAAGTAAGGTTTAATCCTACATTGAAAAAAACTATTAAACATGACGATTAGTGAATTTCTCCCTTGTTCTCTCAACATGACGACATAGTAATTCTTCTGTAGATTGTCGTTCGGGTGATCTTTCTACAATAAGATGTGGAAAATCAGTAGCTAGTATTTCTGCTACCTCATCATCCACACTTCTAGTTTCATTTCTCCATTCGATAGAGTCATCATCAACATAAATGTATGTATCGTCATCATTGTTTGTCTCATGTTCCACTGATTCTTCTGGAACATCTTCTATCTCATTATCATGGGTTTTTAATTTTTTTAATTTTTTTTTTTTACAGGAAAAAAAAATCTGGTTGATATTTAGTACCAACTTAAAATACTTTTATTGTTCAATATTACAGTTTCTTTTAAAGTTCGAAGAACTTACTTACAGCTTCTAATTCCCATACAAAAATTCTTACTATGCCTCTCTAGCTATTGTTCTCAGTACATCATCGATATCCTTCCAATATATGTTTTGTGAGAAAAATCCTCATGAAAGCTTAAACATAAACCTGTTTGGCATTTTCGAAATGAAAAATTGCCTACGATACAAACAAAACAAATTAATATCCTCTATCAAGTTCAAGAGTCCAGTCATCGACAGTGGGGTGACATATGCCGATCATTGATTCATGGGTTATCTCAATAGCATCCTCTATAATAGTTTCTTGTGTCTAATTATCGATAAATCGTACATTGTTCAGATGAAACCCATAAATCATGCATACTATTTGGGAAGGAAAATAATAATAAAAATCATCTGACTCCCAGCTACTCTCATGAGTCATCAACAAGATCATGTGATCTTAATGAGTTGATCATCTGTAGAAAAGACATAGTGGCCATCATGAACTTTGATTGTTTTGCACACAATAAATATTGCACCATTTCATGATCTTTTCATGAATTTAAGCCTCTGCAAAAAAGATAATATTTCTTATGCTTGCACAACTATAGTAGTGTTAAAGGGAACAATTTTTTATTTATATGTATTTGAGGTATGTTACACTCTTACCTATCATATCAAATAGTTTTGATTCTTGAACTTTCGTCATGATATCTATGGCTGCTTACCTTCATTGAATATTGGGTAAAAGGTCATGGTCTTACCTTAATTTCTATTCTAATTCCCTTTCCTAACTTTGATTTTCCTTTTTACCTTGGAGATAAACCCAATCATTAAATATTATAGTCATCCCTTCTAGGGAACTTAGTATGGGTTACTTAGTGGTTTCCAACCCTTATGATGATGTGAGGTGGTGTTTCGAACATGGGAGTAACTTGTGTTTACATGTGATGCTCACGGGCCATGGTTTCTTTTGTGGGTTATAGAAGATTTAGTTCTACCTCCTAAGATAAACTTTCTAAAAAATTTCCCTTTATTCCTTAATGTCAAAATATATTTATACTAAGGATTAATCTTTATATGTATTTCTACCATACAAATTCTAACGATAATTAATCACATATGTGTTAAAGTAGAATATGAAATAAGCCCTTTTTACACTTGGCTTAGCTCTTAGGTACATAGATGGGTGGGTTTGCGAATGTGGTTCACATGAAAAGTAATAGGGAATGGATTTAGTAGAAACCTTTTATAAGATCAGGACTCAAAAAATGAGAGAGAGAAAAAAACCTTTTATATTCAATGTAAAAAACATGCATTAACATATGATTGTGATATTTTCCCTTCTTTCCAACTTAGTACATCCTTCTAGAAAAATCCCTTTTAATGAAGCAGATATATCCATAGTGATCCAATGATATTTTTTCACCAAAAACTATTCTATTTTGGACTTATATATCTCAAAACTATGCTCATTGAATTCATGCATCTATATCTTTAAACTACTCAACTATTTTATTACACCATAGGAATCATTTCAATATATCTCCCATTTTAATGGGGTCTATCACATTTCGAGAAAAACACATCAACCATACAAGTTTCCCATTGAAACCAAAAGTAATTTGATACAAACCATAGGTTTTAACCTTATATAGTTAATTTTTTCAAATAGATTATTAATAAAATGGAAAATATTCAACGTAAAACACATGCACATTAACATATAATTGTGATATTTTCCCTTCTTTCCAACTTAGTCCATCCTTCTAGAAAAATATCTTTTAATGAAGAAAATATATCCATAGTGATCCAATGATATTTGTTCACCAACAACTATTCCATTTTGGACTTATCTATCTCAAAACTATGCTCATTTAATTTATGCATCTATATCTTTAAACTACTCAACCATTTTATTACACCATAGGAATCATTCGATATATCTCCCATTTTAATGGGGTATGTCACACTTCGAGAAAAACACAATTTTCCATAAAATTTTCCCATTGAAACCAAAAGTGATTTGATACAAAACATAGGTTTTAACCTTATATAGTTAATTGTTTCAAATATATTCTTAATAAAATGAAAAATACTCAATGTAAAACACATGCATTAACATATAATTATGAAATTTCCCCTTCTTTCCAACTTAGTGGACATCCTTCTAGAAAAAATCCCTTTTAATAAAGCAGATATATCCATAGTGATCCACTGATATTTGTTCACCAACAACTATTCCATTTTGGACTTATATATCTAAAAACTATGCTCATTGAATTTATGCATCTATATCTTAAACTACTCAACTATTTTATTACACCATAAGAATCATTTCGATATATCTCCCATTTTAATGGGGTCTATCACATTTCGAGAAAAACACATTAGCCATAAAAGTTTCACATTGGAACCAAAAATTATTTGATACAAAACATAGGTTTTAACCTTATATAGTTAATTGTTTCAAATAGATTCTTAATAAAATGAAAAAAAAAATCAATGTAAAACACATGCATTAACATATAATTGTGATATTTTTCCTTCTTTCCAACTCAGTGGACATCCTTCTAGAAAAATCCCTTTTAATGAAGCAGATATATCCATAGTGATCCACTGATATTTCTTCACCAACAACTATTCCATTTTGGACTTATATATCTCAAAACTATGCTCATTGAATTTATGCATCTATATCTTTAAACTGCTCAACTTTTTTATTACACCATAGGAATCATTTCGATATATCTCCCATTTTAATGGGGTCTATCACATTTCAAGAAAAACAGATTAGCCATAAAAGTTTCCCATTGAAACCAAAAGTGATTTGATACAAAGCATAGGTTTTAACCAAGTATGTAGTTAATTATTTCAAATAGATTCTTAATAAAATGAAAATATTCAATGTAAAACACATGCACATTAACATATAATTGTGATATTTTTCCTTCTTTCCAACTTAGTGGACATCCTTATAGAAAAATCCCTTTTAATGAAGCAGATGTATCCATAATGATCCACTGATATTTGTTCACCAACAACTATTCCATTTTGGACTTATATATCTCAAAACTATGCTCATTGAATTTATGCATCTATATCTTTAAACTACTTGAAACTATTTTATTTCACCATAGGAATCATTTCGATATATCTCCCATTTTAATGGGGTCTATAACATTTCGAGAAAAACATGTTAGCCATAAACGTTTCCCATTTAAACCAAAAGTGATTTGATACAAAACATAGGTTTTAACCTTATATAGTTAATTGTTTCAAATAGATTCTTAATCAAATGAAAAATATTCAATGTAAAACACATGCATTAACATATAATTGTGATATTTTCCCCTCTTTCCAACTTAGTGGATATCCTTCTAGAAAAATCCCTTTTAATGAAGCAGATATATCCATAGTGATCCACTGATATTTGTTCACCAACAACTATTCCATTTTGGACTTATATATCTCAAAACTATGCTCATTGAATTTATCCATATATATCTTTAAACTACTCAAATATTTTATTACACCATAGGAATCATTTCAATATGTCTCCCATTTTAATGGGGTCTATCACATTTCGAGAAAAACTCGTTAGCCATAAAAGTTTCCCATTGAAACCAAAAGTGTTTTGATACAAAACATAGGTTTTAAACTTATATAGTTAATTGTTTCAAATAGATTCTTAATAAAATGAAAAATATTCAATGTAAAACACATGCATTAACATAAAATTGTGATATTTTCCCTTCTTTCCAACTTAGTGGACATCCTTCTTAAAAATTCCCTTTTAATGAAGCAGATATATCCATAGTGATCCATTGATATTTCTTCACCAACAACTATTCCATTTTGGACTTATATATCTCAAAACTATGCTCATTGAATTTATGCATCTATATCTTTAAACTACTCAACTTTTTTATTACACCATAGGAATCATTTCGATATATCTCCCATTTTAATGGGGTCTATCACATTTCGAGAAAAGCACATTAGCCATAAAAGTTTCCCATTGAAACCAAAAGTGATTTGATACAAAACATAGGTTTTAACCAAGTATATAGTTAATTGTTTCAAATAGATTCTTAATAAAATGAAAAATATTCAATGTAAAACACATGCACATTAACATATATAATTGTGATATTTTCCCTTCTTTCCAACTTAGTGGACATCCTTCTGGAAAAATCCCTTTTAATGAAGCAGATATATCCATAGTGATCCACTGATATTTGTTCACCAACAACTATTCCATTTTGGACTTATATATCTCAAAACTATGCTCGTTGAATTTATGCATCTATATCTTTAAACTATTTGAAACTAGTTTATTACACCATAGGAATCATTTCGATATATCTCCCATTTTAATGGGGTCTATCACATTTCAAGAAAAACACATTAGCCATAAAATTTTCCCATTGAAACCAAAAGTAATTTGATACAAAACATAGGTTTTAACCTTATATAGTTAATTGTTTCAAATAGATTCTTAATAAAATGAAAAATATTCAATGTAAAACACATGCACATTAACATATAATTGTGATATTTTCCCTTCCTCCCAACTTAGTCCGTCCTTCTAGAAAAATCCCTTTTAATGAAGCAGATATATCCATAGTGATCCATTGATATTTGTTCACCAACAACTATTTTATTTTGGACTTTTATATCTCAAAACTATGTTCATTGAATTTATGCATCTATATCTCTAAAATACTCAACTATTTTATTACACCATAGGAATCATTTCGATATATCTCCCATTTTAATGGGGTCTATCACATTTCGAGAAAAACACATTAGCCATAAAATTTTCCCATTGAAACCAAAAGTAATTTGATACAGAACATAGGTTTTAACCTTATATAGTTAATTGTTTCAAATAAATTCTTAATAAAATGAAAAAAATTCAATGTAAAACACGTGCATTAACATATAATTTACTCGATAAACCCAAAATGAGAAGATCATTTTTTTATTAGTATATTAACTTTTAGACCATCAAACACACACACACACACATATGTATGTATGTATGTATATGTATATATCACATGACAATTATAAACTACCAATCCATTACCTTGGATTAGATAAAACTTTAGTTCTTTAACTAAAACTGTAGAACCATGGGGTAAACTACCATGCACTAGAAAAATGCTAAAAGAAAAAACCATGTGATGAAAACCATCATAAAGGGAGAATATTTTTTCCCAAAAACGTTTTTTTGGGGCACTATCCCTGAACACTTGTGTGTGGGGAATTTTTCTTCTATATGAACCCCTAAAGTGGGGGTCCTTTCCGCCCATTTTATTCCCACCACTATACTTAGAAAAATATATAGTGCATGGGGGTATTTACATAAAGAATATAACACATACAAAAATCCAATAATTCTCCTTAATGTGACCATTAATGTTGCAATGGTTAGAATTATTCCTACTACCCTTGCATGGATGTGTAGTGGCTATTTTATTCTTGCCCTCCTATTTCCAATTCTTATTCCCCTCCTTCAAAGCTTCTTGGTGCTATTTTTTCTTCAAACCACTTAAGTACCATTTATTTTGGCCTATGGTTTCTAGATAATGTTTGTATACACATGGCTCATACATTATCCTTAGCTTGGAAATAATCACTTATTTTTGTAGATGGTTATATAGGCCCCACATATACTTAAGGAGTACATTTGGGCTCTTGGGAAAAATATCCAATAATATGACCATATTTTTTAACTTAGTACACTCTTATACACCCTTATGTCTACATAAAGTTGTGTGAGTGATTCCATGGGTCCTCTACACACTTCATCGCATATAATTGGGACAGGTAGTGTTAACTTCTACAAGTTCTATAGGCAGAGTCTGTAAAGGTTCAGGTAGCCTTTGGATCTCATCTTTTATGAAAGGTGACATATCCAGTAAATGCCCCTACAGTCAATCTCTGGAATAGATCTAAATAGAAGTTCTTCATTTTAATATCCATAAACCACAAAAACTTTAAGGCAAACTGTGTACATGTGTCATTTCTCCCATAAATTCTTAGGCAAATTTTTTAAAGCATACATGTCATGTTGGCTTTCTCTCATTAACTTTAAAGCATGTTTTTTGTAAGTGCATAAAATAATTTTGCAAACCATGTAAATATCATTTCTCCCACAAACTAAAGGCTTTCTCTCATTAATTCAAGGCAAACTTTAAGGCCTAGAAATTGAACCTAAATTGGCTGAACTCTCATAGGATTTTGAACTTCCATAGGATTTTAGTTTGTATGTTGAGTGTTAACTTCTACAAGTTCTAAAGGCAGAGTCTATAAAGGGCCAGGTAGCCTTTGGATCTCATATTTTCTCAAAGGTGACATATCTAGTAAATGCCCCTACAGTCAATCTATGGAACAGATCTAAATAGAAGTTCTTCATTTTAATATCCATAAACCACTACCACTCTAAGGAAAACCTTGTACACGTGTCATTTCTCCCTTCTCCCGTAAACTTTTAGGAAAAATTTAAGGCATGTGTCATTTCTATTTCATTTCTCCCACGAACTCATAAAGCCGTGACTTTTGACATAACTAGTTGTTTTAGTAAGTGCATAAAATAATTTTGCAAACCATGTAAATGTCATTTATCCCACAAACTAACGGCTTCCTCCCATTAATTCAAGGAAAAAGTTAAGGCCTAAAACTGAACCTAATGTGGCTAAACTCTCATAGGATAGTATCCCCCAAACTCAAGGCTTTCCCCCATTAATTCAAGGCAAACTTTAAGGCCTAAAAACTGAACCTAAAGTGGTTGAACTTCCATAGGATTTTAATTTTTTGGTTGAGTCTTAACTTCTACAAGTTCTAAACTCTCGATCTCATCCTTTCTTAAGGCATGTTATTGAACTAGATGTGATTTATGCCATAAATTTTAAGGAAAAATTTCATGCAAACCATGCATGAACCATGTATATGTGTCATAAATCTCCCTTAAACTCTAGGCAATGCAATCTTTAACGCATCTCATTTCTAGATGTGAATTCTGTTGGAAATGTTGTCATTGATGGCAAAGGAAGTAGCCAAGAAGGAGCATATGAACAGCAACAAGGCAAACAGAGAAGCAAGGAGCAGCATTAAACACGAAGTAGAGATAGTAACAGAGAGATAGCAGAGGCAGCAAAGAGACCAGCAGAAAGAGCAAAGAAGCAGAGAGGAAGCAAGACAGTTAAGGAACTAAGGCAGCAGACAACACAGCGATAGTGAATAGAAGTAGAATGCATAATTGAAGTAGAATTGTCCAGAGACAGAGTAGGAGAAAAAAATGCCATCGAAAAGAAAAGAATAAGTGAATGTTCTTGTAAATGGTAATTCACCCTGATGGAATCCATGATAAGTAAGAAATTCATTGAAGGAATTAATGGTTGCAGAGATATGATGTTTTTTCTTGCATAATCAAGAACTTGAATGTACAGTTAGAAGCAGAACTGTAACAGGATAGAACTCCGAACATGCAAAATTTGAACATGCAATGGAAGGTTGATATATTATATCAGAATTGAAGACAGAATGACATTGAATTTTTTAGAGTTAATGTTTGTAAGGAAATCCCGTCGGAAGACAACTACATTTGTTCGTTATTGGAAATCCTGCCAAAGATAGACCAGAATTATAGCGCAAACCCAGACTAACCCTTTGGAATCATGAACGGAACCTGTAAGAAAAGAGGTAAAACGTAACAAAAGGAAGTGTGACGGAACCCTGCGTGGAAGAATGGAACCATGACCGAGTGAACATTGAAGGTGGTTTACGGTTTTCATTGCACCACCTATGCGGAGTGAGCGGTATTTGAGGAGTTGGGAGTGATTCCATAAATCACTCGACACGTGGCAAGGAGGACCCACAGAAAACCGCTTATCACTATGCACCATCGCGCGTTATAGTTCGACTCGGGACGCCCAGCGATATTGTTGTGCGCCGTTGATCTGGAGAGAAGCCATCGGACGATGGTTGTATGAGTAAGGTGCACGAAGAATAACCAAAGTACGGTGGGTCGTTGCACTTTAGCGTTCAACATCGGAGGTCGATCGATATGCATATATGCCGTTGATCTGGAAGCTTGCTATCAAATGGTGATCGGACGCTGGACTTGCATGAAGTTTACCTATGGTACCATGCGTGTATTTAATTGGATATTGACTATATTTGTGGGCCTGGGGTCAAAGGTTTACCATATTGTTTGAAAGCGTTAAAATGCGAAGGGTTAACCTTAATCCTAAAGTTAAGCTCAAAAGTATTAAATCAATTACCAAAATCAATATAATGGTGTGAGTTATGGAAACCTCGCTGGATTATCTATTTTGACCCCGTCCAGGAATACCATTAGCAATTGAATGGTTTTGACCCAAGGTTTTAATAAAGGCGAAAACTATATAAGGTGATGAGAATCATGAAAAACTGTGTGTGCATGCGAAAGGGTTGATAATAAACGAATCTCTTTTAGAGATATATGTATGAATAAACTCTGATATATCTGAATCTATGGTGCACCTGTGAATATGATGATTGATCAAGATCTCTAGATCAGATGATGATTAATTCTTGGTTTAATCGACTGACGAAATCATGAAGAACGTATGCATGAGTAAGGGTTGTGAATGAATACTTCACTCTGAAGTATATCTGTATGGAATGGGTAAAAGATTGCTGAGAGATCTTAATTAAGGATTCACCTCTAGAGAAAATAAATAAATCTGGTGGCCTGCGAGGTATGTTGTGTGGAACTGAATGAAACGTGGTCCGCAGTAGATCTGAGGGTCAAAGCCTTTAGTGAGGGGGTTGTAGCTCCCTTCCAGTGGTAGCTGGTAAACAAGAGCAGAGGCTTGTAGCTCCCTTCCAGGAGAGGCTAGTAAATGAGAGAAGGTTGTAGCTTTCTGCAGGTGAGTGCTTGCGTGATGGTATGAGTCTGCACCAGCATAAAATTGTAAGAAGTTTTCTTTATAATAAATATTGAAGACTGAGATAACAACAACGGTGGTTTTCTCCCGAATTGGGTTTCCACCTTAAATCCTGGTGTTCATATGTGTTGCTTATGTTTGATGGTTTTTTTTGTTATTTCTACTCATGCTTACCGCTTATCTGATGAATAAATGATGCAATGATCTAATTAAAGACATAATAAGATCTCAGGACATACAAGTTGGATGCAGTAATGTAACATATGGTTTTAAGAGAAAGAAAAACTAAAAAATTTCAGTCGGCTTTAAATACTGATTCACCCCCCCCCCCCCTCTCAGTATTTTTCCAACAATTGGTATCAGAGCAGGTCCTTCTGAAAAATCTTAGCCGCTAGAAGGAAGATCAAGCAAGATGAGAAATCAAGATGGAACAACATCTATCAGGCCTCCGCTCTCTAACGGAAACAATTTAATCTTCTAGAAAACAAGGATGAGATCCTATCTTCAGTCTCTGGGGGTAGAGGTATGGGAAATTGTTGAAGGAGGATATCAATATCCAGCTGCAGTACCAACAGATCCGATGGAAATAAAGAATTATGAAACAAATGCAAAGGCGGTCAATGCTCTATTAGGAAGTCTAACTAAATCAGAATTTGTCAAAGTCATGCAGCTGAATACCGCAAAGGCAATATGGGACAAAATCATTCTAAGTTATGAAGGTGATGCAAAGGTAAAAAGTGCTAAACTCCAAACTCTCAAAATTCAATATGAGAATCTAAAAATGGTTAATGAGGAGAGCATTGCCAATTTATTTTTACGTCTTGATGATATTGTAAATCATATGAGAAATCTGGGAGAAACAATAACCGAATCTAATTTGGTTGAGAAAGTCTTAAGATCACTAACAACAAAATTTGAGTCAAAAGTTTCTGCTCTTGAAGAAAAGCAGGATCTTCAAAATCTTATTGTGGTGAAACTTCATGGCATACTAACTGCATATGAAATGAGAAGAGGAGGACCATCTGAAGTCAAAGAAGTAGTCTTTAGAACTTCTACAAAATGGAAGGAAGTACAAAAAATAGAAGGACCAGGATATATCTCAGAAGAAGATGAGATAAACTTTGTAAAGAAACTTCAACTTGGCACAGGATGGTTCAGAGGTAAGCTTCCTTTCAAATGTTTTGATTGTGGAAGAGTTGGTCATTATGTTTCTAAGTGTCCCTATAAAGAAACACATAAAAAGGGGAAGGAAGTAGCAAGAAGGAATAAGAATCGTTTTAGCACTAGAAAGAGTTACTATACTCATGAAGACAGTGATGGGTTATCTGATAGTGAGGAAGAATGTGAACAAGATCTTAGACTTCTCATGGCATTTGAAAAAGAATCTAGAGAAGAAAAGGATAATTTTGTGGATGCTCTATAAGACAGTGATTTTCTTGATGAAAACAATAAACTCAAAATTTGCTTAGAAGAGAGTAAAATAACCATAGAAACTCTGAAAAATCAGCTTGAAGAAAATGAGAAACACAATGAGAAATTAGAGTATGAAGTAGTACGTCTAAGAAAAGAACTTGAGAAAGTAAAGACTCTGAATCTTAGATTTGCTAAAGGATCTGAAACCTTAGATGAGATTTTCAAGGTGCAAGGTTCTCCTCTTATAAAGACAGGTCTTGGATATATCGGAGAATCTTCTTAGGCTTCAGCACGAAATTATCTAAAAGCAGTTACATCTGGTTTACAACATGCTGCCACTCAGCAAGGGAATAAAGAATCTTTACAGGTAAAGCATGATCATCTCAATTCAAAGAACAATAACAAGAATGTCTTTCAAAGAAACACCAATCAACAGGTAAATTCAAGTAGAAGATTTTATGATCGCAGAAATTTCTTCTTCAATGGACAATGTTTCTCATGTCACAATTTTGGTCATAAATTTGTTCAATGTGTTGCATATAAAACCATCATGACAAGATAAGCAAGAAAGAAAAGGATTGATATTGAAACAAAGAAGAATACTTATAACAACTTTTCTCCTCTTCAAAATGAAGTTGAATGTTCTTATTGCAATAACTTTGGCTATGAAGAATTTGAATGCAGGAGAAAATTTCAGCCAAAAGAACATGTTCCTTCAAGTTCCAAATTATGGAAAAAGAAGGAATTACAGGTTGAAAATTGTGGCATAGCATTATTTGCAGAAGATGAAGAAAAGCAATGGTACATTGATAGTGGATGCTCAAGACACATGACAGGTGACAAAGACAAGCTTCTAGCATATAGTGATTTAGAAAAAGAAAAGAATGTTACATTTGGAAATGATACTCCTGCGGTCATTAAGGGAAAAGGGTCTGTTTTTCTAAAAGAAAAGGTGAAAGCTAATGAGTTATGTATGTGGATGGATTATAGCATAGCCTGTTAAGTGTAAGTCAAATGTGTGATCAAGGAACTGAAGTTGTATTTAGTTCAAAAGAATGTGTGGTACGTGATCTTGATACAGGTAAAGCAATTATAAAAGGAAAAAGAACTCCAAGCAACCTATATGTATTGAAGAACTGCAAAGAACAATGTTACTTGAGTAAATATTTAGAAAACTGGCTATGGCATAGAAGGTTGGGGCACCTGAGCTTCTCTCAAATGAACAAATCAAGCAGACTTAAAGTTGTTCGTGATCTTCCCAATATTACTCTACCTAAAAATATCATATGCAAATCTTTCCAATTCAGTAAGAAAACTAGAGTACAATTTAATGCCAAGGAAGGATCATCAAGTAAGCCTCTTAAACTCATTCATACTGACATATGTGGACCTATGAGGAAAAATTCACCACATGGTGAGGAATACTATATCTTATTCATTGATGATTTCTCTAGAATGTGTTGGATTGGGTTGATTAAACACAAAGAAGAAGCATTTGAGAAATTTCAGATCTTCAAAGCACTGGTTGAAAATTAATTAGATCTAAAAATAAAGTGTCTTAGATCTAATCGAGGAGGAGAATATACATCCAATGAATTCCTTGAATTTTGTGAACAACATGGCATAAAAAGACAGTTTTTTGTAGCTGGCACTCCACAACAGAATGGCATTGCAGAAAGAATGAACATAACAGTTCAACAAATGGCTAGAGCTATGCTTGATGATTCTGGAACACCTGACACATTTTGGGGAGAAGCATCACATACAACAGTAAATATTCTTAACAAGGAACATGTTCGTATAAATAGTGATAAAACTCCATATGAACTCTGGTATGGTAATTATCCCACTGTAAAGCATTTTAGAATTTTTGGAAGCAAATGTTTTATCAAAAATAATGATGAAAAACTTGGCAAGTTTGAACCTAGAGCAGATGAAGGAATATTTCTTGGTTACTCCTCTAGGAGTAGGGCATATAAATGTTACAATAAAAGACTTCGAAAGATTGTTGAATGTATAGATGTTGTTATTGATGAGTCTCCAGCAGCTCCAAAAGAAGAAAAACAAACAAAAAATGAAGACGATGATGATGACATATATCCTTCTACATCAAATAGTAATGATACAAAAATTTAACCCAATGAAGAACCCGAAGATGATTTGTCTGAAAACTCTCCATCTAGATATGTTCAAAAGAATCATCCAGAATCTTAAATTTTGGGAGAAAGGGATCAGGTGTACAAAAAAGAAGGACTCTTGTGGGATCTTCTAGCAATATGGAATTTCTGTCCATTATTGAACCTCACAATGTCAGTCAAGCTAGCAAAGATGAATGTTGGATTCAAGCCATGAATGAAGAGTTTGATCAAATTGAAAAGAATCACACTTTGGAATTAGTACCAAGACCTCATGAAAAAAATGTCATTGGAACTAAATGGATATTCAAAAACAAGTTAAATGAGAATGGGGATGTTATAAGAAATAAAGCTAGACTTGTTTGCAAGGGGTATGCTCAACAAGAAGGTACAGAATTTGAAGAAACCTTTGCTCCTGTAGCCAGACCTGAAGCCATAAGAATTTTTCTTTCTTTTTCAAGCTTACAACAAATCAAAGTTTATCAAATGGATGTTAAATCTGCTTTTCTCAATGGTGATCTAGAAGAAGAAGTTTATATAGAACAACCAGAAGGATTCATTTTGGGAAATGATGAAAAACTTTCTTGTAGACTTAAAAAGGCTCTATATGGTCTCAAACAAGCTCCAAGGGCATGGTACTATCGTCTTGACAAATATCTTCATCAACAAGGATTTTCAAAAGGGTCTGCTAATAGCAACTTATACACAAAAACTGAAAATGAAAAACTATTGATTGTGGTTGTATATGTTGATGATATCATTTTTGGAAGTAATGAACAGTCTATGAGTCAGAAATTTGCTTCTAATATGCAACAAGAATTTTAAATGTCTTTTCTTGAGGAACTAACATTCTTTCTTGGCTTGCAAGTGAAACAAGCAACAGATGGCATATTCTTATCACAAGAAAAATACCTCAAGCAAATCCTGAAGAAGTATGGCATGGAAGATTGCAAACCTGTAAGTACACCAATGATAACCGGATGTAATCTCAGTTCTACTGATAATTCCCCCACGGTGAATCAACCAGAATACAGATCTATGATAGGAAGTCTACTTTATCTCACTGGGACAAGAACAGACATCATGCATGTAGTTGGGATTGTTGGAAAATTCCAAGCTAATCCAAAAGAGTCTCATCTTCAGGCTGTGAAAAGAATATTCAAATATCTACAAGGAACTCAAGACTTTGGACTATGGTATCCAAATAATGTTGATCTTACTCTTCATGCATACACTGATTTAGATTGGGCTGGAAGTGTTGATGATCGAAAAAGCACTAGTGGTGGTGCATTCTATATGGGGCCCTGGTTAGTATATTGGTTTAGCAAGAAGCAAAGCTCTATTGCCTTATCCATAACAGAAGCAGAATATGTGGCTGCTGCATCATGTTGCACTCAACTTCTTTGGATGATGCAAACCTTACAGGACTTTCAAATCAAATGTTCACCTCCTATCTCCATTATGTGTGATAATACAAGTGCGATCAGTATCTCAAAGAATCCTATTATGCATTCCAAGACCAAGCACATTCCCATCAAATATCACTTTTTACGTGAGCAAGTGCTTGAACAAAAAGTGAAATTGGAGTATGTTTCCTCCAAAGAACAAGTTGCTGATATAGTTACCAAACCTCTACCCAGGGAAGCGTTCGAATATCTCAGACAGAAACTGGGAGTAGTATCTTCCATGCAGAGGATCAGGTCTACTTAAATACAGAATATTAAATTGGTTGTGAGGTGTTGGTAGGCATCTCTGAATGCACAGGCTAAGGGGAGCATTGGTCATATGAAAAGGATGAACTGTTGGTCATATTATATTTGAAGATGCAGCATGATCTCAGGGGGAGCATGGCATTGTCGGTTCAAAGGATCTTGATCAAACTCTTTGCCATTGATGTCAAAGGGGGAGGAAAAGAAACAAAGGGCTTCTATAAGACCATCAAAGGAAGAGTATTGCCATCAATGCCAAAGGGGGAGATTGCTGGAAATGTTGTCATTGATGGCAAAGGAAGTAGCAAAGAGGGAGCATCTGAACAGAAACAAGGAAAACAGAGAAGCAAGGAGCAGTTTTAAACAAGAAGCAGAGATAGTAATAGAGAGATAGCAGAGGCAGCAAAGAGACCAGCACAAAGAGCAAAGAAGCAGAGAAAAAGCAAGGCATATAAGGAAATAAGGCAGCAGACAACGCAGAAACAGTGAATAGAAGTAGAATGCATAATTGAAGCAGAATTGTCCAAGACAGAGTAGGAGAAAAAGGCCATCGAATAGAAAAGAATAAGTGAATTGTAATCTGTGATAAGGAATAAGTGAATGGTAATCTGTGATAAGTAATAAATCCATTGAAGGAATTAATGGTTGATGTAAGCGAAGATTATAATTGCGATGGACCATAGTACACTGATCAGCTTGCAGAATCAAGAACTTGAATGTGCAGTTAGAAGCGGAACTGTAACAGGATAGAACTCTAAAATTAGCAATGGAACTGTAATAAAAGGAAAAACCTTAAAGCACAACTTAATTATAATAATACATTGAAAGGGTGATGGAACCCTGTGTGGAAGAGCGGAACCATGACCGAGTGAACAGTAAAGGCGGTTTATGGTTTTCATCGCACCACCTATGCGGAGTGAGTGGTATTTGAGGAGTTGGGAGCGATTCCATAAATCACTTGACATGTGGCAAGGAGGACCCACGAAAAACCGCTTGTCACTGTGTGTTATAGTTCGACCCAGGACGCCCAGCGATATTGTTGTGCACTGTTGATCTAGAGAGAAGCCATCGGACGATGGTCGTATGAGGAAGGTGCAAGAAGAATAACCAAAGTATGGCAGGCCATCGCATGTTAACGTTCGGCATCAGAGGTCGAGCGATATGCATATATGTCGTTGATATGGAAGCTTGCTATCGAACGGTGATCGGACGCTGGACTTGCGCGAAGTTTACCTCTGGTACCATGCACGTATTTGATTGGATATTGACTATATTTGTGGGCCCAGGGTCAAAGGTTTATCATATTGTTTGGAAGCGTTAAAATGCGAAGGGTTAACCTTAATCCTAAAGTTAAGTTCAAAAGTATTAAATCAATTACCAAGATCAATAGAATAGTGTGAGTTATGGAAACCCCGTTGGTTATCTATTTTGACCCCGTCCAGGAATACCATTAGCAATTGAATGGTTTTGACCCAAGGTTTTAATAAAGGCGAAAACTATATAAGGTGATGAGAATCATGAAGAACTGTGTGTGCATGCGAAAGGGTTGATAATAAACGAATATCTTTTAGAGATATTTGTATGAATAAACTCTGATATATCTGAATCTATGGTGCACCTGTGAATATGATGATTGATCAAGATCTCTAGATCATATGATGATTAATTCTTGGTTTAATCGACTGACGAAATCATGAAGAACGTATGCATGAGTAAGGGTTGCAAATGAATACTTCACTCTGAAGTATATCTGTATGGAATGGGTAACATATTGCTGAGAGATCTGAATTAAGGATGCACCTCTGGACAAAATAAATAAATCTAGTGGCCTACAAGGTATGTTGTGTGGAAGTGAATGAAACGTGGTCCGTAGTAGATTTGAGGGTCGAAGCCTTCAGTGAGGGGGTTGTAGATCCCTTCCAGTGGTAGCTGGTAAACAAGAGCAGAGGCTTGTAGCTCCCTTCCAGGAGAGGCTGGTAAATGAGAGAAGGTTTTAGCTTTCTGCAGGTGGGTGCCTGCGTGCTGGTACGAGTCTGCACCAGCATAAAATTGTAAGAAGTTTTCTTTATAATAAATATTGAAGACTGAGATAACAGCAGCGGTGGTTTTCTCCCGAATTGGGTTTCCACCTTAAATCCTGGTGTTCATATGTGTTGCTTATGTTTGATGGTTTTTTCTGTCATTTCTGCTCATGCTTACTTCTTATCTGATGAATAAATGATGCAATGATCTAAGTAAAGACATAATAAGATCTCAGGACATACAAGTTGGATGCAGTAATGTAACATATGGTTTTAAGAGAAATAAAAACTAAAAATTTTTAGTCGGCTCTAAATACTGATTCACCCCCCCCCCCCCCCTCTCAGTATTTTTCCAACACTATTCTTACTTCTGATGAAGACCTCTCGGAAGCCATGATCAAGGTCTGTCCATTGACATGTGTTTCTTCCAGTTGGAAGCCATAATCAGTGAATCCGAGGATAGTTCCTTTTACTATGTCAACCTCGTTAAAAAATGAATCAGTTGGTCCGAGGATAGTTCCTTTTACTGTGTCAAGCTCGTTAAAAAATGAATCAGTGAGTCCGAGGATAGTTCCTTTTACTGTGTCAACCTTGTTAAAAAATGAATCAGTGAGTTCGAGGATAGTTCCTTTTACTATGTCAACCTCGTTAAAAAATGAATTAGTTAGTCAAGAGCATAGTTCCTTTTCTTGTGTCAAGCTCGTTTAAAAAATGAAACAAGCTTCTATGAGGATAGTTCTTTTCCTGTGTCAAACTCATTAAAAAATGAATTAGTAGGTAGATTGTAGAGAGTAGATTAATAGATTAGAAATAAGTAGTTTCTGAGGATAGTTCCTATTACTGAGTCAACCTCGTTAAAAAATAAAATGAGGACAGTTATTTTCTTGTGTCAACCTCGTTAAAAAATGAATCAGTTGGTCAGAGGATAGTTCCTGTTACTGAGTCAACCTCGTTAAAACTGAATCAGGTATGAGGACAATTCTTTTCCTGTGTCAACCTCGTTAAAAAATGAATCAGTTATGAGGAAAGTTCTTTTCCTGTTTCAACCTCATAAAAAAATGAATCAGTAGGTTATATAGGTAGATTGTAGAAAGTAGATACGAGGATAGTTTCTTTTACTGTGTCAACCTCGTTAAAAAATGAAACATGTTGCCATGAGCATAGTTCTTTTCCTGTGTCAAGCTCGTTAAAAAATGAAACAAATTCTCCCCTAATTGAGTCGAGTCATTGACTAGATCTCGTAAATGTTAAGTCGTATATTTAGATTAGTTATTTTATTTTTTGCATAATATTCTTATAGTTTTAGGTCAGGTCTTTCATATGATCTTGTAAATTAACCTTCATTCCATCCAGCTATTAATTACCAGCAGTGTACTTAGTTGAATGAAATGAAGCTGGGGGGGTATGCGCTCTAGCAATTACACTTAGGGGGCATCAAGCACAGTTTTCTCTCTGTTTCAAGCTTGTGTAAAAATGAAACCACTCTGAAGCATATTATTTCTCTGTTTCAAGCTTCTCTAAAAATGAAACCTATCTTGAGTCAATTTCGGTTATTTTCAAGACTCGTTAAACTCGTGAAAAGCCTGAGATTATTTTGCTATCTTTAATTCTCGTAAAACACATGAAAATGCCGAGTTCTTTCTTTCTTTTCCTACTCATTAATTAAATTGAAAGTCAGCCTCAGGAGTACATTTTTATCACTTTTTCGAACTTGTTAAAATTTACAGAAAAAGCGAAACTACTGAGTATAATTTTATCACTTTTTCAGACTCTTGAAAATTACGAAAAAGAAAAACATTGGAGTCCTCTTTTAAGCCCTTTTCAGACTCTCTAAACATGAAAATATTTCCGAGCACTTGATTATTTGAACTCGTTAAAATAAATAAATGATCGTCCTTTCAGTATAAGTTTACCCCTTTTACGGACTGAAATGGACTATTTACGAAAAAGGTATACGTTAACTAATTACAATCAATAGAGTTCTCTCCCGCATTATTTTATCCCTTTTCGGGCTCGAGAGACTAAATTTATGAAAAAGTACACCCATGGAGTTTTCTTAAGTTTTTTCTTCTGACTCCCTAAAATTGAAAAACACTGAGTTTCTCCTATACTGGACTCGTTAAAACTTAACAGTAAAGGACCTGTTCAATTTTAAGCAAGAACGAACCACTCCTTCCTAGGGTTCGAATCTTAAACTAAGTTGGACTCATCCGAAGGATGAGCTTATAAACAAGAAAATGTTATCCTCCTCAAGCTTGTCAAAAATAAAGAGGTACTTTCCAGAAATGGTGGGGAAAAGAGAGAAAAAAGAACCTGTTTATTACATTTTGATTATTCGGAAAACCGCTACCCACTCTTGAACATGACACTTTTTTTTGACCTGGGTTGGGAAATCCTTTGCCTAACAGTTAATCAAACCACATTGAAAGTCTTCAGCCATTTTTGGGTATTAGCTTTGGGTCAATTGTCACCAAGCCATCTGCAGTGTCGTTATGTGTTCAAGAGGATAGTTCAAACAAACCCTTCATTTGTGAAATATTTTTCTTCCATTTTGACCATCCCTGAGTCAGTCCTTGCCAATATATTTCTTCAAAACTTGATCTATGATTTCGTGTTTTTGGCCTGCCTACGATGGATCGCTTTCTATCGACGACAGCTCATTATCTAGGAATTTGATCTAGAAATCGTCAGTACCTTGGAATCTGCATGCCTCAATGGCAGGTTTCTCGCCTTCGACAACATGTTGCATCATTGACCTTCGATCGAATGATTCTGTGACATGTTCGAATTCAACTCATTCATTCACATTTCATGGATTGTACTGATGACTTTGAGAGCCATTGACATTACTGGTGGTTACTCTCACACTTGATAACAATTTACATCATTGACTGGTAATCAAGTGGTTTCTACCATGTTCAACTTCGACACATTCATTCACATGGATAGAATCGTACTAGTTTGAGATGCGAAAATCAAGACCCTGGATCTAGTTTCTACCATCCAAGCTGTGAGGAATTTTTTTAATCATTTATACAGTGGAATATTCATAAACAAATGGTTGTGTCCATGATGTGTCTACATATGTCTATATTGTTGATGTATTTAAAATCGTTCCTGTATCAGAACAGTTTAGATCAGTTTTCTAATTAGTTTTTGATCTGAGTATGGGAATGCCTACCTCAGCGATGATATGATTACATATATATATTTTTCATTGAATGTTTTTACAAATTCCGACTGGGGTGTCCACAGGATGATCCTTGAAATGATAAAGTACTTCACTCTTCATATATGACAGACTTCATCTTCATCTATTCCAGACTTCGCACTTTAGGGGGCAATATGTTAGACTAAAAACTGTCACCTTGACATTCTGCTGACTGTATGAGCTCATTAATACTCATACATGCCTCCTCTGCAAGTCTTACAACCTTTACTGCTCATGTCAAGCCCTAAAACTAGAGGAAAAACCCTAAAAATCTCTGAAACTTTGGGTATGCAGGTAACATGAAGCCTGCCTGTGTTCCTAGCTTGGGTACGCAGGTAATACACTTCTTACCTGTGTTCTAGAATGCAGTTTTCCTTGCAATGCATGCGTACCCTCCTCAAAGTAAAAAAAGGCAAGAAATTAAAGTAAAAAAAAATGGTTTGAGGTCAATTCTAGAAGGTTCTAGATGAGAATTTTTGGAAATGAGTACGCTTTGATAAGGTGCATGTATCCCTCACCTTAAGGAACTAATCCCTAGATGTGAGGAGTCTATCCCTTTGAAGGAGGATTCTATCCCTACAAAGGTGGAATCCTAACCTCCTCATCTGCTCTATAAAAGGAGGCATTGGGTAGCCTCAAATGGGTTAGATTTTCGAGATTGAGAATTAGAGTTCAAGCTTTATGTGTGATTGAGTTGAAGTGCTATTGAGATTTAGTCTTCTTTATGTTGATATTTTGAGAGGAAAGATCACATACCTCTTTATGCACCTAGAGAAAGAGTGCAAGACTTATAAAAATAGAGGAGACTCCTGCTTCAGATCCTGGGAAGGCCTTTTGAACATCAAGGCTAAGGTTGTAAGGTTCTTCTGTTATTTTAATATTAATACAATCAAGTTTTGTTTTTCTCAATAAATTGTCGTTCGATTGTTTATTTCAATAAGTTGTCGTTTGATCATTTATTTCATAGATTCCTTGATCACTATTATAGGTATGTTTTATGAATAATTTTTATACAAGTGCTATTTAATATTTTCTTGTTTGTGATTGCAGTTTGACGAAAGACGACACTTTCTTGTTTCTTGCGACGGAAGAGCTCTTGTTGCGACGGAAGGATTATTGTTGTGACGAAAGAAATATTGTTGCGACGGAAGGATTATTGATGCAACGGAAGCACTACGACTGCAAATAAGCATTTGGATCTAAGGTAGGATCGACACCTTCATAGCATTTATTTGTAAAACGAATATATTTAGAGAAAGACAAACTTAGTTGTTCGTTTGTTGCTAGATTATCTTCTGACACTAGGGAGATCGATCTTGTCCACAAGATTGATTTATCTAGCCAACAGTGACCATTGGAAACCCTTCCATGAGCTTCAACTAGGATGTCATGCCTTTCATACTCCGAAACATATCTTCGCAAAACTTCCTCTGCACCCATATTGTACAATTGGCCAGCGATAATAGTGAAGTTCGGTGTGCATGACACAAGTTATTTCTTCTGCTAAACTGTATATTCTCTGGTGTGCATCTTGTAGTTAGGAATTGAATAATATCAGGTAAATTATCGTCAACTATTTTATCACAAACAACTGCACATCTGGTAATCCATCCTTCAAGCTAGTAGGTTCTTCACTAGTCTCAATGTGCGATATATTGTCTGGCCCAACATTCAGTCTTCCTGGTGTCACAGTAATCTCAAATTCATACTCTTGGAATAGTAACAACCACCTACAGATATTCCCCCCCAACACAAGCTTATTAACTAGGTAATTTAAAGAAAATTTATCAATAAACATCTTGAAATGTCCTCCTAGCAGGTAGTGGTGGATTTTTTGTAACGCATACACCATCACTAATAATTCTCTTTTTTTGGTTAAATAATTTTTTTCTATGGTTGAGAGCTTTCATCTGGAATAGGAAATAGGGTGATCAATCTCCCCAGCTCCTAGCTATGCTAAAATATCTCCGAGTGTGATACAGGAAGCATCAACATGCACATGAAACACCTTTGACCAATTTGGAAAGATCAATATGGGCGGCATGACCATATTTTCCTTCAGCAATTCAAAACTCTTTTTATTTCCCCATCCCAATAGAATGTCACATAATTCTGAAGGAATTTCTCCATGGGCACAGTTATTGGTGCATAACCTTGAATGAACTTTTGATAGTACCCAGTGTGCCCCAATATTGAGCGTAGTTGTTTGACATTCGTAGGTATCTCTAGATTAACAATCACTGCAATATTTGTGGGATCTACCATCAACCCTTGCTGGGAGATAATGTGTCCAAAAAATATCCCGAATGGCACACAAAATATATATTTCTTCAATTTTAGTGAGATCTGATGCTTTCTATAGGTATCCAACATTAAGCGCAAATTTGAGACATGATTTTTCAACAACCCAAAAGCATTCCAATCATAAAATTATACTTCCAGTAACTTATGCATATATTCCTTGAATGCGGCTACTACTACGTGCGAGAATGTGGCAGGCGCATTCTTCAAGCCAAAGTGCATGACTATATACTAGAAATATCCCCATTCTATTGCAAATATACTCTTGTTGCGATCCTCTAGTGCAATCCTAACCTGATGATACCCTTAGAAACCATATGTGAATGAATAAGCTTCTTGTCCTCCAACATTGTCCAGGATCTCATCAAATAATGGAGTTGGGAATCGATCATGCATAAATGGATCATTCAATTTGCACAGGTCTACACATATCTTGATTTCTCCCTTTTTCTTCTTATCTTGCACTACCATGGGACTCACCCAATCATACTCTTCCACTATTTTTATAATGCCTGCAACAACCATCTCATCCAACTCTTCATTTACCTTCTTATTATATTTTGGATTCAATCTGTATGGGTGTTGGTTCACTGGGTGTGAATCAGGTTTCAAAGTGATCTTCATGACTCCAAGCACTCCAATTATTCCTTTTAGCTTTGAGAAATTCATAACGAATAAGTCATGATACTATGTCAGCAACTCAAAAACCTTTCCTACTATTTCATCATCCCAATAATCTCCAATCCTTGACTACTTCTGTTGCTCTTTAGATCCAATATTTACCTGTCAAATCTTTATATTTTTTGTGACATCTAGTGAGGTGATTAAGGGCCGAGTAATTGTGTGTTTTCCCTCAGATTTTGGAATGATAATATTCCTTGGATCATCTTCATTTTCTTCAATATTTTTATTTCTACAATTAACAATATCCTTCATCTACACATCCCATGCTAGCGAGGCACGCTCTATTGTTGGCTTTGTTATGTCAAATATGACTTCTTGAATATCATGCAATTCTTTACCAATCTTGGAAAACCCACTCTCAAAGTTGAAGGTTAGAATGAAACTCTCTGTCAGCGCAGAACATTCACTTGTACCTCAGCGTAGCTCTATCTCTAGATACGAGTCAGTAGGTACCTTTCCCAATGTATGAATGAACATGTGGACCCATTTAGGTCTCGATCTTACACCACATACCTCATTCCTTTTAGCAAAATTTTTGGGTGGATCATCCTTTCCAGAGTAGACTTATTCCATTCCGATAGTTGGACATTCAAAGCGTAATCTCATCATTTGTGTGCATTCCTCCCAGTTGCCCATGTTTTCTTTATGATTATCCCACCATCATGCTGGAGTAGCGCACAGTCTGAGATCCAGGACATGAAATATTTGTCCTTATTTGAAATTTCTTTAAAGTTCTCCTAAAAACATATTTACATCAATTAAACCATCATAATGCAGTAATTTGTGTACCTTTGATGTTATGCATCGAAGAGATCTAGTCACTCGATTGCAGCGCAACGCAGATATTCCATGTAATCAGTTTTACCATTTTCTCAATTATTCATAAGGATCTAAGAAGAAAGAGTTTTCCTTTTCCAAATTAAGCCTTCCAATAGCCTTTGGGTTGGTCCAATATTTGTCGTGCAAATTCAGCTTATAGATATGGTCAATATCATCAACAACGTGCACAGGCTCTGTGTATCTCTCTCCTTCTGCAGGATCTATGGGAATTATGGCTGTAGTTCCATTTTTTTCAAACTCCATTCCTCTCCTCTTCAGGTTTATGATACCATCCATATCAATAGCCCAATCCAATCCCAACAGCGTGGGATACATATCAGTATCATTTACAATTTGTATAACTTCAAAATATGCAAGTACCTTAACACCTTCAATAATGACTACGACTTGTGACAATCTTCCTAATGGAATGATTTTCTATTGGTTTTCCATGTGAAGTTGAATGGCAGACCATTCAAGCTTGGGTTCTCCTATGCACTGCCAAGTTTTCTTAGGTAAGACAATTGCATCAGACCCCAGATCTAGAATAACCTGATCCATCTCATAAGCACCGATCCGAGTGATTATATGCATCTCTCGCCCCGTTCAATTATTATTCTTATAGATTTTTTTGAAATATTTCTATTCTATCAGGGGTTTTTTTTTTTCTACGCAATTATCTTTCAATTCCTGAAGGTTTTCACAGCATTTTTATTGTGCCGTAACTTAATTCAATCTTTTAAAAATGACTTGATTTCATCATCTACTCCTACCTCCTTCATGGGTCTACCTGATGTCAATGTGTTGCCCTCTGCAAACCCCTTTTGCGCTTCAATAAAATTCTCTTTTGGGTGCATCCAATCACTCCATCATTGTCCTCAGGTGCCTTACGAATTTAAAGTTAGTATCTGGCTTTTCTCCCTTATCCTCATTAGTGGCTGCACCGCTCCTAGAGACGACATTCACGCTAGGATCTTCCTCGCGGGTTTTTGATCTGACCATCTGAAGATTTTTTGTCTTAGTCTACATATTTTTCTCCTACATCGTAGAAATTAAAACAAGACAATATTCTATTACATGGTCAAACTGTCTATAGTATCTACATGATTGTCACGTAGGGTTTAGACTGTCACGTGCATAGTGACCAACATCTCCGTAGTTGTAGAAAATAACTTGCCCCCTTCCACGACCAGCTGATCCACCTCCTCTTCCTCTACCCCTGTTCTAAAATCCACTATGACCAGACGGGGGTTGCTGGTGAGGTCAGGTCGACTTGCATTCTATATATTTCAGCTTTTTCCAACATCATGTCAGAAGTTTGACAATGTTGTTAATCATGTCCTAGGGATGAACACAATCTAAAAAATTATTTCTTCAACTTAGGATTATGTTTTCCAACCCTTGGAAAAAAATCTGTTGCATGTAGGCCAGTAACCTGGAAAATCGCACACCATACTGGAGGTATCCCGCCCGACCCTACCACGCTCTTCTTTGGGCTTGGTCCTCGAGCATTCATATAATCATTAAAGACAGGAAATTGCTCCTTATGATGCCCAAAAACTTTACATCATATGCACCAGACTTTTATGCATGCCTCCTTTCCCTTGTCTTTCCACATATTCTGAATCTCCAAATGCATTTCTTCTAACTAGCTCTGAAACTGCTGAGTTCCAAGCGCAACGGGTTTTGGCCTAGCTTCTAATTTCATCACAATCTCCATAACCTCAGCCTGCATGGAAATATTTTGTTGACCCAATGGTTGGCACAGATGTGGGATTAACATAGAAATAAACCACTCCTTGTGTTGGGTATCATCGATAGTGAATCCACCATCTCTCATAGTGTGCTTCAGTCTTTGTTTTTCCTCCCTCACAGATTCATTTATCTCCTGCTGAATTTCTTTCAATTCTATAACACACTGTGGATATGACTTATGATTTTTGAATTGTTATTTTAGGGCATCTTTCAACTCATCCACGGTGGCATTAGGTTTTTCTTGTACATATTTGATGCACCAATATAACGCTCATTCTTGGAAAGAAGTGGCTAACTGTGTTTTCTTAAAATCATCATTATTAACATGTTGTGGTCTCCATAAAAAAATTGTCACGAACCAAAATTAATAAATATGTTGCTTTTGGAGGTGGAGGTGGAGTGGATGACTTGTGAGATGAGTGTGGAAGTGGAGTGTATGGGATATAAATTATTGTCAACACTCCGTAATCATTCTAATATTGTGAAACTTCTTCTCGGGAGACTTCCTCTTCTTCAGAGCACACAGATTCACTATAGCTACTAGTTTCTAACTTTTCCTCACAATAATATCTACCCTTGCGAGGACTGTAAACAAACCCTTCTTCTAGTTCTGCGTGGTAAATTATTCCACTGTGTGTATTTAGGCCTCTTCGGGACATTAACACAATATGTTTGCGCAGAGAGCCCTGTTCACATAATAGCATATTCAAAAATTATCAAAGAGTGCATGAACTTACCTTTAGGACCCGTGAAAATATCCTTTCTACTTCAGAGTATGATACAAACATATCAATGGAAAATTCGGTCACAAATCCCCCTAAGACACGATCGATCCAATGATCCATCATGTGGGTGATATTATTTCTTATCTTTTCTATTTTTTGTATTAATTTAGGAGTCCACTGAGTGACTGCATCATCCTTCATGCAGGTATTGAATTCAGTCCATCGCGACAACCACTCATGCAACTCAGTTGTAAAGGATCAAAATAATATCTTGTGAACTTTTGTATATATTTACTTTTGAACCAACTTTTCAATAGATAGCTTACTTTTTCGATTCTCTTGGATTGTGAATTCCAGAATATTTCTATCCAACCAATCTTGCAATTCATTCTACATAGGATGCCACAACATTAAATCTTCCTCAAAATTATCCTAGTCCTAACAACAGAACCATTTTTTGACTTGAGGGGTTCTAACCCAGGTTCAGGGTTTATTGCGCAACCAACAAACCCTCCAACTATTGGCCCTTTCGGCAATGACCTGCTTGCGCAAATCAAAGTCTCACCTGAAGCAGTACGTGGGGGGTGTTAGAACTAGGTTTCCACACTATGAGAAATAAATTGATGTGGTGGCCCTAAAAGGGTTTATAACATAACTTATTATACATTGGAAATAGATGTGCACATATACATAACAATACTTATCATATCATATTATTACAAATACAGATAATTCATATAACGTACGTATCGCAAATCAACTTCATCGTAGATATATAATAACATAATCAAATCTTCACAATGCGTAATAACTTAAGCAAATCTACTCATGTACTCAACCATCAACATATACTCATGCATAAAGAACAAATTTACACGCGCAGATATAATCAATAATAACATAAGTAAAGTGATCTTGAAGCAATAAAAGTACACAGATATCAGACACATAACACAGTTTCTTCGCCAAAAAATATTCTTTGTATTAGATTCAAAATGGCTTTGTACAGTCACACCTTCTCCTTCCAATTACCATTCCATGCACACATCTAGTGGAGTCCGCACATAGCCCAGACTAGGTCTCCACGCACACATCCCGCAGGAGCCTTTCTACCCAACCCAAACTTAAAAAAAAGGTATCACAAAAGCATAAACATAATTAGATCCAAAACATAATCTATTGACTGACTCCTTACTAGAATCTATTTATCTATATTTATATTCTTCTAGCATGCAGATACTATGGTCTCAAACCATGGTTTAAGACCTACAGTTTACCCTTTACAACCCATTTACATAAAAGAGGGACTTTGACCCACCTTAAAGCCGACTGACCTTTTCGTGAAGCGCACATATCAAAAAATAAATTCAAAAAATTACTCAAATTTCACCCCAGGGGACCTCGCTCCAACAGCCACTGAAGCCATCAACGAAATAAAAATACTTCTTTCTAGCTAGTTTATCCAGGACTTGATCTATGAAACATAGAGGAAAATGGTCTTTTAGAGTGGAGTTATTAAATTCCCTGTAGTATATACATACCATCGATTTACTGTTCATTTTAGGAACAATAACCAATGGTGAAAGCCATTGGATGTCATATATTGGGTAGATAAAATCTACATCTAATATTTTTTGGAGTTCCTATTTTACAATTTCCTTTAATGCAGGGTTCATTCTTCTTTGTGGCTGTCTAATAAGTCTAACATTTTCTTGAATGTAAATATTATGTGTGCATGTATCAGGATGTATCCCTATCATATCAATATATTCCAAAGAAAAATGTTTAGAATTTTTGTGCAATAATGTAATCAATTCATCCTACTAGAAATTATCCAATTTAGAATTGATATTTTAAGTATTTCCAGGAGATATTTCAATAACTTTATTGCAATGATTTGATATTTAATGTATAGGAAAAATTAATAAATACGTTGATTGTAAACCATCCTCGGTACATTTTTCATGAAAATGTTGTCCTAAAAGAGAATGCAAAGAAAAATTTGGGTTTCCTAACAAAGCTACTTTAGAATTTTTACGAAAATTTTCAGGATTTAAAGAAATTTTAGAATTTATGGGAAAATTTATAGGGTTTATAAGAATTTCTGAGTGACAAAAGTTCAGAATTTATAGGAAAATTTATAGGGTTACATGGATTTATGAGTGTCACGAAATTTCAAAGTTTTGAGAGATTACAGGAATTTCAAACTATTCAAATATTGCACATTGTTCAGAATTTACAGGAATCACAATATCTTCAAAAATTGTAGAATTTTCAAATGGTTCACAATATTCTATTGTAGTTGATGTTCCAGATGACTGCTCCATAAAATACTGTAGAAAATCATGATGATAAATAAAATGATAAATTTGATTTTCATCGGCATTTTCTTTGAGATTAAATTATTTTTCAATGGTTAACAAAGGTTGAATTAATTCATCATTTGCTTCATTCTCGTCAAACCAATAAAATTTCTTTAATTGTCCTTATGTTTTGGTAGGGGGGTACAATGTAATGATTTTAATTTCATCACTTTTTTTTATTGGCATATTTCCAGAACGACATCTAATGTATGCATCAGCAGTTTCCAACCATGGTCTTCTGAAAATTAGAGGATGTCCTCCAAATGTGGATTTGGGTTGAAGGATAATAAAATCAATTAGATATGCCCAAGATCAATAGAAATGTCTTCTACAATTCCCTGAGGTTTAATTTTTGACCTATCAGTCAATTCTAACATTGTTGGAGTTGGTCTAATGTTGTCTATTTCTAGTATATCGATGTTTTATTTGGTCATCACATTTATAGAAATCTCCAAATCAATAAGTGTATTAGGAATAGAAAATTTGTTGATTTATATTGTTACAATAGGGATACCTGGGTCAACATATTTTTCTACTATGATTTCTATAGTCATTAGACTTTCCAATCTACCTATGATTTGTATTGTTGATGGATATTGTTTCCTTTTTCCAGTTATTTTGGTACACAATTCCCTTATTGTTTTGGTGTAAATTGTTATATCTTTTATTGCTCTAAGTAAGAGAATATTTATAGTAATATTTTTCAATTCATCAATAATATCAAATTCAGGCATGATTTTTGGCACATCTTGTTTTCTAGAAATCAATCTTTAAAGAAATGGAGTTGTCCTAGAAGTTTGGGGTTTCTCTTGTGAAGGGGAAATTGTTTCATTGTTTTTTTCAATTTCTCTTGGAAAGGAATTGTTTTTTTTTTTCTAATTTATCTACAATTATTTCTGGTTATTATTCAATTATCACTATAGATTTTGGGTTTACAAATCTACCATATCTAAAATTAATATCTTGTAATTCTATAGGACTATTTGTTACTATTACAACAAATTCCTGTAAGTTTACTAGATTTTCTTGTAATTGTACAATAAATTCATGTAATTTTAATAGTTTTTCTTGTAATTGTATAGAAATTTCTTGTAATTTTATTGGAAATATAATATATATAGGGAATGATTAGGATTCATCATTATAAATAGGTTTTTCAATCTTATTATTTGGATTTGCAATTTATTGAGAAGGAAGTTGTGTAGGTCATGGAGGTGGTTGATTAGATGGAAGTTGTAATTGTTAAGGTTGAGTTAATTAAAGTTGTTGTGAAGGATGTGGTTGTTGTGGATTTTTTGGAATTTGGGTATAAGACTAAGACACTTATTGGTGATATAGAGTTTGAGGTTGTTGATATAATTTTTGTTGGTATGGAGCTTGAAATTATGGAGGATGAGGATGAGGAGGTATATTTCCGTAAGGAAATCCCCTCCAGTTTTGTTGATAGGATTTATTTGATTCTTTTTTTGGAGGCCATGTTTTCCATGGAATTGGTGCATTCCATGTATTCTGAGGAGCATTATAATAAGGAATACTCTGTTGAATAGGATATTCATACATAGTTATTCCATGTGGATGCCATCGTCTCTAGGGTGCAATATTGTAAATCGATTCTACATTTTCGTAGTCTCATTGGTAATACATCTTTAGTTAAAGTAGTGTGGTACATTCTTCATTTTTGTGTAAATATGGACAAACAAAACAAACTTGAATATTATGAAGAGAACATTCTCTTAATTGATGTTTTTTTTTACATTTATTGCAAAATATAGATAAGATTGATTCTTGCTCTTCTTTCTTTTTCCTAATCTTCAAATCATGTATTTGACAAGTAATATTATTTAACATATCATTCTTAAAACCCTCCATTAAGTTTCCTAATTCTTCCCTACTAACACCTCAAGTGGATGATTTAGTAACTTTATATAGTGGATTAATTCTTATGCTTGCACCAGTCTTAGCTTTTTCTCTTAAATATTTCCTACACAAATGACTAATTTTGTCACATGAAAGACATGAAATATCATTAGCAGCAATTATATATATATATATATATATATATATTCATCACGAATTCCTTTTATAAATATAGTATGAGTTGTGTCAAGATTCAAAATGTTGGTTATATTTCTACAAATTATATAAAAATACTTCTAAATAATATTCTAAGCTTTCATATTCTTGTTGCATCATTATGAAAATATCCTCCTAAGAATCTATTGGTCTAAAATAGGGTTGATATTTCTTAAGAAAATCCTTTTTCATATCATCACAATATGAAATAGTACCCTCACCTAAGCCCATGAACCAATGTAGAGCAACTCCTCTCAATGTTGCAGGAAATAATCACAAATTTTGTGCATCAATTTTATAAGAATAAATACGACATAAAATATCAAATTTAAATACAAAGGAGTCAGGATCTTCAATGATCCTCACATAAAATGTTAGAAGCAAGGATGGTGGAATGTTCTTCATTCTAATTTCAGTGCTCGGAATGTCCACAATAGGAAAGCCAAATGTTGCTTCCCTATCATTATGTTCTGGTGGTGGTCCATTTCCTCGTCCATTTCCATTCATTTCCTTGTCCTTATCCACCAATTCTATGACCATGAAGTTCACCTCCTATATTATATCCTCTTTCCTCTTGTGTCATGTTTTCATTCCAAAATATAGTATAGATTGTATTCCAATTTGTAGGGGGAGAACCAACTGGTGGTTCTAGTTGAATATCTAATGTATCACTTATGGAACTTGATCCTTTTTGTGTTTCTCTAGAAATTTTATATCCTCTTTCTTATTCTACAATCACATGAGTATATAGGGTAAAAATATCCAAATTTTCTGGAATTCTATGTCTACCAATTCCATGTGGCCTAATAAACCTTCCTCTACTATATTTTAATATATACATACAATATGTAGCTAAATTGGATTTATAGGACACACTATGGAGGTGGTGTAGGTTCTTACGTCCCATCTTATACTCCTACTCCCCCATGATAAAAAAATTCATATTGTAATATTTAAATAAAGATAATTTCCTATTTTTTATTTTTTCATTTTTATGAAGAAAAATTAACTCCTAAGCACAAATGTTTTACACCTCCTCGGCAACAATGCAAAAATGTCAAGTCATAAAGTGGTATGAATAAATTAACATGTATTTTTTCAATCTGGGTAGGTAAACTTCGAGGTGAAACACGATTTTTGTAAACTAGTTCTTAATATTTTCCTATCAAAATAAAAAACAAAGCATATACAAGTAGATTCCAGAGTTGATTCACCTTATACTGATTTATAGATTCTTACATTGAATTTTAACTTGTTGACACAAAGTTATAGATTTAGAAATATATACCACACTTCCTCACCAGATACTCCATCTAAATTAATTTCTCATCAAAAAACAATTAAGATTGTTCTGGAAATAAATTTAAATAGTATTAATATTCTGAGTTTCAAAAGAAAATTATAATTAAAATCACCCTTTTTATTCTAAAACACAAATCAATTCATAAAAATATAATTAATTAAATGATTTGAATCATCAATACTTAAAGTGAATTCAAATTAATAGAATTACTCAAAGTCACAAAATATGTAATTTTAACAAATATGTAAGATCCTATGTGATTAGAAGATCATTATAGGAAATCTCGTAATTATTACAAAATTCATGTGTGGTTATAGGATCACTACAAGAAATCCAACCGTTATTACAGGAATACATGTTTTTATTAAGAGACCACTACAAGAAGCCTTAGCACACAACTAACGGAAATTCTAACACACAGTTACATGAACAATAAGTAGTTACAAGCAAAGAGAGCATGTTTGTTTATCACATACATCTCATCAATTCTAAATAAAATTCACACCAAACCATGTTAAAACTTAAAAAAACATAGAACATAAATATAAGAAGCTCGTACCAAGGGGTCCTCCTAGTAAGAGTTGTTATGAAAATTATAAATATTTATTGCAAAATTATATCGTAATTTTTCTCTTGTATTACTAGAAAAACAGAGTTCGATACAACCGACTATATAAGTTTTTTAATATATTTCTCACCCTCTATGTATCATCTATCTACTTTTATAGAAAGGATAATTGTTTAACCATGATGCACAAAATCAGGTTCAATTCGGTATTTTTATGCTAAAAATAACTTAACACAACATCTCCAAATATACAATGTGCATTCTTCTTTAGAATTTGTTGGAGAAAATGATGGGAGTCCCACGATTTTTTTCTCAATGTCGATGATTTGATACACATTGCCTTTACTTATGGATCAATCTTCTAGTATAAAAGTCCTTCCTGCTACATCAAATAGATTTTGTGGTTGGAATCCTATATTAAAAAGTTTGTACCTTTCAACCTTATTAGTAACAATTTTTTTTTTATAAATATTTAAATACTAAAAAGAAAAGAATAATATTGCAAATGATTTTTATGTTAAAAGTATCCTTTAAATGGAAAAAAAATGGTAAAATGGTATGAGATGAAAATTCAAATTAAGGTATTATATCAAAAATGGGATGGCCATGGATATGGAAATTTAATCCCAGCAATGATGATGTCACAAGAAGTGATGTGGCATTGTCATGTTTATTACATGTGTCACCTAAATATAGCTTTTTTGGACATGCCAACTGTATGAAATGAGAGGGGAAAATTTTAGGGGCTAATATTCGTCAGTGGGCTAATTTTCTAGGTTTTTTCCAAAAAATATATTCGCTAATTTCCATTTTTTTCTAAGAACTATTCACCCAAATTTTATTGTATAAAATTATTTTACCTTAGTAATCACAAAAATTTTATATAGAGACTATACATAATGATTAGAAATTTGAATATTTTTACAAAAATATTTCCAAACATTTTATAGATTTCATATTAAGGATTGGTGAGATTCGCTGAGGTTTTTAAAGTTTAAGATAAATTTATGTCCTGAAAATTTTCCCTAGAAATGAGTAACATGTGACACACATCAGGACACATCAACACTTGTCATGTGTCAAGTGGAGACTTTTGAGACATGCCAGTCGATGCCACATGGTGGGTTGTGATTGAATGGTAGAGTGATGAGGTGGTTTGTTGAGTGGGCCACTGACTTATCAACCCACTTCTGTTTTGTATGGATTTATTTTTATAACATTTTTTCCAAGTTCCTAGTATACTGCATCAAACCAACACCATATCAATATATTGATGAATTAGGTGGGTGGGCCCATATTACAATATTGATGGATTGGAGAGATGTTATTATACTTACATATTGGTGTTTTCCCATACCAATTCATATAATATATTGGCATATTGGTGGTCTAGGCCACCATTCTATCGACCTATCAACCATATTGGCTACACTAGCAAGGGGCCATATCAATTGTATCATCTATCATAACCCCAAGAGTCTTGAACAATCCAAATTATGGAATTCGTTGATATGGAAAGGACTAATAAGAAACATGGGCCTAAAGATGTGAAAAAATGTGAATTCACATGTGCTCATGGAATCCACTTGGTAAACATGTGGGTGTATGAATGATGATGTGGCATTTAGTAAGTAAAAATTTAAAGGGACATAAATTTTCACCGGTAGCTCATAATGAAAAAAACATTATTTTTTTGGAAATCTCTTGATGAGTAGAATATGATGGCAATATGAAATTTGCCCTTTTTTGAGAAAATTTTTTCATTTTTTTGGGTTCTTCAACTTTCTGCAAACTATAACAATTTTTCCGTGTAGAATTTCATTTTGCGGTAAAAATAAAAGTTCTGAGAAATTTTGTTAGCTTTCTATTACTTATTTTTTGAAATTTTTTTATGCAGATTTGATATGTCAACTTAGCGTTTCTTTGAGTGTGTGTTTCTTAACAATCAAAGAATTCATAAGTAGTCATGTTATGTGGCAACGTTGTATTCATTGAAAATTCTTGTTTTTGAAAAACAAAAATGTGTTACAACAATCTAGACAGAGTCTACTTTGGTTTCATCATATTTACAAAGCCAATGGATGCATATCATAATTACTAGAATTTTTTGAACTGGTCTAATACGAAAAACTGCGTATTTTTTATATGTTTCGTGTGGCAACAAATTTCTTAACATACAAGTTATAAACTAAAAATCTAAAAGCTACCCATTACAGTCAACGGACCAATGTAATGCTCCATAATTTTTAAAAAATTTTTTACAATGTATTTTGGGAGATACAAAATTTTGATTTCACTGAATCACGATGACCCTCAAAAATTGTTTGCACTCATTTTATTAGAAAAATAATTAAAATTAATAAAAGTTTACGAAATTTCATAAAATTTATATTTCCTGAAAGTAAATTCAATTCTGAAAATGCTTGTCTTGGTTCCGACAGTTAATTAACAAGTTTTCATGGAGTTTAATCAGTCCAAAGTTGCAGAACCGTTTTCAGAGCTTGGCTCTGCGTAATCAGTGACGCGATAGTTCGGCCGAACTATTAGCGACAGTTCGGCCGAACTATGTTTTCCGTTTATGGGCTGCTACAATTAACGCCTTAATAGTTCGGCCGAACTTATTATCAAAAGTTCGGCCGAACTATTGTGTAATTTTCCGTCGGCCGGAATTTTTTGTGGAGCCCCCTACAAAACACACATTTCGCGGTCAATATAAATTGCCGCGAAATGATTCACAATTTTCGCACATTTCGCATTTCTTCTCATCTTACAACTTGTTTTGAATTCAAAAAATTTTCTTCAAAGTTTGGGGTCAAAAAAAATTTTTGGAAGACATTTTCTGGAGGCGGCGTGATTTTTCTTGGAGGTTCAAAGTTTGAATTTAAAAAACTTTTTTGGAAGAAATTTTTGGAGGCGACGTGATTTTTCTTTGAGGTATGTACGTGTTTTGTGTTGAAATAAATCTTTTGAGCTTTTTTGTTCAAAAATTTTTCTTTACATTTTAAGATTTAAAGAATTTTTTTGGAAGACGTTTCTTGGAGGCGGTGTGATTTTTCTTAGAGATATGTACGTGTTTTGGATTGGATTACGTATTTTTTAGAAAAGATTTTTTTAAATTAAATCTTTTGTGATATTGTTTGTAATTGAGTTATTGTCTAATTTTTTAAAGGAAATTTTTTGAACCTCATACCCTATTATCATGGGAAATCAAAGAACTTGTGTGAGAAAATATGATCGAAAAAGAAAGCCCGAGGAACGTAGAGAAGAGACGAGACAATATAGCAAAAGAAAGTTAGAAGCTCTCTCAAATATTGAAGAGGAAAATCAACCTCAAGCAGAAATTGAAGCAGGTATGTAAATGTAAATATTACATGCTCTATTGATATATATTTAAAAATTTCCTAATGTAAAATGTAACGCTTAATTTTTATTTGATAAACTAGTTTGAAAAATATTTTGTTTGATGTAAACAGACAGAGATATTCCTCAAAATATTGAAGAAGAAAATCAACCTCAAGCAGAAATTGAAGCGGGTATGTAAATGTAAATATTATGATCTATTGATATATTTTTAAAGTTTTCCCAATGTACAATGTGAAGCTTAATTTTTATTTGATGAACTAGTTTGAAAAATATTTTGTTTAATGTAAACAGACAGAGACACTCCTCAAAATATTGAAGAAGAAAATCAACCTCAAGCAGAAATTGAATCAGGTATGTAAATGTAGATATTATGATCTATTGATATATTTAAAATTTTCCTAATATTTATTGACATATTTATTAATTTAGTTATTTATTGAATATGTACTATTTTTTCGAATATGTATAGATGAAATCACTATCGATAATGAGATGTTAGAAAATGTCGACACTCGCACATATGGAGATAAAAAACCTGACTATTTTATACGATATCGTGTCGAGAAAATTTTGGATATGTTTTTCAAAACTGAGGTGACAGTTCAAGCTCAAATGTTGAAATGTCTCTTATCATCAAGGAAATTAAAAGAAGCGACGACACTATTGGGTATTCGAAAATCAACCAGAGATAAAAAAATGAAAGAAGAGGTGATAAAAAATATGAGTAGTGCTATAGAGTCAATTAAGAGATCTAGAGATAAAAATGTTTCAAATATACGTAGAGGAATACAAATGGCAATGGTTTCACCAAGTACTCAAGAGAATCGTTTGAATATAACATCTATGGCACGAGCACTGGGAACCTCGCGAAAAACTCTGCACAAACATCGAAAATTTCGACTGCAAATAGACGTAAATGATGAACTCGCTTGTTGGAGAGCTATTTGTAGGCAACCATACAAAGATAGACTTGGAGGAGATGTTAAAAAAATAATATATGAATATTGGAAGAACAATTCGCGTGTTTCACCCACTGCAAGACATGTGATGCGAAGAAGAATAGCACGAAATCAATATGAAGAACATGAAAAACATCTCTTGGAAACCACTCAAATAGAGTTATTCAACAAGTTCAAAGAAGAGAATCGTCAAATTCAAGTTTCACTCAGTGCTTTTGTTCAACAAAAACCAGGGTATGTAAAACCTATCACCGTACGCGACACTTGTTGTTGCCGTTATCATGTGGAATTTGAGTTATATTATGACACATTCCTTGATTTCGGTAGAACATTATGGAATGATTCACCTCCTCCTTCCACTATCCGTGATTTCATATCTCAAATTCTATGTGAAAGAGAAGCGATGAACTATTTTACAAAAAGAAATGTGTTGGTGGTAAAAAATGCGATGATTGTAGAAATTTGACTAAATTTCAAAACAAATATCGTATTGATATAAATGATCAATCATTGTCCAACATGAAAGTGAAATGGAAGAGATATAAATATACCAGTACATCGATTCAAGGTGCAGATAGTGTTAAAAGAATCGAATTACGAGAAGACGAAATTTTTCTAATAGAATTTTTGAGAAAGTTTGAAGCAGAAATTTACAAATACACCATGCATTCCCATAAAGCTCGATGGCAAGACTTGCAATTCAAAAAATCTCGTGAAGTTTTTCCACCAGGAACCATTTTGTGAGTGATTGATTTTGCAGAAAACTACACATTTGCTCCACAAAAAGAAATTCAGAGTGAATACTATCACTCTGACCAAGTCTCCATGCTCGTTCATATTCTATATAGACATGTTGAACAAAATGTCGATCATATAGAAAGCACGAGTGAAAATCGACATATCATTAAAGAATATCATTTTTATATCAGTGACGATCGTACGCATGATACATGTTTTGTACAACATTGTTTTGAAAAAAATTATGATTCATTGAAAAATCGTGGAATAACATTCAATGAACATTGGATATGGTCAGACGGATGCGCAGGTCAATTCAAATCTGCACGATCATTTTTTTGGTTGTGTCGTCTCCATAAGAAAACCTCCATTAAACATTGTTGGAATTTCTTTGAGACTGGCCATGGAAAAGGAGAACATGACGGTGCAGGAGCATGCATAAAACGAGTACTTCGAAGATATCAAATGAACCACTTTGCACGCCGACTTGCAAACGCTGAAGAAGTTGTTCAATGGTGCAAAAATGCTCTAAGCCATGAGATTAACACATCACGAGAAGTGCAAAGGTACATTCAATTTAATTTATATTGGTAATCTAATTTTAAACATTGTACATTTATCATGCAATGATTATTTTTAATTGTATTTTGATATCATATTTACAAATTCTTTCTAATTTTCCATATAAAGGTTTTTCTGGCATATTGGAATCGGAGACGTAAATAGATCAATTGGAAATGAAGTTGGAACAATAAAAGGGACTCGAAAATTGCATTCAATTCAAACCAAATTGTCCACAAATGTGTTTGCATTGGATAAAAGAAAATATTCTTGTTTTTGTGATGTTTGCATAGACAACACAAAATCCAATGACATCTGTGAAAACAAAATGTATGTGAGCGATTGGAAACATACAGAGCTAAATACAAAGGGAAAAATGTCTGTTGCAATGATTGAAGAAATGGAATCAGAGGAAACTACAATATCATCCGATGGTGATCGAGTTTCTGATCTTGTTAGAGAAGGTAACAATTGAATTACTTTTTAATGATTTAAAGATTTCCAAATTTAAATTTAAATATGCATAATTAAATGTTAAATTTATTTTATTGTGCAGGAGATGTTTTTGCTGTAATTGCACCTATTGACAACGATGAAAATGTGAAGTATTATTTGATGCGTTGCACTGAAAAAAAAATGAAATTATTACAAGACTATAATGATCACGGATTTCAGTATGACAAAGGGTCTATTATACTGAAAGGTTATTTTTTCAAACAAACTCGTCAAAGTGGAGACTTTGTTTACTTCGAAGACTATGAACCTGATTCCATAAGTTGTCAATATAGTCAATTGGTGTGTGCAGCACGCATAAAGTTGATAGAAGTTCAATGAAAGAAAAAATCAAAAATTAAGAAATGGAAAATTTCAAAATCCGATCATGAACGGATTATTGAGGATGGAATTCCATTAGAATTTTTTTGAGTGAAGTGTCAGGACAACAATTTATTATCTTTTAAACCTTTCAGTACTCAACTAAAAATTGAACTGCTTCTGTTATTTGTGGTTTGCAAATGTTACAAATTGTTTGGGTACAAGCACGTGCTCTAGTTTCCACTGAAAATAGTTTTCCTATACATGTGCATTGATTAAAAATGTTAAATATGTATTGGATATATATATTCTAGAATGAAATTAATTGTTCTTGTATATTAATTGTTTTTGTATATGTTCTCCGACCATATGGTACAAACTATTTCACTTTATTTTGTAAAGTCAGGTTCGGTCCCCATATGGCCTAGCCTCCAAGGGACGAGATAACAAGTGGTTGTCCCCACTTGCCCGAATCTCGGCTTTTAAGTACAATTTTACTGTTTATGTCGAGCATCTTACATGATGTCTTAGCCAAAGATAGATTCTCTTTGTTTCAAGTTTCTAGTAAAAGTTGTCACTGAATGCCCCGCTCGAACTCTTGTAGTAAACACCATACCTCATCTCTCTTGCTCTCAAATATTATTAGGTTTAATTATTATAACACAAAAATCGTTCTAGACATTATCAATAATTTTTTGCGCTTAAAGTAAAATCAATGAACATTATTAATCCAATGTCTTTACAAGTAATGTACCATCATACATGCAATTATATCAAATTATAAATCAACATATACAATGAAATCAATGGGGATTGTCTTGTTGCAAGTAACATAATTTCAATTTACCATATGTGAAAATGTAGGTTGAAACCATCCAAAACTTTAAGTTGTAAATTGAAACCATCCAAAACTTTAAGTTGTAAATTGAAACCATCCAAAACTTTAAGTCTTAAAACCCTTTCGATTATATATTGTGCATCATTAAAACATTTAACATTTAAAGTTCATTAAATATCACATGCAAGATGTAGATTGAAACCATCCAAAACTGGAGTTTTAAAAACTTCACATGCCATGCCAATTATAATTCAACAATCCAACAAAAACATTTAACAAATTAAATATCACACGCCACACTAAGGCGACCACACTAAGAGGATTGGTGCACTTCGTTTGGAAGGAGTCAATATATGTCGTATTGGAGCGATTAGACAGAATTCGAAAAGGAAAGAGCTTGAACCAATTCTAGCAGACCCAGGATCGAATTGTTCTATGGAGCTTCATGAGAAGAGATATGTGAAAAGCATTGTTAAGCCATGCCAATTATAATTCAACAATGCAACAAAAACATTTAACAAATTAAATATCACACGCCAAAGTCGTTTCAAGTTTTTGGTAAAAGTTGCCGCCGAATGACCTACTAGAATATTATAAATACTCACTTTGTAAGATCATTTGGCATTCGAAAAAATTCGAAAGTCTTAGACTGTCAATCAATTTAAAGTATCATTCACCATAGGGAGTGTAAAATATTCAATGTAGGTTGGTGGCGATGCTCACTCCTAGCTTGAAGCAGCGCCAATGACCAATTCTTTAATGAATTCCAATGCACTAGACCAACGTTGGTTCAACCTACTTGGTTTTTCACGCAATAAATTCCAAGGATGGACTTTCTAGACAAACTGCTGAAATTGAAAAGCTTGACATGGAGATACGACAAGGTGAACAAAGACTTCGGGAACTCTTTATGGAAAGGGCTCACTTGAAGGAAATAAGCACCACGTTGCAGGGTAAAGTCAAGAACATGGAAGATAAGATCAAGAGGGACTTTCTTGATCCGAAACCTATTGGTTTGAAGAAAGAAAATGCATGTGTTGGCACACTTGGAAAAGAATACGACCACACTAAGAGGAAATAATCAACATATACTACATAATGAAATCAATGCGGATTGTTTTGTTACAAGTAACATTTCAATTTACCACGTGCAAATGTAGGTTCACATTCTATCATTCATGTAGTTTTAAAAACTTCAGATACCATTAGAATTATAATTCAACTATCCAACAAAAACATTTAACATTAAATATCACATGCCATGCCAATTATAATTCAACTATCCAACAAAAATGTTTAACATTAAATATCAAATGTCAAATGTAATTCAATGACAACATTACTTCACATTCACATGCCAAAAGTACTAAAACCATCCAAAGAAAACTGAAATCAATGAACAAGTTATTAATCCAATGACTTTACAAGTAATTTACCATCATATGTATGCAATTATATCAAATCAGAAATCAACATATATAATGTAATGAAATCCAATGACTTTACAAGTAATGTACCATCATATGTATGCAATTATATCAAATCAGAAATCAACATATATAATGTAATGAAATCAATAGGGATTGTCTTGTTACAAGTAACATTTCAATTTACCACATGTGCAAATGTAGGTTCACATTCCATCATTCATGTAGTTTTAAAAACTTCAAATGCCATGCCAATTATAAGTCAACTATCTAACAAAAACATTTCCAACAAAAATATTTAACATTAAATATCAAATGTCAAATGTAATTCAATGACAACATTACTTCACATTCACATGCCAAAAGTACTAAAACCATCCAAAGAAAACTGAAATCAATGAACAAGTTATTAATTCAATGACTTTACAAGTAATGTACCATCATATGTATGCAATTATATCAAATCAGAAATCAACATATATAATGTAATGAAATCCAATGACTTTACAAGTAATGTACCATCATATGTATGCAATTATATCAAATTAGAAATCAACATATATAATGTAATGAAATCAATGGGGATTGTCTTGTTACAAACTTTAACATTTCAATTTACCACATGTGCAAATGTAGGTTCACATTCCATCATTCATGTAGTTTTAAAAACTTCAAATGCCATGCCAATTATAATTCAACTATCTAACAAAACCATTTAACATTAAATATCACATGCCATGCCAATTATAATTCAACTATCTAACAAAAACATTTAAAACATTAAATATCACATGCCATGCCAATTATAATTCAACTAGATCCAACAAAAACATTTAACATATATGTCCAAAAATATGTCCAAAAAACATATTGTAATAAAATATGTCCAAAAATTGTAAATCTCACTCAAGTATCAAACTGTATCAAGTTTAACAAATTTTAAAACCATCTAAATTTTGAAATAAAATCAAATCTACTGTATGTCTTGTCCATCAAATGGAAGATCTAGCCTCTGGGTCCCGGTTGGCTCGCTATCTTGTAAAGGGAAAACCTACATACACAATGTACATGTACTTGAACATTAAAATTTGAAGTTTTAAAAATTAACGAGAATATATATATCTAGAACTTCATGTAAAAAACAAAATATAACAAAAAAATCGCACAATACCTCGTAAGGTTGCCTCTCCATTTGATGAAGAGTATCTGCCATAGAAACATCTGTAGTGGTAACCTGTACAATATACATGTACAGTTAAATATAAATTTATATATATATATACATAAATAATTTATATAAATTAAAAACTTTCAAATGAAAATGCACGTGTGTACATATATATAAACTTATTTGATCAATAATATTAAAAAAAAGAACTAAAAACAACTTCTTCAAATGCTGTGGATGTCCCTATCTTCGTCGCTAAAGTCCTCGGATTAAAAAAATCTTCTATACAAACCTAAATTCAAAAAATTTTAAATAACTCAAAATATAGATCTCTCTCTCTATATCTCAATTTTTTATGGAACTTTTTGAGGTAACATAAATTTTGAACTTGTGAAAAATTGTCCATACTTGGTCATCTCCCAATGAAGTAGAAGGTATATCTCCTAAAGAAGAAGGTACCGGGATCCCAAAAACATCAGACGGAATCGGTACCTGTTAAAACATTTTATCGAATTATATATATACATACATGTACATGTGTGGCAACAATTATTTATTTTAGAGTCACTTAAAAAACACTAACATACATGTGCCAACATATCATGATGGGCAGACCCATATGCATCGTTTGAGCCAGAGGTCCCGAACGTAATATTAACATTTTCATCACGCATCATGCCTGAGAACTGCAAATGGTGTTTTAACATATAATCATACATTTTGTTAGATTAATGTACACATACAAATAAATGTATACATGTACATACACATGTATTTATTACAAATTGTACACATGTATATGTAAAAATAATTTCAAATCCTAAGGTCACTAACACATACCGTTCCGGTGCCCTCTTCCTCATGAAAAATTAGGTCTTGCAGACCATTGCGACAATTTATTGCGTATGTTCGGAGATCTTCAACATTCATGTTGTAAATCTCCTCATCTGTATGATAAACAAAATTGGCACGTGCATATTGACGTGCTCTTTGTCGATTTAAGCCAAGATCGACTCCACTCAATCCGCTATGAACATTTTCAATCATAACATCTCGTGCTTCACGACTTATTTGAGAAGTCGCATCCATCTCTGATCGCAAGGTTTCGACTCGAGACGGTCGACTCACCAATGGCGGCTCAGGGCGAGGCAACTCCACATCTCGCTTTGCGCCCTTACGTTGACATAATCGACCTCTCCCCGGGCCAAAAAATTCTGAAGGAAGATCATTGTAGTCGGGTTTCATACCCATAAAAAATTCTGCATAAAACATTTGTGCAAAATAAAGAGGACCCTCATCGTTCCATGGAAGCCTTCCAAAGGCCGCAAGATGTCGACTATACAAATATTTTGCTATGTCTGGGTGCTTGAAATACTGCACCTTCAACATCTTTCTTTTTGGCCCTTCCTTAAAATTAAACATTGACTTAGCGTCTTGTTTTGAAACTTGTTTTTTTATGTCCTGCCATTTATCGGGACCTATCACTGCTTCTCTTCTCTGTCTCATCACTTCTACACACGAATCAGTGGTTGGCCCCAAATCTTTGTACACTTTTACCATTTCACTCAATGAATGTGCAACTATCTGTAGGCTTTGTCTACTCTCAGCAGGTATAGTCAAATCCTGGAGATCTGTCTGCAATTTTGCATAAAGGCTTTCACACCTTTCTAAGGTGCATTCCGCCATGTTCCTTTCCCATGGTATATCATTAATCTCAGCCGGATAAGTTGTGCTAGGTTGACAGCCTTCTTCTTCAATGTAGCGCGCTGCCCTGCGTCTTTTTTGACCACTGGCTCGAACATTTTGAGCCTCTGCATCAATATATATATAATTTCATATATTAGAAAAAACATGTGTAAAAAAAGTTGCAAAAATTTAATGAAAAAATATTGAAATTGATGGCAACCTTTATGTTGTTGGTTAACATCATCTCCAACATGACCCTGCTGAGAACCAGCCCCAGAATGATGCCGCTGAGAACCAGACCCACAGCGACCCTGCTGAGAACCAGCCCCAGAATGATGCTGCTGAGAACCAGACCCACAGCGACCCTGCTGAGAACCAGCAGCCATTGATTGCTGGCCTTCGGAGGAATAAATATCACCCCCTTCCGGCACCATGTTACCTCGACCAGTTGAACCTTGGCCACACTCCATTGATGGAGTAGAAAGCCTTCTCCTCTTGCCTCCTAAAAATTAAAATATGAAACTTGTTAACAACTAATTTCACTCACAAAGTTAGTAAAAAAATCAATTCCATATGTACACACATGTATGTAGATTTAAGATTATATTTAAATACTCTGAACATCCTCCGATCCCCGAGACTCCATATGGGATTCGGTTGATCTTCGTCTTTCATCCTCCATGATGTATATCTATTGGTCAACATTCACAAAATAGATTTCAAAAAATCAATACCTCCGAGTAAAATCCAATTTGGGGATGTTAAATCCAATATGTTCTATATTTCTTACATTTCAGCCCTCCTATTTTTCTTTCCAACCAAGGTTTATAAAATAACATGAGAAGCAACATGAGACTTAGAAAAATCATTTTCATTATCTATATGGAAGGCTACGTGTACTATATCCCCTTGAGCTTAAGGGTATGTAGTTTGTCAATTTTTATCATATATTTTTTGGTAAGTGTAAATGTTTTTTTTTATCTATAGTACACGTCATGAGTTCCCCACTTCTACCTTATGTAAAGCATGATTCTAGGATTACTACATACCCCCACTTTTACCTTATAATCATTGGTGCCTAATGTGGGGTGGACAATTTAAATCAAGTTCGTATCAAAGTACAATTTAGCTCATTTTAGTCAAGGTTAGTTAGAAGAATTAGCTATTGGTTTCCCTCCTTCCCTCCCTTCTAAAATAATTATGTTTTGCGGGTTAAAAAGCCAAAATATGGAGACAATTATCACCAAATCCAACGTACGATTACGCATGATGGAGAATATCTAGCGCTTTCCCTTGTTAGAGAAAGTACATGAGCTCTATTATTTGAGCTAAGAGTCAGTTGTTTGAAGAGGCATGTTTTGTCAACTTGTTTGGTTGATGGTTTTGTACACCAATATGTAAGAGTACATGGACATATTCACATGATGTGAATTTTTTTTTCTTTGAAGGAGAAAATGATGTGTTTTCAGTTTGATGGTTTTGTTTGTGACAAGATGTCACAAGATTTTGGTGTAAGGGGGTGAAATAATTTCGTATCATTTTCTAAGTGGTGAGGTCGTTTGAATCTCCAATAGTTGTGTTGGTGTGATGGGAGCCATGCTAGGAGTTGGGCATTCCATTGATATGGTCAAGGTACTTAGTGTATGAGGAGCATCCAAAATTAGGCGGATTGGGATCTTGATGAGGGGGATATGTCACCTGATGCATGCAGTGATGATGGTATTTGATGAGTACAGGACACATATAGATAAGATGAGTGTCTTTAACATAGAGCACTCAAGGGCATGCCAAATACTAATTAACCGAGTTCGTGACATAATAAATGGTGAAAGAGGAATCATCAACATATGAGGTTGGTGTAAGTGGTGGTGCTACTATTGAGGCATGATGTATGGTGACCAACACATCCTGATATCGTCGGAGATTGAGACAATGTCAAGTGTATAATGTTTGTGTTTCACATAAATAGACAAGAGGTCGTTGGTTCTTAAGCCCTTATTACGTGATGAGGTGGCAACATCACATGATGGAGTGGGGAGAAATGGGGGTGCTTAAGGGGTATGAAGGATACCCTTCAACTCATGAAGCATGGGGCATGAATTGGTGGGATGACCTAATGTGTCTCAAAGGGCACACACGGGACTAACCTTGGGTATTTTTGGTTGAAGGCTCTTTCTATTAAAATAAAAATTATAAATAACTATGGAAACTTGCATTAACAAATTATCCTACAAAAATTATTGTAGAAAATTTTCAAAATTGAAATGCAACCTTAAATTCCTTGCATTCTTTCATCAACTTTGTTAATAATTGAATGGTCTACTAGTTGACTATATTACCAACTGCAATGAATATTGTCTTTTCCTAATGTTCATTGTGAAAATGGATCCTCACATTAATGTGATAGGATCTTTTTAATCTCTCAAGTTACTAGGTCAAAGCATCCTAATGGGTAAATTAATTGTGAGATAAATTACAAGCATTAAATGTCAATCCAGGTTCTTATACTTCTGAAGTACACTTGCACAATATATGCTAAAGCCAAAATATGGAGACAATTATCACCAAATCCAACGTACGATTATGCATGATGGAGAATATCTAGCGCTTTCCCTTGTTAAATATATTAACAAGGGAAAGCGCTAGAGATTCTCCATCATGCATAATCGTACGTCGATGCTTATAGAGTGAAAAAACTAAAAGAATCAACTTGTAGGGTCATTTTAATGGGGGTGGAGAATTCCTGGGTCTTTGCAAATTCAAAGTATGGTGCATGTTGCATGAAGCAAGATTTTGAAAGTAGAGTTATGTTAGACACACATAAATGCAACAAATATGGAAATTTGTACATGAGCTCTATTATTTCCTTTAATATGTGATCCATGCCTTTCTCTAATTCATATTTTTATCTCTTCTATTAATTATGTTATTCTTTCTATGTATTGTTCTAGTACAAGGGGGTGAAATAATTTAGTATCATTTTCTAAGTGGTGAGGTCGTTTGAATCTCCAATAGTTGTGTTGGTGTGGTGGGAACCATGCTAGGAGTTGGGCATTCCATTGATATGGTCAAGGTACTTAGTGTATGAGGAGCATCCAAAATTAGGCGGATTGGAGACAATTATCACCAAAATTAGGTGGATTGGAGACAATTAATTATGTTTTGCGGGTCAGAAAGCCAAAATATGGAGACAATTATCACCAAATCCAACGTACAATTATGCATGATGGAGAATATCTAGCGCTTTCCCTTGTTAAATATATTAACAAGGGAAAGCGCTAGAGATTCTCCATCATGCATAATCGTACGTTGATGCTTATAGAGTGAAAAAATTGAAATAATCAACTTGTAGGGTCATTTTAATGGGGGCTGGAGAATTCAGGTCTTTGTAAATTCAAAGTATGGTGCATGTTGCATGAAGCAAGATGTTGAAAGTAGAGTTATGTTAGACACACTTAAATGCAACAAATATAGAGCTAAGGATTGGGGTTGGCTCATTAAGAGGGTTGAAGGAAAGATTAATAATTGGTGTTATAGATGGCTCACTTTAGGGGGACGGATGACTTTTATCAAGTCAACTCTGGAAGGTTTACTTGTGTATTAGTTTACTCTAACAAAGATTGCAAAGTCCACTATTAACAAGATCCAAAAATGCATGAGTAATTTTCTATGGAATGATAGAAAGTGTAGTCCTCTTAATCATTTTCTCAAGTGGGACATGTGGGCTCAGCCAAATCAAAGAACGTACAATTATGCATGATGGAGAATATCTAGCGCTTTCCCTTGTTAAATATATTAACAAGGGAAAGCGCTAGAGATTATCCATCATGCATAATCGTACATTGATGCTTATAGAGTGAAAAAAATGAAAGAATCAACTTGTAGGGTCATTTTAATGGGGGCTGGAGAATTCAGGTCTTTGCAAATTCCATCATTCCATCATTCAAACACAAAAGTTGAATTAACAGTTGCATGGGCTCTTTTGTTTTTTGTAGCGTCCTCGAATATCTCCTCTATGCACATCCATATTTAATGTCATCATTATAGGGCGTTGGTGGTACCACCCACATCCCTCACCACATGTCATCATGGTCTTACCGTGTGGCCCGCACGGTCTCCTACCACCTCACTCCTTTCTCTGTACACTTGGCACCCCAATCAGAGAATACTTTGTTAATGTTAATCATGCTTCAACACTCTCACTAATTCCAAAGCTAAAATAGGCATATATTCATTCTTGAAATAAGTTAATTTCTGATTATGTTTTAATTAAATATAATTAATTAAATTTTAGTATTATAAATAATAATTAATTAGTAATTATATTACTAATAATTAAATATTTATTTTATTATTAAAAAACTAAGGAGAAGGGAAGGTAGCAGGGGAGCGGAGTAGCTCAAATTGTGATAAGTACAAGAGAAAAATCAAAATAGGGGGTTTATGGACACATTGAAGAATGTCGTAGATTCATTGAAAAATATGTGAGCACTAAGAAGTTTTATTGGTGCAGAGAAACAATTGGAATTACTTCCATGGATTGTTGATCATGTACTCTTATAACCTCCTATATGAAAAGAAAACAAGAAGTGGGAAACTTTTGGCTATGTGGTATACTATTTGCATGATTAGCCTTATTTACACCACAGTTCCTAACGAGGGGGGTTTCCCTACCCCATATAATTAGTGGTGTGGGGGGTACAAGGGGTGACGACACGAAATCATTGAGAGATATAGAAAAAGCATTCTGGTTTTCCTAGTTTTGGGTATCTAGGGTAAAATCTTTGTGCAAATAGTGTTTTTTCTATTGAGTTTTTTTATGTTTTATATTGAGAATCTATTTGTATGATTTATCTAATAAGGGTTAAAACCTACATTATCAAGTGTTTTCATGCATCAACAAACAAATAAAAGAGAGGAAAAAAATATTTATTTTTAAGTAGATAAACATGATATGCATGTAGGAAGATAATATTAATGATAGGATAAATGAAAATAATATCGGTAACCTATCCACATAGATAAATGGATTATAATAATTTTTTTTATTTTATAGTTTGTTATGGAAAACTACAATTTTCAAAACTTTAATAATCAATTGGGAACTATCAACAAGAAACATGGATGAAAACAGTGGATCTTTATTCAAGTAGGTAGGTGGCAATAGTAATCACAACCTATTGACTGATAAACAATGTACAAATAAATAAACCATATCAATCTACCACCTAAGTGGGAATAATCTTTAAGAACATGTGTTTTCTCCTTGGAGGTCACAAGTTAAATTTTAGAGTGGGGTAGGGTATTTAAATGTAACAATATATTATTTGTAGTTATTAATGTGGAACTAGCAAGGTACCGACACTCTAATTCTTACTTACATGCTACAGATAAAGGGATGAATTACATTTCTTCAAAATACCCTGATACCCCCTAAATAAAACATGTCCATGAATTAATAGTACATATTAGTTGATCTATAAAAAAATTCAAATCTATGAAGTCATAAGCTACATCAACACAACCATACCTCCTAAACCATGATTGCTTCATAAACCATTTAACCTTGCCATCAATTACAAATTCATATAGAATATATTATAGGTTGCATAAAAGACATTCAAAACACATTTGATCTTCTATTGGAAATTGTCCTTTTATAAAATAAAAAAAAAAAATCAAGAATTCCAACAAAATGTAACACAATAGTATTATAATTGTTTCATAGAGGATACAAAATTATTAAATATTTTCTAGCAAATAGTATCATAGCATTCCTAAAAAATATCCTAAATATTAAATATTTTCTAGCAAATAATATCATATCATTTCTCAAAAATGTCTTTAATCAGTGCAAAATTCCCAAAGCTATATCATTCATAATAATTGAAATTTCCAACTACAAACTCAAATTCAAATATTTGAAAACAAATTACAAACACTTAATCATTAAAGCATACCTTCACTTATG